>VDFB02270651.1:587664003-587784350 GCA_007258455.2 Sequoia sempervirens | reverse complement strand
GGGGAGAAAGCCTTGGGCCCCACAATATTTTTTTTTCAAATAATAAAAACTAATGCTCTTTTAAAGTTTTTTTAATTATAAAAATTACAATACCTCCACTCATACTATAGACGCATAAAAATGTCCTCATAATCATTTTTATCCATTGAATATTTCACTAAATTCATTTTCATAATCATTTACCCCTTTGCATAGTTCATTAATCCATTTTATTTAAATATATATGCATAATCATTGGTGCAGGAGCACCTAATGGTGTTGACAAGCATTTTGTAAAATTTGAGTTTTCAAATGTAAAAGCATTGTAAAAGGTCTTTGAAGTCATAATTAATGTATTTAAAGTCTCAAATAGGTCACTAGGGGGTCAATTATGTCAATTTGGAAAAAAATGCTATTTTGTTGTACAAATTACAAAACTTGCAAAACTTGCAAAAATGCAAAATTACTAGAATATGAAGGGTCGTGAGTGAAAAGGAAAGGATTGGTCATTGTAGATGAAGGGGAAGTTGTTTTAACTATTTGAAAAAACATTTAAAAGGCATTGTAAAGGTGAGGAAGAGATCAGACTTTGTAATCTTGAATCAAATTTTGAAATAAAGTTCCCTGTTCTACATTTTTCTGTGTTTTCTCTCATTTACCAGTCTTGTACGGACTGTACAATAGTCTTTAGGTTGTGATATTGTTTTTATTTCATAAAGGAATGTGTGAGCCTTCAAATTAAGTTAATTTTGAGAGGCTTTATTTGAGTTTAGGGTCTGATTTAATCTATTTTACAATAACTAGTTTGGAAACCCAGTCAAGGGTTTTAAGAGTCTTGTGAGAGTTGAACTCACCATCCCACTGATGTAGGTTTATAAGTTCAATGGGATGGATTTTTTAGAGTTTTCTTAGTATGATTTAAGTGATTTTTGTGTTGGAAGGAACAAAGAAGTAAAGAATATAGAGGTGATGTTGTTACAGTTGATTTTTTTTATGATTTCCATGCAAAGAATGTTGCTACAGGCTAGGGTTTGTTAAAATACTAGTGGTAATGATTGGAGAAGGGTTTCCATAGGTTGGGAAGACTTATTTAAACATTTTTTAAGTAGTGGCAAAGCATCTTGTGGAGTGGAATACATGTTCTCAATACACCCTCATCCCTTGGAGCATTGACAAGCCTAACACAAAGGTTTGAGATTTGTGACTTATGGAAAGGTGTAAGTGTTCAAAAGTTGATTGATTTTGTAATTTTAGAACTTGTTCTAAGACTGTTTATAGGTATTAAGGATTGATGAGTTGTTTAAATATGGCTTTCTTTGTATTTTAAGCCTAATTGAGGGCTTATTCTCAGGGACAATCAATTGTTCCTAGAAACTTTTCAAAACAACCAAGTTCAATATTTTGATATGTTAAAGTAGATAAAAATAAGTTCCTGAATATGCATTGGTTTTGGGGAGATACAAAATGGTTGAAGAAGAATCACCCATTTTACGGGTTTGGTGACCTACTAGAAGTATGGTATTTTGACTGCTAGAAAGAGTGAATTTGTGAGAATAGTGATATAAGTGGAAGTTTTTATTTTAAATCTATCAAAATAATGATTTCAAAGATGTATCAATGGTCTGGTAAAGTTGGAAGCAATAATTTATGATTTTGTTGTCTATTTTCCTTATGAAAACAAGTTGCATTGAAGAGTAAATTGGTGCATGTCGAAATAATGGATGGATCCAGAGTTTTCTGATCAGGTTGTTGATTTGTTTTAGTCAATTTTATGATGATACAAGTGATTTAGTGTCAAACAAAAGATTAGAAGCAAGATTGAGTGAATGATGTCTTTTTTCCTTGATTGGAATATAGTTGCAATGAGGTGTGATTGGTGAATATTGATTGGTTCAGTGTTTTCTAACAAAGGTTTTGGTTGGATTCTATCATTAAGAGGATGCTTAAGGTGTGTTAAAGTTGGTTGGTGAATTTGGAATACTAATATGTGTTTTGGAGTCTTTTAGAAATATGGAAACAAGTGAAAATGAGGTGAATTTGGCAAATGATTTTTGGATCTTTTCATGTTTAGTGTTTAGGGTCATAAGTACCCTTGATGGTTTGTTGATTTTGGTAGATTCTCTTCATCAATCATTAACTCATTTATTTCATTAATCATTAATCCATGATCATTTAAATACATCCATTACACATTTTATACATAATCATTATATTCATACATTAAATCATATTTCCATATTCATAAATCCACTATCCATTTTATATATAATTCATTTCATATTCATGTTTTAGGCATAGCCATTTTATAAATATCCATCTCTCTCATTAAATCATTTCTATAGTCATTAAAAAATTATTTATCCATTAATCATTAAAATATTATATTATTTATACATAAGCCTTCGTTCATTTACATAATCATGCATTAATATAGTTATAAATCCCATTTATCCAACTCATTAAAATATTGCACATATTCATCATTAATTTATCCATTTCATCTATTTACCATTTGCATGCATTTTTCCCACTTCAATCATTTGTCCCACATCTCTCCCATAACTTGGATTCACCCTATGAATTCATCTATAAAACCATGCTTCCTCCTCACTTTTCAACACACAACTTCGGTTTCATAATTCTCGAATCCAGTTCTACATAGCCTCTTGCGCTTTTGCTGCAAAATATGAGAGCAAAGACAAGATATTGTAGATAGGATGACAATGGAGTTATCTTTCCTTTTGAATGCATTTGCTTAGATTTTTTATTAGTATTTTGTTTCTACATTGTGTTTTCATTTTGGAAAAGCTCTATTAATATGTTGTTGAATGCATGATTGTGATTTTGTGAATTCAATCAAGGATTTTTAGCTTTCAGCATCACACATACTCTACTTAGCTACCACCTCCACTAGTGGGTCCACCCAATAGCCACCAACCCACCACCAAGGGGATAGACCCATCTTGAATTACATTATAAAATTTTGAAGAATAATTTTAGAGGTTTCTAATTTTCTCATATATAGAGGCATTTATTTGAACAATTTTTTAGAAATGAGGCAAAATTTTGTGCTATTTGTGATGGAGTAAACAATTTTTAGTTTGAGCATTTGTTTATTTCAAAAAAATATTTTTATCAAACATCTGGCTATGTAGTTCTCACTTCAAGTGCATTTATTTAAGCACTTTACATTATCTCCATTAGTTTCCTATTATTTTGTATAAGAATTCAATTTTAGCATATGGCCCTATTTTGGACATTGTAAGATTTCATAAAATATTTGTGAATACACTAAAATGCAGGGCCTATCTCATTTGTGTTCTTAAGGGCATATTTTACAAATCATATTGTTTCCTTTTTGCACTCGCACTATTTTTTAATGTTTCATGGGGTTGTGTAAGTGCCTTGGTTATTGACTTCACAACTTTGTTAGGTGAGTGTACCTCCACAACAATAAAAAAATCTAGTATATTCTTATCTCAAGCTTGTGTGACTTGATTTTTGCATAAATTTTTCAATTATTTGTATATCATAGTGGACCTAATATTGCTCTATCATTCCTGTGTACTATATTATGACACCTTTTTTAGTGTATTTGTCAACACACCCCCTTGCCAACATTATGGGGGTTATCATAACATGGTTATGATAATGCTTCCTTGAAAAAATTAAAGGCAACCTTCTACATTTTTAGTTGATCATTATTCATGATTTTCTATTACTTATGTAGAGTACCATGCATGTTTAGTATTATATTACAAGTCACTCATGCAATATTTGTGTTCTCCTTGATCATAGTACCATCTATATTTTCAACTTAATAGTGGGATGGAATTTCCCTTTGTGATCAAAGGTTTTTCATCCTCTAGCTACCTAAACTTATGAGTTTTCATCCATAGCTCCAATATCCAATGAGTTTTTATTTGTTGAAGAAATTAGAAGCATAAATATCTATGAGACAAAATTAAAGATGCATGAATGAAACAAAAATGAGATGTTTTTATTTGAAATTAAGTATGTCCAACTTAGGTTCCCAAAAGCTCCCATGCCATGATTTGGGAGGGAAAACAAGTTTGAAATGAGAAATTGGTCTAACTTCACTCATGCAATATTTGTGTGACCCTTGATCACAATAACATCTATACTTTCAACTTCATTGAGGTTTTTTCCCTTTTTGTCACTTGGGTATTCATGGTTGATTGGTGTATTAGAGGTCACTCATATAATGTTTTTTTCCTCTCTTATCATGATATATAATCATTGGAGAGTTCATTGATTCTAGAAAAAAATAAATCTTCTTTGATATTATTGGTAGCTTCTACTTGCTTCAAGACTTCTTCACGTTCCCATATTTTATGAACAAATTTTGAGGAGGTTTATTTTCCCTTATCATTTTATCTGTTTTAGAGAGGATTTTTATTTTCTATATGGTTTTCTCCTTTACCCTACTTGTGAGTGACTTTATTGTACATGGGTACCTCATTGTTAGGACCCATCATCATCATCAATATCCCTACCTACCTAAGGTATACTTATGTGAGGTGTTAGAGTCCATAATATTATTGCATGTCTATTTTATTATCCTAGGTTTATTATGCATAGGATAATATTTCTTGATATTGAATTGAACACATGTCATATTATGAGGAGAATTTTCTTTTTCCCACATATAGAATGTTCATTGAAACTATCTTCTATATTTATCAAGTTATATTTTACTTGGTATCCTCCATAGTGGCTTGCTTGGTAACTTACCTAGTTTTCATGTGGTAGGAATCCATTTGATTATTTATTAAAGTTACACCTCTCATTCTCACATTCAAAGAAAAACCTACTAGATTTTTGTAATCTTGTACTTGTTGAATATGTTGTTCTTATTTCACATATTTATGTATTTATTATAATAATGCATTCTCTATTGTGATGTGCTTCACTCATCTGGATCGTGGATTGCGTATTTTTGATGTGACTCGAACACTAATGATTAAGGTATGATTGAATTGTTCAAATCAAAATGAGAATATAGAGAGTAGCCCAAGAAGGTTAATATTCATGACCTCACTAATGTGAAAGTATTGATATTGCATTATGTCTATATAACCAAGGCCTAACTTGTTGTAAGTCCATTGCAATAGAGATAGAAGGTGTAAGTGATTATTCATTATATATATTGAATCAATTTAATTTTTATAAGAATGGATTAGAATTGAGTATCACTATGCATAGATTCTATGCTTTTTTGTTAAGGTTGTGTTAGCATGTTTGCAAATTTTTGGGTGTTTTTCTAAGAAAGTGCAATAGTTGTCAAAAATGCAAAGTTGCAAAATTGCTAAAACCCTAAACCCTTGCATATTCCCTTGCACTTTACTTCTATTTTCTAATTTAATACTTGTCTTAGTCATCTACTTCTTTAAGTTGTTGCACATGCACTCCTGCTTCATTCTTTTATTGGCTCCTAAGCTTCTCTTACTTGCCTAGTGAATTTTACGCACATGCATATAGGGTAACTTAAGTGATCACTCCCTTTGGGCCCCATCTGGACACATGTAAATAAATTAAAGTAACTTGAGAATGTAAGGAAGATATTTGTTTATTCATTAGGTAAGCACTTGGAACTCATTTGATTTGAGAATATAAGGAAATTTATCTTTCTAAAATAAGAGTTAAACACCACAATTCTACCCTCATAATCTCTAAGAGATCCCAAATTAATACATCAATTTAAGACAATACAAAAGGATGTATAAAAGTAATTAGATGTCACATCCTTGAAAATAAGGGATTTTATTCTCTAGAGAAATAAAACTCCATCCTTCCCACTTTGATGGAAGACAAAAAAATGAATCAAGTAAGGCATATTATAATTTCTCATAAGCATTTGTCCAAATTAGTAGGGCCCCTCTTCAAAATTCCACATTCTACATACATGTCTACTAGGGCAATTACAACTATAAGACCTAAATGAGTTCCTTGTTTATCTATGTATTACATAAAATTCATATAAGGTTAAATTTAAATTGGAGTATAGTACTTTTCATAGAACAAATAGAGAAGGGTTGGATTTTGACCACAAATTTCATTTGGCAACCATAAAAAGATTGAAAAATATTGATTAAACTATAAAATATAGAAATGCACATGACAAAAAACCTTTTACGATAACATCTAACTAGATTCCTTTATCTACTATGCTTTGTTGAATGATAAAAAAGGTAATTTCAAATCTTAGATAGCATTGACCAAAATAACTAGGTTAAGGCTAACATCATTTAAAAGAGTTCATAAATGCTTGTATTCCAGTCTATACAAGCCACTACTCTTCCCCATTGGGTTTCATGGGGACGGCTAGTTTGAGTTCGAGAGAGCAAACAAAATTCGTGACCAACCGAAATGTCACTCGCCCCTCTTAGTATAGTAGGGCGGAAACTCTTAGAATAGTAGGGGCCTCCCACCCTTGCATACCTTCAATCTAGTAATAAAGGCTAAAAAAGTATATTTGTGAAGATAAACATTTTAATGTAAAACTAATATGAAAGTTTTACAAAAGCCATTCATAGCGACTAAAAATAAACTAGATTTAAATGACAATCATAGTAATATGAAATCTTATAAAACAATAATCTCAATGTATTAAACAAATCACAGAATGAAATAAATGATAACCTTAATGAATGACTAGATGCCACATTATTATAATTGTTAAAAAGAGAAAAATAATTGAATAAAACAAATGATGGAATTTTTTTTATATTGAATGAAGAATACATAAAATACAAATTACATGAACAGTGACAACAGTGACATAGCAACATGCATGACAGCTGCTAAAATGTCATCCACAATTGAAAACAATAAAAGAACATCAAACATAGAGAAAAACAAAGAATTCAAAACAAATACCAACCAATCATATATCTTGAAAATTGAAAAATAACCCACCAACCATATAAAAATATCAAAACTGCCTATAAGAGGGGCCCTAATCTTAAGCCCAATAGAAACAAAATAGAGAGAGAATTGAAGTTTGTGTGCCATTCAAAATGTTTTCTCTACTCTCTCTGTCTATATGATGCGACTTTAACGATGACGTGGCTTTAACATTCTCCACATTGTTCAAACGACACAACAGTGAAAGTTTTAAGAAATGATACCAAGTGCAGCGTACGCAAATTATACAGATATTCATAACTGTTCGGAGGTACTTCACAAAATAATCTTCATTATGCGGCTTTTGGAGATTAAATATATGTTGCTGCTCCCCATGTTGCCTTTGAACAACCAATTTGTATGTATCATGACTTCATTCAAACTTTATTGTCTAAGACAAATTCAACTCCATTATGATATTTTATAAATACAAATTCATTGATGCATATCTTATGAATTTAGCTGCAAAAATTTCTAACCTACTTGTCAAATTCAACTCTTTATTCTGTCAAGCATCACATGGTAATATAGTAACTTCTGATGTTTGTGTGAGACGCTGAAAAAGACATAAGCATACGGTTGGTCAAGCTTTGTTTTTTGTACTGGTTTTAGTGCAGGGCCGGACGTCAAACGGCTTTTCAAAACGGACAAGTTAAAAGAAGAAAAGGACTCTTACTTTTGGTGGGTTCGATAAGTGATCGTTCGGCTGTATTCGCTGTCAATTCACCTGCAGTAGCATAGACTGACCAGATCCCCATATCTATATCTGTTTCACTTTAGTTCAACCAACTTGTGATCTCCATATCTATTTTAGATGAACACAGATGTAGATTGATCTAATCCACATCAGTCTAAGAAGAGGCATCAAAATACAGAACTCTTCTGATATTTTTCAACTCTGATGAATATGCATATATTATCATTTATAAGATAGATTTTCTATCTATTTGGAAAAAGTGGGTGTAAATGTATCACTTTCTAAGAGCTCAAATAGGGGAACAGTTTAGAACAAAACGATAAATTAAGATAGTCTCAATCATCCTATTTACTCCATATACACGTGGGTCTAAAGTATCTATAAAAAAATCTCAACTAATTTTAAATTGACATAAAAATGCAAAAGTTTGACATACTTTAATAGAAGAAAAAGTTTGATAGAGAAGAGGTCCCAGTAGCCACCCACCTTATGTACTTTGTGCATCTTAAGCTCCTATATGGTATGTCGGATTTCGATGATTTTTATTGGGTTTCTTCATATGCGAATGAAGAGCTTAAAGCTATTGCTTCAACTTTTGGACAATTACAACGAAGGTGGGAGGATTCATTTAGAGGTGATGCCCAATACCTAGTCATAGATGCTCCAATAACCATACACTAAAACCACCAAAAAAGTTAACACAACTGATTCAATACATATTCCTCTAATAAATGTTCTTACCAATACCTAGATGTATAAATGTTCAAGTAACCTTGCACTATGGGTACCAATAAAGTTGTTCAACTCCTCCAATTAAATATTCAAATTTTAAATACTGGGTATACAAGTGACGGCTATTGGTACATGTGGAATATTTTAGTGGGCTTTTATTTATCATGTATTAGATTTTTTTAAAGATAGTAATTGGAGGGGTTAGGTAGGCAAAGAGTGAATGGTTATTGAAACACGAGTGGCGACTGAAACCTCTCCCCTAAAAGAGTCACGCTTCAAGAATTCAAATAGAACAGCAGTCTAAAATAAAACAGAAATTAAGATATGTTGATACACAACGAGAACAAGAACATGAAGAGGAGAGTCACAATCATCCTGTTTACTCCATATATCAGTAAGGTCCAAAATATCTATAAGAAGATCCCAACTAATTTTAAATAGACATAAAATATAGAATAGAACTTTTGAGTATATAATTTGATAGATACAAAAAAAATTGTAATCTTTTAGGTGTTTGTAATATCTGCAAATTCCTGGCAGCTGGTAACTCTCAGATAGGAAAAATAATAAAGCATTCACACACACACAATATAGAGAGCATCCTTACCAGTGGTTTCTTAAAGGGCTCACGTAACGGCTAACCAAAAAGACAACAAAATCAACAAAACTTTTGCAATTTAACTGATTTTAGATATTAACTTCGATTTTTTTATAATTTGAAATGCTTTCTAAAAAATATAAATAATGGTTTGAAATCCTTTCCTTAAAAACTATTTAAATGTGTTGCAGTTACTCTAAATAATAGCTAAAATCCTCTACTCTAAATTATTTGATTTTGTTTTTATTTTCCATCAAAAGGTGGGGATACCACCGAGATTCCTATTATGCAACAATAGAGTTCTTACAAAATCCAGGGTATAAAATTACAGAGACCCATATACACAATTATGTCCACCGATATCCAAAAATTAGAGTTGGTTAATATGTCTTTAGGGTATTAGCTAATTTGAAAGAAGAGATAGATTGACCGCCAACTGTTAAAAAAAAACACTGTACATATACTCATAAGATGCCAAAAACACAGGATATCAGGGCGGTACAAACAGAAAACCATTGTGAGAGAAAGACATGACAATGCTGCCTTAAATGCTACCATTTCAGTCTTCTGCTTCAATAATATCCGTAGACAGAAGCGGGTCGACCACAAGTGGAGGGAAAACTTTATTACAACTGCCGCATAATGCAGAAGATAGAGCAGAGACTTCAAGACGTTCCTGACTCTTCTAATTGTCGAGCAGCGTAGGTCCACATAGTGGTACGCTAAGGCAGCTTTAATTTCTCAAGACTTATCAGACCCGAACGTGCTACCTACCATTTTGATAGTCTTTCGAGAGAGCGCACCACCAATATCCTACCCTATAATCCTTCACAATAGCCTCTTATGATGAATCAATGAACAAAGGTCTGTTTAATCTTAATCAACTCATATCTCTCGAAATCTTGCATTTCCTACTTATAGGAAACAGATATACTAGGTTCTATTGATATTTTGTTTTGTTTTCATTCTATGCCTGAAATGTCCAAACCACACCGAGAGTTTATTTATATCATCAATGAATCATGAATACCTTAGCTTTGACATCATCGCCATGAAGACCGCATACATCAATTGTTGCATGAATATTACATCTTAGATAATAGTAACTAGCATGGGTTAGAGGGGGGGAACTAGCTATTTAGAGGAGATTGTGCACTTGCAGCCACTTGTGAGAAAATTGTCCTAGTGCAAAGATGCTGCAACATGGGACTTGTAAAATAAGAAGCCGCAATAGAAGAAGAAGTTACTTATAACAATTAGAGGGGGCATTTGCAGAAAATGAGGAGAATTGCGTGGATGTAGGCATACTTGCAGCAACAATGAAGATACAAGGACAAAAGACAACATGAGGACAATGCTGCATGGTGGCTTATGGGTCATGAAGAGAAGTGATGATGTTGTAGTTGCATGTGCAACAAAGGAGCATGATAGGGATGCCCATGTGTCGACTTGGAGAAGTTACAAGACCAATAAAAAAGGTTCGTACCATATGATGGAGACAATGGGGTTTTTGGTAGAGTAAAGGTGGTCAAATGAGAAGAGCTTATAGAAATGAAGAGGAGGCAATGACAATACAGTTGCTTGTTGTTGATGTGGATAGAGTTCAAGGTAGGAGAAAGAGTTGATTGCATATATGAGTAAAAATTTGATCAAGAATGGTAATGGAAGTGCATGAGGGGACTAATAAAGAGTGGATATGCCAAGTGGAGATTGTGAAGTAGTAGTATTGGTGGCAAAGGAGGGCCATGATGGTGAAAAGACATTGCAAGTAACATGAGTGACAAAGAAGATATTGAGGAGCCTTTTTGAGGCAATGATTTTGCTGCAAAGGAAGTTGCAATAGTATTGAAGGGTGTCATTGTAGGAAGGATGAAGACAGTATGTTTTAGGTGGCAAAAAAGATAGGTCATGTAGGGTGAGAGGAATTGGAGTTTAATGCCAAAATATAATGACTAGTGAGAAGGATAATGAAGCTACAAAATACGCACATTTATCATTGGAAGGCAAATGTGTAATTGTCAAGAGAGCTAGAAGGATCCATTTGAAAGCTCAAGGTACTTGACAACATTGATGGAGGATCTACCATGTGAATATGAATTATCACACTAGATCCAAGGGATATTTGAGCACATAGGTTGCATGAGTGGCGAGGAATTTTGACACTCATAGAGGATAAAAGTAGGTAAATTTGGATTCCCAATGATTTGTGTTGGACTATAGGAAGAAGCACAAACAAATTTTTAGGCTTTAGAACTATGTGGGAGTAAAGGAGAGTTGGAAAGCATTGTTGGAATAGTTGGAAAGAGGAGTTGGAATAAATTGCAAGAAGGGTTGGTTAATAGTAGCTAAGAGAAGGAATGGACAAGCTAATAGAGAATAAAGAGAGAGTTGATGAGGAGAAAAACAATAAAGAAAGATCTTGTGAGGTGGAGGGGAAATCACAAGGTGGCAAATGGAAAACAATGTAAGTAATGAAGAAATTCATATGGCTTATTTAAAAATGGGAAACAAAGGTAGATTACAAAGGTCAAGTAAATGTTTAGGAAAGAAGAAGAAACCTAGGAGTTGTGTAGAGGAAAAAACAAGGTAGAGAGGTTATAAGCCATCAAGCAAAGAAAGAGGGAACATGTGTGACTCACTAGGCCTTGTGATGAAAAGAGATGAAGAGTCAATGTGAACCTAATTTCTGAAGGAGGTAAGAAGAGGTTCATGTACATGAGACTACTTGGGTAGTGTGGTACAAGGAGGTAAAATTGTATGCACATAGTGTGAGCATGATTGACTATGTGTGAGCAAGATGGTTGTCAGTAATAAGAGAAAGAGGCTAAATAGAGAGTGTGTACAATTGAGGTACTGAGTCAACATGCGAGTGTGAACAAGTAAAGTTCAAGTCCCTATGTATGGTAGGTGTTCAAATGGTGTCCATGTCATCATGTTTGGGTACATGTATGGTAGGTCCCCCATTGTTGCATGCCAAGTGCTAAATGATAGTTGTTGTAGGTAGGGTGGTAGATCATAGGGGTAGTTGTGAGTTGTTATTAAAGGATGACTTGCAGCCAAAGGGAGAGCCCTGGTTTGCTTCCAGATAGCTAAATGTGGGGTTCTCTTGCAATTTTTGGGCTAGTTGGGTGCAACCTACATTAGGTAGTATCAAGGTACCCAAGTGGGTGACTTACATCAACTTTTTCATACAAAATTATCATAAATAGATTGAAGAATAAGAATATAATATATTTATGCACATAAAAAATCTACAAAATGAATCACTAAATATAATTGTTAGTAATATTGGCAAGTATTTTAGCTTTCACAAAAACGGTTTGGAAATGAATACACAATTATCATGTCATTAATATCATGTAAAGAGCCAACTTTAATGAGTTATGTATCACCCCATTCTAATAGGTTATAAATTTCTAAGAGCTTATGAATACTATATATCACTAACTTGGATATGAAATCTACTAATCTTTTAGCTTCTCTAAAATAATGGTGACATTCAAATCAATCAAATTCTAAGCTCCAATGGTAATGTGTTATTAATTTTTAACTTTTTTTAATGATATTTAATAGAATTTATTACTATCATTGAAACACCTTCCATTTAAATATTTTCACTAATAATTTTCTATTCAATATAAAGCTTTGCTTTATTATTAGTCCCTTTTTGAAATTTTTTTAATGGAACCAAAAAATATTACTAAATTATTCCTCCTTAGAACACAACTTTCTCAACAAATAGAGATATAGGAGTAATACATTTAACTCAAAATCAATCAAATGATGTAGAATGATTCAACCCTCATTCACATACTCACAAAATTTGAAAATGCAACTTATGATTTTTTTAAGTCAACACCAAAAATCTGCAAGTAAGGTCTCATGTTTCTCATTGAAAAACTCATGAATTCATACAACAACAAAGCATAACTAAAGTACATTATTTTGGAGCCACATAGGTTGATGAAATTCCATTGTACAAAAATTAAATAAATCTATTGTATAACAACAAAGATCGAATGTAAAACGGTCTCCTAAAAGCTATCCTCTTTCACTCGATTCTTGTTGTTGTCTCACACCTCAAAACCTACAACAAAAATGTCTTCTTGGTTTCTTTCAACCTTATTTTAGTTGAAAGTCTCAAGCTCCCTTCACATGGACTTCACTAGCTCATTATCTCCCAAAATGTGGAGCTCACTAGCTCCCAAAAACATGGGTTTCTATGCAAATAGAAATCTGCAACAATGGAGTCTTCAAATACTCTCTCCAATCCAATAGCATCTCCCAATCTCACTTGAAAAAAAAACTCTAAAGCCTTTTTTCCAAATAACAAGGCCTGAATATATAGATTTGTGAATGAGAAAACCTCTATGGTTTTCCAAAACCACAAGAAAAACACCTCCTTGGAAAACCCATGCCCCATTTGGAGAAATAATCATAAAATTATAAAATTATCAATTCTCACATGGCCTTCACATCGGCACCTAAACCATGGCCAATCAAATTTGGTCAATTCTAGCATCTTCATTGATCTCTAGTGGCCCCAATAGCTCCAAATATGAACATGCACCAACATACAAAATTGGTGACCCAACATGCAAATGCATTCAAAAGAACATGAAATAACATGCATGCAAAGTGGTCCAAACTTAGAAAGAGATGCCCCAAAGAGAATATTTCAATTTAAATGCCTTGGAGACAATTACCTCAACATATTTCCTCCAAAAATTGCATTTATATATCACCACATGAGGGAAAATCACATTATTGCAAATTAAAATATTTTTTTTCCACACACCTTAGCTCTTATTGAAAATTAAAACAAAGGAAATTATTTTTGGGTGATGCAAGATTGCTCTTACACCCTAAATGCTCCTATGTCAGACACTCAGAGTAGGAAAAAATTTGTGAATATGGATTCACAAAATGGAGTTGAGTGGTAGCACCATCATTTCGGATTGCAAGCAATCCTCAACAAACTCTATCACTAAATTTGGTACCTGCAATTTATTCTTCTTTCTCTTCTTCCAACACTTAGCTAGAACAAGAAACCTCCTCCTCTAACAAATTTGCACTCCATTCTTCTCTCCTCTCTAGGACTTGTATCCAACACGTACCATCCTCCTCCTCCTAATACCATACATTCTCTTCTCTGCTCTTGTGAGATTCAACCAACCACAAACTAACCATCTCCACCAAGTTCCTCCTACACCATCATCTACAATGTTTCTACATGCAAATATGTATTATCTGAACAACAATGAAAATCTTCTACATCCTAATACAAATCTATAATTAATATTCCATAGAAATTAAAATTTTCCTTTTGCATGCTCTCTTCCTGTTCAACATCCTCTTCTGATATCACTAAAGAAGGTATAAAATCATCACAAGTAAATTAAAAATTAAAATTTACCTCATTCTTATTCACTATCCCAACATCTTTTTCCTCATTCTTCGCTACAACATCCATCTTCTCACCTCCAATGAATTTTTTTGCAAACTCCTCTTTGTGTTTGTCCATCAATTTTCTTTTAAAAAATTTGTTGATTCTTTCCATCTCTTCTTTCAACAAGAAATCATCTTTGAGTCTTCACCATATTGTTCATCAAATTTTGGACCACTTTTGTTCACAATTTCAAATTGTAAACTTTCTCCATCTGTTGGATTTAATTTACTACATCCACTTATTATTGCTATAACATGTGCCTCATTATCCTCTTCACTTGTGTGGGCTGCCCCCTCATGTTCATCCTTACACTCAACCCCTACGAAAGGTTTGTAACACTCTTTCTTTATGATATTCTCTTCATTGTCCTCTTTCATGAGAACATTATTCTTCCCATGTATCTCATCCCTTGCTCTCACTTCCTCTTTAATCTTCTTTACTAATACATTTACTTCAGTCTAGAGCTTTTAAAATTCTTCACGATACTTCCTATTTTCCACTTCTTCCCAATAGTGTTCCCAAGGTAAAATTCTTATGAGCCTCCTCAAGACCCATCCCATCCTCTCAACTATTGAAATTTCCTCAACTCACATCACAGGCTCTGCAATCTACAAAGACATTTCTTTTACAACTTCCTAGCTCTCAACTGCTTAGGGCTTCTCTCCCACCTGCAACAATCCTTTTGAGATTTCCACATGATGGAACCCTCAATTTTTAATTTTTTTTATTCCATCTTAAACCTTTATTACATTTGGATGTAGGGTTGTTATATGAGGGTTTAGGGTTTTATTTGTTACAAATACTTATAAGGTTCTATTTGGTCATTGACTCCTTATTACCCATTCCCAGTCATTTTAAAACATCGTATGTCATTCAATGTCATCGGGTAACCGGTCCCTCAAGCCTAAGTCTGGGTCTTCTATTTTATAAGGTAATGTAAAGGATCTTTTGGCCTTTACATCCTTTGCATTTTGTGACTTAGAGGTTTTTAAGTCTATTATTCTCATGTCATCCTATAGGTCCCCTTCATTAAGAACTGTAGACACCTAAAAATGGTCTGGAGAATCTAATTAATTAAATACGACTTATTTGATTAATTAATCTTAAATTCATCTACTTAGTAAATAAATAGAAAAAATTATTTATATTAAATTCACTATTAATTATTCTATTTTATCATATTATTTCCCTCTTAATTAAATAAAAAAATTAAATACTTTGTTTTATTTAATTATTATAATTATTATTTGTTCTATACTTTATCCATTAAATTCTATCTTAAAATTAAATACACAGCTTCAATAGTTGGTATTATTTAATTATCTCATCACATTTCTTCTTAATTAAATAAAGATATCCTAAAATCTTTAATTTAATTATCATATTCTTTCTATTTTAATTTAATAAACAACTTCTATAGTTTGTTTTATTAAATTATTTATTCCTCTTTTGCTGAATTTAAATAAACCAAAAATATTTAAATGCATAAATCAAATCCCTCTATTCACTCACCAATAAAATTAGATTTTTTAAATCTAATTAATGCAACTGGAATTCACGGGAAGAGCCTCAGGGACAAACCTATAGGAAATCCTCTCAATCTTCTAGCTCAAATATTTCCTCTCATCTTGCTTGGTGTTTTCATGGGGAGGAACAATCCTCCATGATCAGCTCCACCTTCTAATCTCATACCATTCAAATCTCCAGATTTAATCTCAGCCTCTATTGTGTTATCCCTGTGCAAATGTACTATTGGGAATCTATAAATACAACCTTCTGAAGCATCAAAATCACCTGAGAATTATCATCCTTTATGCAAACTTACTCTGTAGGAATTAGCAATCAATCAAACATTAGCATTAGCATTTTAGTATCATCATAGCAACATGGCATCAGTAGATTTCATATCACGATAGCATCATAGTTTCTTTTTACTATAGCTTTCATCCATCAAGCTTCATTTATAGTAGCATCATATCATCTAGAATTCATTAGCAATCACCACATAATTGCATTTAGCATCCATTCCATTCTCTAAATAGGCATTTTAAATAGTTACAGTGCTTACAAATCTGAAAGCTTCTGTAATTTGATAAATCTTTGGAGATAGGAGACAATGAGACACTTTCAGGATTTTCTGTGTTTTAAATTAGTTTAATTCATGTTTAATCTTGATACAATGTTTCATTAAGATGTGTATTTAATTTTATTTAGTTTACATTTTTCACACTTACATATTGGTGCCCACTGTGGGGCTCGACCCCATGTTTTTAACAATTTTTTCTAGAAAGTTTTGTACAGGATTCTGGCGTGATCCATTTTGGCACGATTAGAGGATTTTATAGCACTTCTGAGGACTGTTCTAGCACTTTTGACAAAAATTATAGCCTTCTAATGACTGTTATAGCACTTTTATAGAAAAGTGCAGTGCTTTTTGTGACTGTTTTAGCGCTTCAATTCACAATCAGCACATACCGGCAGTAATATTTAGTATTTGTTTTAGTGCTTCTATATATTTCTATAGCACTTTCATCTATTTCTATAGCGCTTCTGTTGATTTCTATAGTGCTTTTCAAAATTTCTATAGCTCTTTTGTTGATTTTTATAGCGCTTTTTCTCTCTATCGTAGCGCTTCTATGTAACTCATTTTCTGGATCCAATGCATCTGCGGCTAGTAAATTTCATTTCTTCAGTTGGATTAAAAGGAATCAATCTAGGATAGAAAATTCTTTAGGGTGTTTAAAATGGATCAATCCTAGGATATTCGCATTTTCAAATTGTACTAAAATTTATCAATCCTAGGATAGTCACCAAACATTTCAATTTGGATTTAAAATGAACACCATGTCTTTTTGTGAAGCAATATCTTCACTATGAAGCAACATCTTCACATAGATAGAAAATTTTTGTTTGGGCTTTAAAAATTTGAACAAGTGGTTTCTTTGTTTGAATGGTTGATAGGCATATGCTCTCCCCTTAATTGGGTGATCCAAAAAGCCAGACTCATCCTTTTTATGCATTCTTCAAGTTTTATTACATCCTTTAGAAGGCCTACTATAGTGGGAAAAAGTACTCACCCTACGGGAATGACCTAAGTGGGTTCAAACCAAAGCCAGGTTTTTCCACCCCACTATAAAATTTAAAGCAAATCTAGGGAAACCCACTTTTTCTGGAAGTGTGCAAGATAACCATCCCTAAAACCTTTGTTCTAAAGGTTGGGAGGTCTTCTGAGGGAGTCTATTATTTCCGCTCCGAATGGAAACCCTTTTTAAGAACCTAGTGTAGTATCCAGCTGAGTCAGTAACCAGACATTGTAATACTCGCAATGCAAGGGGAGGGAAGAATCTGCCCCCAAGACACTCACCATATAATTTCCAAGGACCGTTTGCTCAGGGGATCTAGTATCCACTTCCATCACTATGAGTACACATCTAGAAAATACAAAAACACAGACACCCTCTAGGGGGTGACATGGCTGTGTGAGTTGACACAATTTTAAGTTGTGGGTTGTTGAGTATAACGATGACCTTTTTGACTATTAAGAGTGAGTCTATTTTAAGTGTCTTCTTGTTATCAAACTAGTGAAAATAGACCATGCATGGTTTTTTTGAACATACACTATCTGTTTAGATTACAACTCTTAAAAAAATTATCTTCATTTGAGTGTTGTGTATTCCAAAATCATTAAAATTTAGATAAAAGATCATCCTGAAAAATACAAGATAATACATGATTAGAGATTAGAAAACCACTAAGTTTGTCAAAAAATCTCTGGCCAAAAGAATTAGAAAACCCAAGAAAACACTTATTTACAAGCATCTTTTACAAAAATGGCATTTCCTGTATTAGAATAGAAAGACGTTGCTTCACCATAGAACATTCCTCCATAGGTTCCATGATTTCAATAGGGGTTACACTAATGATTATGTTGTAGAACCTTTGACTTCACGAGCCTATATTCAAAGAAGAGCTCTTTCATAGGTATCTAACTATAACCAATGCATTCATCAATCCTCCATTCCACGACCTGCCATAGAATACTCCACTAGACTAGATCAATTCTTATGGTAGACTAAGCTTTGAAAACCTTGTAGTTAATGGAAACTATAGCGCTTCAACCCTCTGTTTTAGTGCTTTAGGCCTTTGTTTTAGTGCTTTAACCCTCTATTTTAGCACTTCAACAATATGTTTTGGTGCTTCTGAACAATCTCATAGTGCTTCTGTCACAACATGTCAAATTGTCAGGAAATTCTAGTATCCAACATTTTAGCACTTTTACACCTATTTTAGTGCTTCCACAAAATAACATAGTGCATCTGATCTCTGTTTTAGCACTTCTACTCTTTGTTTTAGAGCTTAAAATCTATGTTTTAGCACTTCTACTCTCTATTTTAGTGCTTATAAGCTCTGTTTTGGTGCTTCTACCCTCTGTATTAGCACGTCCATAAAGATAGAAATAGAAAAAATGTCAAAACAACCATCAAATAGACCAATAGCAGAAACATAATATTTTACTAGTCAGAAAGATTTTACAGACCAAACAGTGTCCTAAAATTGTGAAACAAAGTAGATTCTTACAAGTTAAAATTGTTTTACACAAAAACTAGATCTTGCAAAATACAAAAGTGTCAAAATCATCAAAACAAAACCTTGGATTTGTGAGCCAAGTTTCATCATCAGGATTTTTGACATCCTATTATCATGAGACAAAAATACTCAGTAATCAGGAATTTTAAGTTAAGCCTCGTTAATAGAATATATCATTCTATTTTGGCTTCTTTAAACAAAATCAAATTGACACTAACACCACATAGAAGATCTAAGTTTAGTGAGGCAAAACAACAAAAAACTTGTATGCCAATCTTAACAAGGTTGCAAATTCAAAAACTCAGAGAAAAAGGAACTAAAAATCTAAACATGGCTGAAGAGAACCCTTTTTTTTTATACCAACAAGATGAGAACAACGAAATAACACAAGAGGATATACAACACAGACAACAAGACCCAAATTTTCATAAATTTATGGAAAAGGTCTTAGAACAAGACATGGAGAAATACCTCTTAATTTTAGCAAAATTAGGTTCCAAACTTTTGAAATATTTTGACATCAATCGGTTGAAGGAAACACCTAGAACTAATGAAACCAAACCAAACCATACCCAGGATACAAATCAAGTAGTAGCTTTAATAGCTCAAATGCAAATTCTACAGCAACAGATTCAAAACATGCAAACAAGAACCACAAAAACATATTTATTGAAGAACATTTGTCCTCACCCTTTTCATCCATGTGTGGATATGATACCTTTCCCAAGACATTGTGAGTTTCCTAAGTACGACAAATACAATGGAAAATCAGACCCACTTGACCATATACGAGAATTTAGAACAATGAGCCTTGAATTTGCGCAAGAAGATACATACCTCATGAGGTTATTTCCTAGGAGTTTGGGAGCCCATTGCATGGAATAGTTCTCAAAATTACAACCAGGGATCAAATCCTTTGAAGAATTGGTTAACAAATTCATCTCTCAATTCTTGTTCAACATATCACATGATGCAACCATAAAGGATCTTTATAATCTAAAATAGAAAAATGGTGAGACATTTTTATCATTCTTACAACAATGGAGAAAGTTGTTTGCAAGGTATCCTCTATCTATACCTGAAGAGGAGAAGATTGAATTATTTATAGACAACTTGACTAATCAAATGAGTTATTGACTTGAATTACAATGTCCATCAACATTTGAAAAAGTAATTGAGAATGGGCTCAAAATTGAAGAAGCCCTAGTCAAACAAGGAGTGATCAAGCACTATAGTGAAACATCCAACAATGCAAATCACTATGGAAACAATGAAAAGCCAAAATTTTAGCAGAAAAATAGAAATACTAGAAATAATGAACCTACAATTGACAATGTAAAACCACTATTCAATTTGACAGCATCAATTGTCAAAGAAAACCAAAATGAAAACCAAAACACAACTAGGGCACTATCCAAAACAACAACACCAACAATGGAGAATCACGACCATCATACCAAAGGAAATCAAATTGATGAAAATTCACCCCAATAGGACAAACATTAGAATCGGCAATGAAAGAACTCATTGTGAACAAACTCATTACTTTACCAGAAGCTCGAAACTAGGAGCCAAAGGTAAAACCATCATGGTGGAAAGATGCAGATTATTGTAATTTCCATAAGAATAGAGGACATAAGAAAAATGATTGTATGCAACTAAAACACCTAATACAAGACTTGATTGAAACCAAGAAGGTGTTTGTTGAAGGGCCTCAGACAAACAATGGTCACAGTGCATTTATCAATCCATTACCCAGCTATGAAAAAGGAGAGTCTTCTTCTTCTAGTGGTAAGGGAAAAAGTATAAACTATGTTTATGACACCACCATTCTTTTCCTTTCTAAGGTAGAGAAAAATGACATTGACACCCGAAAGAATAACAAAAATAACCATAACATTGAATCCTTGAATACGAGGACAAGTGTTGAAACACTTGATAATCAAATCAATGTTTTAAAAATAAGGGAAAGACAAGATCATCCACAAGTCAATATAATGACAAGGGGACAATCCAGAGTAATACTGAAAGGAATTTCCTCCAAAAACAATGCTCCCCCATCACATCAATACAATATAATTGACCAATTACAAAAGATACCCATGCAAATATCCATTTTAGAACTTCTCAAAATTTTGCCATCACATAAGGAAGTTTTAGAACAAGCTCTCACTGCTACAACAGTCCCTAATAATTTGGATGTTTGTCAATTCCAAGCCATGGTGGGACATCTCACCACACCTCATTGTCTATCGTTCTCTGAACAAGATGATATATCTATACATCACCCACACAATGCAACCTTGCATATTGAAGTTCTCATCCATAAACACCGTGTTAAGTGTGTTCTAATAGATGGAGGATATGGTTTAAATATTTGTACCTTGAAACTAATTAATGCACTAGGCTATTCTGATAATGCCATTGACACCAAAAGAAAAATAACGATAAAGGCATATGATGAAGAGGAAAGGTCTTCAAGAGGACTTATCATACTTCCAATCTAGGTAGGGCCGATTGTCAAAAACATTGTTTGTCATGTGTTAGACAGAGATCTAACATAAAACATACTATTGGGTCGTCCATGGATCCATGAAATGCAAGCGGTACCTTCAACATACCATCAATGTCTAAAATTTTTAGTAAATGGACAAGAAGTCACCATATCAGCTGACAACAACAATCCATAGATTTGTAGCATGTTGAAAGCAACTCAAGCCACTCTGATACCTCATAACCAAGAATTCAATACTTCTAATTTATCTACTATGGATAGCCAACCTAATTTTATATCTAAATGGGTTGAGAAAAAGAATCTAGAGAAAGAAATAACTATCACAAACACATCAAAAGCCAAAGGTCCTATAAAAAAATTATCACAACTTTCAGAAAAGGTTCAGATAAACAAAGAGGGTGTTGGAGAATATTCTCTTGGGCAATATTTTTTCATATCACAATTACTCCCATCACCAAAAATATATGGACAACCCATATTAAAATCTCCAAGATCATCACAACCCATCATAGCTCTAAATTAAAGGTTCATAAAAGTAGGTACACTCGAAGAGGAGTCCAAAGACAAAGCCATTCTCATTTGGCTATACCAAGATGAGGAAGCATCAACATCAACAAACGTCAGCATCAAAATAGATTAGTATGGAAAAGGGAAGGCCATTTTAGAGAAGATGGGTTACAAAGGTCAAGGAACAATTGGTAGGAGAAAGGATGGTATTATTGAACCCATTCAGCCTCTCACATTATAGCCTAAAGACAAAATAGTATTAGACTACATAACTAAGCAAAAAGAAGAAGAGACCCAAGGAGCAGTGGAAAGGATACTACAAATGAGAGATGGCTATGACATAGACTCAAATGAATATGAATGGGGTCATCTATCTGCTACATCATATACTGATAAAGAGATTGATATTATCCAAATATATAAACCCTTACAAGAGGAGGGACAAGGTTCAAGAATTAGAACACTTGTATCAACAAATATTGATGACTCAAGTGAGGACAATCCGACATCGAGTAAGTCAAAAAACTTGGAGGTGAGTACCATCATAAACCTTGAACATCCTACAAATAACTTTGACCACTTAGCTATCATGACACTTACAATAGTTGAACTTGTCCAATCTGATGACTTGTTACCATTAATACACCTTGAACTGATTGACTGGGAACCCATAAAACCTAGCCTTATACCAGTCTTTTCAAATGATGATGCCATCATAAATTATCTATGCTATGACAAAACCGATACAAGTACTATCCATAACACTCATGTCGATACTTTACATCAGGAGGGTGTCAAATCTTCTAGTTGCAAAAATGATAACAAGAAAAATAAATCTAATGATGAAAACATCTTAGAGGCACCATTAGATTTTGAAAAGAGAAAACTAAAGAACATATCCAATAGCAAAAACCTTCTGAGGTACTGAAGGATGAAAGATTTGACACTCTCCCAGAACACTACCATAACAGATCATCAGTACTGGTAGAGCCAACATAGTCTATAAATTTGGGAACATCTGAAGAAGCAAGGATTTTACATCTAGCAACATCTATGACAGAATAGGAAAAACCCACATTCACTAGATTCTTTGAGCAAAAACAAATAAATTTTGCATGGTCTTATTTAGACATGCTAGGATTGGATCCACAACTTTTAATGCATCATTTATCACTACCAAAGGGAATCAAACCAGTCAAGAGAAAATTGAGAAAGATGCACCCCCACATCGTCCTTTTGGTTAAAGCTAAACTAAAAAAATTATTAGATGCAGGATTTATCAAATCCATAGATTATGCAGAATAGATCTCAAACATTGTGCCAATATCTAAACCTGATCATAGCATCAAAATATGCATAGATTTTAGAGATTTAAATAAGGCATTCCCAAAGGATGATTTTCCTTTGCCGAGCATTAACATAATTGTTGATCTAATAGCAGGACATGCCATGTTATCTATAATGGATGGATTCTCAGGATATAATCAAATCAAAATAGCACCTGAGGATCAAGAAAAGACAACATTCACTTGCCCTTGGGGAACATTCTGCTGGAATGTCATGCCTTTTGGATTGAAAAATGTAGGTGCAACATATCAGCGAGCAATGACCACAATTTTTCATGATATGATGCATACTTTCATGGAAGATTATGTGGATTACATCTTAGCAAAATCACACACTAGGGAAGGACATCTGGAAATACTTGATAAAATCTTCACTAGACTAGAAAAATTCAATGTAAGATTGAACCCAAAGACGTGTATCTCTGGGGTGACTTCAACAAAACTTCTTGGTTATATAGTTTCAGAAAAAGGTATTGACGTAGATCCAGCTAAGGTTAAGGAAATCATGGAGATGCCACCACCTAAAAATATCAGTCAATTAAGGTCCCTACAAGGTAGGTTACAATCCATCAGGAGATTTATCTCATAGCTAGCAGATAAGAGTCACCCATTTAATCATCTACTCCATAAAAATGTTTCATTCAAATGGGATAATAACTATGAAACAACTTTTGACTAGATAAAGCAATATTTGGTGACACCTTCGATACTCATGCCACCCATAGTAGAAAGACCACTATTACTATATATTGCAACAACTGAAATATGTTTGGGGGCTCTATTAGCACAAGAGGATTCTGAAGGAAAAGAATAAGCAGTTTACTACATCAACAAGACTCTCAACCGATATGAAATAAACTATACATTCATAGAAAAATCTTGTTTAGTAGTAGTATTTGCAACTCAGCAATTGTGACACTACATGTTGACTCATATAGTCAGGCTCTTAGCAAAAATAGACCCATTAAAATACTTACTCAATAAAGTTGCACTAACAAGAAGGCTTGAAAAATGGGTCATGATATTGAGTGAGTTTGATATCCAATATGTTGATAGGAAAGCCATCAAAGGACAGGTAATAGTAGATCAACTAGCTAAAGATCCACTACAGGATCATCATCCAATGCACATTGAATTTCTAGATGCTGACATCATGAATATTACAACTCAACAATGGAGACTATACTTTGACAGATCATATACACAGAAAGGAGCGGGGGCAGGAATTCTATTTGTCACACCTCAAGGACACACTATTCCCAGATCTTATCGGTTGATGTTTCCATGCACAAACAATATAGTTGAATATGAAGCACTGATTATAGGAATCAAAATAGATATTGAATGGAAAATCACAGAAATACAAGTGTATGGGGACTCACAACTTGTCATTTATCAAGTAAATAACGAGTATCAAGCAAAAGATGAGAAGCTCATGCCTTATAAGCAAATGATGGATGATCTAAAGAAATACTTCATGGATATAAATTTTGAGAAAATACCATGGGAAAAAAACAAAGTTGCAGATGCCATGGAAATAATTGCATCCCTTTTGCAATTATCAGAAAAGAAAGGTCGATATGAGTTTATGGCTGAACAAGTATCTAGTCCTACATATGATAACCCTAATTCACAGACCATATGCCACATACCCAAAATTCAACCCTCACAATATGGAGAGATCTATACTTACCTCAAAGAAAACATTCTTCCCCTTGACCTCTCTCAAAACCAAAAACGTAACTTTATCCATCAATCAGCAAGACATACATTAATTGCTAACATCCTTTATCGTCGAGGTTTAGATGGTAGTCTTCTTTAGTGTCTGGAGCATCACAAATCTAAAACATCCTTACGAGAGGTCCATGAAGGTATTTGTGGGACTCATTCAAGTGGGCTAACCCTAGCTAAGAAACTCCTCCATTTAGGGTATTATTGGCCGAATCTGAAGAAGGAAGCATATCAATATGTTAAAAGATGTCAAAATGTCAGATTCATGGTAATCTAATTCATGTGTCGATGCAAGAGTTACAACCATTCACATCCACAATGCCCTTTTGTCAATGGGGATTGGACTTGGTGGGGAAATTACATCCTTCTTCATCAAATGGCCACAACTTCATAATCACAACAACAAAGTATTTTACAAAACGGATAAAAGCAGTTCCATTGACAACTGTCACTGGAAAATAGATTTCATCTTTTATACTCAATTATCTCATCTGTTGATATGGGGTACCACAATCCATTATTTCAGATAATGGAAGGCCTTTTAAAAATTAGGATGTCCATGAATTATGTGAACAATTCCATATTCAACATCATTTTTCAACACCATATTATCTTCAGGGAAACAGACAAGTATAAGCCTCAAACAAGACAATCCTGAAAATACTAAAGAAGACGGTAGATGATGGTGGACGTGATTGGAACATTCAGTTAAATCCTAGCATGTTCAGTTAAATCCTGCATTATGGGCCTATAGAACCAACATCAGAACACCAACATGAGCTACACCATATGCCTTGGTTTATGGATCAGAGGCCATCCTACCAATTGAGATTGAAATACCATCACTCTGTGTATCACTAAAGGGTCTCATAGCAGATGAAGATTACAGAGTTTCATGGCTACATGAGCTAGAATTGTTGGATGAACACCGTCAACAAGCAGTAAATTATTTGAAAGCCTACCAAAAAAGAATGTCAAGAAGTTACAATCATAGGGTAAAACCTAGAATTTTTCAAGTTGGTGACTTGGTCCTAAAGGAAAACCCTAAAAATCAGCAAGATAGAGAAAAGAAAGGGAAATTTTAACCTAACTGGTTAGGTCCTTTTGTTATCATATCAGTGTATGGCTCAAGAGCATATCAATTGAATACACCAGAAGGGGATCTATTTGATGAACCTATCAACAATATTCATCTCAGAAAATTCTATACCTGAATCACTTAGTGTAGGAATTGGTTTATGAATATAATTACCTTGATGAAGACCTGGAAAATAGGCATCCTAGTAATAAAAAAAATATATCTAGTGAAAACTTGGAAACAGGCACTATTTGTGATTTGAATCAGCTCTCCCACCTATTTGGACACATGTCATGGTCATTATTTCCACCATTTTTTGCATCCATTATCATATCATATCATATCACATGGTCATATCTCACCCCGACTTGGGGGAAACATCTGAAAATCACTGGGGGCAACATAAATCTTGAGCTTAATCAAATGGACAAAAAAAAAATAGATGGACAAAAGCAAAAAAAACAATGATCAAAACACAACCCAACATGGAATATCAATCACCATCGAAAACACATCAAACATCCATATCACAATAGAAAATCCAAAAATAGGTCAAAAATTCAATCTCAGAAAATCCAAAAACATAATTTTGTGTTAGTCAAACTACGTGGTCTCTACGTATATAACATAGGCAAGGCTAATCTTTGATCAAGCCCCCGAGGCCCCTAGGATAGGCCTTTAGGTTAGTTTGATCCAAAATCTTGAAAACACAAAAACATTACAAAATCAGGATGGATGATCTAATTTGAATAAATGATTGAATACTATAAGCAAATGCAAGATATGTTGTACTTTTAATCATTGTTATCATTTCTTTGGAACAATTCAATGATGTATTGAACTAGAGAAGCCAGGAAGAAGACATGGTATTTTTCTTTGTCTACTGTTTGTGAACTAATCATAATTACTGTGTGAATCGTCATGGGAAATGCTCTACAATGTATCATGGATGACATTCCAATTCAAATAGGAAAGTGGTTAATTCTTGTTTGTTTACACAAGAAATGCTCAGGTCATCTCAGTTTAATTATACCTCAATGCTTTTGTTCACTTGCAATATCAAAAATCATGAAAGTAGTGTTCAGGTCATCATCGGTTTACATTATACCTTTGATGCTTGTACTCACTTTCAACATTTTTAAAGCTCTATGATGATAAAAAGCACAATAAATGTACTATTAAGATGCCAATGCTTGCACATATAGATGTGCATTATAAAAGTAGACTGCATCCATTATAGTGACATATCTGCAGAGTATTTGTTACAAAATAAACTGGTGAATCATTCCTTAAATAAATTATCTTTTTTTTATTACAAGACTGAGTATACTTGACAACATTATCATTTGCATCATCATAATCATTTGCATATATTCAAAACATTTGAATCATCATTTCATCATTCACTCATTTTTACATACATTGACAATACATCACAATCATCACATTCATCCTTTTGTTGTATCAAATATTCGCATATAATCCATCCATTTGATAATAAATTCCATCAATTTATTACATGTCTCATTCCACAGTTTCATCCAATAAGTAACACACATCAATCCATACATCATAAATCCATATACATCATAAATCATACATCCAAATACAATGCATCCATACATTACCATTAAGTTGCATCATAGATAGAACAACACCATATCAAAGCATAAAACCATCACATAGCATATAAACATCAATGCAAAATGCATCCATCAGAACATCAAATAAAACACATAATAGACCATAGAATATACTGCATCTCATAATCACAATGTCAAGTATACAATGATGTCTAAAAAGAAGAGAGATAGAACATCAATAATGGTTGTACATCAGGATAATCAAAATACATCATGGACACAATCATGTGCTACTAGCTCCAAATGGTGTAGGCATAGCAAGAACAGGACCCCTACCACTAAAGGAACTAGGATCCCTGGGATCTCTGGGTAATGGCTAAGTAACATGTACACTAGCAGTCCTAGATCATGACCTACCAGAATGGGACCTCGCATAGCTCACTCTCTACTTAGAGGGAACTGCATCATAATACCTTGATCGATAAAACTCAATCTCCTTACCAATACGAGCAACCTCTCGCATGTAATCTACCAAGGAGGTACCATCTGCTAGTCTTTGTAATCTATCAACCAAAGCTTGAGCACCCTCTACTGCAAACCTGAGAGCATCTCTCTTGGCTATCAATGAGGTAACTTGTGCCTGAGCTATTTTGGCTATCTACCTGGCCGCATCCCTCTCGATTATAAATGAGGTAACTTGAGCCTGAACTATCTCAACTATCTATATAGCCACATCCATCTCAGTTGTCAATGCTGCAATCTGTGACTGAGCTATAACTAACTGAGCCTGCACACCTGATAGAGTCTCTATATGTAACTCAGATTGTGACTGCATCTAAGCCTGTGTCTACTCTAATAAACCCTGTGTCTAAAGAAGTTGCTCTTGAACAGTCTCTAACTGCACCTAAAGATCTGCTAGCTGTAGCTACACTGAAACATCTCCCACAGCTTGCCTCTTATGAGGCATGGTCTCACCAGGAAAATCTAAGGTAGGTCCTGATCCAACTACAGCCTCTTCAATATCAAATCCCTCATCTCCGCTGCTCTCATCCCCATTGCTCTCCTCTCCACTACTCTCACCACCAACATCCACATTAGCCACCTCAATATCCTCCTCACCCTCAGGCGCAAACCATGCCTCAACAAAAACATCGACATCCTTCACCTCAACTCCTCCAACATCCTCTCTCCTTCGTCTATGAACACAAGTGATAAGAACATCCTCCTCAACATGTACTAGGCTAGGCTCATCTAGAATAGTCAGGTGTGGAATGGATGCAAAGAAAAATACTCAACATAATCGGCTGTAAGTAGAGCCTCGACAATATCTAGCTGGATATCCCACAAAAAGGGATGTAAAGCCTGAAACTACTGAACTGTTGTAGCATATGACAAACACGGCCCCCAATCTGCTGTATCTGACTGTCGACGAGCATAGTGATCGACACCCTAGGGCATACCCTGTACCATCCCATACTGTCTATCGACGTGTTTGATCAAGAATCTCTCTAAAACCCGACGACCACGACCAATCAATATCATCGACTAACAAAGAAATGGTAGTTGAACATCATCATCCCATTGATCACAATCTAGGTAGGGATGCCATGTCATAGACTCAATATCATCAATCACTCTCCTCTAATACTCTAACTTACCTAGTTTAGACTAGGTAAACCTACCAGAATATCAAAATACATAAGGCCTCCTAGGTGGCCTTTGTCCAACTAGAATTGGACATGTGATAGCTATATGCTCCCATGCCCATACCTAAGGCAAAGTAATGTTGACCGATAAACTCTAACCACTGAGATACACAACTGAATGTAACTCATGATGTAACTGGGCAAGAAAACACATGCCCCAAGCAAAACGAGTGCCATGAACAACCATGCTCTCTAGAACTTGGCCCCAACCAACTGAAAATCCCTTAGACCTGTGATAAGGACTAAGGAATTTGTCAATAAAACTAGCAAGTACTGTCAGAAAAGTGGCATATGCATCAACCATTTCATGCCATGGTATCCACACCCCTGCAATCTAAACATCCTAAAACACTCTATGAAGTGCATCAGTCCCACCTTGCTCTCTCAAATCATATACGAAAACATCTCCAACAATCAGAAGCTAAAGGATCTGCCAAACATCCTCTGGGGTGACTATCATCTCTCTAGTGGGAAGGTGAAAGGTGTTGTGCTCACTATGCCACCTCTCAGCTAGAGCTGTCAAAAAACCCCAGTTAATCCTAATATGGGGCATGTAAAGAAGATGAGACAATCCACAACGTGTGATGATAGTTGTCTCAGGCTGTGCCAGACTAGGAATGAGATTAAATGTCCAAGGGAAACGCTCTTGAATCTGGAGGTTCCCTAATCGCTCCTGATATCACAACCAAAATCAAGGTCAATAAATTCATGTCAATCATCAGATAAATATCAAGATACCTTATCAAATCAAATAAACTCTTGGTGAGAATCCTAATCAAATCACATGAGCACACATCAAATCAACTTCGCTTATCATGAGGTACATCAATTCTAATTATTCCTCACCTATCATGAGGATAATTATCATCACAACAAAACATCGAACCTCACCTATCATGAGATCATGAGATCATGAAATCTTACAATAATATTTTTTTTTTTCAAATTTACCTCCAAAAAGTCTCAATCCTTAAAAATGAAAATAATTTTAAAAGTGATAATTTCCTTGAATTTGAAACTCAAATTTGAGAGTCATTCTAAATAGAAAAATAAAAATTCATTTCATTTTTTCCTATATGGTGTTTCTAGTTAATATTCTCCTTTTCAAAATATTCTTACAATCTTCAAAAGTAATTAATAACTTTAAATTTACAACTCTCGTGTGCATCTATCTTTGACTTTATGGCTACTTTTGAAGAGTATGTGCAACTTCTAGAAGCTGTAAATTTTGATCCAAACACCTAATTAGCCTCCTTTGTTTAAAACTAAAGATCTTGAAGTTCTTTATGATCCTAAAAATTCTACACCATTTTTGGTAATTTTTGGGTAAAATTCCTTCGTTTATCACTTTAATTTGCATACTCTCTTTAGGATTTCAAGATATTGAAAATTCCTAAAATATTGTCATCCCTAGGATATGTTGAATGAATAAATCATTCATTTCAAATGATTGTATAATAGCACAAATTCACCACTATTTTTTTTACTAATTGTAATGGCATAAAATTGTACCTAGGAAGATTTCTCATTAATATACCCTCATTTTAGCCTTACAAGTCCAATAATGTAAATACTCATTGCTCTTATCCCACTTTTCCTACATGTCCTTGTAATTTTGTGTCGATGAGGGAATTTTTGTTGGGGATGTTGTTGCACAGATGATTACCATTGCACCAAAAGATTGACCTAGTAATGCTTGATACAACCACCAGAGTTAATGAATTCAATGGAGGTAGTTAAGCCATGTCACTACATTGCACAACACAAGGAGACCAATGGTGCACACCTTCCAACAATCCCTCCACAACAAAAACAAGGGGTTTAAACTCATCACCCAAGCTTTGATACCAATTTTTGCACAGACGGTTGTCATTGCATCAAATGATTGGCATGTTAATGCTTGATACAACTGCCAAAGTTAATTAATCCAAGGGTGGTAGTTAAGCCATGTCATGAACCCAAGAATTTTGTTGCACATCACAAGGAGACCAATGGTGCACACCTTGCAATAGATGTACGTGCAACACATGGACATTCACACCTTGTGTTGCCATCCTTGTTGGCATGTGGTGACTGATCATGCTATACTGTACACCCTGGCATGTATCCTTGTCGGGGTTCGGGGCTAGGTCAGGCCTTGAGTGGGGGTTCAGGGGTGGTGACCACCAAGAAAGTTTTTCCTCCTACTTTTCGCGTTGTCACCAAAAAAAGAAAAAATTAACAAAAAAAGAAAAATCCGACTTTGTAGAACCCAAAATCTAGAAGCTTCTAAGCTTGTTAAAAAGGGGTTTGGATGGGTGTTATAGTATGATGAAAAACACAATTATTTGCAAGATTGTAATAGGTTTTTCACTAGATAATAAAATCATTGGATGGTTGTGGTTTGGTGGATGGAGCCCAAATTGGGTGAACCACGTTAAATTCTCTGTGTTATAATTTATTCTATGTGTGTTTTAGTTTCTCTATTTATTAATTAAATCTGCATTTAATTGTTAGATATTTGCCATTGCTAACCCTAACAAGTGGTATCAAAGAGGGTTGTGTTTCGATTATCGTCTGTAGGAAGGTCTCATGGTTGAGTGGGAGTAATGGCAGATAAGGGTAAGAAGGTTGAGAAGTTTAATGGGTAGAACTATCAGTTATGGAAGATGCAAATGGAGGACTACCTCTATCAGAAGGATTTATGGCGGCCATTGGAAGGGAAAACCAAGAAACCCGCAACAATGTTTGACGAGGATTGGGATATTTTGGATAGAAAGGCTCTTGGCAGTATTCATTTATGCCTGGCACAATCGGTGGCATTCAATATTACAACAAAGACAACTCAAGATTTGATGGAAACCATGGCAAAGTTATATGAAAAACCTTCCACTTCAAATAAGGTATTTCTTATGAAGTGTTTATTTAATATGAAAATGGTAGAAGGTGGGTCAGTTACTGATCATTTAAATGAGTTTAATATGGTCACCAATCAATTAACTTATGTAAAAGTAAACTTTGATGAAGAAGTTAGGGCTCTTTTGATTCCTCGTTCTTTGGTTAAAAGCTGAAATAGCTTGGTAATGGCTATTAGCAATTTTATTTCTGGTTCAAATATATTGAAATTTGATGATGTTGTTGGTGTTATTTTGAGCAAGGAAATTTGTAGGAAAAGATCAGGTGGAACATCCACATCAGGCAGTGTTTTGAATGCAGAAATTAGGGGCAGAACAAAGGAGAGAGGAAACAATTTTGGAAATCATGGGAAGTCACAAGGAAAATCAAAGGATAGAAAGTCCCAATCTAGAGACAAGAGGGATTGCTAGTACTGTGGTAAGCCGAGTCATTTAAAGAAATATTGTTGGTCTCTGAAAAATAAAGGAGACAAAAATGAAAGAAGTAAAGAGGAAAATGTTGTAAGTAATAAATCTGATGAGGATGCTTTGATTCTTTCCCTTGATAATGCTGATGATTCTTGGGTGTTAGATTCAGGGGCTTCATTTCATGATACCCGCCATAAAAGTTATTTTCTTGATTATGTCCAAGGGTATTTTGGGCTGGTTTATTTAGGAGATAACGAACCCTGTTAGATTGTTGGAAAGGAAAGAATCAAGATTAAGTTGCAAAATGGGAATCATTGGCTACTACATGTTTCAAAGTTAAGCATAAATTTAATTTTAGCAGGGCAATTAGATGATGAAGGTTGTGTTGTTACATTTAGTGATAAAAATTGGAAGGTCACAAAGGGTGCCTTAGTGGTAGCAAAAGGTGTGAAAGTAGGCACCTTATATCGTTGTACAGGTCATACTGTTCCTTCTACTTTAATTGTTATGGAAAAAGGTCAATGCTCAGGAACAGTTGCTGCAGTTCAGCAGGTAGAGGATCCTATAATTGTTGTGGACTCTGAATCAACACTGTGGCATAATAGACTTGGGCATATGAGTGAAAAAGGTATGAAAGTACTTCATTCAAATAATGTTTTACTAGGTCTAAAATGTGTTAATATGGATTTTTGTGAAAGTTGTGTGTATGGAAAACAAAAGAGAGTAAGTTTTCTCAAGGATGGGAAGCAAAAGAAAGATGAGAAATTGGAGCTTGTGCATACAGATGTATGGGGAATAGCTTAGGTATCTTCTCTTGATGTCTCTCTGCATTGTGTTGCATTCATTGATGATGCAACTAGGAAGGTATGGATTTATTTTCTTAGGTAGTAATCTGATGTATTTGAAACCTTTAAAAAATGGAGAAGCTTGGTTGAGAATGAGACGGGTAAAAAACTAAAATGTCTCAAATCTAATAATGGTGGTGAGTATTGCAGCAAATAGTTTGAAGATTATTGTTCCTCTAATGGTATTCGTAGGTAGAAAACAGTTCCAAGGACTCCACAGGAAAATGGAGTGGCTGAGCACATGAATAGAACAATAATGGAGCATGCATGGACTATGATATTGCATGCTAGGTTTCCTTTAAAAATATGGGTAGACATTGTAAACATTGATGTTTATTTAATTAATAGAAGTCCCTCTAATCCTTTAGTTTGTGGTATTCCAGAGGAAGCATGTAAAGGTAAGAACGTAAGTTATTCTTTTCTCAAAACCTTCGATTGTGAAGCATTTGCACATTTAGATTCTAAAAATAGAACCTAGCTTGATGCAAAATCAAAGAAAGCAGGTATGTCATATTCAATGAGAAAGTGTTGTAAAAAGACATGTTGTTGCAATATGAGAAGAAAGAAAATGATTATGCAGTGTTGGATGATATTCCAAACAATGATGTTTCAGTGGTTCCTCATGCTAGGAAACAACAGCAACAACAAATACCACAAACTCCTGTGAATGTTAGATGATCTTCAAGGATAAGTAGACCTCCAGAAAGATTCTCTTCCTCTTTGTATACTATTTTGTTAACCGATGCCGGTGAACCGGAATATTTTGATGAAGCTATGCAGGTGGATACCAAGGTTCAGTGGGAGCATGGAATGGAAGAAGAAATGGACTCCTTGCTGAAAAATCAGACTTGAGAATTATGCAAGTTTCCTGCAGGAAAAAAGGCTTTACCAAACAAATGGGTTTATAGGATGAAAGAGGAGGATGGAGGTAAGAAGAGATTTAAAGCTAGATTAGTTGTAAAGGGATATGCACAGAAAAAGGGTATTGATTTTGACGAAATTTTTTGTCTAGTTGTTAAAATGACTTCTATTCATATTGTTTTAAGTATTGTGGTTGCTGAAGATTTGCATTTAGAACAACTTGATGTTAAAACAACCTTTCTCCATGGTGATTTGGAAGAGGAAATATATATGGACCAGCCATAAGGATTTGAGGTCAAAGGTAAGGAGAAACTAGTGTACAGATTGAATAAAAGTTTATATAGTTTGAAGCAAGCACCTCAGCAATGGTACTTGAAATTTGATAGTTTTACTATCAAGCAAGGCTACAACAGGTGTAATTCTAACCATTGTGTTTATTTTAAGAGTTTGGATAATGACAACTACATTATTTTATGTTTATATGTTGATGACATGCTTGTAGCAGGGTCTAGGATGGATCACATAAGTGAGCTAAAACAACAGTTAGCAAAATATTTTTCTATGAAGGATTTGGGGGCAGCAAAACAAATCCTTGGTATGAAAATTTGTAGAGATAGGAAAAATAGAAAATTGTTTTTATCTTAGGCTAATTATGTTGAAAAGGTGTTGCAGAGATTTCATATGGAGAATGCAAAAGCTGTCAACACACCTTTGCATAGTCATGTTAAATTAACTAAGGATATGTGTCCAAAGACACAAGATGAGGAAGAAAAAATGTCCAAGGTACCATATGCTTTAGTTGTAGGTAGCTTAATGTACGCTATGGTATGCACGAGATCAGATATTGCACATACCATAGGAGTTGTTAGCAGGTATTTGAGTCATCCTAGAGTTGAGCATTGGAATCCGGTAAAATGGATTCTCAGGTGCTTGAGAGGTACATCCAATAAATGTTTATGTTTTGGGGGCTCTAATACTGATTTAAAAGGCTATGTTGACTCAGATTTGGTAGGGGATATAGATACCAGGTAGAGTACCATAGGTTATGTATTTATAGTTGGTGGGACAACAATGAGTTGGATTTCTCGATTGAAAAAGGTGGTTGCTTTATCCACCACAGAGGTAGAGTATGTTGTTGCAACAAAGGTGGAAAAGGAGATGATATGGCTGCAACTTTTCATGGACGAGTTCGGAAAACAACAGGCTGGAAATTACTTGTTTACAAATAGTTTGAGTGCTATACATAATGCAAAAAATTCAGCCTTGCATTCTAAAACAAAACACATACAGTTGAGATATCATTTCATTCGGTCAGTGTTGGAGTATGGATAGGTGAAGGTGGACAAGATACATATAGATTTCAATCTAGTGGATATGTTTACGAAGGCAGTGACAAGGGAGAAGTTGAGCTCCTCTTCAGCTTCAGTTGGCCTTCAAGGTTGAATTCAAGTATAACAGAGCAGCAGGGTCCAAGGTACTTATTTCTAGTGGGTGTTGTAAGTGCAACAGTGTCATCCAAGATCAGTCTCCAAGTGGGAGATTGTTGGCATGTGGCGACTGATCATGCTATATTGTACACCCCAACATGTATCCTTGTTGTTGGCATGTGGTGACTGATCATGTTATATTGTATGCCCTGACATGTATCCTTGCTGGGGTTTGGGGCTTGGCCAGGCCCTGGGCAGGGGTTCAGGGGCGGCAGCCCCCGAGAAAATTTGTCCTCCTACTTTTTCGCTCGTCACTTGAAAAGGAAAAAATCAATGAAAAAAGAAAAATCTAACTTTGTAGAACCCAAAATCTGGAAGCTTCTAAGCTTGTTAAAAAGTGGTTTGAATGGGTGTTACAGTATGATGAAAAATGCGATTATTCGCAAGATTGTAATAGGTTTTGCACTGGATAATAAAATCATTGGATGGCTGTGGTTTGGTGGATGTAGCCCAGATTGGGTGAACCACGTTAAATTCTCTGTGTTATAATTTATTCTATGTGTGTTTTAGTTTCTCTGTTTATTAATTAAATCTGTATTTAATTGTTAGATATCTACCATTTCTAACCCTAACAATCCTAACAAAGATTCTTGCATCTGAAATTTGTAGAAGTGTTATGACTCATGGGTGCCTACGAATGCAATGTTCCCTATCAAATATTGACAATTGAGAATCAATTATTTTCCTCTATTTACCCATTCAAACTTCATTCTATCAACTTCTATCAATTTCCATTTCATTCTTGCAACACTTCTTGATCATTCTTACAACATTCTTGCTTCACTCTCACTCCTTTTTGCTACTACCAACTTCTTTCTTTGCTTCTACAGTGTCTTCTCGCTCCATCACCATTCATTGCAGGTTCACACTATCTCCTTGGCATGGTGTTGTCTATCTTCTTCTTCTTCCTCTCTCAGCCTTGAGTGCTTGCAGAAAGGAAGGTGATATTGTATCTTGTATTTGTCTGCATTATTGTTCTTGTAGAGTAGCATCTAGGTTGTCATTCCTCTCTACTTTATTGTGTCTTTTTTATTCTTTTTCTTAATCGATTTTCTCTATATCATTATCTATTGGTTTTCCATGGAGTTTGGAACACCAAAAAAAGGACTTGAATGAGGCAAGTTCAAACACAATTCCAACTTTTTTCCTATCATTGTGTGTGTAGGTATTATTCATTTTCTTGGATCTAGTTGGTGAACTAGACCTTAAGTAAATTAGAATTTTTATTATTTGTCATTTTTGTATTAGAGTAGATTTAATAGTATTCTTCTTGTTGTACTTCATGTTTCCTTTACTTTTTTTGTCAAACTTCAAAACTTCAATATTTGGGTTGTTAGTAGACTCTATGAGTTTCTTGTTGTTGCTCAAGCCTTTATCTATATAGTACACCAGCACATATCTAAAACTCTAGCATGGAATGTTGAAGTTTGACTCCCATACTATTGTCCCCTAATAGAGAGTTGTTTAGCTCACAATCTTAGACCCGTGTAGTCTACTAACCCAGTCCGAGAAAACACCCATCATAATCTAAAGGGAAATAGAGTCCTATTTTCCCTTCCTTTTTAACCCACCTTTTCTTCTTTAATTCATTAGGTTGTTTGAGGTAGTTTAGGGAAATTCGTTCCCTTAGGATCTTCTATGACCTAAGAACCTTGAGGGTGACTAATCTCCCTTCTTTGCATTTTTGGTGAGCTTGACATGAATGTCCTTATTTTCATTTCTTTTTGTTAAGAATATTTCTCTCATGTCTTAGGTGTATTGTAGATTCATGTGCCATAGGGAATTTTTCTTTCCAACCCAATCTACAACCTTCGGATATGTAGTTAGAAAGAGTCCTCAACATATGGGAACAAAATCTAGGTAGGTCACTATCTACAAATTTAGTCACACAATCTTTTACATCTTTTGAGCTAGTTCCATCTAAGTACGTGAACATGGTCTCGTTCATGTGTATCCCTCTTGTTGAGAATGCAAGTGCACTATTTGATATAACTTTCACCTCACATGATGAGCCACTAAATAAGGAGCCCTCTCCATTATAAATTCCTACCTGGATTAATGGAAATGTTATAACTGGTGTCTTAGTTGATTTGACAAATCAGGTAAATGTGATAATGGAGGAAACTTTATTCATAAATAGTTTACATAAGTAGAGATACAAAGAGTTACAGACCATTGTTTGTACCCACAATGGAATCTCTATTTCCCCTATGGGTGTTATTTCTTTATCAATATTGGTAGCACCTGGTAGAGCTACTAATTTTTTTAAATAAGATTGGGTGAGTCTTTTCTTGTCATGATTTTGAGCTTCTATGTCTGAGGGTAGGGTTTAATGTTTAGGTTAAAAACCCTCTTTTCAAAATTCATATAGTCATGAGCCTTGAGTGTTCTAATTCTCTGTTGACCTATCACACTTGGTTTCTAGTCATTTTAGTTGCAACTTGAGCCATTGAAATCGTTATTCGAACCAACCCCTTTTGTTTAAGTCTGTCTATCACCATCTGCAAGGTTATCGTTTTAATTTTTCCATAGTCAGGCTTAATATTTCATGTTAATGCGACTTAAGTTTTAAGTCTGAAATTTGAGGGTCAAGTCACGTCAACCTAGTCATGGCCCCATTTTTAAAACTAACTTTGTTGCATGTGTAAATATTACCAACCATTTGATCTCAAGAATTGATCTTGGTCATTCCCTACCAGCCCCATGCAATTAAAATAATGGTTAAATAAAAGCTACAAGGTCAATGGGCTATTCACATGTGTACCATCATGAGTGTGGGGCCTAGTATTCACTATTGAGCTCAGTGTTCTAAACTTTCAGCTCAATGACCAAGATGCAATGGTGAGATTGAATCTCAATCGTTCCCCGCTCACACCGCAAGATTAAAATATTGCTTTAATAAAATTTGTGGGGTTAGCAAGCTGCTGCCACATGGTTTCTATAGTCACTTGGAATGAGATAAGATGCAGCCCAAGGGAAGACGAGTTAGCATCCAATTAGTAGAGTCTCATTGGTCAATGGAGTGGCACATGACAGTGATGGAAGTTAAAACATCATTGAATCAATCTGAGTCGTTCAAAAGACCACCTCATGGGGAGATCAACGGTGGAAATTCAAAGTTGAAGGTATAAACACGGTAGCCATTTTTTCTTCATTCGTGTGAGTAATAATGGTAGAAATGACTTCCAAAGCTGCCCAATTTCGCTAAAAATTAGATTTAGATGATTGGTTTTCACATAATTAAGAATTGTGAACTAATTTGGAGTGCATGGGAGATTGAGAAAAGGAATTTGTAGAGTTTAGTATGATCAACATTAGGGTTTCCTGAGAATAAAAGGTGATAAGTAAAACAAACGCAACTTTATGTGCTTTATTCAAACTATCTAAAATTAGGGTTAATATTCATTGCATATTCAATCGAATTGGATTTTGTTTTATTTTAATTGCTTTAATGAGGTTTGAATTTTCTTTAAAAGGTCATAATTCTATCAAACCTCTTGAATTTTGTACTTTCAAGCCACACCCTAGGTTTGAATTAATATCGAGGACTTAAATACTTTTGTGTCGAAGCCCTAAATTAGTTTGAACTCATCTTGTTTCTGTAGACACCTAAAAATGACCTAGGCCTGCAAGCTTCATTTTTACCACTTTCGTCCTAGCATAATTAAGACAGTTAATTATGTCTTCGGTCCACATTCAACTATTAATTAAATAATTTGTAATTATTTAATTAATTCATGTCCTTTCATTCTTCATGATTATTAAATAAATAAATTTTAATTTATTTATTAAATACGTCACTAACTATTTAAAGTCTTCCTTTAATTAAATAAATTTAGTAATTTATTTAATTTCCCTTTGTCATTTATTTCTCCTTGATTATTAAATAAATAAATGTTATTTATTTATCTAATACGTCATTAAGTATCTAGGTCCTCCTTTAATTAAATAAATTTCTTAATTTATTTAATTCCCCCTTTGGTCATTTATTTCTTCTTTCATTATTAAATAAATAAATAAATCTTATTTATTTAATCACGTCACTAATTAAGTCCCCTTTTTCTAAAAAATTAAATAAATTCTTATTTATTTAATTTCTATCCACTTTCCACTATAATTAAATAATTATTTTAAATATTTAATTATTCATTTGCCTCTTCTCTCATAAATTAAATAAATTTTATTTATTTAATTTAGCCTACTTTCTGGAATTTTGAATCAAATCATCATTTAATTCAAAATAATTCCTTTTGTCACATTCCTCCATAATTAAATAATATCTTTATTATTTAATTATTTACTGGTCAACTGGAGTAAATAAATTTTATTATTTAATTTCTCCAGCAACCTCTTTTTTTGTGCCAATCTTATCTCCTGACATCTCATTTAATTTCAGCCCTAGATTGAATTATTTTATAATTCAATCTCAACCCTTCATCCTTATCTTTTGCCCTAATTTTGACCTAACCCTAATGCACACATCAACATTCAATCTTGATCTTTGATTCTAGGGTTTTGTCATCTTCTCATCCTGGCCACACATTCAAAATTGCAGTTTTTATAAAATGAAAATTTTGCTCTCATTTGGTTTCCTCTTGGTCTCTCAGCTCTCTCTCTCTCTCATGCTCAAATTTTTAACATAGGCTATTATTATTTTGCAGTCATTGTCATTTGCAGTCATTGTCAGTTTTAGTCTATTGTGAGGTCATTGTGAGGTCATTTTCTTTGATGCAAATCCTTCAACACTTGCATAGGGCTTAGTCATTTGTCATAGTTGCTCATTTGAAATCTGAGGGCATCTTTATTTACTGCAAGCTAGGAGGTGTAACAAAGGTGAAGCATGGAAGATGAAGACCTAGGGTAACATTGTTCTTTGGTTTTCATATTATTTCCTTTGTACTTTGTTATTTCATTGGAATTTTAATGTTATTGTGCTAACCCCTTTAACAACAATCTGATTTTCCCTTGATCACATTGGTGAACCCGACGTTGTTTTTCGGGTTTTCGTACGTTTTTTGTTGTTTTCTGTCGTTTTGCAGGGTACAGGTACGGATCGCCGCAAGTGTTTTTTTTTTAAAAATTGTGATGCATCAGATGCGTTGCGATGCATTTGAGAACAGTAGAGCTGCAATTGATCTGCCGCACCGCAACTAATGCCAATAACGATGCATATGTTTTCCTGAGTCGCATTCGAAACCCCAAAAGCCACATTTTCTATTCCGCGCCGCATCTGTCTGGTATAATTCTTCTTCTAGTTTTGGGGTTTTATTTTCGGATTTCGGGTTTTCTAATATTATGTCTTTCTGTATTCTGTTTTTATTCCTGCATGTTGGATAAGATTAGATATTGTGTCACTAATCCTTTCTTGTAGCGGCTTTCTATTTTCGTAGGGTTTGTTTTTGTTTTTTTCTGTCATTTTGCAGGGTACAAGTACGGATCACCGCAAGCGTCGCAACGCATCTGATGACATAAGCGACGCAACCATTCTGATGAGCTACAACTGATAGCTATAGAGACGCATTCGATATTTCGAGCCGCATTCGAAAACCCGAACAACGCATTTTCCATTCCACGCCGCATCTGTTTGGTAATTTTTCTATCGCGCCGCATTTGCCTGGTAAATTTTTCCTATTAGTTTTGAGGTTCTAATTTTTGGATTTTGGGCTTTTCTGGTTTCTGGTTTTCAGATTTTCTATTTTTCTGTATTCTATTTTTATTCCGGCATGTGGGTTAGGTTATATTTCGTTACTAATCCTCTCTTGTAGCATGTGGCAATCCCCATTTGTATGTCGAAGACCATTGTTTCAAAAAGACTACTAACTCATTGTTTGCAGATTTGCATGTCAAAGAAGGAAAAACAAACATTGTGCTTGTTTATTTCTAGATTAGAAAACATTGGTTTTGGTGCTTATAAAAAGAATCATGTCTTTTATGATTGATTGTGCTTGTGGAGTGGTAGGTGAGTATGCTCTCACTTGGTGAAAACCTTGTGATCAGAAAATCAGACCCATTCTTTTCTGTTATATTACCCTTCACGATTTGATATATCAGAGTATCCTCTCCCCTTGTGCATTCGTGCGATCCTGGGTGTAAGAGAAATAGTTACTGACTCTAGAACTTGGGCCTGTTCTGGTGGGAAAAAGTACTCACCTCAGGATGACTCAGACCAGTAGCACCCTGACACCGAGGGACTTCTAGCCAGTATAGAAAAGTGGGTTCTTGGGGAAAGCCCAAGAATCACGAGCGTGGTTCTGACGAGATGGATCCGAAAGGGGACTCTCGCCGCATGGATCACGCTCCACGAACGAAATGCCCGAATTAAACACCTCTTGTCTTAGTGTCCAACCGTTCTATTGGCCGTTGCTTGATATAGTACAGGGTACAGTATCATGCCCGAAGATTACTCACTACTGATCCCCTTGAGTAGAGATAGAAATTCTTGGGATGTCACTACCCAATGAATCCAAATTTGGTGTGCTCGAATGACGTTAATGAGCCATGGAGGGGAGCCAATGTCACCAAAATTATAAGCTATCCGCTCTCGAGAAGGAAAGGTGTTCATCACCAATCCGGGGTATAACTAGTGGGCTATATCAAGTATACAAACCCATGGCCTAGTGGCCTTTTTAGGATTGTGCTTATCTCATGTGTGTTTGGTTACCCCTTAAAATGCTATGTTTGTCAAGTGCATTCTGGTTTTGTCATAGTTCAAACAAAACATTCATCAAACAGATCAAAACTTCCATCAACATAACACGAAAATCACTTTGAAACAAAACTGTCATATATGTCGAACCGCAACTGACATTCTGTAATGCAATTGCTCTGATAAACTGCATCTAAAACTTAGAACAACGCATCTGTAGGCGTCGTGATGCATATGTTAATATGAAAGCTGCATATGATAAACCGAGTCGCATCTGACAGTCAAAAAGCCGCAAGTGAAAAACTGAACCGCATGTACTAAACTCTAACGCAACTGCCAAACTGTGCCGCACTTGCCTGTCAAAATTTTAAGCTTCACAGCCGAAACCTGAGGTCTCCAAACTGTCAACCATCTGTCAAACTCTATCACCAAGAGGATTCTGTCAAAAACCTAATTTGAAATTGCTCAAAGTCTTATCTCTTAGCTTGCATTAGTCACCTTGGGTTTCATACATCATCCCTTGTAGTTGCATACATTCAACATTAGACTATCCTTAGGTTCACATTTTGCATACTTAGGAGTAGGCAAATCTTAAGCACCCCTTGGAAAAATCATTGTTTTTGAAATTAGACCTTTTTGGGACCAAGTTATCAAACATCCTTTTAGTCATTGTCCTCCTTTGTGAGATTTCTTCCAACTCAAAAGTCTAGTTAGGAAGACTCACTAGTCATCTTGTCAACTTGTCATTAACAACAAAGTCCTTTAGCAGTCCAAATCGAAAATAAAGAACAAGCTTAGAAGTTCTTAGATAACCTTATCTTACATTGCATACACATTGCATACCTTATTCTCAAAAATCCAAAAACAAGTCATTTTAGTCGTCATTTTGAACTTTAAACTTCACATAGTGTCATACTTGCATTTAGTGGTCATTCCCCTTTGAGCAATCTCATTTATGGTCGAAACCAGACTTCAAAAGCACAAGAGACAAATGGAAAACTTTGGACAAGATCCCAATAGTCCTCCACATGACTCAAACTGGACCGTGAACGATCCCTTTACCAATCTAGACAATCAACCTCCAGTGACAACACAATCCTTATCTAACAACTCATTTGAACTCTACTTGCAAAGAATGAAAATGGTCAACTACTTCAGGAACACATAGAAGCATTGACACAAGACCCAGAGGTCTATCAGTTGGCTAAAACAATAGCACGTCACGACAGAGACAGATTCGTAGCTATGCTCTTGAGTGAAGGAGCTAAGTTACCACTAGGATTTGACATTAACACGTTACATGACCCTAATGCCAACAATGTTCATAACATCTCACACAGTGGTCAAGTCCTAAATACTACAAGCAACATCCCTTTTGACACCACAACGACACTGCATACCACATCCAACATCCCAAACATCTCCAATACAATAAACGCTACATCTATTGGGGGATCACAATCATCCACAACATCCACAACACTACCCCAATTAAATACAACCACTCTTGGCTCCTTGACACCATCGGAAAATTATTCCAATCCTCCTATTATCGCAACAACAAATACCACGGGGGCATCATCAAGTCATCACAACTCCCCCTTGACAACTACATCTACTACCATGAACACAACTTCAACAAAATCGTTCAGTAGTAATTCACAACATCCTTTGGGAGGAGCCACAGGATGTATCTTTATACAAGGACAACAACAAAACGTTAACACGACAACACAGTCAAACGTCATTACCTCCCAAGGTACAAATACCAATGTTCCCCTTGTGCAAAATTAGCAATTCACACAAAGTGGCTAAATAACTCAACCCATGACATCGTTAATACATCATAACATTCATGGTCACAACATCCCCCAAATAACGACACACATAGCTGGGGGACACATTCCAACATACTCATCCAACGTTCACACTCATCAACATGCACCTAATCACAACTTCCAATACCAACAACACACGTCATACGTACCGCAACAACCCGTACCGCCACAATACACCTATACTCACGCAGGAACACATGGTGTACCAGGCAATCCAATGTATGGAAATGTAAATGACCCTACCATAGATGAACTCAAAGCAACAGTGCGGGATATGGAGAAGAAAATGCAAAACATGTTCATCACAGGCGGGAAATCCGAAATATCATATGATCTGGATGTATACCCATTCGACACAAACTTACGTATGCCCGCATTTCCGCCAGGATATGTGTCACCCAACTTCACTAAATATAAAGGCAAGACAAATCCCATTGAACATCTTCGCGAATTCGCAACTAACTGTATGGATATCGCCTACGAACCCACATACTTGATGAGACTTTTTTCCAAAAGTTTGGCGGGTCAAGCCCTTGAATGGTTTTCAACGCAAAAAGATATCCAGACATGGGATGAGCTCAAAAGAAGGTTCATAAAAAATTATGCATACAATATTGACATGGACACCTCTATCACTAGCTTGTGCAATCTCACACAAGAAGAGTCGGGTGAGACATTTATCCCGTTCTTTCAAAAATGGAGAAGCCTCACTAGTCGATGTCATATTGACATTTCTGAAAGGGAAAAGGTTGACATGTTTGTCCAAACACTTCTAGGGCCCCTCAAATTCGCATTGCAAATACATTTTTGCACAACCTTCACATAATTAGTGGAAAAGGGGGTCCAAATTGAGAAATCCCTTCTCGCAAAGGGAGAACTGAGGTATGGTTCCAAAAACACAAACACCAACCCACCCGCTGACAAAAACAAATATTGGGTCAAGAATAAACATGTTACAAATGATGGTGTTGTAGATGCCAAGACTGTAAGTCCCGTATTGGCTCTGAAAGGGGTGCAACAACAAAATAGACCAACAACAACATTGACACCTCCCCCCAATACTCCTTCAAACAGTCAAGGACAATATCGTCAACCAAGACAATTCCCTAGGGGTCACACATACACCAATTTAGGTGAACCCATTGCAGATGTCCTCAAGAAATGCATCCAACATGGGGTCATCACACTTCTGGAAATAAAACCTTATGACCCAGGACAATTCAAACCAGCATGGTGGGATGACAAGGCAATTTGCGAATACCATCAAGTCAAAGGGCATACAACCTCCAACTGTTGACAACTGAAAAACATAATCCAAGACCTTATTGAAAATCGCACCATCAAAGTAGGTGGATCACAATTCAATTCCAACTCAGATCATACTATCCACAAGAATCCACTGCAAGATCATGGTCCCCATAATGCTTCCACTTCAAGTCCACAGAACCAAGCTAACTTCGCCTGAGCCAAGTACGATTACTCTGGTGGACCAACAATAAATAATGTTAGAACGGATGATGAGTACATCAACACCATTACGATCAAGAGAGCACCACAGTGCAATGCTACTACGCGAAGTGGCAAGGTCACTATAGCTGGTCCACCTCCCCCTAGACAAGCCAAGATCATTATAGCAGGCCCATCTGCTAAGCAATCACAACCAACTTCATCTACTAAACAACCAAAACCTATCTCAACCCCACAATAGTGGAAACCCAAAGGTCAGTTCAATCTCATTGACCAACTAGGAAAGACTCCTGTGCAAATATCTATCCTTGAGTTGCTTCGTATCTCTCCTGCACACAAAGAAATCTTGGATAAAACTCTCTTAGAGTCGTCAGTCCCGAAGGACATTGATGTCAATCAGTTTGAAACTATGGTGGGATATCTCACCACGCCACACCATGTCATCTTCTCAGATCAGGATTACTCATCATCTAAAACCAACCAGCATGATGTGTTACACATAGAAGTTTTTGTCCACAAGCACAAGGTTAGACGGGTTTTAATAGATGGCAGAGCAGGGTTGAATATATGCTCCCTTAAACTGGTTAAGGCTCTTGGATTCTCTGATGCATGCGTAGACCCAATGAAAAGCATAGTGATCAAAGCATATGATGACGAGGAACGCTCTTCGCGAGGTGTTATCTCTCTCCCTATCAGAGTGGGACCACTCATTGTCGACACAACTTGCCAGGTCCTAGATTTGGAACTACCATACAACATCTTACTTGGCCGCCCATGGATCCACGCCTTAAAAGCCGTTCCGTCGACATACCACCAATGCCTCAAGTTTCCTTTTGATGGTACAGAAGTAACCATATACGGAGACCCCGACCCTTTCCAATATTGTACCAATTTAAGGGGTATCTCTGAAAACCAAGTATCTATTAACCGAGAAGCACTTGGCTCCTCGTCCAAATATGTCGATCCTTCCACACTCATGTCATCCTCCACACCCACTTCATCCACGTCTTCCGCCATAACACCACCTTCCACCAGCCTTAAGACTGAGGCAATTGTCAAAATCTAGGACTTGGGCTGCAGAGAGTTCAAACTAAATACAACATACAGCATAACTACAATACCCACTCCTCCAAAGATATATGGTCGACCATGTTTCAGAATGGAACCGCAAGAAACATTCAAAGTTCCATCGAATACAGTTTTCATCAAGTGGGGAGACATGAGTGATGAAGACCTTGCTGACATCACAGGATGGATCTATAGGGATACAGTCTCATTACCTCCACTACCAGTTTAGAAATATAGCAAGGGTTACAACATCATGAAGGCTAAAGGCTACGATGGTACTAGTGGCCTTGGAAAAAATAAAAACCGGTCGAAGGGAACCCATAGAAACTTTCCAAACTCTGAAGTATCTTGGATTAGGGTTTAGATCAATTGACAATGGCGATCGACGTACCTCTGGACTTTCTAGTGAGTGAGTACATGCTTCTGAAAGTGTCAAGACTACTAGGAAATCCCTAACCGAAACAGAGTCCCATGAGTGGGAATTTGGCTCTGAACGATCCCTAAGTGAGTGTTGCCTCGATGATTTGTTTGTCGAACCAGGGGAACTGACCTCTGAACAACAGTTTTGGCAAACATTCAAAATGGAGCAGGTACCAAATAGTCAAAATCCCACTACCACTTCCCATGACACACAACGACCACCATCCGAACCCCCTCAATCTAATCTATCCAAAGTATCAGAAGACATTGATAGCCAAGGCTCTAAAACCTTCACTCCTTATTATGACAACGAATATGACACTAGTGAAGGAGAATACTAGATAGAATCCGATGTTGAGTTGGACGATGATAACCTCATCTATAACATCAATGAATCCATCTGTATGCTATCAGTATCCTCACCCGAATTCACTAGCCTTGACGATGGCATTTCATTAGTCTACCCTGAACTAGTTGATTGGGACCAACAAGGACCGCCAGTTCTAGATACATTCCAAAATGATGAAGCCATTGCCAAATTCATGGGATTACGAGAAGGCATACCAAGTGGGGACCACAAATACAGATTTTCTATTGATTTATACTGCACGACATACTTCGGTGAGACCGTCCAGTCCTCTAGTCGCAAAAGCAAAAATAAAGTAAAAAATGAAAAGTCTCTAGGTGAAAACTGAAAGGCACCTCTTGACGATAAAATAGTAAAAACAAAGGACGTATCTGCGGGTGAAAACCTCTCTAAGGCACCCAAAGATGGAGGACTAGACTTCCTCCCCGTGCAACAGGAGAAATCGGCCATGCTTGTTGAGGACACCATAGAGGATAACATTTCAACTCTAGAAGACCCCAAGATGGTCCTATTTGCGGCATCATTGACAGATGAAGAGAGACCAGACTTTCATAAATTCTTTGTAGAATGGAAAGTAAACTTTGCATGGTCCTACGTTGACATGCCAGGATTGGACCCCGAACTAGTTCTACATCATCTGCCACTAGTACCCAATGCTAAACCAGTCAAGCAGAAGTTGCGCAAGATGCACCCTCAAGTTGCTCTATTGGTTAAAGCTGAGCTAAAGAAATTATTGGATGCCGGATTCATAAGGTCTATAGATTATGTTGAATGGATTTCCAATCTAGTGCCGGTGACAAAGCCAAATGGGCTAATTTGGGTATGTATAGATTTCTGAGACCTAAACAAAGCATGTCCAAAGGATGACTTTCCTTTACCAAACATTGACATCATAGTGGACCTTACAGCAGGACACGAGATGCTATCCCTCATGGATGGTTTCTCTGGTTATAATCAAATCTGCATTGCTCCTGAGGACCAACACAAAACATCATTTACTTGCCCATGGGGTACATACTGTTGGAATGTCATGCCCTTCGGTCTCAAAAATGTAGGTGCCACATATCAAAGGGCTATGACCATGATCTTCCATGACATGATGCACAATATAATGGAGGACTATGTAGATGACTTATTGGCCAAATTGACAACTAGGAAAGATCATTTGAAGGTACTCGACAAAATTTTCAAGAGACTGGAAGAGTACAAAGTTTGACTAAAACCTAAGAAGTGTGTTTTTGGGGTCACATCAGGAAAACTGTTGGGATACATCATCTCCTGAAGAGGCATAGAGGTTGATCCAGCAAAAGTCAAAGCAATCATCAACATGCCTCCACCTAGAGGAATCAGTGAACTCAGAACCTTGCAAGGCAGAGTGCAATCTATTCGCCGCTTCATAGCTCAATTGGCAGATAAGTGCCACCCATTTCAATATCTGTTAGGAAAAGGTGTCCCCTTTGTATGGATAGATAAATGTCAACAGGCCTTCCAACAAATCAAAGATTACCTGCTGTCAACACCAGTCCTTATGTCGCCTATTCATGGAAAGCCATTAATTCTATACATCTCGACCACTAGTGGGGCATTACTGGCTCAAAATGATCATGAAGGGAAAGAAAGAGCAATCTACTACATCAGCCGCACACTGATAGGTTATGAGTTGAATTACACATACATTGAACGTGCATGCCTCGCAGTTGTCTTTGCAGCCCAAAAACTAAGGCATTATATGCTTAATCATCAGACACAATTGGCTGCCAAGATTGACCCATTGAAATAACTATTAAGTCAAGCAGCGTTAACAGGCCGATTGGCAAAATGGGTCATGATCCTAAGTGAGTATGACATACAGTATGTTGAATGCAAGGCAATAAAAGGGCAAGTAATAGCAGATCAACTGGCAGATGCACCAATGCAAGCCTCTCATCCGTTGGTAACTGATTTTCCTGATGAGTCCATTTTTCATACGGAACTAGCAACACCATGGAAGCTGTATTTTGATGGGTCCCACACTGGTCATGGCTCAGGCGCTGGAATCTTGTTCATCACACCACAAGGGGATTCAATTCCTAAGTATTTTCGAATCGCTTTCCCTTGTACAAATAACATTGCTGAATACGAAGCACTGGTTACAGGTCTCAAGTTGGCAATCAAATGGAAAATTCAGACATTGCTTGTATTCGGGGATTCCCAGCTAGTAATCAACCAAGTGAATGGTGACTATGAAACAAAGGATGAGAAGTTGCTTCCTTACAAGAGGATGGTAGACAGTTTCCTAACATACTGCCAATCAGTGTCTTTTGAACAAATCTCGAGTGCAATTAAAGAGGCGTGAGGGCCTTGATAAGCTACTATTAGTTCTCTCTTGGACATCCCTAAAAATGTGTCACAATTTGAGTTCCCTAGTAGGCAACTATTGTCTGAAGCATGATATCCTAGAGTCAGAAATGGTTTGTGAACTTGTTGGTCCCAACTCCCCTTGGTATCAGGACATTTATGACTATCTAAAGACTCACACCCTTCCATCGAACCTATCCAATAACCAAAGAAAGTCCTTCATTAGGAAATTTGCAAGGTATGCCATTATCAGTGACACCCTATACTGCCGTAGTTTCGACAATACCCTCCTTCGATGTCTTAACACCGATGAAGCATGTACGACCTTACGAGAAGTGCACGATGGTATATGCGGATCTCATTCGAGCAGTCCTACTCTGGCTAAGAAACTAACGAGACTTGGATATTATTGGCCGACAATGGAAAAAGATGCAATAGAATATGTCAGAACCTGTCGCAAGTGTTAGATCCATAGTGATTTGGTCCATGCTTCAGCACAAGAACTTCGGCCAATCACTTCTCTATGGCCCTTCGCTCAATGGGGGCTCAACCTCGTGGGTAAAATTCATCCAACCTCCTCCAACGGCCATAAATTCATTATCACCGCCACTGAGTATTTCACAAAGTGGATCGAAGCCATTCCATTGACATACATTACAGGCAAACAAATATCAACGTTTATCCTCAATTACATCATTTGCCGGTATGGCCTCCCACAGTCCATCATCACTGACAACGGACGTCCGTTCAAAAACCAAGACATCATTGAGTTATGGCGATTCCATATCCAACACCACTTTTCATCCCCATATACTACTTCAAAGAAATGGCCAAAAGCTAAGGCATCCAAATAAAACCATTATCCAAGATCCTTAAAAAGACTGTCAATGACGTTGGCCGCGATTGGCACATACAACTTAACCCTTCTCTGTGGGCTTACCGAACTAGCATTTGTACGCCTACAGGAGCTACCCCATTCGCCCTAGTTTTTGGCGCAGAAGCCATCTTACCCATTGAGGTTGAAATTCCTTTGCTACAGGTCTCTTTGAAGGGTCTAACTAATGAAGAGGAATACTGACAATCACGCTTGCACGAGCTGGAAATGCTGGACGAGAGAAGCCAAAATTCACTGAATCACCTCCAAGCATATCAAAACCACCTTTGTCGCAGCTACAATAAAAAGGTTATGGTCAGAAAGTTCGAAATTGGCGACTTGGTTCTCATGCAGAACCCTAAGAACCAAGCAGACAGAGAAAAGCTAGGAAAATTTGAACCAAACTGGCTGGGTCCATATATTATCATATCTTCTTTTGGTTCTGGAGCATATCAACTGGCAACACCAAATGGGAACAATTGGTTGAGCCTATCTTGAGTTTACACCTAAGTTCTATGCATAGCATCGGGGGACAAAGGCGAGGATTTCCCTAAAATACAAAAAAATTGAAAAATGGAAAAAATGATCACCTTATTGATGAAGCACGGCAAGCGGTGGGTGACGCAAAAATCAAAAAAATCATAAAAATAGTAAAAAGAAAAATAATTCATCCAATAGTGAAAACCTGGCAAACAGGCGCTTTGGAAGATAACAATGGTGAAAACCTGGCAAACAGGTGCCATGCGTAATCAATCATTGCTCTACCATCTATTGTCACTTTGTCTAAACTTGGCCTAGGATGAAAGGTATTTCCGCAAATCGCCATCACATCCTACCATTCCTATCATAGTGGATGACCGATTGACATCATATTCTGACACATGTCTGTCTAGCAAGTCAGCAAAATCTCATCTACGTTCCTTGCAAACGGCTAAGTCTTAGACCTAACTGGGGGCAAAAATTTTATCATGCGACTGCAGTGGATGACATGTGAGATCAAAAAAATTATAAAAATGTCAAAAATCCAAAAAAAATCATAAAATGACAAAAAGACAAAAACATCACAAAATGTCCTGAAAAAAGACAAAAACATCATAAAATGTCCTGAAAAAAGACCAAAAACATTGCAAAATGGCCTGATAAAAGATCTAAAAATTGTAAAACGTCCTGAAGAAAATCAGCAAAACATTAGACTGCGCAAGGCACACAAGTGCATTTTCATCTCTGGTCTAAGTCAATCAAGTCAATAAGTCCATGTCATTGTCCGAACTACGTTGTCTCTACGCATTTCCTACATAGGCAAGACTCATACTTGAGTCCCCAAGACATTAGGTCAGTCCTATTAGGTTTGTCAAAATAAATCATGGCGCAATCTTTGGTCATCAAGGCGATCATTGTTCGTGTCGAGACTACGAGTCTACGAGAGTGTATATGGCGTGGAAGCAAGAATACATCTATCGATGAGCCCCCGAGGCCGCACTAGATCAGTCCATTAGGGTTCATGACACTACACTGGCACACACGTCAGAAGTCTTCAATCATTTTTCCATATGGGGGAAAACTCCTAAAACCAGAGTAAAACAATCATGTTATTTGGCATGACAATCTCATTAGTGCAATCTCACATCATTAAGGCAATATTGGCATATAGTCAAAAACAAGTCAACCTCGGTCAAAACAAGTCAAATCATCATTATAAATGGTCAAACTGTCAAATTTTGATTAGTCTTCAGATGAGTCCTTCTAAAAGATAACCTCTGTCATTTACGCACTAGGATGTGTCCTTCCTAGGCGTCGTCATCGTCATTCAGCCTTTTGAGCGATCCTCTTGACATCTAAGGATCACTCTTCCTGACATTAGTGTTCTTCAGATGAGTCCTTCTGAAGAACCAATTCTGTCATTTATGCTTTAGGATGTGTCCTTCCTAGGCATCGTCATTATTTTGAGGGACCCCTTACGACCATTAGGGATCAAATCCTCCCAACATTCGGCATCATTCAGGATGTGTCCTTCTTGAATTCACCAAGTCTCGACATTTTCAAGGTCATCAAAACTTTAAACATTCGGACATCTCAACATCATCAAACATGACACCTTGGCATCAGAACAATGGATATCCAGATGCACTTGACAAACACTTGACAATTGTCTTTTCATCTTTTATCATGTTATTAGTTTTTCAGCGAGATCCCACTAAGTAGGATTTAGAGAAGCAGTGACGTAGCATGACAATTGACACGCATGACTACTAGCTTCTCAGCGAGGTCCTGATGCAGGGATTTAGAAAAGCAATGACATATCATGATAGAGACTTTATTTTTGTCTTTTGGCAACCATGTCACTAGTTTCTCAAGGAGATCCTAGAAACAGGATTTAGAGAAGCAACGACGTTTCATGGGTTGTCCTTGTCTTTTTCTGCTTGTGGTTGATGATGACAAGATTGGGGCAAGCCCTCTCCTAGTATGAGTCATAATCATCCTTGTCTGTGACTATTTTTTCTTGGGTAATGGTACGACCTTGCACACCTTGATCTATGTCATATCTTGGTGTTTGTTGGCCATTACAACAGTTTTCCCAATGATGTTTAAAGAGCAACAAATATTAAAAGTCCTATAATATAGTTTTGAAGGATTTGTATCTTCTCATAGGTCTCATATCTTCTCCTCTTTGGTCTGGTCATCTTCTCTCATCAGTCTCGCCATCTTCTCTTGTCCATCCCATGATAATATCCTGTGGCATCCAAAAACATAAGTGCATACATGATCTTATACATTGCATTAGGTCCATACATACATCATACAAGGTATTAAATCATATACATAAGCATCATGCACATCATTAACATAATCATCATCATTGCATCTTTTACATAAACACATCATGCACATCATTTACAATAATCATATAAATATTGCATCATCATGGCATCAAAAATCACAACATAGACATCATAATACATAAATGGAATCATAAATTAACCATCGTACATCATACATAACACAATGCATAGAACATCACATAACACATATAGGCCACATCAAAACTGCATCATCATATAATACCATCTCAAAAATATGCAATGTCACAGGATAGAGTCAATGGATATCCCAAAAATGGAGCTCGCAGGCTCAACAATAAACATAGTGTGTCCAAATACAAATATGCCCCTAGGGTAGGCTCTCATCATCCCCTCGGGGTGAAGAATGTGGTGGTGGCTGAGGCCCTGTCACTGGCTCTGAAACAATGGATGGTCTTGTAGTGGCCTGTGTCTGTGAAGATGAGGGAACTGCGAGTGAAGGCATCGTCGTGACAGTATAGTGCACCTGTGAAGTCACTACAGCTGGACTCTGAGAGGACGGATCTGTCACTGGTGGCTGACCCTGTACTGACCTCTGTGCCGAACCAATGGAACCATTACTATGCCCTGAATGGTGGCTCGGAGTATGCCTGCGGGAGTGATGTGACCTGTGGCCTGATGTGTTTCCTGTGGAAGTCGACCCTCTGACACTAGTATGGCTCCTGGTACCACTGCCACTGCCCAACCTGTGCCCACTACCTATCCTCGTCTGTGATTGGGACAGGGTAGGATCTCGCTGCTCTGGCAGCACTGCCTGCTCATAGAGGGTCCTGTACTATCCCAACCTGGTGCTCACCCTAGCAAGCTCCTGAGCCATGTCTCCTGTGGGTCCTGTGCATAGGGCCACAAACTCTGTGCACCACCGCGCTGCATCCTGCTGGCGAATCACCGCCTGATCCCGCTCTACACGGGCTACCTCCAATGCTGACTGTAGGGAGCTAACCTGTGCCAGGCTAGCGGCCAATCTCTGCTGAAGATCGGCCACTCGCTGATTAGTTGTAGCATCCGGTGGCAACTCTGAGGATGGTATCTCCTCCTCACCCTCCACCATCTGCCATCTCAAGAGTCTCTCTGCCTCACCTATGGCCTCATCCTCCTCATCATCATCATCATCCTCCTGCCCTGCCACCTCTGCCTCCTCCTCCCCTGCCACCTCTGCCTCCTGTCTCTCCCCCTCTGCCTCCTCCTCCCCTGCCACATCCTCCTCCTGTCTCTCCCCCTCCACCTCCTCCTATCCCCCCACCTCTGGTTCCCCCTCCTGTCTCCCCTCGCCCTCTCTCTCCTATCTGGGCTGCTCCTCCATCTCCCCCTCCTCACTGACCTCGGGGATAGCATCTAATGCTACCCTCGCCACGCGCTATCGCACCCTGCGACCTGGTACCTATCCGTCCCGCTGTCGCCTCCTTCCATCTCCACCGTCATCTCCACCTCGACCTCCGTCTCCACCACGGCCTCCGTCTCCACCTCGACCTCCATCATCACCCCTACCTCCGTCCCTCCCTCCATCACCACCCCTCCCTCCATCTCCATCCCTGCCTCTGCCTCTGCCTCTGCCTCTGCCCCCATCTCTACCTCTGCCCCCTCATCTGGCTCGTGGCACTCATGGAATCACTGACCGCCTGTCAACTGGTGCTGGTCTATCAGGATCTGTCAATGGCACGGGTCAACGTGCCTGCCACCATAGGTCATAGGCTATTGTCGTACATGGATCCGCTACTCCACCTCTCCAACCCCAGGCCTGGGCTACTAGCCCGTCTATCTGCTGTGTCGCGAAGGCCACTGGGATGGCCAGCCCCCATGCATACTCTCTGGATGATCGGGCATACTCTGTCGTCCCCATGGGTGCATCTTGTTGCTCCCCAAACTGTCTCAATACACCCTGCGATAGGTACATCTCAATAATCAAGGATGTCTATACTGTCCTGCCAATAAGGTATCGATATTGCCTGCAAAGACTCAGATGATCATCCTCATCATCCCATGCCTCACAATCCCTGTAGGGCCTCTAGATGAACGTCACCATGGTATCAATCTGATGCCGCCACCACCCTGTCTCACCCATATGGGTCTGCTGTAATGTGCCGGCATAGTAGTAGGAGTAAGGCATCCCCTCGACTAGCTGTGGTCTGTTGATAGGAGGGCAAAATATGGCAATGTGCTCCCATGCCCAGATCATCATAAGTGTGGTCCCACAGGAGATACTCTCTCCTCTCCTGTATACAACGTCATGCAGTTGATGATAAAGCGTCCCCATGCATAAACTATCCTATCTCTCCTCATGCCGACCAGGACGTCCCCCCAACCAATCAAAAATTCGTGTCCTCATCGGTTAGGAACCAAAATGCCACCAATCAGAGTTGCCAGGAATGCATCAAAGCGACTGTAGTGCTCTGCCAGGAAATCCCAATGGATCTCGTAACCCTGAGTGCCGAGTCTGGCACCCTAATCCTGGTAGTACGCCCGAAAGGTCTGCTCACCATGACGTGGATCGTACACGATCTGCTCCCCTCGAATCAGAATCTGGAGAATACGGTAGAAATCCTCCAAATTAATGGTAGCCTCACCTGTCGGCAGGTGAAACGAACAGGTCTCGGAGTGCCATCTCTCGCACAGTGTCGTCAACAAACTCCTGTTCGCCCGAATGGCGGGCATGAATGCAGCATAGAATAAGCCGAGTCTCATCAATCGTCGCCGCTCTCGCGGGCTTAGCTGATCGCCAAACCGAAAGGTCCTCGGTTTTCTCTCTCTCGTGTAGATAGGGGCAAGTTGTCTCTGCAAAAAGACGAACACTGCATTAGCACTTTTGAGACAATTGTAACCATCATGGAAAATAACTAAGGGCATGAAAGCATCAAAGCAAGTTAAATTAAGAAAATAGGCAAGTGCGTCACAAATAAGCAATCACATTGCTAAAACACAAATACGTCATTCAAAACATCAAATGCGTCGCAATAAGTCAAGCGCGTCGCTTGAAGACACTTGCGTCACGAAATTATGCGTTTGTGAAGCAACATTACAAATGCGGCTGGGCATTTCACTTGCAACATTCAAACAAGCAGTTGCGTTGCAACATTGCGATTGCGGCACTTGAGCGGTCAAATATGACTCGGTTAAGCACTTGCGTCGCGCCAAATACCAAATGTGGCGCAAACCACCGGTGCAGCTCATTTTCCCTCTGCACTTGCGTCGCGACGCATCAAATGCGGCGAATGCAAAGGCAATTGCGACTTACGCGAACACATATGCGTCACAGCACATTCGTTCACTACCCTAGAAAGCATTAAATAACGCATAAAATGATAAAATGACAAAGTGGGATTAGGGTACGTACCACCGACTCTAAGCCCTCTGGCCATCTGAAGGTCCTCACGATCTCTCTGCGGTGCTCTGACACTAGAATAACCATCCTCACTGTTGCGCCTTTCTCTCTGAGCTCTCAGTTTTCGCAAAGTGAATAGTGAAAGTGAATTGACTTTTACCCCTTTGTCAACCTATTTATAAGGTCAAAATGACATTTTTCAACCTAAGTCAATACTGGAGGCTCATTCCCGCACCTTTGACCTCCCCGTAAGTCGCTTTAAACATGTCAGAATCTGAAACTGACTGCGCCGTTGTTTTTCTAGTCATCAAATTGATTTATCGGGACCCTTTGCAAATTTTTCTGGAGCCTGCCTAAAAATTTAAAAATTTCCCGAGGGGGCAATGATACTCCGTACCCTCGCTGGGGCATATTCTTGGCTTATTTTTCTTTGTCACAATGCAACAAGCGACATTATGACAAAGAGGGGCAAAATGTAGACACCTAAAAATGACCTAGGCCTGCAAGCTTCATTTTTACCACTTTCATCCTAACATAATTAAAACAGTTAATTATGTCTTCGGTCCACATTCGACTATTAATTAAATAATTTGTAATTATTTAATTAATTCATGTCCTTTTATTCTTCATGATTATTAAATAAATAAATTTTAATTTATTTATTAAATACGTCACTAACTGTCTAAAGTCTTCCTTTAATTAAATAAATTTAGTAATTTATTTAATTTCCCTTTGTCATTTATTTCTCCTTGATTATTAAATAAATAAATGTTATTTATTTATCTAATACGTCATTAAGTATCAAGACAAAATGATGCTGATGAGAAACAGATTCTTTTAGCAAATATTGCTAAAAAATTAGAAAAAATCAGGGTGTATACAAAAAAGATTAGAATGACACAAACTGGAAAAGATAGTAGCAACACCGACAAGGGTAAATGCATGAACAAGGATAAGCACTACTGATAATTCTTTTTCCTCTGTAAATATTGACAATGAGGAACAACCTTTAGATCTGACCAACTATCAACAGATAGCAGAACAAGAACCATGGGAATCCTTAAAGAAAATCACCATGGATATAGAGATGCAAGAACCACTCAGTGAAAATCTTAGACCAGAACAGATGCGTCCTTATGCATCTAGTGGATACATTCTTAATATTGATAAATTGGTCAACCCTTATGAAGCTTTCTACACTTGGTCAAATACTCTTGAAAATCTCTTTGAAAGAGGAGGTACCTGGATAGAACCTGCAAAGGTCTTATATGCAGTTAGGCTAATGACAGGCAAATTAAGAAATTGGTGGAATAATTTGCCTGTCATTAGCCTGACTGCATATAAGACCTTTGCAGGTTCTGTCCAGGTACCTCCTCTTTCAAAGAGATTTTCAAGAGTATCTGACCAAGTGCAAAGAGCTTCATAAGGGTTGACCAATTTATCAATATTAAGAATGTATCCACTAGATGCATAAGGACGCATCTATTCTGGTCTAAGATTTTCACTGAGTGGTTCTTGCATCTCTATATCCATGGTGATTTTCTTTAAGGATTCCCATGGTTCTTGTTCTGCTATCTGTTGATAGTTGGTCAGATAAGTGCCTTCCAGTCTTTGATGAAGAACCAGAACCCTTAAAGGATTGGCTAGAAGAAGTAGGAGTAGAAATCAAACAAGAAGATCCAGTCTTTATGGATGAACTTGGATATGCAAATAAAGATTCAGAAAATTTATTTTCTGATAGTGACAGTCTAACCACTACTGATAATTCTTTTTCCTCTATAAATACTGACAATGAGGAACAACCTTTAAGTAACTTATCCGTAGCAACACCGACAAGGGTAAATGCATGAACAAGGATAAGCACCAAACGACCAAAATTCCTGTAGCCATTATAAAAGGCGTGAACAAGGAATCTTCAACAACCGTGATTAGGACTCATGTCACGTACATGATGACTTTACACCCAAAAGTCACTATGGGGTCTGCTTTTTTGTGAATAGGTAGCATCCTATTTGTCACATCATAACGTGGGTGACATCACGGCATAGACAAGCCCATATGCTAGCTCAGAAGGGGATAGGATCTAAAAGATCATCCGGTAGCTGAGTGCATGCTCTTTCCCAATCTTCGTTAGTGGCATTAAAAACATGATCAATCTGCACCATGTAGTCATTTGAATAAGCAATATCATTTTCAATTCTGACTGCAAGGAGTGCAAGATGTAAAGTGATTTCCATTTGTTGAAGCCTGACTTCAGCTTTCCATTGTGGACAGAGAGGATAGTATTCTAACTTGGAAAACATGTAACCAGTGTGAGGGTATGCCTGTAAATAATCAGAAAGACTATTACATATTCTAGCATGAAAACCAGGATATAAAAGATCAAAGAATTCTTCCATATCTGGATTAAATCTTCCGCCAACCAAATCGGCATAATCTTCAAAGGTGTCTTGGTGTATAGTAATTCAAGTTATAAACCCAAATTTGATTAGCTTTAAGATATTCATTTTGCTCTTCTTGGACCAATTCATACCAAAAAGACCTTTGATTCTGATGTGAATTGTTTGTCTTCCACACCAATATTTGATTGGGGCATTGTGCATACCTATGGCTTGTCTGAATTCATCTTCCTCTTCTGGATCAAGTAACAAATGGTTATGTTGATAATTGATCTTGTCATAAATTTCTTTCAGCCACTTATTCAAGAAATAAGTTTCTAACAAAGTGATAACTATTTCTTTTGGAAGAGAAGGAAGCAATAAAGAATTTCCCCACCCAAAATTTGCTATGTAAATGGCTGCTCCATCTTGTCTGTAAAATTCACAGTCTAAAAATTCAAGATCAGTGTAAATAGAGCACGCCATTTCTTTGGTAAGGGAGTCACCAAGTGGGTTATGTGAACCTTTGATCCATTCAATATCAAAATCATAGCCTTGGAACTCAAAATACCATCTTGCAACTCGTCCTTGGGCAATGTCTTCATCTGGCTTCTTAGTAAGCAGATTTCTCATGGCTTGGCTATCTGTTCTGACAGTAAAATGGACTGGCTTGAGAAAAATTTTAAACTTTTTTATACCATTTTTGACTGCCAAAATTTCTTTCTCATATATGTGATATCTTGTTTGTGCGTCTGTGAATGTGCCAGATCTATATCCACATATATTTTGTTTTCCTTTTTCTTCTTCCTGTATTAAAATAGCAGACCAAGTTTTATCAGAATCATCAGTATAAAGAAATAATGGATAATTTTCAACAAGATTTTGTAATGCTGGCAAATGCTGGCATTTATCCTTAATTCTTTGAACTGCATCTGAAGTTGCACTAGACCATTCTGCAGTATTATCCTTTAGATGGTGCTGGATTATTCTTCTATCTTCTGCTAAACCTTTGTAGAAAGGTGATAAATAATTGAGACAACCCAAAAATCTTTGAATTTGTTTCTTGTCTGTAAGAATTTCTGGAAATTCTTGAATTCTGACAAGAATATGGGGTTGGAGTTTTACCTTTCCATCCTGCAAATGTAGTCCTAAGAAATCAATTTGGCTTTGGCCAATAACCATCTTTCTTGCTATTAAACAAATACCATGATTTCTTATGGATTTATATAGTGCCTCAAGATGTTGCAAGTGGTCAGTTACAGATTCTGAAAAAATTAGAATATCATCTATGTACACAGCACAAAATTCTTTTAAGTGTCTAAGGGCCTGATCCATTCTTCTCTGAAAATATGTTGGGGCAGTACTTAGACCAAATGGCATGACATTCCATTCATATAATCCTTGAGGGACTGAGAATGCTGTTTTATATCTATCAGATTCTTTAACCTTAACTTGCCAAAATCCTGATTTGCAATCAAATTTTGAGAATATCTTTTTATTTGCAGCTCTGCGGATTAGATCAGTACTAAAAGGAAATGGATAATTGAATGGAAGAATAATATCATTCAATGGTCTGTAATTTATGCACAGCCTTTTCTTTCCTCTTAATTGTTCTGCTCTTTTGTTTACCAAAAATGCTGGACAAGAGAATGGACTTTTACTTTCTCTGATAAAGTTTCCATCTAATAATTCTTTCAATTGCTCATCTATTTCTTTAGTTTCTGAGGGGCTCATCAGATATGCTGGCTCATATGGGATCACAGATTTGCATTCTGGTTTTATCTGGATTTCACATTCTTCATGTTCCTGTGACCAGAATTGAAGTGGATTTGGACTACAACAATTTTCTTCAAATAACTTAGCTATTTCTGCTAAGGATTTTTCTATTGCTTCTTTGCTGGATTCTTGCCTTTTCCTTTTCTTTTGTTGATCAAACTTATGATTTACTATTTTAAGTGTTGGAATTTCAATTTGACCATCTTCATGTTTTAAAGAAATCTTATGCTTCCAGAATTGGAGAGGCTCATATTTTGTAAAAAATAAGAATCCTAGAAGAACATCATCTTCCAAATCATTATATTCTATGAAATATGTAATGAATGTTTTTCCCATGATTTCGATGTGTACATCCTGTGCATACCTGCCCATTTGAATTCTTTGTCCATTTATGGCATAGCTTTGTGGAAGATCTTTTTTCTCTTTCCAGAATGAGGCTGGAATAGCATTTGTTTTTGCTAGAGATCTTGATGACCCTGTATCCACAAAAGCATCTAGTGGTATCTTCTTATATCCTGGAAAACAAAAATTAATCCTGATATAATTACCATTATTAGCCAATAAGAGAGAACAATTTTTATCTCTTGTAAGTGAAACTGTGCTGCTGCTTGATTCTGACTGAGTCTTTTTAGCTTTGTCATTTTCTGCTTCTTCTTCTACTTTGAAAAGCAAATCTTTGATTTCTCCCACCTTTGCAGAAAGATTTCTGATACTCTTTTGCTAAGATTTCAATAATCTTTTGAGGTCACTGACATCATTAAGTAAAAGATCAAATTTCTTAAAAATTCCTATGATATCAGGATCTGGAGATGAGTGTTTATAATGTCTTGAAGAAGAAGATTCATCTTTTCTTTGCCATGGTGGAATTATGTATCCATGGTCAGTCTTTTTTGCTTCCTGGAAAGAGGGTTTTCTTTGTTTCTTCAGCTGTTTCTCAACTTCTGATTTTTCTTTTTCTAAATTCTTGAGTCGAGAGAGATGTTGGTGAACTGCCTTCTTTCTTTCATCTCTAGTCCCTGCTAACTTATATGGATCTTTAGATTTTTCTATTTGGATCTGAGTGTTAAGATCTGAAAGAGTAGTTTTAAGAAGAGTTACCAAGAAATCTTCATCGTCATCTGATGCTGTTTCTAGGTCACTACCAGAGGTAGACAGATTCTTCATTTTTTCCCTGTCTTTAGATCTCATCATAAAGTTAGATTCTGGGACTACAAAAACTAATTCATATAGATCTGTTAGTTGATCAGTATAATGTACAACTTCCCATCCTGGATTATTTTCTTCAAATACTGCATAAATCTTTGTACCAGGATTGAGCTTTTTAGGACAATTAGTAGCATAATGGGGTCCATTGCAAATGAAACATTTAACCCTTTTATTGTTGTTAATTTTCTTTTTTAACAACCAAGGAGGATTATAAGATTTCCTTTTTTGATAAGGAATGGGCTTGTAATATCTCCTTTTTTGCCTACCATGTTTACTTCGTCTGAATGCATATTCTCCTTCATGGTAGTTCTTCTTTTTTCTGGAACATTTTTGGCATTTACAATTACTGCCACAACCCTTTTTCTTGAATTCTCTTAACTGCTGATAATCTTTTAGTTGATTAATTGGAGGAAGATTGCAAAATTCTTTAAGATTGCAAGTATAATTATACTCATCTTTATTTATTAAATATGTCACTAACTGTCTAAAGTCTTCCTTTAATTAAATAAATTTAGTAATTTATTTAATTTCCCTTTGTCATTTATTTCTCCTTGATTATTAAATAAATAAATGTTATTTATTTATCTAATACGTCATTAAGTATCTAGGTCCTCCTTTAATTAAATAAATTTATTAATTTATTTAATTCCCCCTTTGGTCATTTATTTCTTCTTTCATTATTTTTTTTTTGATCGGTAAAAAGTGATATTTTATTGAAATAACATAGGAAATTACAAGAAGGAATTACAAAAGCTCCACCCGAGCTGCAGGGATTAACCCATACATTCATCATTCCCAACCTACGACTAACAACAATAATGCAACATTTTCATCAACTTAGCATCACGGACCGGAACCCAAATACAAAACCTTCAAAAATCCAGAGTTCAACATTCCTCTAGACTGGTTTTAGAGACGGAAAAAACTAGCGAGCAGCCCCTCATATTTCATTTCCGGGATTCATCAACACCCTGAATTTCAAATGATTTTTCACGCCCGACTTGACAGCCAAAAAATAGACTGATCAACAATTCCCAAACCTATAAACTCAAGCCACTGTTCTTGAAACACTTCCACCCACCCGACACCTTCTTCTTGAGCCCCGTTTCTTTCGCGGAAAAACGGACGACACCCTTCCGGTTGTCTGGCTTCTATCCGTCTCCGGGCGATGTAGTTCAAATTTCAACTTCTCCCAAGCTACTGCAATTGCTTCCTTATAGACCTCTCTATCCGTCCGCCATCTCCATCTTATGAATGGTATCAGTCCCTCCTTCGTTGCCTCGTCCATGTCCTCAATGCCTTCCGAGACGTCAAATCCCACACCCGGCACCGCCCATTCCAAGAAGGACTCCAATTTTCCGAGCAGAGCACCATCAAACAATTTCAGTAAAACCCACTTGGTTTCCTTGGCGTCTTCGCCCAGCTCCATTGCCCACGCAAACACCATAGAAGCTATATCCGCATTCAGTCGCCCCCTGTGCATCGCTTCCATGAAATGCGGCCCTAAGATCGTTATCACAGCGTCCACTACTTCCTTTCGGTGTATCTTTAACACCATTTTCAACCGCTTCATAGTTGGGGGGCCAAAAAAACCTTTTTTCTGTAATTCGGTTGAAAAACCCCACATTGCCTCCATAACTAGCCAGCTTCCCACCTTCGCAGACCGCTAACAGCAAATGGCACGGAATAAGTGAAACACCATCGGACCATCTTAATAAATCCCTTCAACTTGCCTTCGAAAAATGGTGTCGCCGCCAGTTTCATAGCTCCCTTTGAATGCAATCTGTACAATCTTCCCGACCCCCTAAATAAATTTAAATACCTTGCATCATCGCCATTAAAATTTCAGTCCTTTATGAACCGGCCTGTCCTTCGCCTCCCGAGTTTTAGCGCCAGCATCCTTTCATCCGTCACACCTTATGACACCAAGGACGGAGACTTTAATTTTTCATGTCCGACAGAGTACAGCTCCCCAAAACACCTTCCGTGGATTCCAACCTGCCAGATGTTTCGTCCACGTTGGAGTAACTGCTCCAGCATCATCATTGTAAAAGTGGCCTGCCACTTTAACATAACACAAAAACAATTAAAAAAAGCAATTTCTAAAATCTTCAACGGCTAGTTTTTCAACCTCATCGAACGCCACTGCCCATTTGGATAGAATGTCCGCGTCCTGATTCCCCTCCCTTTTGATGTGACTGACGACATAGTCTTCAAAGCTTTCCAGAACTACACCAATTGCTTTGATATAATTTTGTAAATGCCACGCCTTTAACTCCCCAAGTTTAATGGCTTGAATAATTAACAGAGAATCCCCTTCCAGATGCAACTTCTTAACACCAAATTGTTTTGCCAGTCTCACCGCCAGAAGGGCGGCTTTTGCATCAGCCATGTTGTTCAATCCATCTTCTAATCTTTTTGCAACAATAGCTACAGTATTACCTAGGTGATCCCTAAGAATCACACCAGCCCCAGACGGTCCAGGATTGCATTTCGCTGCTCCATCGAAATTCACTTTAATCCACCCAACCTGAGGCCTGGCCCATTTCACTACAAGACTTAACTCCTTGTTATGCTTGATTTTAAAAGAACCCAGCCATGATTTGATCCGGATACCAGGCCAAGCCCTTTGCATTCTCCTATCTTCCATCGAAAAGGAACACCGCCAATTCTGTGGCATAGAGATAGCACTACTCACAGTCTCTTCAATACTGTGTTCAATCCGCCATAAAATTCTTGCTACGGATTCACTTTTCTCTATAAAAATTCTTCTATTTCTTTCTTTCCAGAGCTCCCATATCACCAAAGAGGGCGTCACCACCCAAATACTAGAAAGAAATGATCCTTTCATCAAGCAGGGCCAACCTTCAAACACTTCACGCACCGTCCTGTGCAAGGGACCCTGCCATCCCAACTTTTGTCTGACAAAGTCCCAGCAACTAGCAGCCAAATCACAATTTAATAGCAGATGATCCACTGATTCCTCATCTCTGTTACAAAGAATGCACTTGGAAGGGCCAGCAAACCCCAATCTCCTCCTCCTGTCCCCAGTCAAAATTCTCCCTCTGATAGCTAGCCAAGCGAAAGAACCCGCTTTTGGTAAAACATTTTTACTCCAACAAAGATCCTTAGCCCAAAAAACCTCCCGCTCTAATGAGTCTAGGAGTTGATATCCTATTTTAACAGAATATGAACCCGATGAAGAGCCGCACCACACCAATTTGTCCTCCTTGCTAGTAATAACAACTTTCCTTCCCTGAAGTAGCCTCTGCATGGTCTGGACCTGTTCCTCTGAGATGTCCTCTCCCCTTACATCTTTCCACACCCATTCACTACCTAATGGGCCATCCTTTAAAGTCAAGTAATCACATACCTGAGTTCCCCATTTATGAGAGAAATACTGTTTAAGAGCCAAAATATCAGCCCCGACTCCAAGATTTGGAAAACCTTCCCACGAATCCTCCCAAAATTTAGCTTTCGCACCATTACCGATTTGCTAGGAAAGATGATCTAAAATCACATGTCTACAAGACACAATAAAGTTCCATATTGCCGAACCTTTAGGGGGGTTCTGGATTGTGAAGATTCTTTGCTCCTCATTGGAATCTAGATATTTTTCCTTCAAGATCCTGACCCACAGAAGATCAGGATTAGCATAAAGATTCCAGACAAGCTTCGCACCCAGAGCCTCATTTAACAACTGCCAATTCCGCAAACTAGCACCACCCCGGTCCTTTGCCTTGCAGATTTTGTCCCATGCTAATAAAGGAATTTTATCTTCTTCACTATTCCCATTCCAGAAAAATTTCCGCATACGCTGCCCTATCAAGTTTAGAATTTTCTTAGGGATTTTCAGACACATCATAGAATAGATGGGAATGGCAGAGATCACAGATTTAAGCAAAAGAATCCTTCCAGCAGAAGTGAGCCACTTGCTCTTCCAACCTTCCAAGCGCTTCACACAAGAATCCAAAAGATCCTTCCATAAACAAGTTTTATTACCCCCAGCAAACAAAGGTATACCTAAGTATTTTCCAGGGAGGGAACCAATCTTCATAGCCAGAATTCGACTAATATCTAGCTGCCTTTGGACAGGGGTATTAAAAAAGAAAATTTCAGACTTATGCCAATTAATGCATTGACCAGATGCCATCCCATATTTATCAAGCGTGCTCTTCATCACCCTCACTTCACTTAGGGTGGCATCCCCCATCAGAAAAGTGTCATCCGCAAACTGCAAGTGAGAAATTGGTTCAACCCAACGGCCACTTTAATGCCCTTCCATGACCCCTCCGAACGTTTTTGAGCAATTAACCTACCTAAAACCTCAGCCAGAATAATAAAGAGGAAGGGTGACATCGGATCTCCTTGTCTGATACCTTTTCGGGAGCCAAAAAAACCTTGAGGGCTTCCATTAACCAAAACAGAGAACCTCGGGGAGTTGATGCAACTTTCAACCCAAGTCCGCCAAGCCAGCCCAAAACCAAATTTTTTGAGCACCTTCAACAAAAGGCCCCTATCAACCTCATCATAGGCCCTTCTAATATCTAGTTTAACAAACATTTTCTCAGTTTTTGCCATACGAACAGAATGTATTGCCTCATGGGCAACAATTATGCCTTCAAAAATAGAACGGTTTGGAGAGAACCCGCTCTGTTCAACCGAAATGACAGACTTTAAAACCAACTTTAGTCTGTTAGCAATAACTTTAGCAATCATGTCACTAATTAAGTCCCCTTTTTCTAAAAAATAAATAAATTCTTATTTATTTAATTTCTATCCACTTTTCCACTATAATTAAATAATTATTTTAAATATTTAATTATTCATTAGCCTCTTCTCTCATAAATTAAATAAATTTTATTTATTTAATTTAGCCCACTTTCTGGAATTTTGAATTAAATCATCATTTAATTCAAAATAATTCCTTTGTCACATTCTCCATAATTAAATAATATCTTTATTATTTAATTATTTACTGGTCAACTGGAGTAAATAAATTTTATTATTTAATTTCTCCAGCAACCTCTTTTTCTGTGCCAATCTTATCTCCTGACATCTCATTTAATTTCAGCCCTAGATTGAATTATTTTATAATTCAATCTCAACCCTTCATCCTTATCTTTTGCCCTAATTTTGACCTAACCCTAATGCACACAACAACATTCAATCTTGATCTTTGATTCTAGGGTTTTGTCATCTTCTCATCCTGGCCACACATTCAAAATTGTAGTTTTTATAAAATGGCAATTTTGTTCTCATTTGGTTTCCTCTTGGTCTCTCAGCTCTCTCTCTCTCATGCTCAGATCTTTAACATAGGCTATTATTATTTTGCAGTCATTGTCATTTGCAGTCATTGTCAGTTTTAGTCTATTGTGAGGTCATTGTGAGGTCATTTTCTTTGATGCAAATCCTTCAACACTTGCATAGGGCTTAGTCATTTGTCATAGTTGCTCATTTGAAATCTGAGGGCATCTTTATTTACTGCAAGCTAGGAGGTGTAACAAAGGTGAAACATGGAAGATGAAGACCTAGGGTAACATTGTTCTTTGGTTTTCATATTATTTCCTTTGTACTTTGTTATTTCATTGGAATTTTAATGTTATTGTGCTAACCCCTTTAACAAAAATCTGATTTTCCCTTGATCACAGTTTCCAATGGCACCCAAAACACAAACCACCAGCTCTACAACACCAACCAGACCACTCTCCCAAGATATAGTTGACTTGTTGAAACCCTCTACTAACAAAAATGATAAGGGAAGGATTTTTTTTTATGGCCCTAAAATTAAAGAAGGATTAATGAAAACACAAATTTCTATCAAGGATGTCAAATTTCCTTTCATTGGATGGCAATTATTTCAACATTGGTTCAGAAACAAAAATGTTTTTGACTTCCAAGAACAAGAGGAGAGGAAAGAAAAATATTTGGCTTTCAATAAAATGATGGAGATGGTTAAAAGGTCCAATCCCAACTATGATCCTATGGACATAGAAAAATTAACCCTTCTACTTTTTCTCATGTTTAGGCCATCCTAGTGGACTTTGGCTTTATTTTTCCTAGATTTAATGTTGTTATGTGGTCAACACATTCACATTAGGCCTTGGACCCTTGTGAATCATTAAGAATTATAGGATGTCTTGTACAAGTGTTGTGAAGTGTTGTAACACACTTTTACACTTTTCTAGGACCCTTTTATTATTATTCACTTAAATAACCTCTTTTTATCAGTTACCAAGTCTTATTTCAAAGTGTTGTAAAGAGTTGTAACAAATTCTCATGCTTTTCTAGACTTTTCATCACTAAATTAACCCTTTCTTATGTTTAAATGACCCCTTAATGCACTTTCCAGCCATACTTAAGTGTATTTTTGAGAATATTCATGTTAAACCTTATTAAATAAACTTTAATCCTTGAAACCCAATAAAATTACCCTGGTGGGACCAAGTCACCACCTGGGGTGACTTAGTCCCATTGGGCACAAAAATCAAAATAATTTCAATTTTTTAGTGGGATTCCATTCTCTTAGCCTTGAGGTTGGCCTGTGATGTGTTATTTTCGGGAAATATTAGAAAATAAAGTATAAATAAAGGGTTTTTCCTCTGATTTTAAATGCCCATTCATTCAAGCATTCATTCACTTAATCAATCAAGCAGTTATCAAGCATTCAAGCACTCTAAGCATAATCAAGTCATCCATTGGAGCACTCCATTGCATCTCTTCAGATTTCAACATCAAGGTTTTGGTGAGTTTGTGGAATTACATGTTGTTTATTCATCATTCTCTCTTTATTTCATTTCATTATCTAGGGTTTGATTACCAAATCGGGGTTTGACTAAGGAAAACCCCTATTCCCTAACCCTTAACCCTTTTCCCCCTCTTTGCATGTCTATTTTCAAGTCTTGTATGTAGATTTTTCAAATATTTTGGTGTCAAAAGGTGGTCAATAATCCATCAAAGTCATCAAAGTCAACAAATCCGTAATTGAAGCTTGGAGACATCTTTCAGCCTATTTTCTCTAGTATCTGAACTGGACACCTGTTAGGAAGGGAAGTGTAGACTGAAAGTTATAGAATCATGTCCTTTAAAATTTTGGAGATTCCTAGGTGGACTAAGTCACCATATTTGGTGAATTAGTCCCATTGGCAGGCTTGAAAAGTGGTTTCTATATTTCTAAGTACCATTTAGCAGATTCTTGTTTTGACAGATTTTCCTTGGAACTAGACTAAGTTGCCCAGCTTGGCATAAGTGTCCCGATCAACTCTATAGGATTCTAGAGCCTCCTTGCATCAGACTCCATATTCCAAGTGCACCTCTCTATTCTTGTTTAATTTTTTCATTGTTTACATGCATTCTTAGGTTTTTTGCATACATCACTATGTTTTCAAACACTTCATATTTCCTAGTTTTGTATTCATAATCAATAGATTTTGTTCATTTTCTACATTTAATCCATCTCATCTAGGCATATTTCATCCATTCATACATTAATCTTGAATTTGTACATTGCATTTTGGCCCATTTCTCTCCTTTTAGGTGAAAAACCATAGAAGAGTTAGAGAACCCTTGGAAGCCAAAATCTTTGTTCACATTTTGGTGAACCCAACTTTTGAACATTTTTGCTTATGATTTCAAGTGCATCCTAGGTTTAACTTGCATTATCATTGCATTAGGTTTTGCATTGTTTAAATTTGCATCCTAGGGTTTTAAAAATTGCATTAGTGAAAAGCTCATTTAGCTTGCATTTTTGCATCATATTTCATTGGAAAATAATAAAATTCTCCACTTTCATACTATAGTTGCATCTATGCATCTAAAAAACATCAAATTGCATTTAATTTTTTTGAAAAATCTCAAAAGAATCATCACTAGGACTAATTCGCCACAATGGGTGACTTAGTCCTCCTACACAATTTGCACTATAATTTTTGGCATTTTTTGCATATTTTTTGCATTTATGTTTTCTACTATTGCATTACTATTATAGTTTCCAAAATAGTAGTTATTAGCATTTTATTGCTCTTAGTTTACTTTTCATTTCAATCCACCTGCATTTAGAAACCTTTGCATGAGTGTTTGGTGTCCTATTGCTAATACCTTAGTGAGATGAAGCTCAAGACTCATGTTATCCCATGATAATACACTCATTATGGATCTTGGATTTTCTAATGCTTCCACTCCTAGTATTGCAAATAGTACACTAGGCATGGACCCTACCTTTAGCAATGCTTTTCCTTCCAATAACATGCAAGTTGACACACAAAATGATCAAATTCTTTAAGACAAAGTCTTTAACATTCATGAGGACTTAACACATCTTCAACATAACTTGTGTCTTGAAAACATTTCAACCCCTACAATTCCTGCTATAGAAAACATCCATCACCAGATTAAAAGTGACAAAGTCCTAAATGTTATGAAACAAATTGTTGAAATATATCACAAACATGCTCCTTCCACTTCTAGTACAACTCAACCAACAAATATTGTGGTTAGTCAAGGAGGACCTACCACTCCTCCTCCTTCAACACTAGCATCCATACCTACCTACACCACTCCCCAAGTTGCAATAGTCATGCAATCTATTAGTAATGTGATGCCTTCCTCGACTATTCCTACTAGCATTCCTAATTATTATGTGGCATAGAATGTTTTCTCCTCTTCCACTATACCATCTATTAGCATTCCATTCACTTTCCCTACAACTACATACACTCCATCACCACTTTCCCTCCACCTCATACCACTTACACTAACCCTCTCATCACACAACTTTTCCAAACCATCTCCTCCATGCAAAAATAAATATCCACCATTAACCAAAACTAGAATGGACCCCCTACCTACTATGTTTGTAGTAGCCCTCTATATCTAGAAATATTAAGAACACCAATGCCACAAGGAATAGAAATGCCTAGATTTGAGAAGTATGGAGGGAAAGACAATCCTACTAATGATGTTAATGCTTACACTGCCTTATGTAGTGAATTTGTCCTAGACAATAAACTATCAGCCAAATTGTTTCCTAGGACTTTAAAAGACATTGCCTTAAAGTGGTTTTCATCCTTACCCAAAAATTCAAATTTTTCATTCAATAAACTAGTTGACGCATTTATAAATCATTTTCAAGTGCATATGACTCCAAAGAAGACCTTGGCCGATTTGATGTGATGCAAACAATATGAAGAAGAAAAAGTAACTGATTTTATCTCATGATACCAATCTCTTTACTCTCAACTGGATGTCAAGATTCTTGATCCACGTCTTTAGAAGATGTTTATTGAAAACATGCAAACTCAACTACAAGATAAACTCACAATGATGAGATTTCCCTCCTTTATGCACCTGTGTACAACCCTTTGTGACTATCACAATTTGGTTAGTAGTCATGATTCCAAGCCCACTTCTAGCCAAGTAGAGAAATATAAACATGGCACTTCAAACAATTCACAACTATTTATAAAACCAAACAAAGGGTTCTTACAATTCAATCCCCCTCAACAACCATCTCAACCCATCAACAACCAAGTAATAGTTGTTAAAGCTGCAATCACTTATATTTATGGAGATACAAAATGACAATATACACCTTTACTAGACACTCTTCATAACGACATGTCCCAACTTTTGCAGCAACAAATGATTACTTTACCTACTGTTAAACCACTAGATCCTACTAAGCCTTTACCTCCAAACTTTCAACCTAACAATTATTGCCATTATCATAGACAAAATGGACATGAAAAAATAGTGTAAGCATCTTAAACACCGTGTGCAAGACCTCATTGATTCTGGTTGTCTATCCATTTCAAATGTTAATGTTAAAGGCAATAAGTCAGTTGCCCTACCAAATCAAAATTTACAAATTTTTACCGATCCTATGCCAAAGCACAACATGTCATTTGTCAAATCTAGCAAAAATAAAAACAATGATGTAATGAATATTCATATACATATTGACCATCTTGATCCCATTCCACATATTACCCCTATCAATCCTATACATGAAATGGTCAGTGCGATAAACATTATCCCTCATAAGGGACAACCTAAGAAATCTCTTGATATTACATTCTCTTCTAAAGACATACAAGTTTCCAAATCTTCTCGATGGTCCTCTTTAAATAGCTGGCCATATTTATGATAAGCCCACTAATGGGATACTCATAGATCTCGCCTGTGGCAAGAATGTGATCACTAAGGAATTTTTGATATTACATTGGTGCAGGAGCACCTTGTTCACAGAATGCCTTCAAAAGGAAAAATTGCAAAATTGAATTTTCAATTGTAAAAGAATTGTAATAGGTCATGAGAGGTCATAAATGATGTATTTGAGGGCTCAAATAGGTCTTAGGTGGTCAAAATATTATAAAAACCAAAACTTGAAAAATTGCTAAAGTTACCAATTATGTAAAAATACAAAAATTAGGAAGTTGAAGGGTCATAAGGGAAAAATAAAGGTTGTTGGTCATTGTAAATGAAAAGGTAGTTACCTTAACTATTTTAAGAACTATATAAACCATTGTGAGGGTGAGAAAAGGCATAAATTTGTATTCTTGAATCAAATTTTGGTAATAAAGTTCCCTGGTTTCCCCATTTTATGTGTTTTCTCTCTTTTACCAGTCCTGTACGAACTGTACAATAGACTTTGGATTGTGATCTTGTTTTGATTTCATAAAGGGATGAATGTACCTTCAAAATAAGTTGATTTGAGAGGTTTAATATGAGTTTAGGGTCTATTTTAATCTATTTTACAAACCTGGTCTTAAAAGCCAATCAAGGATTTTGAGGGTCTTGGAAGGGTTGAATTCACCATCCACCAATGTAGTTTTAGGAGATTGGTTGGATGAACTTATTAGGGTGTTTTAAGATTGATTTAATGGATTTGTGTGTTGGCAGGGACAAGAAATGTGTTGGCAGGGACAAGAAATTTGAGAATATAGAGGTGATACTATTGTTACAAGGGAAAATACAATGATTTTCTTGCATGAGAGGTTGCTACAGACTAGAGTTGGTAGAGATAACAATTATAGAGGCTATAATATTGTTCCTAAAGCTTATTCAAACATAATTAAACATGTTTAAGAAAGTGTTAGGCTGGTGGGAGGTTTTAAATGTGCTTTCTCAATAAACCCTCTCTTATTTGTGCATTGTGAAACCTATAGTTAAGGGTTTTGTGGTTCAACATTTATTTGAGATTTTCATCCCCTAAAATTTGATGATTATTAGGTTTTGATACTTGTTAAAATACTTTCTAAGTTAATTTTGGGATTTGGTGGATATTTAAAACAATTTCCTTTGCTAAATTGGCCTAATTAGGGCTCTTTGCAAGCGAACAATTTATTGATTTTCTCATATTTTCCAAAACAAGTGTAGCTACTCTTGAGTATGTTATAATGGACTAAAATGGGTTCCTAATGTAATGTTTCGTTTAATGAGTTTCAATAAGGGTTTCTTGATATACCCACTTTTTTCATAAGTCAGTGCCACTAGGAGATTGGTGTTTGAATGCAAGAAATTGGGATTTATGACTAAACAGGGATATATGTGATTTTTTTTATGTTAAACCTACTTAAACAATGATGTTGCAGTTGTATCAATTTTTGGAGATAATTTTAGAAGGAAAATTTTCTAATTTGATTATTTGGGCAAGCCTAACACTATGTGCAAAAATGATGTTTTGATTGCTACAATCAATGGTTATGATAGATCAAGGTTATGAAGGTGAATTCTTGATTTGTTACTGACAAAGTATGATTTTTTGGAGAGGTTATAAGGTATGTTAACATGTTTGAGGTAAGATTGAGAGAGTAATTGTCTTTTGCTTTATGAATCAATTTGACAAGAGTTGTAATGTGGCGAATAATGAAAGAATGGAATGGTTCAATAATTTTCAATGGTGTTACTGCATTGTTTTAGTCATTTTGTTGATGGATAAGTTGTATTTGAGTTTGATAAAGGTCTAGTATGGTGATGTGGTCAGTTTGCTTGTTGATAGCCTTGAAGTTTCAAGTGAAATTGCATGAAATTTTGATGAAAAGTTAAGTAAAATAATGGTGTTTTGTAATTTGATCTTCTTAATTGTTGTTTAGGTCAAAATTACCCCTGTTGATTGATTGTTTTTGGTAGATTCTATTGCATCAATTGGTATCAGAGTTAGTTGATTATGAGGATTTGTTGAATTCATAGTTTGTTGAAGTTGGTTTGTTGAGTTGGTTGTCGGTGCTTGATCCATCTAAGCTACAGAGATATTTTGGTGGTTGTGTTTGTGTAAGTTAAGAGAGAACCTCATTGTTGGTTTCTAAGAGACTAGGGAGAGAAAAGCGAAGACACCTAGGTGAGGCAAAGAAGTTTTCTGATTTGTTGAGTTGTGTGGTGAGGCAGTGAAGAGGATGGATACCTATCTAAAGAAGCACTTGATTTTTCAGCCATGTTGAAGAGTACTCCACCGATGGGAGTAGATGAGAAGATGAAAATATGATTGGTCAGAGAAGGTCAAGGAGGAATTGACAAAAAGAGGAAAGATTGCTTGGGAAAGTAAATGAGAAAGGATAGTCATGTGTCCTTTGGTCGAGAAAAGGATAGTGGAAAGATGATAGTTGTGAAAGGGTAGTCCTATGTCCTTTTGAATGAGAAGAATGATTGTGAACCTAATAGGTGGAGGAGAGAAATGTCAAAAGACAAGTGAAGATAGATGAAGACAAGGCTAAAGCAAAAAGTTGAAGGCAAAGACAAAGGAAAGATTCAAGAATAAAGAAGAAGCAATAGTCTAAGAAAAATTTGAAGTTGATATGCAAATGAAAGAACAAGCAAGGTTGATACAACATGTTTCCAAGGGACTTGGAAAGTTTTTGTTGGTTGGTTGTATGGTGCAAGAGCACCTTGTTCACAAAATGCCTTCAAAAGGAAAAAATGAAAAATTTAATTTTCAATTGTAAAAGAATTGTAATAGGTCATGAGAGGTCATAAATGATGTATTTGAGGGCTCAAATAGGTCTTAGGTGGTCAAAATATTAGAAAAAGAAAAACTTGAAAAATTGCTAAAGTTACCAACTATGTAAAAATGCAAAAATTGGGAAGTTGAAGGGTCATAAGGAAAAAATAAAGGTTGTTGGTCATTGGAAATGAAAATTTAGTTGCCTTAACTATTGTAAGAACTATATAAATCATTGTGAGGGTGAGAAAAGGAAGAACTTTGTATTCTTGAATCAAATTTTGGTAATAAAGTTCCTTGTTTTCCCAAATTTTTGTGTTTTCTCTCATTTACCAGTCCTATAAGAGACTATACAATAGACTTTGGGTTGTAATATTTATTTTATTTCATAAAGGGATGTATGTACCTTCAAAATAAGTTGATTTGAGAGGTTTTATTTGAGTTTATGGTCTATTTTAATCTATTTTGCAAACCTAGTCTGAAAACCTAGTCAAGGGTTTTGAGGGTCTTGTAAGGGTTGAATTCACCATCCCACCAATGTAGGTTTAGGAGATTAGTGTGATGGATTATTTAGGGTGTTTTAATATTTATTTAATGGATTTTTTGTTGGCAGGGATAGGAAATTTTAGAATATAGAGGTGATGTTGTTACAAGGGAAAATACAATTATTTTCTTGCATGAGAGGTTGCTACATACTAGAGTTGGGAAAGGTAACAATCGTAGAGGTTGTAAGATTGTTCCTGAAGCTTATTCAGACATAATTAAACATGTTTAAGACAATGGCAGGTTGGTGGGAGGTTTAAAATGTGCTTTCTCAATAAACCCTCTCTTATTTGTACATTGTGAAACCTATGGTTAAGGGTTTTGTGGTTTAGAAATTTGAGGATTTGGTGGAGATTTAAGACAACTTCCTTTGTTAAATTGGCCTAATTAGGACTCTTTGCAAGTGGATAGTGTATAGATTCTCTCATATTTTCCAAAAAAAGTGTAGCTACTCTTGAGTATGTTATAATGGACTAAAATGGGTTCCTAATGGTGTGTTTGGTTTAAGAAGTTTCAATAAGGGTTGCTTGATATACCCACTTTTTTCATAAGGCAGTTGTACTAGGAGACTAGTGTTTAAATGCAAGAAATTGGGATTTCTGACTAAACAGGGATATATGTGATTTTTTTGGTGTTAAACCTACTTGAAAAATTATGTTGAAGTTGTATCAATGTTTGGAGAGAAGTTTAAAAGGAAATTTTTCTAATTTGATGATTTGGACAAGCCTAACCCTATATGCAAAATTGATGTTTTGATTGTTAGAATCAATGTCTATGATAGATAATGGTTATGAAGGTGAATTCTTTATTTTTTGTTGATAAAGTATGATTTTTTGGAGGGGTTATAAGGTATGGTAACAGGTTTGAGTTAAGATTGAGAGAATAATTTTCTTTTACTTTGTGAATCAAGTTGGCAATAATGGTAATGTGGTGAATAATGAAAGAATGGAATGGTTCAATATTTTTCAATGGTGTTACTGTGTTTGTTTAGTCATTTTGTTGATGTATAAGTTGTATCTAAGTCTAATAAAGGTCTAGTATGATGATGTGGTGAGTTGGTTTGTTGATAGCCTTGAAGTATCAAGTGAAATTGTATGGAATTTTCATGAAAAGTTAAGTAAAACAATGGTGTTTTGTAATTTGATCTTCTCAGTTGTTGTTTGGGTTAGAAGTACCCTTGTTGGTTGATTGTTTTTGGTAGATGCTCTTGCATCATACATGATTGATGAGGTAAAAATAACCTCATCATGATAATACCATAAAGACCTAGTTCATACATACAAATCTCTATCCTCTGCCAATTCATTAAATTTTAGGAGGAATAATTGCTTAATGTTTAGTGAGAAATTGTATAAACTTTATTTCTTTTGATTTCTTGAAGTATTTTGCCAATGCATATTTAATGTGTTATTTTAAGTGTTTTGTAGATAATAATCAGTCAATGATGTTGCAGATTAGAAGCATCCAGCCATCATGTGCTCTAGAACAGGTTGAAGATATATGCTAGAAATATGCTCTGGAACTTTAGGGTGATGGACCAAAGATATATTTACTCTTTAAAGTTTTTATTTTTGTTATCCTTTGAGTTAAAGACTTTATGGCTCAACTTGAGCCTCTTAAATATTATTGTAATGGGTTTTAAAGATATACAAGTTATTCGTAGATCTATTTAGATATTTTCAACTACCTAGAATGTTCACTTATCCTATTGCTCTAGATGCAGATGATGATACAATGATGAAAAATATCTCTCCAAATTTCCTTCCAACCTTCTGTGGTTTATCCTCGGAAGACCCAGACTAATTTCTCTTTCAATTAAAAGTCCTTTGTCAAACCTATGACTATAAAAATGATAACCAAAAACTGAAGTTTTTCCTTCTACTTTGAAGGATTCCATTGTGCATTGGTTTATAGTACTACCGTCTGGAATTATTACATCTTGGGAAAAAATGGAGACTGTGTTATTAAATAAATATCAGAGTTATTGTAGGGTGAGTGATTGTAAGGAAGATTTGCTTAAACTTAGGAAGAATGAGGATGAGAGTCTAGAGGACTATTTGGATAGGTTTCTTTTCTTATCTAAATGACGTGGAGAAATGGCTATTAGTGTTGAGATTCTCAAGACTATACTTCTTAAGGGATTCAATGACGATGCAAGAAGAAGTCTTGATTTAATGGGAAAAGGTGACGTGTCTCAGTTAGCCCTTGAAGACATATGTGATTTGTGTCACAATTTCTCATGTACTCATGGAGGAATTCAAAAAAAAAAATTCAAAGGGAATAATGAGATAGGTAAGCTTCGAGAAGAAATAGAAAATATTAAGATAGATATACTTGTTCAATTGAACACTACGTTGGATGGTATACAAGCAAAGACACATAACCCTGAGACTTTGTCAATCGATTGTCCTAAGTGTCGAAAAAAACATCTTTTATGTGAGTGTCCTTTAGACAAGGTTAATGTTTGTCAAATTTGTGAGCAAAGCCACCCTACCAATCAATGTGAGCTTCTTATTGATCTTAAGAATACTAAGAAAAAAAATGATCAAGTTGAAGAAGAAATAAATGCCCTAAACCAACTCCAAGGAGGTAATTTTTCTTATGGGCAGAATTCTAACCCTGTATGGAGACTGCAAAAACAATTGGGTTGGTAATCAATGGACTCCATCTTGGAATCAACCCTACCCTCCACAACCTAATTGGGGAAATCCTTATTCGGGACCTCCTAAATGGGCAATTCAATCATGGGGAACTCAACAGTGGGCAAACCAATCACAACCACAATGCTACCCACAACATATTGCTCCCCAATGGAATCAAGGACAAAATCAATTCTATACTAGTCCTAGGAGGAATCAACAACAGAATTTGTTACCACCACCTTAGAATCTTCCTCAGACTGAGTAGGTAAATCAACCTCAACTTCCAACACAACCACTTCCCAATCCTAAGAACAATCAATAGAATACTCAGGTATATACTACTGAACAAGATAATGTCATAGGACTTAATGCAATTCATTGTGGAAATGTTTAGTTACATTCCGGTAGGACACTTCAATTGCCCACCATTGAGGAAGTAGTGGACGAACCTATTCCTCAAAATTTTGAGAAGGATACTCCATCTAACTCTACTGTACTCGAGAATATTACCAATTCTTCTTCAATGGTAGGAGTTTTTGACTTACCTTAGGAGGGAGGTCAGTCTTTGGCTGAGCTTAGTAAGGCAACCCCTTCAAAGGAGAAAATTCAAGCACCATTTCTGGAGCATCTAAAATCAACAATTCTAAAAGATACTCTAGAAATGACATTAGCGTCTGAAACTACATTAATTCAAGAAATTAAACAATTGCAAATAGAGGCTCCTTTGTTGCAGGAAATAAAGGAAATTTCTGAGTTAAATTAGTTGATCAAAACATTGTGTATTAAAACTCTAGGAAGGAAACCAAAGGAAATAAACACTATGCACATCGATGGCTATCTAGCTGAATTTTTGTCTAGAAGGATTGTTGCTCCAAAATATGATGATCATGGGAGTCCACTGATTACTATTACAATCAATGAGGTAGCAATACCTAATGCACTGGAGGATTTGGAAGCAACTATTAATGTAATGACGGTGGATGTAATGGAAAAATTGAGTCTTACTGATTTAAGTCCCACAACTACAATCTTATAGATGGAAAATCAGTCTATAGCCATTCCAAAAGGTGTTATTAAAAATGTTCTTGTTAAAGTTGATGGATGGGAATATCCAGTTGAATTTCAAATAATCCAATCGCTTACACCCAAAGATAGTTATCCAATAATTCTGGGAAGACCATGGTTGGCTACTATCACAGCTAAAATCGATTGTCAAGAAGTAGGAATGACCATTTCACATGGTCCAGATAGTAAATGTTTATTTTTATATCCTCCTGCTAAACCTATTGAATATAATAAAGGTTGGGTTGATGAACCAAAAGAATTCGGTGGGCAAGACGGTTTGGCCTCCTTGGCCATGGTAGTGATTAAACAACATGGAGAGGAATTAGAGGATGAGTTAGTAAATGAAGTTGCACACCTGGTTATAGGCTCGAGTGAAGAGGTAATAGAGGATGTACCAATTTTTTTGGGACAACTGATTGATATAAGTGGAATGGAACAAAATTCTGTTACCATGGGGATTCCTTGTCCCTTAGCTAATATGATTCCTAGAACGAGCTATTTCTTTGATGATATTACAATATTTCACCGACTTATACCTCATAGTTGTCCTATCAACACCTTGTTACGACCAATACATACTGTCACTTCAGCCTATCTAGGAACAAAAACAATTATGTTGCTACCAAGAAAAACTTTGAATGTCAATAGTTGGTTGACAAAAATACAAGAGGATAAATTATTTAATGTGTTGGTAAAAAGGTCTAAAGCTTTTCCTTGGGACTATACACACATGAGGGGGATTCACCCGAGTGTTTGTACTCATCACATTTATATTGATACTAATATGAAACCTATTCATCAGCCACAGAGGAGACTCAATCCAACGTTAAAGGATCTTGTCAAAATTGAGATTGAGAAACTCCTCTGTTTAGGATTTATTTATCCTATCTCAGATAGTAACTGGGTGTCACCTATGGTAGTTGTACAAAAGAAAAATGGGAAGTGGATAATTTGTGTAGATTATAGAGAACTCAATAAAGTCATTTTTAGAGATTATTTTCCCTTACCATTTGTTGATCAGTTTTTGGACAACTTGACTAGGAGGAAATATTTCTCCTTTTTGGATGGATTTAGTGGTTACAACCAAATTCAGGTAGCACTAGAAGACCAAGATAAGAAAACGTTTACTTGTCCTTGGGGTACATATGCATACTAAGTTCTTCCTTTTGGACTTTGTAATGCTCCAACAACTTTTCAGAGGGCCATTTTGGCTATATTTGCAACACTTGTTAATGATTGTGTAGAGGTTTATATGGATGATTTCACAGTATATGGGTCAACCTATGATGAAGCTCTTCAAAACCTGGATAGGGTTTTAGAGGTTTGTGAGGAAAACTGACTGTCCCTTAGCCACAAAAAGTGTTTAATAATGTTGGAACAAGGAATAGTCTTAGGTCATCACATTTCCTCGGAAGGAGTAAAAGTTGATCCTAAAAAAATTGAAGTCATTCAACAATTGACTATTCCTCAAATGCAAACAGATGTTCAAATTTTTCTTGGATATGTTGGATATTATAGAAGGTTCATAGAAAGCTTCAGTAAGATAGTGGCCCCTATGTTTTCTCTTCTCCAAAAAGATGTGGAGTTTAATTGGATATCTGAGTGTCAAAAATCATTTGAAATGATAAAAGAGAAGCTTGTCTCTGCTCCTGTACTACGTGGACCAAATTGGAGTCTTCCCTTTCACATTTATGTTGATGCTTCAGATGATGCAATTGGTGTAGTATTAGGGAAAGAAGATGAGGATGGGGGTAAATATGCCATATATTTTATTAGAAAAAACCTAACATTTTCTAAGAGAAACTACACAACAACAGAAAAAGAATTCTTGGTTGTGATTCTTGCCATTAAAAAATTATGCCATTATATTATAGGATATAAAGTTATAGTTTATACAGATCACTCAACTGTAAAATATTTAATGAATAAACCTATAGTTAATGGTCGAATAATGAGATGGTTACTACTCCTTCAGGAGTTCAATGTGACAATACTTGACAAGCTAGGTAAATTTAATGAAGTGGCAGACTTTTTATCTCGAATCAAACAAGAAGAGGGTGACTGAGCACCTGTGCAAGATGAGTTTCCAGATGAAAATTTGTTTTCCATCTCTACAAAGACTCATTGGTTTGCTAATATTGCCAACTATTTAGCTACTTTGAAAGTACCTCCTAAATTTACATCAAAACAAAGGAAGCGACTTATTCGAGAGTGTGCACCATTTAAATGGATTAATGGGATTTTATTCCATTGTGGACCTGATATGATTTTGAGAAGATGTGTCAGGGCTGATGAAACTTATAGTATTCTGAGGGCCTATCACGATGATCCTTCTCGGGGCCATTGCTTTGAAAAAAGAACTTCTAATAAAATTTTAGGTGTTGGATATTATTGACCTTCAATGCATAAAGATGTTAAAAATTATGTTTTTCATTGTGATGAATTTCAAAGAGTAGGAAGACCAACTGTTTCTACATAAATGCCTTTACAGCCTCAGGTAACTTTAGAACCATTCAAAAAATGGGGGTTAGATTTTATCAGCCCCATAGATCCTTCCTCTCAAGGGAAAGAATACATATTAGTTTGCACTGATTATCTGATGAAATGGGCAGAAGTTCAAGCTTTACAAGTTGCTATAGAAGAGTAAGTTGCTGATTTTCTCTATAGTAAATTTTTTCTTCAATTTGGAGCCCCCTGAATTATTGTTACAGATCAGGGACCCCAATTTATGTCCAAAGTTCTCCTAGCATTTATAGACCATTTTTAGGTGAGTCATAAGAAGTCATCCCCTTGTCACCCTCAAGAAAATGGTCAAGTAGAAGTGACTAATAGGGAGTTAGAAAATATATTGACAAAAATTGTCTCTTCAGGAAGAAGAGATTGGGCTAGGAAATTGCTTAAAGTTGTTTGGGCGTACAATACAACATGGAAATCTACAACTGGATTTAGCCCCTATGAGCTTGTTTTTGGGAAGAAACCTCTTCTCCCTAATGAGTTTGAACTTCAAAAAATATGTACAACTATGGAGTTGGGTCTAGATTTGAAATGAGCTCAAATAGAATGAGTGTTACAGTTAAATGAGTTGGATGAGCTTCATTTGGATGTTGTCCATCAAACTGAACTAGTTCAACATCAACAAAAAGTTTGGCATGATAAATATATTAAAGAGAGAGAATTTCATAATGGTGATTGGGCCTTGTTGTTCAATTCAAGATATAAAGACCATAAAGGAAAACTCATAACTCATTGGCTAGGGTCATATGAAATTTCTGAAGTCTTCTTAAATGGCACAGTTCAACTAAAATCCATTGATGGTGATTTATGAACTCTCTTCGTTAATGGTCATCACCTACGTATCTACCATAAACCTGTTAATAAAGAAGAATTTACAAGATTGGTAGAAATGCAAGGAGAGATCCAATGCATTGACTCTGCCAAGAAAAAGTCTAATTGATTTAATATATATATATCTAAATATATATATACATATATATATGATGAAAAGTTGTAATAAAAAGACATGTGTACCAAATTTGTTTTCAAAGCATTTTTTTTATTAATTTTCATTTCAGGCTTAACATGCATTTTTATTTTGTAGGACCTTTCATAAAGGAATAACAACTTTTGAAGCACTATTCCAAGATGCTCCGAAACTTGATGATTCAACTGGCCAGTGCTCTGGAACTTGATGGTTTGAACGCTTGATGCTTTGGAACCCACTCTTCAACCCACCATGTTGGAGGGATGCTCTTGTAGAATGATGTAATCTCTTGAAGTTTGAGTTAATTGGTGTTCGTTATTTTCTTCTTTCCGACTGCATCTTTCGACGATGCTCCAGAATTTTCATTTAGATACTACTCCGGATGCATCTTTTGACAATGCTCTGGAACTTTCATTTCATTTCTGCTCTAGCTGCATCTTTCGACGATGCTCCAAAACTTTCATTTAGTTGATGCTCTGGCTATATCTTTCGACGATGCTCTAGAACTTTCATTTGGTTATCATTTCAGCTGCATCTTTCGGCGATGCTATAGAACTTATCCACTTTCTTTGTTTCGAATGCATGCTTAAAAACTTATTCATTTTTCATTCCACCACCTTCTTTCTAATTTTTTTCAAATCTTCCTCGATACTTTGATTATCGTAAATTGGTACACACGCCTTCTTTTTCCATTATAAATAAAAGATGTCATAATAGCTTGTCTTCATTAATGACTTCATCATCCATAAGCTTCCTCATTCATGTAATAATAACTATACCATCACCTTAGCTAATACCCTTGCATCATCCTGTCAAATTGGTAGAGGTATGAGATCTTCAAGCAGTCATGGAATGGAAGTAAGTACAAATTTTTTCTTTAAATAATTAGTTATTTTTGAATAAAATATAATTGATTAGCAAGAGTTTCCTTTCCCAATTTAGTAAATTGAACCACTTGGTGACTAATTGTTAAGTACGCTACTATTTTTGTGGCCCTTCATGCAAATTGACATTATTACATAGCAAGCTCCGAGAAAGAGTAGAGTAAATAATTATAGTGTGATCATATTTTCAAAAATATCAGTGCACAAGTTTCAGGCATTATTGAAATTTGCAGTAGGGTGGTAGAGACAAGGTAGAAATGGGTGGTACAAAGAAGAAATCTAAGCCGGCTTCTATAGAAAAATTGTTGGGGATAAGTAACATTTCTTGGCTTTTTGAGGAAGTGGGTTGGTTGGATTTTGTTAGGAAGTTTCAAGGGTATAATGAAAAGTTGGTGAATGCATTTTTTGAAAATTACTCTAATGGTCATGTGACTCTGCATGGGAAGCATTTCAAGGTGAGTTCAAAAATTATCTCTTATCTTTCAGGGTTAGAAAATTTTGGCATTAAAATATCATAAACAACACAAATCACATATCAAAGATTATCAGAATTATTTCTTAGACAGGGAGACCCTCAACCCATGATAGTTGTCAGTACTAGGGGAAAAAATAATGGGTGTCAATGAGCTTCTATATTAGAACCCTAGGGTACTGCTATTGCATGGATTATTAAGTATTTTACTTGTGAAGGTCAACTTACTACTGTGGTAGGACCTGCATTCTGCATGTTAATACATTTGTGACATTGGAAGGAAAACCCTATTTTGAGGGTTAATTTGCCTCATTTCTTGAATGATTCTATATTAATTCTTCAATAGAAAGATCTAAAATTGGTTCAGGGCCATTAAAACATCATGGGTTAATTCAATTAATTTGTAAATATCATTTCCATAAGAAACCTAGAAGCAAATGGGAATTTTTTTTGGGGAAGTTTGATAGCCTACATCAGAAAGGAAGTTAGAACTAGGAGAATCTTCAAAACAAGTTGCTTCACCTTCCGGAGAAACTTCCTCTGAAGACCCTAAGGCTCCTGAAACCCAAATTCCTACCATTTTTGGTGAGGAAGTGCTAGAATTTAGAAATGATGAGTTTGAAACTTCGGCCCAGTCAGAAGATGTGGAGATAATAAATCCAAATGTGGATACTCATCCTGTTAAGAAGAGGAAAAGAAGAACCATTCTTCTAAATGATCCAACAATTTTAAATTATTAGGATACTCCTCCTTTAAGGTGGAGCAAAATATTATCCTTTGGATCTACAGGAACCCCAGTACAGAGTAAAGGGAATAGGTCAAAATCTAAAAAGAAAAAGAAAACCTTAGGAACTGAGTCAATTCACCAATCCTTAGAAAAATAATTTTTCGTTGAAGAAGTACATTTTCATTTATTATCTGAAGAAGAATCCCTAGAACAAGAAAAACAAGAAACATAAATGTGACAATCTCCACTTTCTATGGAGGTTGATGACAATATACTAGGAAATTTGTCTTTGGTTATCAATAAAGTTGTTGAAATAGTTGAAACTAAAAATATTAATATAGAATTGGAAAAATTGAAATTAGAGATAGAAGAGTTAAGAAGTCAGCTGCATAAAATTAAGGAAGAGATGGAATTGCAACAAGAGGAAATAATGGTATATAAGACTGTAATAAATAAAAGGGATCAAGAAATTTAGGATTTAAAATTGGAAATGTAGAGACAAGATACATCTATTGATGAGTTGCAAATACAAATTCAGGATTGTAATGAGGAAAACATGATACACAAAGATGGTTTAAATAAAGAAATTCAAAATTTAAAAGGAAATTTTATGCTTATTTTTTCAGCCTTTGAAGAAGAAAAGAAAAGACAGAAGGAAGAATTAAATGCTTCTCTTCTAAAGTAATATTATGGAATTAGAGTAGATGCCTTGGCCAAAATTTTAGAAGATCTCAGAACAAAATGGATAGGAATGAGGTACATACCTCCTTTATTGCTTTATCCAACCCTTGCTTTCCATATTAATACAGATCAAGATGATAGAAATTTTTAGTGAACGGAAAGGGGGAGTTGCTTTTCATAGAGGTTTCCATCATTCCCCTGTAAACTTTGATGTTACAGCAAAAGATCTATATGATATTAGTGCAAAATATGAAGAAGGGAATAGAGGGAAGAGTTATAATCAAGGGACAGGAGGACCTACCAAGGATTAGGGAGGGGAGGAAATGATGAGGTACAAATAAACTCATCATAATAATACGATAAAGACCTAGTTCATATATGCAAATCTCTATCCTCTACCAATTCATTAAATTTTAGGAGGAATAACTACTTAATTTTTAGTGAGAAATTGTATAAACTTTATTTCTTTTGATTTCTTGAAGTATTTTGCCAGTATAAATTTAATGGGTTATTTTAAGTGTTTTGTAGATAATAATAGATCAATCAAGTTGCAGATTAGAAGCATCCAACCAACATGTGCTCTAGAATAGGTTGAAGATATATGCTGGAAATATGCTCTAGAACTTTAGGATAATGGACTGAAGATATAGTTACTCTTTAAATTTTTTATTTTTGTTATCCTTTGAGTTAAATACCTTATGGCTCGACTTGAGCCTCTTAAATATTGTTTTAATGGGTTTTAAAGACATACAAGTTATTCGTATATTTGTTTAGATATTTTCAATGGTTATCCATACCATTTGAAATATAGGATGTAGTTAAATTTTTTCTATAAAAGACATGATCTCTAGAAGTAAAATATATAGTGAAAAAGTAATGTTATACTATCAAAATGTTTTCCCAAGTTTATGAATAAAGAGTTTGACATTTAAAAATTCTGAGTTATGAGTTATGGATGATAATTATGGTTGATGGAAGCTTTTTTGAAATAATTGTGAATGTGAGCTAAGAATGAATGTGATAACCCATGATCTGGCCACTCGACAAGAGATGACTTAAGTAGATAAGTGTTTTATTTTATTATATTGTTGTTTTGTAGAGAATTATTAAATTTACTATTATGAAATTTTAGTTCTGAAGTATTTGTTATCTTTCATTTCTGTAGTTTTTGTTATTAACTGTTAGAATATTTATTGATTAAGAAGATGTTTTATAGATTGTTACAAGTTTTTCTACTTTTAAAATCTTCCAGCTTTATAGTTTAATCATTTTTGTACTTTTTAATTCAGTTATCATGCTTTCTAAATTAGTTTTCTTATGTTTTTCAATTCAAACATTTCCTATTTTCTTAGGAATAAATTGCTTTACAGTTTTATAGTTAGACAGTTTGTATAATTAATATTAAGTTGTTCTTAAAAGTTAGAAAACCTAAGGGAGTTACTTTAGACTTCTTCTATTGCAAATTTCCTTGAACACTACCTGGTCAACAAATTGAATTTTATATTTTAAAGTAATGGGACCTAATGAAAACCTATCAATGATCTTTATCAAGATGATTATGATAAACCAAAAGTATGGATCAAAACACAAAATGGTTTTTCTTGCCCTACGATAGGATCAATCATCCTTCCATTATAGATATGACCTAATACATTGGATGTAACATTCTCTATTATCCTGCAATTAGATCAATTTTTTTTGCGACTAGGTCATCCATGGCTTTAGTCAATGAAAGTTGTCCCTTCGATCATACACAAATGTTTAATTTTTTTGCTTGACAATGACATATTCATTGTTAACCATAGTGGCTTTCACCTTTGTCTTCTAAAGGAAATTTCTCTTTATAATCCTTTTGGCTTGATCCCATGTAACCTATCACACCTTGCAAAGACTTCTTTTGCATTGCTTACCAAATGTTTAAAGAAAATAAAATTGCAGAATTGTCCCTACACAATACGTCCCCATCCACTTCCGACACTCCTATCCTAGATGAAACAATTTTGCAACTTGAACAAGAACCAACCCATCAAACTCAACCAACACTTGAAACCTCCCCCACATCATCCAAATGGCCAAGAGATAATGATAATAACTATGTCATACCTCCTTGTATAAAACAAGTTTATAAGACAAAGGAGAAAGTGGTTGACCAACCTTCCATGATTTCTTTCATTCATCCCTTTAAGGAAGAAAAGAAACTAATAGTTGATCAACCCACTCCTTCACAAGTACAACTTGATAATAAAACCAAAAGAAACAAAGGACCTAGAGAGCATAAGCGTCAATGTCATGCCCTTGCTTGCAAGTCACAAGATGAAGAAAATAAAGAAAATCAAAATCTAGACTTGACAAAAGCAATGCATGACGACCCTCCTCCCCAATCCCAACAAAACAATCCTGTACAACAACCACAACTCATGATACACCCTTCATTGGAAATTTTCAGTTGTACTCCTATCATGATTAATCTGGATGATGATGATGAAATCACTAAAATTGACGAAGAGGTGCATAATGATTTGAATAACTTATTTTGCTCTTCAATGAGCTTAAATGACAAATCTCCTGCAACAAGTGTAGAACCTATTTCTTCCCCTTCTTTGGCACTTGAACTTGTCCCTTTAGCTAGTTGTCCACCCTCGACATATCCCAAACATGATTGGGAGGAAGATGACTTACTCGACAGTTGACTTAGGGCATCTGCCTTACTAGTCTTTTTCATTTTCTTTTTCTTTTTCATGTGTGCATGTGCATATCATGTTCCCCTATAATGTGTTGTTTGATGTTATCTCTCTCTCTTTGTGAAATTCTTCTATTTGTACCTTCATTCTTGTATATGTCATACATTTCTTTTGCTTTTCACTTTTTTTTTTCCCTTTTTCTTTTGGGGATGATACAAAGCATTGAGACGCCCTATGTCTCTTCCATGTTGACCCAAAAGGTATTTCTATTTTTTGCTTTTCTTTTTCTTTTTCCTTTTGGGGATGATGCAAGGAATTTAGACCAAATTTATGTATCCTTCATGTTGACCCAAAAGGACCCTTTTCTTTTTCTTTTCCTTTTTCTTTTTCTTGCGTTTTCTTTTGGGGATGATGCAAAGTGTTGAGACACCCTATGTCTCTTCCATGTTGACCCAAACAATTTTTCTTTTTCTTTGTTTTCACTCTCTTTGTGTCATTCTTCTAGTTCTATGTATTCTTGAATGATGACAGTTCTGAGCTCCTTACAAAACATTACAACAAAGAACATATTGACCACAAATTTCCTTATTTGTTTGGTGTTTTCATTTTGTGGGAAACTCCTTTTTCTTTTTCCTTTTCTTTTGCATGACGTAGCCTTACTCAGAAACATATGACTTGGCATAGGGGCTTTCCAACTTGGCTCTCATGTCTTTTTTTTTTGCATTTTTCATTTGCTACTTTAAAGTAATTTCTCATAGTACGATGTGTATCAATTCCTTTAAAGTTCCTAGGCATGCATTGGCATTATTCATTTGCATTTTCCTTTTTCTTGGTTCTTAGTGTAGCTTTGTTACTTCATACGATGTGTTTTGTCGCTTTGTGGATGACATTGGGCATGATGTTGAGTGTGATCTATCTTATCATATTGCATTCCTCTTAGTGGCCTGATGTGACACACTTCATCCCATGAGTTGTGAATTTTCTATTCTTGGATTGGTCCTCTCTTCGAGACATTAGACATAATGTTCCCTAAGTTATAGACCTTGCATAAACTAAACAAGACTCCTTTGAACATTTTTTTCATGTTGCATTTTGTATTTATTATATGGGCATCTTGCATAACACAACTTGCATGCCTGTAGTGCCATTGCATTTGTTCGTGATTTCTAAGCATATGAAGCTTTGCTTGTCTCGTGAAGCATGAAATGACATTTTCCTTTGTGGCACCTTATTAAAGTTATCAGAAGGTATAACTTTGGTATGGTTGAGTGGGAAGCCCATTCTAATGCATGACTTTTCCCATAGCCAACTGCATATGTGTGAGTGCATACTAGCCATGAGTGTATATATCTCACCCTTTTGGGCCTTCTAACTCCGTGAAAATCAAAGAGTTTGATCGTCCCAAAGTGAGTATGCATTCCTTTTCTAGAAAAACAACCTGGATCTAATCCACAATGAGGTGGACAAATGATTAAAGCTTGGTCCAACTTTATTTCCCTTCAACTTCCCTCTTTCATCCTTTTTCATCATTCTTTTGTGTGTTCCTTTCTGTTTATGTTTGGTTTTCCATGGGATCTTGATCCTAGGGGCTTGATCATCCCTCTTGATTTTTGTTATCTCATCTTGCCAACATCAATGCATTTGGATCCCACTTGATTGCATGTTTGACTACTTTAGTGTGAGTGTGAAGTAGGTTCATCCTCTCACTAAAGTGGGGGATAACTATGGACATGGAAAAAGTAACCCTTCTACTTATTCTCATGTTTAGGCCCTCCTAGTGGACTTTGGCTTGATATTTCCTAGATTTAATGTTGTAATGTGGTCAACACATTCACATTAGGTCTCAGACCCTTTTGAATCACTAAAACTTCTAGGATGTCTTGTAAAAGTGTGGTGAAGTGTTGTAACCCACTTTTAGACTTTTCTAGAACCATTTTATTATAATTCACTTAAATAACCTCTTTTTATCACTTACCAAGTCTTATTTCAAAGTGTTGTAAAGAGTTGTAACAAACTCTCACACTTTTATAGACTTTTCATTACTAAATTAACTCTCTTATGTTTAAATGACACCTTAATGCACTTTCTGACCATACTTAAGTGTATTTTTGAGAATATTCCTGTTAAACCTTATTAAATACACTTTAATCCCTGACACCTAGTAAAGTTTCTGGTAGGATTTTATTCTCTTACCCTTGAGGTTTGCCTGTGATGTGTTATTTTCAAGAAATATTAGAAAATAAAGTATAAATAAAGGGTTTTTCCTCTCATTTTAAAACCCCATTCACAATCAAGTAATTATCAAGCATTCAAGCACTCTAAGAACCATCAAGTCATCGATTGGAGCACTCCATTACATATCTTCAAATTTCAACATCAAGGGTTTAGTGTGTTTGTGACATTTCATGTTGTTTATTCATCATTCTCTCTTTATTTCATTTCATTATCTAGGGTTTGATTACCAAATCAGTGTTTGACCAAGGCAAACCCCTATTCTCTAACCCTTAACCCTTTTCCCCCTCTTTGCATGTGTGTTTGCAAGTCTTGTATGCAGATTTGTCAAAGAGTTTGGTCTCAAAAAGTGGTCAAAAATCCATCATAGTCATCAAAGTCAACAAAACCATAATTGAAGCTTAGAGACATCTTTCAACCCATTTTTTTACAGAATCTAAATTGGACACCTATTAGGAAGGGAAGTGCAAACAAAAAGCTACAAAATCCTATCTTGAAATTACCAAGATTCCCAAGTCGACTAAGTCACCATCTATGGAAAATTAGTTCCACTGCCAGGCCTAAAAAGTGGTTTCTATATTTCTGAGTACCCATTTGGCAGATTCCTATTCTGATAGAATTTCCCTAAAACTGGACTAAGTCGTCCAACTTGGCGTAAGTGTCCCAGTCAACTCTATACGTGATCCAGGTGGATCTTCTGAACCTAAAAATTGAATGTTCCAGTTTCTCCTGGAAGAAATTCCATCGCATAGAGCACAAAATTTTGAATTCGGTACAACTTGAACGGGCGAAAAAGGAGTCCGTTTGTGCAAGATATTGCCAGTCAAAGCTTGGTCAAAGGCTGGTCAACTCAGCTATCAGGGACAAGGGAAAAGGTGAAAAATTCATCATCAACAAATTGGTCAAAGTTGGCGTCATCGCGAAGGTCTCATCGTCATGATTCCAACGGCGTTCATTTCATTGAAATCGGAGCTCGTATGCACGAGATATAGCTGGTCAAAGTCTCAGTTGACCAAGGTACCATGTGGTACGGTTGCTAACGTCAGCATGATGTCATCATGCTAACTTGACGAACATGTCATCATATGGATATCGAGTTGGACCAATTAGAAGCTGACACGTGTCAGTCTATACAATGATGTTAGCAATTGAGTTGGCAGTATAGTGGATGATGTGGACAAATCGAATGTGGACACGTGTTCACTGGATCTAGTGGCAGCTGAGTCATCGGGTGATGTGGTGGTGACGTGGCATTTAGTGGCAGCTGAGTCATCAGATGACGTGGTAGACACATGGGCTAACGTGGATGCTGACTTGGATTCTTCGGCGAATATCTCCCTAACACGTGGCTCTCCAATTCTTCCTCGTCGCCCAGTGCATTTTAACAAAATGTTCAACGGCCTATGGGATTCGAACACATAACCTCCTCTGAAATGGCTGCAACCTCAACCGTTACACCAAATACAATGCACTTTGCTATGAATAGTAACCGGTTTGTTTTGATGAGGATGCAGTTTGAATTTGTTAGAAATGTGTGGCCAATGAGAGTGAACCCTGCACCGGCTGGTTCTAGAAAACTTTATTGTCACTACTAGCCCATGCATGCCATTTGAAATATAAATGGAACGGGTATTTTATATTGTTTATTTAGGAGATATGCTTTAAAAATAAAACAAACTCTCCTAACTTAAACACAAAACCCTTAAATAAAACAAAATAGATAACCCCCCAAACAACGAGAGCTGAGATTCATTAATTTGAAAGGCTATTATAATTTAAGGGAGATTATTGAGATTTTTTTGGAGATGGAGGGAATATTGTCAAATCTTATGGTTTTAGCCCGAATAGGAAAACCTATTGTATAAAAGGGGGTGTAAGGGGTTGTGTTAATCATCCAATTCTTCTCAAGTCAATTCTTCACAAGCTTTTCTTCTGCAAGCCAAGTAATCTCAGGAGGAGATTTTTGAAACTTGGAAAGACTTTGCTTAGTCTTTGTAAAAGCTTTGTAAGCTTCTTGTTGTTCTTCTACAAGGACATCTTGCTGACGTGGAAGTTAGGTTCATAGGTGGAGTCACTTTCTAGAGGCCTCTTGTAAGGCGAAAGCTGACTTCTTTTTGTAACCTGTGGCGTTTCCAAGTCTTGAAAGCAATAGATCAATTCATTCTTTCTGGCGAATTCAGAGACGTAGCCGACTTTTGGTGAACTCTGTTATCATCTCGTTTCTATTCTCTTGTGATTTCTTGCAGTTATTTCTTTGAGCTTAGTAGATTAAAGATTTAAATTTACATGTTGGATTCATATTGTTAATTTAAAAGATCCTAGTGTTAGATTGACTATTGTAGTCTTTGTAAGTCTAACTAGTGAACTATTCTGAGCAAGTGCTCGATTGTTATAAGTCTAACTAGTGAACTATTCTAAGCAAGTGCTTGATTGTTACGGATCAAGTGGTATCCGAGTAGGTTTCTAAGCTCCTTTTGCAGTTAATCGCAAGATGGCATCTGAACCAAGTGAAGCATCCACAGTGATGACATCATCAATGGTACAAGAGTTCTTTGAAATGAAGAAGATGATCGAGACTATTTTTCACGATCATTGTGAAAAGTCTGACAAGGTGCAGACGCTAGAGGAGGAAAATCATCATTTACAGAAAGAGAATGAAGAATTGAAGAGACTATTGGGAGAGGCCAATGCGGAGAAGAAGAGGTTGCAAGCCCTATTACAAGAGTTCACTGGAGAGCAGAACAATGGGAGTCCTCTTGTATCTGAGAGTGGCCACATTTGCGGGTTTTGTCCACATTCTGAGGATACATCATCCTCATACTCCCCGCTTACCCCGCCTGATAGTATGGGGGCCTCTTCAGCAACAAAGCCAGTGGCCAAGTTTTCTTGTGGCCACGATTGGGTGAATTCTCCTAGTGTAGTAGTGTGTACCTATTGTCAGCAGATGGAGTACCTTGAGACTCTTAATCTGCCAAATAGTGACAACAATTATCTCGAAGTATCTTCTTCTATAGACCAGAAGAAGTCAGCAGAGGATGAGCAGAGCTCTTTTGCACACTTTGAGAAGCACAAAAGGTATTGGAATGAAGCTGCTGGGAAAGATGGGTTTTAGAGGAAAGGGCCTTGGTGTTTCTGAGGAAGGTATCACCAATCCAGTCAAGGCAAAGAAACGACCATGAAACCAAGGATTGGGATTTAGAAAGGAAATGAGACAATCCTCTAGAATTCAGAATTTTTGCACCCACTGTGGCATAAGTGGACATTGGGACACAAAGTGTTGGAAGCTGCATCTAGAGCTCCATCGTCGATCGAGGTCCATAGAGAGACCCAACCACCAGCATGTTGATGAGACGACAGTAGAGCCGGTAGTTGCTACCACCCCTGAAGCAATCCCAGTGGAAACCAAGCCACAGCTTGAGCAACCAGTAAAGGAGAGTTCCTTTGAATAGCTCCGAAAGAGTTGGGAACGTCACTCATTGAACTAGTATATCAACTTGTGTGTGTTTATTATGTGTTTGTAGTGTAATAAATATGTTGATAAGCTAGTGTGGTTTTGTGAGAATAAAATTCATAAAAATTGTTTGTAATAGTTTATTTATGAAGTTGTATTTCTTTCTGATTGATCATTTGTAAGGCTCTTGGAAGCCATGTCTCTTGTAATCAGTGGAAAGAGATACTGGATAACTTTTTACTACAGGATAGCAATTTGTTACTTGTAGTTTCTTGCAGTTTCTTTCAGTGCGAAGCTTTAGTTGAAGAGCACTTTTCGGACAGAGTTGTTGAGAATGGTCAACAATGACCTTGTATGTTCTCAGCTTGAAGACTCAGTGATGGTCATTTTCAGGATAAGTCTAAACTCCGTTGGAGTTCTTGAAGGATTTATCGATGACCTTTTTGCTTCAGATGGACGATACCCGAGTTGTGTGGTGGAGCCTTGAATCAACTATTCTAAAATACAAGGGTGAAGGAATATGTCAGGTTGAGGCACAAATCCGTGCTCGAGTAATTGGAGGAGCAACAGAAGCAAGCTAGAAGAAGGTCAGAGATGCAAAATGTGAACTACCTGTGAGAAGCACTGAGGCATAGGTTTATCATATTCAGTTTTTCCTTCTTGCTTTGGGTGTTTTAAGTTCCATTTTTGAACTACATCACGAGGAGTTGTGAATTCCTACATTGTTGAAGTATAAGACCCTGACAGACAGATGTGGTAGTGTGTTCCAGTGATTCAGATCGTGGCGAGTGGCAAGATGCTGAATGCGAGATTATTGAAGGAACTATACACTTTTGGAGGACCAAAAGTTCTTCAGTGGGGAGGTTTGATCCAGGTGGATCTTCTGAACCTGAAAATTGAAGTGTTCCAATTTCTCCTGAAAGTAATGTCATCGCGTAGAGCACAAAATTTTGAATTCGTTGCAATTCGAATGGGCGAAAAAGGAGTCTGTTTGTGCAAGATATCGATGGTCAAAGCTTAGTCAAAGGCTGGTCAACTCAGCTATCAGGGATGAGGAAAAAGGTGAAAAATTCATTGTCAACAAATTGGTCAAATTTGGTGTCATTGCGAAGGTCTCATCGTCATGATTCTAACGGCGTTCATTTCTTTGAAATCGGAGCTCGTATGCACGAGATATAGCTGGTCAAAGTCTCAGTTGACCAAGGTACCATGTGGTACGGTTGTTGACATCAGCATGACGTCATCATGCTGACTTGATAGATAGGTCATCATACGGATATTGAGTTGGACCAATCAGAAGCTGACACGTGTCAGTCCGTATGATGATGTCAGCAATTGAGTTGGCAGTACGGTGGATGACTTGGACAAATTAGGTGTGGACACGTGTTCATCGGATCCACTGGCAGCTAAGTCATTGGGTGATGTGGTGGTGACATGGAATTCAATGGAAGCTGAGTCATTGGATGATGTGGCAGACATGTGGACTAACATGGATGCTGACTTCGATTCTTCGGCGAATATCTCCCTGACACGTGGCTCTCCAATTCTTCCTCGTCACCCGGTGCATTTTAACAAAATGTTCAATGGCCCATGGGATTCGAACACATAACCTCCTCCAAAATGGCCGCAACCTCAGCCATTACACTAAATATAGTGCACTCTACTATGAATAGTAACCGGTTTGTTTTGATGAGGATGCAGTTTGAATTGTTAGAAATGTGTGGCCGGTAGGAGTTGAACCCCACACTAGCAGGTTCTAGAAAACTTTATTGTCACCGCTAGCCCATGTATGCCATTTGAAATATAAATGGCATGGGTATTTTATATTGTTTAGTTAGGAGATATGCTTTAAAAATAAAACAAACTCTCCTAACTTAAACACAAAACCCTTAAATAAAACAAAATAGATAACCCCCCAAACAACGAGAGCTGAGATTCATTAATTTGAAAGGCTATTATAATTTAAGGGAGATTATTGAGATTTTTTTGGAGATGGAGGGAATATTGTCAAATCTTATGGTTTTAGCACGAATAGACAAACCTATTGTATAAAAGGGGGTGTAAGGGGTTGTGTTAATCATTCCAATTCTTCTCGAGTCAATTCTTCACAAGCTTTTCTTCTACAAGCCAAGTAATCTCAGGAGGAGATTTTTGAAACTTGGCAAGACTTTGCTTAGTCTTTGTTAAAGCTTTGTAAGCTTCTTGTTGTTCTTCTACAAGGACGTCTTGCCAATGTGGAAGTTAGGTTCATAGGTGGAGTCACTTTTTGGAGGCCTCTTGTAAGGTGAAAGCTAACTTCTTTTTGTAACCTGTGGCGTTTCCAAGTCTTGAAAGCAATAGATCGATTCGTTCTTTCTAGCGAATCCGAAGACGTAGCTGAATTTCGATGAACTCTGTTATCATCTCGTTTCTATTCTTTTGTGATTTCTTGTAGTTGTTTCTTTGAGGTTAGTAGATTAAAGATTTGAATTTACATGTTGGATTCATATCGTTAATTTAAAAGATCTTGGTGTTAGATTGAGTATTGTAGTCTTTGTAAGTCTAACTAGTTAACTATTCTGAGAAAATGCTCGATTGTTTACGGATCAATACAATTCCAGAGAATCCTTGCATCAAACTCCAGATTCTAGGTGCACCTCTCGAGTCTTGTTTAATTATATCATTGTTTACTTGCATTCTTAGGTGTTTTTACATACATCACTATGTTTTCAAACACTTCATATTTCTTAGTTTTGCATTCATAATCAATAGCTCTTGTTCATTTTTTGCATTTAATCCATCTCATCTAGGCATATTTCATCCATTCATATATTAGTCTTGAATGTGTACATTGCATTTTGTCCCATTTCTCTCCTTTTAGGTGAAAAACCCTAGAAGAGTTAGAGAACCCTTGGAAGCCAAAATATTTGTTCACAGATCCTATTCCCAACATCAGGGATGATTTCAATATAATTATGCATGTTATAGACTATTTTGAGAACATAGTGGGTATCTTGAGGGAAGAGCATGTGGTTACTAATAAAGGAAAGTCAGTGGAAGTTGAGGAAGATCCCAATGTAGTGTGGAGGAGAGACCCTCCTACCAGCCACCATCAAAGATAAGAATATATTCCAAGAAGAAGGAATGGAGAAAAATAAAACATTTCCAACCCCTACTACATTAGAGGGGTCAAGGGAAGCTTCTCCTAAAATATTAGTGCAATCACCTCCAAGACAACTTCCATCCATTGTGAATGATGTATATTTTCCCCCTGGAAGTCCAACTACTCCATCAAAGCAACCACTTGCTAAAAAGAAAAAGATTGAAGCTAAAGGGGTAGTTGAGTACCCTAATACAAAGGAGGATGATATTCTTATTACTCCTAAGGAAATGCAACAAGGAATTCCATCTCCCATAAGGGAAGTTGCCTCAAGTTCAAGAGAAAGTGGCCTTATACTTGGAAAGGATGATCTTAGTGGTTTGAAAAAGCCTTGGGGTATGCAGAAAATGTGGCCAGAGAAAGGAGCTTACACCGAGAACTCCCTGAAGGTATTATTCAGGAAAATGTAAGGAAATTTATGAGGGAGGAGTTCCAAAACATTATAGCTAAGGAGGCCAGAGAACTTGTAAAAAAGAGTGGTGTATTGTTGTTACCTCAGTGGGACATAACTGATGCAGTGGTGGTGGGAACCATAAGGAGGTTTGAAAATCCCCTATTTCAAAATGAAGAAGAGGAAAATTTGGCACTTCAAGGATCCACATTCAGTGAAGAATGGGATGCATTGGAAATTTGTTCATTATCTTTGGGATCTAGAAAGCTAGTAGTTGTTGAGCCAACTGACTTCAATGGAAAATTGGTCATAAAGATTCTCTCTAACACTCCAACCTTGGAAGCAACTAATATGGTAGTAAATGTTGCAAAATTTTCTAAAGCAACAATAGAGAGCCTTACTCTTGAAAGGGATATGTATTGGAGTAAGTACAATGAATTGGTTGATGAATATAATGGGAGTCAACAAAAGGTGGCTATATAAAAATCTAAGGTAGCCTTATACAAGTAGCAGATAGAGATATTGAGGGCATAAGGCCCAACTAGCTCAAGTCATGCACCACCTACTGTTCCAATGACATAGCCTCAACCTCCCTTCCACCAAAACAAGCCTTGCAAATAGTACCATATAACATGGGCCAGGAACCACTTGCAATAGAAGAACCAAGCACATCAGGTGCAATTCCATCAAATGGGCCTACCAAAGCACAATTACTCTTACAAATTGAGGTGTACAAGAATTTGCTTGAATAGGCTCGAGACACCATGTATGAGAATAATTACAATATTATTCATCCGATACTTAAACATGTGAACAAGAAAATTTAGAGCAAACTAAATAGTTTTCATGCAAATTATTCTTTGATGTTGCAAGCAATAAGGTTATCTCAGAGGAATAAGGAATTGGCTACCCCAATCTTGGATAAATGGATTCCTAGAGTTGGTGATTTGAAACTTATGGAAGTTGGGGCTAAGCAGCAGGAGATAGATATCCAAGGGTGGTCCCAACTTATAGATTTTGTTTGTGAGGTTAGGGAAAAAAATTTAGGGGTATGCTGCCACATTGGAGCAAAAGATAAGAGAATTGAAGGCCAAGTTTGACAAAGGGGAATTGACATTGTTTCTTGATATTCAACATATGTTTGATGAGGTCCAATCTCTACAAACATGGAAGCACTAGGTGGATACCACTATTGTTTCTCAAGCAACTCTCATTTGTGAGAATGTAGATATTGATATATTGAAGAATACTCTGAAGAACTATCATTCATCATCATCTTCCTAGAAGATTTTTAAAAAGAATCCAATTCAGTGATGACAAAGTACTCTCCATATAGAAATAAGATGGGTGAAATCATTGATTTCAATTGGCCATCTGATGCATAATATGAGAAATGGAAGAGGATATTTATTGATGAATTGGATTTTGAACAAAATAATGGAGGACACATAGACTTGGTCAAGTATAGTACAGGTCTTGCCTTAGAGATTACAGTGTATAAAGGATATGTATCTCCAAATTGAAAACAAACAAGGTAAATGTTGATTGTTGATGACTAGGATGCTGACTTGGATGTTTATTCACCTTTTCTATATTTTGCATATTTTTGTCATTTTTCTCAAAGGAAAGAATATGTTGCAATGGTTAGAAGATTACTATTTTCAAAAAAATTCCTTTTGGAAGGTGGATCTATCCTCATCAACAAATGGAAATAAATTTTTTCTCATATATGTTCCCTCCAATTAAAAGTGTAAATATAACTGCAAAGGGAATAAATGTTGTAGCGGTCAAATTGAAATGTGACATGTGTAATTTTCAGCCTAAAGCTTGTTTTGGTCCCTTTTTCTCATAAAAGTGAATTCAAGGCCATTAGTTCTGGTCTCTTGTTGAATTCTATATCTGAATTATGCAAATTGTGAACACAGAGAGAACATATTTGAAGTTTGTATCTTAAGTTTTGAGTTGAGCAACTGAATGTTGTCAATTGTATGGTTTCTAAACATATCTAAACAATAATCCAAATATCTTGAGTTTATCATCTCTCCAACTTGACATTGTATCGAAATTACTAATGAAAATTTGATCAAGAATCATTTCATTAATCTTCATTGTCATTGTGCTGTGATGTATGTTTTAATTTAGGCTTTGATTCAATTCTATCAATTAAAATGCTTTGATTAAATCATGAATTTGTATACTTGTGTAGTGGATCTAATAAGTAGTGATAGAGTTTGAGTATTAATATGTGAATTGTAAGGAAATCTCACGTAGATCATGGATCTTTAGGATTAAATTCACCTTACAGTTCAATTTGTTGTGTTTTGACTCCTTGCTCAGAGATATGGCACTGATCTTAAGTATTGTATGCATTTCCCATGGTTCTAGTTATCCAATTTGAGAATAAATTCATAAATAACCCTTTAATCAACCTTCCTTTTTTTGTGGTTGGTGTTGTATGAATTCTTAGCTTTAGAAGTGTGATCTTTCAAAGGAATTGTCAAATTCTTTAAAGATTTCATTGATTTAGCATTGGAATGAGAATGTATCTGTTAATTGTGCAATGTGTGGTATAATTGTGTAGCAAGGTTGTAATATACACATTGTGGGAACACCCTCTCGGGTCTTACAAAGCCCAAAGTGCAAGAGAAGAATCATTATAGCTTCCTCTCATTTGTTGGACATTCATCTCATAAGTATTTGAGAATTGAATATGACAAATTCATAGATGCTTAGTGCGATCTACTTGGTTCTTTAAAACTAACCAACAAAACCCAAGGTTGTTGATGTGTCATTTGTTGCACTCCTAGAGTTTGACATGTTTGGAGTTAGGCTAGGCATCCTATGGCTAGCCTCTATGAACGACATTGCCTCTATAATCCATAAATGCTTAAATTTTCCCCATTAAGGCATTGTGCACGTGGTACATAACACTGGATATAAATTGCTAGCGTCATGTGGAGGATTCTCTTTGAATCACTTTTGGCCCACCTTGATCAGACCTATCCCTCCAAGGGGAGATTTTTTATATAAGGCTTATCCTAAATATAAAATTGGGAGCTCAACACTAAAGGTTAGTTATCTTGTCTCTCCCTATGTTGTTTTCATAAAGGCTTCTATGATAGCACAACAATAAGCTATTTATTTGTCCCTGTAAAAAGGGAAGGGGAAGCTTGCTTGTTCTCTAGAGCCTTCTCCTACATCTTATGCCCACCTACTTCTAGTTCTCATCCTATGATGACATCCTTGGTTCTTGTTCTTATGCCTCGTATCAGAAGTACGATGGTGCCCACATGGTGGAAGCAAAAGCATTAGGCTTTTCAATTTCTCATTTTTACCATGGTTCTCTAACCCATGTTTATCGCAAGTGGAAGCATTCTTGCAATTTTTTTCCTATTTCTAGGCCTATATGACCTTTGACTATTCATCCACTTGTCCCTAGGGAAAAGAATAGGAAGAGGCCTATCACTGAGGCACCTATATCTATTTCCCCTTAGGTGGTTGTTCCTACTCTTATGCCTCCTCCTCCTACTTCTACTTAGGAGACCACCCTTCCATTGGAAATGGTTATGAAGGATACTCCTATAGTTGAGAAATAGCCTTTGGTCTCTTTTTAGGTTATGTCCTCTAGTGCTCCTAGCTGATGCAACTAGCTTACACATGAGCACAAGTGCAAGCGAAAGGCTCTAGCTATAAAGCACATTTCCTCATAGAAGATGGAGGGGGAGCTAGTTGCATCTATTTTTGAATCTTCTTGTGTTGCTATGCTTCCTTCTATTGTTCATGCTTTAGTTCACATCACTTCTATTTTTCTTCTGGCTTCTCTAACAAGTCCTCATGATTCTCACCCTAAAAGGGTGCAAGTATTCATCTCTCTCTCCATGGAGCCTCCTCTTTTGATGTCCCTCCTAGATATCCCTCCTTTCTCATAGCCCATTGCCATGCCTCATACAAAGGTGGTGTCTTTTGTGGCTGCCTCTAGCTTCTCCTCTACTTCTACTTCTATGGGGATTCAACATCCTCCATTGAAGCACAAGTTGGAGTATGACCTCACCATGAGTGGAGGTCAAAATAAGGGTTTTCCTTCTTTGAAAGCTAGTTCTGTCTTGGCCTACATCATCCTTGTGGCGAAGGTGACCTGCACATCCCCGAAGTTTGTCACTACCCCTTTTGCTGAGGTCAGAAATTTGTCTCAGGTACCTTGCCCTTCTCTCACCCAGTTGAAACAAGGAACACCTAGAAAGTGAATGTTTAATTTGGTGGACTATATCTTGGCTTTCTCATCGATTTTAGAAAATCAATGGCTTTCACTTCACAAGATCTTGGTAAAGAAGACCTTGAGGATCCTTCTTCCTTGGCCCTTGTTGTAGGTGAGTCAAAGGGTATTTCCCTTGCTATACCACTCTTATAGGCTCATCCTCCCTCCCCTTATAATGATCTAGATTGGAAGAAGGATGACCTGCTAGTCGATGAGGACTAGGGTGGTGCCTCTTCTAAATCCATAGATTATATTTATTTGTGTCTCTGTGTTCCCCTATGCTTGTATTTTTATGTTTGTGATCCTACCTGGAGGAGCCTTGCTACCTTTGTAGGTACTTGGATATAGGCGTGAAAATATATCATATATTTTTTCTATTTGTATCATCATTCTTCTATGTATTGTAAAATTTCTTTTCAATATTGGGGATGATACAAAGTGTTGGGAGCATTTAGGCCTTCTTCCATATTGACCCAATTTTATTTTTTTCTTTTTCTTCATGTGATTTTCTTCATGTTCTGAGAACTTTGGAGATTTATGACCGTTCATAAGTATACCATATTATATTTATCTATTTGTATCTATGGAAAAATTTGACCCCAAATTCTTAGATCCCCCTATCTCTTGATGTCTTCATCTCTGCTTGTATGATTCATGATGTTTTCATGTGTTTTCCCTCGTGTGTGTTTGTGACAACATACCATAAATAAATCTCCTCATGTGTTGTGTTCCACAACATATCTGCCTCTCCTTTCTCTCCTTAGGATGTCATGTGCTCCTTTGTGTAGCACACAACATCCTAAGGGGGGGCTACCATGCTTTTCTAATTTTTAATAAGGAAAATTATTTCAAAAGGATTCTTTTGTGTCCAATTTTCTTTACAATGAATTCCTTGAAAAAAGAATCCCTTATTGAAAAATCTCCCATTTTCCAAAATGTTGTGTTCTCTCAAAAGGGACTCCTTGATGAAATTTTATTTCAAAAAGGATTTTGTAATGAAAGTCTAAAAATTTTCCTTTCAAAAAAGGAGCACTCCTAAAATGAAAGAGTCTGAAAAATTTCCTTTGAAAAAGGAGCATTATTTCCACCAGATTCCTTCAAATATCTTTCAAAAGGATTCCTTGATGATATAAAAACTTGCAGAAAATGTGGTGTCTTTCAATTGGAGCATTCATTTGAATGAGCCCCTTGGTGTCTTGAAGGGTTCCTTGCCAAAGGAACCCACTTTGAAAGATTTCTTCTCAAAGGATCTCTTTGGTATCTTGAAATGTGTGTCTTTTATTTGATATTTGATGTCATGTGTCTTGGTGTCAAAGATCTTATATCTTGGCGTCTAGTTTTGGGGTAGCTTTACTAGACCCACCTTTTTTGTGACTGTCCTGCAATGCAGTTTGTAATAGTTGCATGCATATCTATCTAATTAGTATGTGTCTTGTCTCTATCTAATCAAACTATGTGTTATCATGTTAGCTTATGTCTTCTTGTGTCTAATTGATGTGTGTCTTTTATGATTAGCTTTTTTTCCTAGCACATTTTGTCTATATCCTAACATGTTTGTGGTGAGATCGTAGCTAGCTTTGCAAGATTGATGACCTGTGTCATCTTTGCATCTTGGTGGAGCTCCCTCTTTCATGCCAAGGTATGCTAGATTAGAGATCTACTTCCTTGACATTATTGGTATATTCTCTTCAACCTCTTTCTACTATAGCTCACATATGCTTGCTAAAGTGGGGGAAAAATGTAATGGCATAAATTTTCACCTAGGAAAAGTTCCCATTAATTTACTCCCATTTTAGCCTTACAAGTTTAATAATGTAAATACCTACTCCTCTTATCCCTCTTTGTATGTGTGTCCTTTTCACTTTGTGTTAGTGAGGGAATTTTCCTTAGGAACACACGCGCATCATGCAGACATCCGCGTGATGCACTATCAACCTAACAAAGAATCCTACATCTAGAATCTATAGAATTGCTACAATTCCTAGGTGCTTGCAAATGTAGCATTCCCTTCTGAATCTTGACTAATGAAAATTTATTGTTTTCCTCCATTTACCCATTCAAACTTCATTCTATCAACTTCTACCAACTTCTCTTTTATTCTTGTAACACTTCTTGATCATTCTTACAACATTCTTGTTTCATTCTCAATCCTTGTTGCTACCAACTTCTTTCTTGGATTCTACAACATCTTCTTGCTCCAACACCATTGTCATTATATGTTCACAAAGCTCTATCTCCTTCATGTGGCATCATCTATCTTCTTCTTCCTCTCTCAGCCTTGAGTGCTCGTAGAAAGGAAGGTTTGAAATTGTGCATTGTATTTGCTTGCATTATCATTCTTGTAGAGTAGCATCCATGTTGTCATTGCTCTCTACCTTATTGTGTCTTTTCTATTCTTTTCTTTATTTCCTTTCTCTGTATCATTTTTTGTTGGTTTTCCATGGAGGTGGGAACACCAAAATGGGGACTTCACTAAGGAAAGCTCCAAACATAGCCCCAAAAATGTTTCTATCACTATGTGTGTAGGTGTTGTTTGTTTTCTTGGAGCTATCTATCGAGTTGGACCTTGATTAAGTTGGAATTCTTCTTCTTTCTTTGTCATTTCACTATTAGAGTAGCTTCTATAGTATTCTTCTTGTTGTACTTCACATTTCCTTTACTTTTTTTTTATCAAATTGTAAAACTTCAATATTCAGGTCATCAGTAGACTTTGTGAGTTTTTAACTATTGTTCAACCCTCTATATGTACACAATGCTAGAGAATATCTAAGAATCCAACATGGTGCACTGAAGTCTAGATTCCATGTTGTCGTACCCTGGTAGAGAGTTGTTTGGCTCACAGTCTGAGATATATGCAGTTTGCTCACTCAATTCAAGAGAAAACTTGTCATAATCTGAAGGGAAACAGAGTCTTATTTTCCCTTCCTTTTCAACCTATCCTTTCTTCTTTAATTTATTAGGTAGTCTGACGTAGTTTAGGGTAGTTCATTCCCTTAGGCTCTTCCATGACTCGAGAGCTTCGAGGGTGATGAACCCTGCTTCTCTACACTAATATTTAGAAAACTAATTAAATAAGTAATTATTTAATTAATTATTCCTATATTTATCCATTCTACTAACTAATTAAATGATTATTTCATTAGCTACCTTTCATAATCAATTATTCCTATTCATATCCTCCCTAAGGTTAATTAATTAATCTAACCTTAGCTCCAAATTCTTCCACCATAATACATTAATTAATCTACAATTAGTTAATTAAGATTAATTAATCTATAACATTTCTTCCAATTCAATTATCCACATTATCCTCAATCCTTGTCCTTTTGACCCTATCCATTTAATCCACATACAAGGATTAAAATCTAAGGCATCCATCATATAACAAGTTTCATCACTCTCCTCCATGTTCCCACATGTGCATGAACATGACAACATATCTCAATACTTGCTCACATGTGTTAGCATGCTAACTTGCAAGCATGTTATCTTCTACACATGCTAGCATGCTAGCTCAACCCACTCTTTTCTCAAACATGTGTAAACATAGTAACCCATAGGCCTGCATGCTAATCCTCCACTTGATCTCTTGACCTTGACTCATCTCCACCTCTTTCTCAAACATGTGTGATCATTCTTGGTCCTCCACCTTACATGTCACTTTTCTCTTCTCATTTAATTATAAACCTTGATTGAATTCTATCCTTTGACCATGGATCTCCCTCTCTTCCATGACACTTTTCATAATGCTATGAATTCAATACATATTGCTCAAATCCCAACTCTCCATTCAATATTGCATCTTATCCCACCATTTTCCTCTTGGAAATTTTATTTTATGAGAGGCCTCCCCTCCCATTCCATCATCCATATTTATACTAATTCAAGTTTCTATTTTCTTGATCAATCCACTCACTTGCACCCTCATGTTATCCTTTTGAGTAACAAAGTACAAAGAGCATCCAAATTTATCTTTTAGAGTATATCAAAAGTCAACAAAAAAGGTATAAATATTGTTTGTTTCTTCTTTCTTGCATTTTTGTTCATTATCTTCATTATTTTTCTCTAACCAAGTGTGCTTTTATTTGAGTTAATAGATCTGTGTTTGTAGTAATAGTGATTTTGTGTTCAAACTCATTCAAAAGGTTCACATCTTCGATGACTTTGGTAGGGATATGTAGAATGATTAAGTTTAGATTGTTCTATTGTAAGCTCATTTTTTTGCTTTTTAATCTTATTGATTTTTTATTGTGAGTCCAACATTTAATTAATTTCTATAAAAAAAATTGTTGTCATTTAAAACATAAATCTATTCTTGACTACAAATTAAAGTGTTTTATTTTCAATTATAGGTCTGAAATCTATTGATGATTGTGAATTAAAAAAATATTGTTACACACTATAAATTTTTTCTTGACTACAAATTATAATGTTTTCTTTTGAGTTACATAGTATAAATATGGTCTTGACTATGAGTTAAAATTTGTTCTTGTTAGTTAGATGTTATAAATTTATTCTTGAATATCAGTTGAAATATTTTATTTTGAACTACACATTATTAATCTATTCTTAATTGTGAATTAAATTTAATATTTTTTATTTTATTTTATTTTTTTAGACTGCAGAGGAGTCGGAATCAAGTAGTCACACTTTTTTCTAGCCAATTGAGCAAGGCCCACCACCCCATGAATTAAAATATTTTATTGTGAATTAAATACTATAAATATGAATTGAAATTATTATTGTGACCTACTGATCTTCACATGAATTCCTATACCTTGATCAATTTCATTAGAATAGATTTATTCTACCTAAAATGTTTCTTCATTTTTATCATTTGTTACTAAGACAAGTTCTTTTGAATATTTTATCAAAATAATGAATAACAAAACTCCATAACTAGCCCTCGATTCTATGATCTTAAAAAGCTCCTTCGCCACATTGACTATTTGAACATTAATTCATGCCTTCATTCTAAAGAATTGCTTTAGTGTGCTACACCAAAATATGATTCAACTTTCTTGCTAATTATGCAATGTTGCATCTATCATTAACCTATGGTACATAGATGATTGTAGAAAAGCTTGTCGTAGACAAGGGCATCTTGGATGCTCTTATTCCCATTACTGTCCATAGTTATAAACAAATCATTTTTAGGTACAACTATGTTTTAAATAGTCGTTCAAATATCATCATCAGTTAAACTATCACATAGATCCAAGAGCTCCAAACTCTTGACATAAATTGACTAAAAACTATAGGCAACCTCCATGGTCCACTCACATGGCCCACTGTAAATAGATAATTGCAAGAGTTCTCTAATTTTTGTTTGAAACCGTATTTGTAGCTTCAGTGCGTTCTGATTTGTTAGATGTTTTACCTACTGACAGTGTTCGACCATCAAATACATTCTGAGCAATAAGAGACCCACTACAACACCACCTTCGATTAGACATTGATGACAAGCCATTTTCTTTGAATTCATGCAGTTATGTTTGAATAGATACCCTTTTGATAGGGATGTTTCCAAACGGTTTGAAGGAGTCCAATGCCAGAAGCTTATAAAATATGAAACTCCTAGATGTCATGGATTGTAGTGTCAATGTTATTTTCAGTTTACCCGCGATAGGTGTTCAATCATGAGTGTTACATTCAATGAACATATGACTGACATATGATTTGTTCCTACAAGTTGTGGTAAGTGCTTTCGTGTTGGTCTAATCTGTGGTAAAACTCATACTAAAATTCTTAGATTAATTTGACTCTGAATTATAAATTCAAGCTCGTTTTTATTACAAAATTTCCTAGGATTTCCAACCATAGCTATATTACATTTTGCAACATAGAAATTAGGGAATCTATTTGATATCATAAAAATATATTCATTGCGGTATCAGGAAAATTCACTGTCAGCAATTCATCATCGGAAAATTCACTGTCAACAATTCACTGCGGGAAAATTCACCTGCTATGACAAATTCACCTCAATGAAAATTCACCACCATTGCTAGTGGTGAATTTGTCATAGTGGTGAATTTTCCTGTGGGGAATTGTTGGCGATGAATTTTCCTGTGGTGAATTGTTGACGGTGAATTTTCCTAGAGCCTTTTCAGCCATTCATTGCAATAGTTTAAATGTTCTATGCATCATTTTGTCAATATAGAGAAGGCCAACAAAGTGATCAAATTCATGTTCTAATATGTGTGCCTTCCAAACCTCTTTATTTAGAATTCTACTTTGATTTGTGAGCATAAATCATTTTTTATTTTTTATTTTTTGGTAAATCATTTGTTATGCTAAGAAAACTGTTTGTTGGTTCAAACTAATAAATCTAAAAGTTTAATTTTTTGAATTTTTTTAAATTTAATATGTTAAATTCTTGACTCTACTCTATATTTAAATGGTCTAAACTTTTTTTTGTCTTTCAAAGCAATTGTAAAGATAAATTTACATGTTAAGTCAAGGATTATCTTTATGTTAACAATTTTATACTCATGATTTGGAAGTTTGTAGGTATACATGCTAGTCCAAAGCATATTCCATTAAACTACTAACTTTGTGATTTTGTAGGACATTTGCTAAAGACTCTTTTACAAACTCTTATTTTTTGGGGTGTTCTATCTTTTTATTTTTGTTCTCATATTGAAATCTAACATTAAAATTCACCTTCACGTTTCAATTTGGGCTAATTAATTCATAAGTATTTTTATCTTGGAGTGATACTTTTGTATGCTCTCCTCTTCTGCCTTAGGAAAACCTTGAGGATCAAAACCAAGTATTATCTTCTTCTTTTTTAGAAGGCCTACATAGGAATTTCATCGCCCTAAGAGATGGCCTCTGTAGGAAAGCTATGGTCATGTAAACAATATCTAAACTAAACCTTGATATGAGAATATGCGAATATTTCAAAGTTGATTTTAACTTGCTACATAAATAATGCAGAAACATATAAAATTGAAAAGAATATACCATAACTCTATGATTTACATGAGGAAAAAAGAAAAACCCCACTCAAAAGCATCTCAATATATCAATGAACAATCTTCAAAGTTACAATATACATTTAGATAAAGTCTTCATAGGAGTATTCACCATCATATAATGTTAGAGGAAGTTGACAACATTCCAACAAAGTTTGAATACCTAGGCAAAGAACTCTCACTCCCTATGCAATGTCTAGTCTTGTACATACCATAACATACATTAGACACCTCCAACTACACTTTGGTGATGCACTCTACACATATCTTCCATCCCTGATTTGGATGTAGGACACTATGAAATAGACAATTTCATTCTAAATAAAAATGGAACACACAATAGTCTACAATCCTACATGTTTAACCTTTATAAAATTGAGTTCACATACTTATCTAGCCAAGACATACCTCTATGTTTTGTTTAGCTATTCTATTATACATCCCAAGAATGTACCTTGCAACACTAAGATCTTTCATTCTTAATGTCATTGAGAGAATATCTAATCTCTAAAATCAAAACTTTCTCTTTTCTAATAAATAACATATCATCAACATATAAAGCAATAACTAGGAAATCATCACCATCAATTTTATAATAAATACACTTTTCAGATTTAGAATGCTCAAAACTCAAAGTCAACAAAAATATATCAAACTTCAAGTACCACATCCTAAGACTTTGATTGAAGACATACAAGGATTTCTTTAAATTAAAAACCAAATTATTTTTACCTTTCAATACATAGTCTCTAGCAGTGCCATATAAATATTTTCCTCCAAATCACCAGGAAGGAAAGCATATTTCACATCCATTTATTCAATCTCTAAATCATAAGTTGTTGTAACAAAAAGAAAGAATATAATGGATGTCATTTTAGCAATAGTAGAAAATATCTAACCATAATCAACACCCTTAACATAAGAGTAAAATTTCACAACTAACCATGCTTTGTATTTTTAAATGCTACCATCTAAACTACCATTTTTCTTGAACACTCATTTGCATCCTATTGATGTGTTTTTTATGCACTTCTCAACACAAGTAATGCATAGGTGCATCACCTCTCTTGAAAGACAATATTCCAAAATCAGATTACAGAACACTATCACAAGGTCTCTAATGTCAGGTATTGATAGTGCTTGGAATAACTCAGTTGATTCATGTGATTTGCTAGAATCACAAGGCAGACTTACAGATGAGTTACAAAGTGTGGGAAGTTGGGTTTGTGAATGGAGTTATTAGGATGTAGAAATTATTGTTTAGTTGTTGTAGGTTCAAACAGTAGTCTAGAACTCTATTTCATCATTAGATTTGGCTTTACAATGTGCAATGAACCTTGCCTAAGTCACTATTTGAAAGAAAAGGAGAAAGGGCAGGGAAAGACAAAAGTTCCTAGACCTAAAGCTATGAATGAAAAGTAATCATGGAGGCTGCTATAGTAGAAAAACTTCCTCAACTGGGTTTTGCTTGGCCAAGAGGAACCTATAGTTACACAAAACTAGTGCAATCTTCTAAGGACTACAGATTTTCAGAGTGCACACTCACATCATGAACATGCAATCAAACTAAGTTGTAACAATGAAGTAAGCAAGCTCATACTAGCTTGACAAAGTGATTCATCATCGACAAACCACAAATAACATGAGCTAGAAATTCATCGAATACTATAACAACAAACACCATTATCACTTCCACTCAAGAAACTAACAAGGAAGTATAACCATGCATGCATAATGAACAAACTCAAGAGAAACACCCATAAATCATGCAATGTAGCTCTCTATTGCTACAAAATGCCTTTACACTAGCTCTCCAACCCTTTACAAATGAAGGGGAGACCCCTATTTATAGTTTTCCAAAGCCTAAATGAATGGCTAGGATTGATTTACAATGAATGGCTCAGATTTTCTTTACATTAGGGTTTCACCTACCCCCCCATTATAAAGGAATTTAAAATACAACCTTTGTCTCCTTCCTATTTTGTCTTGTAGTGCCCAAGTGTTGTAGCATCTTGTCTTCTAGTTGATTGCCTCTTTTACTGTAGCTGGGACTGCTTGAAGGCTACCCTCTGTTTGATGGATCAACAACATTTCTTTATCAGATCAAATGAGGCCCGAAAATGGCTTGCATCAATGGATTGGCTGCCCCTGATCCTGTGAGTAGCTCCTGACATATTGTGATCATCTGGGAAAGATAAAACAACCTCCTCCTTTCTGACTTAAGTGAACAACCATTCATTTTCTTGGTACTATCTCTTCCTTTAACATGCATTCACATGTGGATCAGTCCTTCTTTGATAAGTCACCCATTGTTTAAGCATGCTTTACTTGAAGCATTTCACTTTGGACACGATTCTTAATGCCCTTTATGTGAATGTATACTTCCTATTGCAACCTTATTCCCCTAAAGAGTTTCCCTTTTCCCCACTTGACAATGCCTTTTCATCTATTGTGTGAGCAAGCAGGTCCTTATCTCCTAACTCGATTCTTTATGTATTTAGTAGTGAGGATTTCCCCCTGACTTCATGTCATTAATAGATCTTGATACTTGATCTATGACGAGCATCCATGTGCAAACCATTTCGGTAAGCCTCGATTTGTACCACTTTCTTCATAAGCCTCAGCCTACATTAGAACAAAACTAGGATTAAAATAAATCCTTGGAGTTCAATCATGAAGAGAAGTTTACCATATCCTCAGGGGTCTTCTTAGAAGCAGGAAGATCATCATCCTCTTGCCCATCGATGTTCATATTACAAGGCTTGCACAACATAAAGGGATGAACAGAAGACTTCAATTCTTTAAAATATCACAAGGCAATGGGAATCTGAATACATATATATATCTAGAGTCAACAAATAGCATCATTGTATAACACCATCATAGATGAGACCTCCACGCAAAACCTTAAACTACCCCACATAATCCCAAAATTCCAAGCACCAGAGAGGATATTGGCCATACAAACATTAAGTGGAGTAAGCTCGTAGATCCATGTTTGGTAGCATTAAATTTCAGGTGGTTCGAGCAGCACCAAACAACATATTTTAATTCAAAACCCCCAAGTTCTAAAATAACGTGCACTTAGAACACTGATAGGTCCTTGAGGAAGGAGACGATAGTTTGGCGGTGGTCTAGAAGAAAGTTGTTTAGATGGCCTTGTAGGCATCGAGGACTGCATGGAGAAACTCTATTGGGTAGAGAGATGTGAGCAACAGCCATAAGAAAGCCACCCTGAAGAGCGGTGAGCTCCCAAACTGGCCGAGTGCCCCCTGGACCTCGCATGGAGGAAGGATGTCGCGGTTTGAAGAGACAGCACGAGAGGCCTTTGACTGGGCATCAAAGATGAATGGCTTGAGAATATACGAGATTCACACCATTGAATGATTGTTACTTTAGGACCTGGCCCATGGAGGCATCACATCGACCATCACTAACTTACCGACATCACGTCTCTCTACATAAATAATGGTTCCAGATTCAATGAGTGGCTTCTATCATGACGTTTCATCAACCTTCAAATACTCCATGTGTAAGTTGATCAGTGGTGCACACAATTTCTCTAGCAAGGACCTCCTACTTCCTAATAATCTTTAAATGACTTAATCAGTACATCACATACAAAATGTCGTCGATTGGTTGCACATCTAGGCCTCATGTCACTCTCCATCTTGGCAACATTTTCACAATTTATAATTATTGGAGCCATGCAATTCTTAATGGTATCGGCCCTGTCAATTTACCATCAGTTGGGGATCAACAAACTGGATTTTTAAGTCCACTACTGTGCCCATGTTGAATTATTTCAATCCACCATCGTTGATTATTGCTTTGCACCTAACTCACAAAATTTGTATTTTAACATGATCCTTCATAACTTCATCATCGGATGTCTATGACATTTTCCCTGAAACAACGCTTAGGGACACCCCACAAATATGATGAAAATACGGGTCACAAGCTCTACCTAACACAAGTCTGTCTAGGGGCATGTGAAAGAAAGACCACAAGAAGACATTGTGAGGGAGTCATTTAGTCAACTACACTAGGAGCACGGACCATTGCATGTGGAGCCCTATATTCATAGCTCTGTGCGGCCTCCATTCATCTGTGACTCCACCTTTCCTCCTCCCTCTAATAAACTAAATCTCGAGTCTTATGAAGAGTGTACGGAGGTAGGAAGTGAGTCAATCATATAAGGGCGTTACGTAGGCAGTGCCGACAAGAGAGAAGCCCATAGGAGAGTCTTGACCAAACCGATCAAACCATAACGTCACGACATGGAGCTTGCTACCTCAAAGAGTCCTCATGGTCTAGCTAGATTGATCCCATACAGATATTATTTGTGTTTAGGATTGGTCAGATATTCCTGGGATCTTTCAAGGAAGGGGATCTATAAATCATCAAAGTGGGAGGGAGCGTTGACCTTTCAAAAGCTACATGTCAATGAGTTCGCAACTTAGTCCACTTTCGCCAGCTAGTGGGAAGATTATGGAGCCAACCATCTAACTTACCTTCAGGAGCTTGTAATATAATCTCAGCCTTCATGTGATACTCGATGCAATGATTTTCTAAAGCAGATGGAGGTGATACTTGTGGGCTTGAGATTTGATAAAGCTTTAGGTGTCTAACACATTCTTCATCGCACATCTCCTGATCACCTTAGAATTTATGCAAATAATGACGTGTTGTGGATGCTACCGAGTTGAGCCAGTGTTCCCTTAAGATTTCACGGGAACATCAAACATCGATGCCGCTAGCAGGGGTAGGGACGCGGACCACCATGAGGAGGAGACTATGAGGGAAACAAAATTTTGGCCACCACCACCCACGTGGTGGAACCCACAAGTGGAAACTCTATGGGTCACCAACTTTAGATTTGATGTTATCCCAAGCGTACTTCCTCCATCATGCACTTGCAGACGCCACCCTTAAGATCACCACTACAATGTTACATCTAACCTTTACTCATAACTCTACCCATCAACTTAAATATCTTCGTTGAAGAACATAGGACAAGCCTTCAAAACATGGAACCATTTTAAATCATTTTCTAACGAATGTGCAATCATACATCTTGAAGTCACATCAAAGTTACAAGGTTCACATTCTGACACTAGGGAGATGATGATTGATGGGTCAACGGAGCCTGCTTGGGAGAAGGCTATGGACAAGGACGTGCAAGGTGGCATCGTTAGAAGGTCGTGAAGAAGATAGCACCGAACTAGTGGATTCCCGAATAGCGAAACCCACAGCCAAGGGTGTTGTGGAGGTAGTGGTGTGCAAGGAAGTCTAGTCAATGCTATTGAGATACTATAGACAAAATACGTCCCCCCATAGAGAGAATCCCATGTACACACGCCTGCAGCTGGCCTCACCAACTCGAGAGGGCGCTAAGGGGGAAAATTAACATTATTTATGACAAGTCCCTCTTCTTCATCACCAAAACACATTGCCTTAGCCACCCCAAGAGCATTTTGATTATGTCATGGAAGGCCACATTTTTCCTCTCATCTAATTTTTGTCCCATTCACAACATTCATTTCTTTAATCGTTCGTTATCTCGTTAGCCATGTTGTGGGGAATTGAATGTTACCCGATCATCTTAATTACATCCACTTCACCAAGGGCTCTTGTGAATTCACATGTCACATGGTCTGAAGTCATACCATAGCTGCAAGGTCTGTGTTCATAGGCACAAGAAATGCTAACACCGTTCATGGTTAAGATATTGTCGTTGAACGATCGACCTCGGTGGTAGCGGTATCCACATAACAGGAGGCCGCTTCTAAATGTGCACAGTGAGAGAAATGGTGGGCCTCACCCGACGTAAGTCCACTAGCTCAGGTGTAGAGGGTAGAGAATGAGTGGTTAGAAGGAAGAGGTTGTCAAGGTAGCAAAAATTTAATGACCGCCACTTGATCTGTGAAATCTACACAAGAGGTCTCCATTTGAAACTATAGGTGGAGTAACGCAGGTGGCCCAGGAAAGGATTCTATTTTACCATGGTAGGGCAATAAACGACAGTTGTCGTAGGGAAATCCATGAGAGGGTGATGGCGATGATGGATTTTGGGCTCGTGGAACGAGGAGGTAGCAAAGTGTGGCCATTGTGAAATGACATTGTGGTAACAACCTCTCGCAAGCGGCGGCCCGCGCAGGTGGACCCGCCTATGGACTTGGACTTTTGGGATTCACCTACAGACTCAGAATTTTGGCATGCAAAATGAGACGAGGTCAAAACAACCCAACCGAGCAAAAATAGGGGGTCCCTGCCCACGGTGGGGTGTGTGTGCAAAATGTGCACAACAAATGATGAATCGTTGGGGGAAATGCTCTAGAGCATTTCGATGACAAACTAGAATCATGAACCCATAATCTCCAGTTTTGATTTTCATACTAGAGCAAACAAACTAGATGCTTGACCAAAGGATCAAAACCACTAGCTAACCCAACCTTTAGTATGCTGAAAATCCAAGTGTCTGTAGTTACGTTAATTCCTATCCTTAAGTTGCTGCAAGAACCTAAGCTTCATCAAGTTAAGCTAGGTGATTGATTCTAACTCCAAAAGCATCTGGGATATTGCCTCGCTACCAATCAGGTGTCCATAGCCCCGATGAGGTTGTCATTGTGATTCTCCCAAACATTTCTCTACTGTCGGTTGTGTGTCCATAGCCTTGGTAGAGTTGCTTGAATCCTCTTAAAAGATTGAATTTATTTCTTTTGATTTTCAATGCTTTCTTTTCTTTTCTTTTTGGTTTTCTCTTTTTTGATTCTTTTATTTCAACCCACAAGCGGTGAAGCTCACACTCAGGGCTAAGAATCGTAGTGGCACTAAAGTAGAATTTTAGATTTTCACCTAACTAGACTTCACAAAGGACCCACAGTGACCATCAGATTCTTAAGATGTGTGAAAGATGTAAAATTTCAAAATACATCAGGAATGAGACCAACCAATAGCTTATCCTCTTTGAATCAAACATTTAGATCATTTGACACTAATAGAAGATCCTCACTATCCACTCTAAAAAATTGATTACAGTTTGATGAAGAAATACATAGAACAACCCCAGGTACTAAAAATGGTTGTTGTGTGCACATATGTACCCAACTAGAGGCAGAGGGACCCCGAGCAAATGAATAGCAAAGCAACAACAAAAATGAAAGAAAAGCGAACAACCTAAACTAACCAAAGAAGGAAAGCAAAAGCAAATAAAAAGGAAACTAATTTAAGGAAAACCAACATTTAAGCTAGTTGGTCTTCGTAATGCATGCAAAAGAAAATGGGAAATCATATAGTTCTAAGCCATGCAGATTCATCTTTATATTCAGAAAAAAGAAATTCAATATTGCAACATTCAAATTCTATCCCGTCATCACGAAAAATTGACAATTGAGGAGGCTTGTTAAACCCATGGTTGATCCATAAACATGTCTGTCTCACCTCATTCCCATAATAAAAAAAATAAGTGCAATTATAAGTATTCATAGGAGAAAGGAACGATAGAACCTGGATGTCATCATGTGATGGCAGTAGCATTTGACAGTCGAGAGTGAGCACCACATCGTCGATCATTGCAGGAGTAGCCTCAGCTGGGAACGTTGGAGGGTGCAACATTTCTAATCTTGGGCATAGATAGGACTAGATGGACAGGGTATGAAACACCTCTTCCAAGTCTTGTGAGGGATCCACAACCGTTGTTGATTGTTCTTCGAGGAAGTACACCTCATCTCATTTATCATCTACAAACTTAGTATCCAATTGGTTGTTGTCCCTAGATGACAGCATGTTGTCACATTTCCTTTCCTAGGTGTCGACCTCATTTTTGTGTTGTTCAATTTCATGGGACAATGACATGCATGAATCCATCCTATTGTAGCTCCCTGAATGTGAAGGAAGATTAGCAATGACCAAGGCAGAAGGACTCCTAACTGCATCCTGTAGTTCGGTTGATATGTCATACTTGCTAGAAATCATCAAAACACCCCAACCTTTATCTTCTTCTCTTTAAGTATCTAAACAAGATTTCCAATAATTTATTCTTGGTCACTATCACTATAAATGGAAAAGGAACCCCTCTCCCATTCCAGAGGTTCCAACATTTCACCCACGAGAGATTTATGGAGTATATCTTCATTGGTGTTAACCTCTGGGATGTACTCTTCTTCCATGTCATTGTACCTTTGGGGCACAATTCCAAGTGGGAAGAAATCAGAAATGGACACTAGTCCATCAAGGGGATCAATGTATGCCGAGCGATCTTCCCTTGTAAGTCCTCCACAAATCCTATCATCCATCGCATACAAGTGCTCTTCAAGAGGGAAAGGTTCTTGATGGCTGTTGGACAACATTCCTATCTGCTTTATTTCATCGTTCGGGGGCTTGGGGTTACATTGTTCTCCTTTTGTTGTTGTCCCAACATCCTCATGAGGGCTGCCTTTAGCTAAGTTGTCACTTGGCTCTGACTCTTGATCCTCACGTTCAATCCTTGTAGCAGTTGCAGGAGGTGGTGTACTTGGCTGCCCCACTTGTTCTTTAACTTGTTCAATTGCCTCTTGACATAGTTGACACGTGAATTATGAATGTGGCAAGTCATGGAGCCTAGACCATCCTGATAACAACAACACTTCCAAATCCACTTGATGTCCTAGCTCAGACCAGTCCCTTGCTAGTTCAAAGACAAGTTGGTTGTATCTTTCCACTATTGGGTCATCATCACCACTTGGGAAGGAAGTTGGAGGGTGGACAACTGCAACATATGATTGTTCCCACTCCTCCAGATCTACATTTTCAAATGCTTGATCATTGTCGTTCATTAAGGAGATATCTTCTAGTCTAATTTCACTTATGCCTTCACCATAATTTTTTGTTTTTCTAAGACTTTCAACCTCTTCCTCTCTCTGATTTTCAGCATCTTCATGGGCTGCTTGAACATGCACTGCTACAAAATTTGTTAATTCATCTTCAACTACCAACCATTCCTCTTCACGTGTGAAGGACTACTCTTTGTTGGTGGGAAACGGGCCTTTTGATTCCTTGTAGAGTGAACTTTCATGAGAGCTTCTTGACGTCCCCAGGAAATCAACTCCTTCCTCTTGATTTTTAGCATCTATGTTGGCTGCCCCAACGCTAGCTTGTGTCAAATTTCTTGGTTCATCTTTACTTTGTTGTTCTTCAGCTGTTGATAGCTCTTTTTCCTCATGGGATGGATCGTCCTCATTGAAAGTTGGCTGCTCCAATTTGTTCAAGCAACCCTTGACTTGAGTGATGATGTTTGCACATGAAGGACAAGTTAATACTGAGTGAGGTGCATTTTTGAAATCTGCACCAACTTGACATCAGTATTTCCCCTAATCTTGATCCATCTTTGCAGCCCAAAAATTCTTGGACCAGCTCCTTGAATGCCTTGGCTTCCATGTTAATCATTTCCTCTTCTAGGTTGGCAAGAGCCAAGGATTGATAGATTTCCCAAAAGGGAATTTCTCCTTGCAAGACTCTTTCAATTATGCTCATGAAAGTTAGACATCCCAATTTATTATGCATGTGAGTGCAATGGATTCTACATTTGTCTGCTAATGCAAATTGCTACAATGGTCTCCTCAATCTCCTATATAAATCTGTATGTAGCTGAGTGATGTTGATCTGTACATGCTACTCCATTTCAACTCAGCTCTTGTTTTCCTTCAAAATTTTCTAATTTTAAAATTTTAACATATAAGGATATCTCCCTATCTAAAATTTCTTCTTAAAGGTGTTCTTTCAACTTCTAATTCTCAGCTTTTTAGTCTCAACATGTCGGCCCTCCTTCTAGCGCTAATTCTATTGATGTGTTTTTTATGCACTTCTTAACACAGGAATTGCATAGGTGCATCACCTCTCTTAAAAGACAATCTTCCATAATCAGATTGCAGAACACTATCACAAGGTCTCTAATGTCAGGTCTTCATAGTGCTTGGAATGTTGGAATTGTTTTCCTCAATCTCATAGGCTGAAACCTCTGAAAGAGCAAAGTCGGTGTGACATACTTTTTGTCTGGCTGACTAGTAGTTGTGCAACCTTGTGAAATGTTAAGGTCGCCGAGACCCTGTTGATGTCTTACCGACTGGTGCTATCATTGTGACTCGTTGTGTTCAGTGTAACCCTCTACCGATTGGTTTGGTCTAGCCGATAGGCCATTCTTATTGGATGTCAGGGAGACTCTGGGTGACAAGCGGTTTCGAGGAGAGGCATGAAGACTCAGTAAGAACTCTTGGCGACAGATGGTGTCTTGCCAATAGCTTTACACTCAGAATCATCAGAGTAACATGAAGGTTTTGGTATGAAGTCTTAGTGATGGAGGTTTGTCTCACTGACGATGTAGTCTATTATCGGTATGACTCCTAGCGAAGGGTGGTTTCGGGGTGACTTGGAACCTTTGGTATTACCTCTTAGCGATAGTGGTAAGTCTTGCCGACAATTGTTTGTTTCAGTATGACTGGAAGGCTTGGTGTGATCTCTTGGCGAGTAGTGATAGTCTTTCCGATGGGAATGCTAATGTCTAAGTGACCTTTGAACATTGGTATGATCTCTCATCGACTAGCGATTGTCTTGGTGATAGCGCTACATGTGATGGATATCGGTATGATGTCTTGGTGAGAAGGGGAAGTCCGAGTGACAGTTTGTGAACTCGGTATAACATATTGCCGATGGTGAGGACTCTTGGTGATAACTACAATTGGGCCTTATGGCATCGGGGAGATACGATTAGTGTCTCACTGACATGCAAACATAGGTTGAACGTTGTTGACCAATTGGAAGACTATCCTACGTGGTGTGTCTTCGACCAATCAGAGAAGCCGAATGGGAACCATTGGAAGTTAGCCTGTTGTGGCCATTCTATAAGGAAGTTCAATAGATAGGAATGACATGGATATACTTTGCAATTGTAGATGATGTTCGGTTCGATCAATAGTTGGATGATCAGTGGGATGAACAGTTCAATGTGTGATCAGTGAGAATTGGATTCTGAGAGCATTGTATCTTGAATGTTTTGTATAAGGTTGATCAAGGATTTATGCTGTTGTAAATTGGCATCAAAGAGTGAAGCACGTACTCTATATGTAATTTCATTACTATAATACAAAGGGGTTTTTCTTGGTGTGGTGGGTTTTTCTCCCGTAAGGGTTTTCCCACGTAAATCTGGTGTTCATCTGTGTATGTTCATTTCTCTATTTTTGCTATTTCTTTCAAGTGTATCTTAATTGGACTATAGTTGAAAATTTAAAAGTATCTCTACATTCTTCCCTGAGGTTTTGACGTTAGGAGA
>VDFB02270651.1:587509163-587663903 GCA_007258455.2 Sequoia sempervirens | reverse complement strand
TGTCAATGTATAAGATGGAAGACATGTCATGATGATGATGTATGCATTAGTGCTAATGACAATACTTGTTAATATTTTCATGTAATGCTTACTTGATGCAAGTACTTGATAATATTTTCATAATATTCATTTATGATTTTAATAATGGTCTAAGAGATATTTTTATGCATAACTGTTTAGTCACATAGCTCAAGATAATTAGAGTGAGGGCCAATAGAGTAGGGAGAAGATTGAGAAAAGGGTCACTATGGGGAAGGAAAAAAAAAATTTAATTCAAGGGATGGAATTTTTGACAAAGTTTAGGAAAAAGAAATCAAGTGTTGATTAGGAGATGTGGATTGGGATAGGAATTGGTTACTAAATCATTTTTTTTGAATTAAGTTCTATAATTGTTTATTTACAACAACTAAGCAAAGTGGCATGAAATGAATGCATGAGAGTGCAAGATATGCACTTATGTACTTTGCATTTATTCCCAATTTTAGTTTTCTAATTAAACTACATGAATCATACATGACATATGAATGTATATAGTAATATGAAATTTAACTTTAATAGATCCATAGTATGGTGTAAGAATGATTCCTTTCAATTTATTTATTTATCTATAGAGAAGCAACATACATAATGCAAACAAAAAAATATTTTTACTTGGAAATACAATGTGATTGTTTATAGAAGTATATATTTATTAGGTCATAACAAACTATATAGGTGTAAATGAAGTTTAGTAAATAGTATTGGAAGATCTTGTGTGAATAGAGTCACGATGTACATATTAATTATGGAGTTATGATTGAGTTGGCTCCAAAAATTTGCATGAGCATGAAACCTTGTAAAAAACCAAGTCTAATTGATACCATGAAACCTTGTAAATTTTGTATGTACATGAAACCATATAAAAATGATTCTAGAAGAGAATCATGTGGTTGTGATTTAATCAGTATTAATGAATCCATATAAAATTTGAGTATAGAATAGAGCTATGATGAATGTGGCAATCACAATGATGTGACCAAGTTGGGAACCATAACAAATGTTAATACAAGAATGGGATCATGATCTACAAAGAAATCATAATGATGTGACTAAGTTTCCCCATGGTGTGTACAAGTATGAAACTATATAAAATTAAAAATAAAATAGATGTAATGTGATCCCTCAAATTAAGAATAAGATATCATTATAATATTAATTTGAAGAGTGATAGAAAGGTGTAATGGCTACATTTTATGAAAGGTTGGCACTTATGTGTGTTGCATGATGTTATCATTAAAGATCATGTAGTGGGGAACAAATGAATGCCCTCAACTTTTCCTCCAATGTGAAAATAAGTAATAATATGATTAAAATATACTTATGACCTAAATATCATGTTGTTCATGCAAGCTCTATGCAATCATGTAAATAGTGTGAAATGAGGCACAATATAAAAAGTATATAGTGTACATGAAATAAGAATGTTGATGTAAGATGTTATCAGTTGAAACCCATAAGATCAATGATATATGAAAAATAAAAAGAATTCAGGAGAAATGATAAGGTATAAATTAAAAATTTATATATGTGAAAGTAACATAATTATTCTCATTAAGTATATTTTATGGAAAATCAATAAGATGATTATGGCATAATATTGTATCATGAAAATTTTATATATTAGATGGCATGTAAGGTATCATTGTTTAGAAATGACATATTTGATATGAATTGTTCATTTCTTTATTTAATTATATTTTATAGTGTTCTATAAATAGTAGCATATAAAAAAAGCATGAAAAAGCCATTTCATAAATATTCTATAGGGTGTGATAATTTAAGGAGCTGAAATAAAGAAAAATAGGTGTAGGGTTCACTACATATGGGGTTTTATATACTAAATTTGGAATATTTCACCAAACTTACTATAAATAGAAATGTAAAAATGAGTGTAATGAACCCACCTATTCTTCTATTTCATTCATGAAATGAGATCCCCCAAGTTAAAATCCAATTGCAACCCTTAGGTGAGTGAATTCTTTGAGGAATCCTACAATTTCCCTTTTTTGCATGGGGTCTAGGTCAAAAAACACTTTGGGGAGAAATATTAAAAATAGAAAATCAACTCTAAATTGCAATCTATAAAGTGGATTTAGAAGATTTAGCATAATAATGATGGAACCTACAAAATTTTTAGAGAATCTAGAAGAGATAAATCTTGTGTACCTCTCACAAAAAGGTGTTTCTGAAAGTTGAATGAGGACTCATTCGCCCTATGGTGAATGGGTCCTAGGTAGGGCTCTCCAAAAATGGTTTATGGGTGCTCTTCTACTATGTATGCACTCCGAGATCCCCAATTTTCATAGTCGGAGAGTTAGAAATAAATCTTGTAGGTGAGTTTTCATGAAATTGCAACAATGGTGACAACTTTGACAACTTTGCAATTTCGCAACTTTGAGATCTTCTTGAATTTTTTTCAACCTGCAAATTTGCAACACACAAAGAGAGGAGAAAAATGTTTGTTTTTGGTGAATGGGGGTTTTCCTTGGTCAAACCCCATTTTGGTAATTAAACATTGAAATGAAATGAAATAGCATGAAAGGGATGACGCATGAAAAAATGCAATGTCACAACTCACCAAACCCTTGAATGAACCTTGGAATATGGATCTACAACTTGCATGAAATGGATTCAATGGATGTGGATCTTGAGCTTGAAACTTGATTTGAACCAATTCTTTTGAATGCTTGAATGAACCTTGAACACTACACCAACATATTAGGTCAAATAACATGCATGATGCAAGAAGACCTTGACATGATAATAGGATCTTGAATGCTACAATAATTCTTCAATAAATCTTCCCTTGAAAGCATCAAAATTCTCTTGAAATCATAAACTTGCTATATGAATGCTCTCTTCAAAATTGCTAGCTTGAAAATCTTCTTAGGTGAAACATAGTGAAAAAATCTCTTATTTATAGGTATGTTAATATTAATTCCTAAAATTCAAATAACACAAGCCGACATGTGAATATACATTTGAAATCATTGAAGTACCACCAAAAAAATAATTTAAAATAGGGTCCTAGGTCTAAGTGAGGACTCATTTTCCCTTGGGTGAATGGGTCCTAGGTCACTTACCTAGAACACACATTGCTCAACATTAATGAATGTCAGGTTTTCCTGTTTGGAAATTGCAATTAATTAGACTTAGATTTGAATTAAAGGGGTAAATTAAGTAAAACTAACCTCAATTAATTAATGAATCCCTAAATAAGTGTGAAAGTGTAAATATATGATGGAACCCACCCCCTTTGTAGGCACCTAAAAACCAACTAAAATGAGCAAACAAGTGGAAAAAGAGAGGTTGTGTTGTTGTAAGAAACTCACACAACCTCTACAAAGGTCTACACATGTGTTTTAGGTCAAATAACAAGTTTAAGAGGCATAAAAACAATTTTAGAGGCACAAACTAAGTTGTAAAAAACAAACGGATGCTACGGGTACCCGCAGTGCTAGATGTAGGTGACTATTCATAATTTCAGCAACATAAAATACTCAAAACTTGCACACAACATTTGATACTTCTAGAACAACAAACTCATAACCAATATAAGTCATAAAAACATGCATAGAGACAATAGCTATGAAGAAGAAAATATTACATTAACTTTAAAGATCAAATTTTTACACACTTTACACGCATTTGCATAAATATTTGTAGAACAGAGCTCCCTCTATCATTCCTCTTTTTCCTCTTGTTATTGGTTATGATTCTCTATGACCACTAACAAAACATTCTTCTGTTGTCTTCCAATATTCTCTATTATCCTCTTATATTCCCCATATTTATGCTATTCTGAATCTCTCCTTGTTTTTGTCAGCTTTCCTTACTTCTAATGTTTTATTCTTCCCTTCCCAAAAACTATCAAAAATATGGAAGCTTCTCCCAAAAATCCCACCTAAACAGCTGCAACATCAAAAATCTAGCATTAATTTTTCCACCTACTAGGTTTTTATTTCAAAAACTCCCACTCAAGTTTTCCCTTTACCATTTTTTTAATGTTATTGCTCATTAAATGAGCTCACGAGAGGTAGTTGTTGTGTCAAATAAAAACAAAAATACAAATTTAAAATATAATAACTTCTGGCTTCTTCACATGGAACTAATTGGAAAATAAAAAATATATTTATATCAAAATGATGCCCCTACATCAAACTACTGGGCTAGAAAGATTTGTGAGCCCTTGCTCACCATGTAAAGCTCTATGTTGCTATAGGTTAAAGGTCTAGTTGTTGCAGGTGAGAAAATTTGTCATCTTGCATTAACTCAAATGATTTCAACTATGTTGGGCTTATCAATGTTGCATCTTCCACTAGTCTACCCTTCCATTTTACTAAATACTCATTGTATTCTAAGACCCTTGTCTTCCTAATCACTCTTCGATCCAAAATATCTTCAATTTCCTCTCGTGCTTTCTTGGGTAGCTGCTCCTTCCATTTTTATGGTAATGCTTTATTTTCTTCTTCCTGTTGTTGTGATGTCTATCCCTCATGGTAAGTACATATAAATCTAAAAAATTAAAAATTGGAGAGATTTCCAAACCTTTAGGCAGCTCCAACTCATAAGCATTTGGTGAAAACTTCTTGATGATCTTGCAATGTCCAATCTTCTTCCACTTGAGTTTGTTGTAGGAATGGTTGGGACATCTTTCCTTTAGTAGGTGTGCCAATACCATATCTCCCATTTCAAGATTATTTTCTCTCCTCTTCAAATCAGCCTTCTCTTTATACTATTGGCTGCACCAACTGAGATTTTCCCTCACTTGGTGATGTAAATCTTGCATATATTTGAAAAACTCTTCTCCTTCAACACTTCTCTTGTATTCCTTAGTATTTGCAAGATCCCTTAATTCTGAAATGCCTCTAGGACTATGTCCATAAACAACTTGAAATGGAGTCTTACCACCTTGTGTTCTTGGTAGTCCAAGCACAAAATCCATGTTGACATCTTCCCATGGTTTCTCTAGTTTGGATAATGGCTGATATAGGCCTATATTTTGACTACCTCCTTTGGCATATTGACAAAATTAACATCTTTGCACAAATTTTCTGATTTCTTCCCTCATCTTTGGCTTAAAATATCTTACACTAAGTTGTGCCATTATTTTATTAGCTCCAAAATTTCCAACTAAACCATCACAATGTTTTTCTCTTATCAAATTCTACCTCATTGATCCTTAAGGTATGCAAAGTCGTTATCCTTTGAACAATAGTCCATCTTGTATAAAATAATCCATCCAAGGTGTTCTATCAACACTAGTAGGCTCCATATATATTGTCCATGCATCCCTAAAGTCTAAATCATCCTTATACAACTCTTTCATAGCATCAAATCCACCTGCTTCAACTCTCATTTTGGTCAACAATGTTTCTCTTCTACTTAATGCATCTTCCACTTTTTTTGAACACCCACTTCTATGCTTGAGAACAAAAGTATATCCTTGTAGGAATTCTACCCATTTCATATGTCTTTGGTTCAACTTGGTTTCACTATTAATAAATTTCAAAGCATGATGATCCATGTAGAGAATAAAATCCTTTGGAAGAAAATAATGTCGCCACTTCTTTAAAGCTTGCGCACTGGCATAAAATTCTTGGTCATAAACTGAATACTTCTTCTTGGCCTCATTAAGCTTCTCACTAAAATATGCAATAAGTCTACCTTCTTGACCTAAAATCGCTCCTATGGTTGTCCCACTTGCATCACAATCCACTTGAAAAACCTTTGTGAATTGGACAAAGCTAATACCAGTTCTTTGATGACTTTCTTCTTCAAAATCTCAAAACTTTCATCTATTGCTACTATCCACTTTAACTCTTTCTTATCTCCCCTTATTGTTTCAATTATGGGTGCACATATCCCACTAAAATTTTGAATAGATTTGAGATAGAAACTTGCTAAACCATGAAAAATTCAAACATCATGTACACTCCTAGGTGTTGGTCATTCCATGATAGCACATTCCTTTTCTGGATCCATTTGCAACCCTTGCTGAGAGATAGCATATCCCAAGTAAACCAATTTCTCTTTCATAAAATTGCATTTTTTCAAATTCACTAACAACTTTTCTTCCTTGAGCCTTTGTAAGACTTGTCTAATGTGTAACAAATGCTCTTCTTCATTGCCGCTAAAAATCATAATATCATCAAGATAAACAATAACAAACTTCCCTAAAAATGGTTTCAATACTTCATTCATTAACCTCATAAATGTGTTGGGTACGTTTGTTAACCCAAAGGGAATTACTAACCATTCATACAACCCCTCTTTGGTCTTAAACTTAGTGTTACATTCATCACCCTCTCTTATCACTATTACAAAAACAATAATATGTGATTGAAAAAACTACTAAAAACTACTTATAAATGACTGAACATGGTCATGTGACCAGTAGTAGTTTATTGCCAATCATTTATAACGTGACTGAATTGATGGCTAAACCATTTTTAGTCACTCAATTGATCAATTTGGTCATTAATTTAGTCACCCAATTGATCGATTTGTTCATTGATTTATTCATCTGAGTGATTGAATTGCTCATTAATTTAGTTGTTTGATTGATCAATTTGGTTATTGATGTAGTCATTAATTTGATTGTTTTGGCAGTGTGTAATTTAGTCATTGATTGTTTTAAATTGGTCACTTATTCAATCATTTTTTATTCACTAGTATATTTTTTTGTTAATTTAGTCATTGATTGATGTTGATTAGCTGAAAAATGGATGCTTTATGGTTTAAGACATAGAATATCACTTTTCTCCAACTAACATTCAAGGATGCCCTAGAGGTCTCAACCCAATGAAGAATGAAGGAGGAGATCTGACAATAAGGTATCTTAGGATATGTTTAAAGGTTAATTAAGGTTGAATGAGGGGTTCACCACCATGTAAGAACTTGGAAAACTAATGAAATGCAAGATGAAATGCAAAACCCTAATATGATGCAAACTTGATTTAAATGACCTAGAAATGCAACAAGAATAAAACAAAAAGCTATAGAACAAAATGTGTGCACTTGGAAACTTGAAGATGACTGGAAACAACTCTGAAATTCTAAAAAAGCTAAATTTTTGTCCTACTGGGACTCATTCACCATTTTGGGAAAATCAGTCCCAGTTCTGGATTTATGCATGGGAGCAAGGTTTGGGAAATTGGGTATCCAAATTTGCAAAGATCTCTAAAAACCACCTACAATGGGACTCATTCGCAACTTTTTGTAAATGAGTCTATTTTGGATTTTCTAGAAATTCAAAGTTCTGATATACACCTCTTAGTCTGCTCTTTTTTCTTCTTTGGGTTCTCGGATCTGAAATTATAATTTTGGGGCTGTAGATGACCTTTTAGTGAATATTTTGACCTTGCAAAGTAGGTCTTCCACCTCCCAATCTCGGTTGGTATAAATAGAAGGTAGGCAACTAGCCAAAGGGACAACATCAAGTGCTGAACTAGGACACACACCAAGTTCAACACTCTTTCTAGGAGATTTGTTATTTAATTTCATGGAAGAAGAAAACAATGTATTCAACTCATAATGCACTTGCTCATCAATCTTTTCAATGCCAATGTCATCATCTAAGTTAATCATAGTAGGAGGTCAAATAGCAATGTCCATGTAATGTTTGTGTTTATGTTACGGTGAGGGTTGAGAGACATCATGCATTACTTCAAGTAGGTTTGGATTTTGATTTTCTAAGTTATGGTTGTTTTCTTGAGTTTGCAATTTATGAGCAATAGCACGACATCTATGTCTACGCTCTCCAGTACTTTGATTTTTTTTCAATTTATTGTCAATTTATTTTTGTGTAAGAGTGAGTTTTTCAATCATAGGTTCCTTCTCTTCCTTGGGAGGAATTGAAGAAACAACAAGAGGTTGCTCAACTACTTTCTCTTTGACTTTGTAAACTTGTTTGACTCTAGGAGGGACAATGGAATTGTTTGTATTGTCTCATGGTCTCTTGTGGGAAATCGTAGGAGGTTGTTCTATAGATTGTTCTTGTATGGTTGGATGTGTTTTTGGTCTCGTCAAGGATGGTTGGTTCGGTCAGAGGTTGAGGCATGTTTTGAAGGGATAATCCCACTATTTTCTTTGCCTTCAATTTTTGATATGATTTGAAAAAGAGATCTTCATGAGGCTTGATAGGTTCCATAGGCTTAAGCCAAAACTAATCTAGTAAAAAATTCCCTTTTGTCGAGGCAGGATGGAATCCATTATAATGCATAGTGAAGATGTCATTGCCAAATGGAAACTTTAGACATTTATACACAACCAAGGGACAACATTCATGGAGCGGAGCCATGGATAGCCTAGATTCACATGAAATTGGTTTGATTATGGGATGATGGAGAATGACACTATTAATGTTTTCAATCCCACTTTTAAAGGAAGATCTATCGAGCCTATCACAAGGAAAGAAAATATATTATATGTTTTGATCCATGCTTTGGGTTATCATATGTTTCTTGATATAACTCATGCACATATAAGAATTCTTTTGTGATTACATTCTCTCCATAGATGGGATCAATCAATATCCCATTAGTGGGCTTATTATTGATTCGGCCAGCTATGTAAAGAGGACCATTAGGTGCATGTTTAGGTATGTCATTTTGTGAGAAAGCAATGTCAAGAGGCTTTCTAGTCAAGCCCTTACGAGGTTTAGCTTCGATAAATGCTATCACTTCATTTCTAGGATGTTGTTCAATGGTATTCATATGTGATCATTCATGTCAACATTCATCATATCAGTCTTCATTTCACTAGCTTTGATAGATGAAATATTATGCTTAGGCATGTGATTTGTAAATATTTTAAAATTTTGATTAGGAGGAGCTACAAATTTATTATCGTGATCATTCACACCTCTAATTTGTAAGTGATTAGAATCAATAAGGTCTTGCACAAGATGTTTAAGATGCTTATAGTGTTATGTGCTATGTCCATTTGTTTGATGGTAATGAAAATAAGAATTTTTTCGAAAGACTTTAGGAAATGGTATAGTAAGATCACGTTCTTTAACAAGAGGTAAGCTAAGCATGTTTTTGTCAATAAGTTGCAACATGATATTGTGAAGGGTGTTAGGTAAAGGAGTGAATTCTCTCTCTCTATCCCTAAAAGGAGTTGTCATTTTTATAGTAGCCACTTGATTATTGTTTTGTTGACTTGACTAAGGAGGATTTAATTGTAAAAGTCCCTTATTTTGTTTCTTGAAAGGTTGATAATTATTTTGAGTTGTGGATTTAGACTTTTCAAGATGATTAGAGGGATTTCTCACACCACAACCACCATTTGAGTTTTGATGGTCACGAAGGGTTGTACATAACTGTGTGAAGGATGGAAATATCAAAATTTCAAGATTTATTTGGAGTTTATCTTATAAGTTGGCAATGAAAACTCTTTGAAGGTTAACATCATGAATCTTAAAGTTCACTTGTGAATAAAGTTTTTGATATCTTCCTATGAAATTGACAAATTTCTTATCCTCTTTTTGCTTGCATGTCCTTAAATCAATAAGGGTCATCTTGGGTCCATGTGAATATGGAAGTGATTGTAAAAAGCATCAATGAGTTCATTGAGTGAACCAATTGAATTGTTTAGTAAAGAGGAAAACCACTCTAAAGCAGTATCCTTCAAGGATCTAGGGAATTTAACTTAGCCAATAGTTTATTCTCAAAGATGAAATAACTACACAAGGCTATGAAGGAAGAAACATGGATTATAGGAGCTCCTTTCCAACCATATTTCTCAAAGTGAGAGACCTCTATATGTTGTGGCATTTTTGCTCTTAAAATGTCGAGGGAAAATGGGGTGGACTTGATGTATTACAAAAATTTACCATTATTGTGTTGTTGTAATGCTGCCACTTGTTATTGAAGGGATGTCATGGTTTACAAAACTGAATTAATGAGAGGGTCATTTTGGTTATAAGGTTGAGGGGAATAAGGTGGTGTAGTGTATGTAAAACTGAATTAATTGTAGGGTCATTTTGGATAGTGAATTGTAGGATAGTAAAGGTGGATTGTTGAGGTATTATTGTGCTTGAAGCATTTCCTATTCGAATACCTATGGAAGTGTATACGGTGCTAGTAGGTATGATTGTTGTGGTTGGTTAAATGGTAGTTGTGGGTTGAAATGTTGTTGTAGGTTGGAATGTTGTTGTAGATTGGAAGGTTTTTGTAGGTTGGAATTTTGTTGTATATTGGAAGGTTTTTGTAGGTTGGAATTTTGTTGTACATTGTGTATTGGTGTATGTAGGAATGGATATTGGTGTCGTGGAGGATGGGATTGGAATTTCACCTTGGCTTTGAGTAGACCCCAAAGCTTGAGTAGAAGTGGTAATGGTAGGGATGTTGTTGGTAATGTTAGGGACATTGGTTCTAGGAGGTGAAGTCATGTGAAGTGAAGTATGCAAACTATAAGCCATGGAGGGTTGATTCTCAACATAATAAAAAAGAGGGTTAGGAAACCCAAGATCCATGATGAGTGAGATATTGCAGGATGGCATGAGCCTTGAACTACATCTTGTAATAGTATTGCAAATAGGACACAAAGCTATAAAGCTCATGCAAGTTTTACAACCCCAGTGTGCAAACCCTAGAATAGCAAAGCAATAATGCAATAACCTATAATGGAATGCAATTTTTTTAGAGTCTGAGCAATGCAATTTACTGATTAAACAATGCAATAAGCTGAAAATTAAATATTTTGGTGCAATTTTTAACTTTTAACAATGCACTAAAATGAAGCAATTTAAGCTAAATGCAACAAAATTGATGAAACAACAAATCAAGAAACTGAAACAACAAGGTAGTACCACCAAACAAAAGCTAAAAAATAATATTTTAATGTCTTGAAAAGGAATATTTGTAGCTAATAGGGACTCATTCACCAGTAAGGGTGAATGGGTCCTGGATAGGTGTTTCTAAGATTTATGTGCATTTTAGAGTGAATTTTGATGCATTTTTAGTTGACAAAAGGTCTAGGTCAGACCTGATTAGTGAATTATTCATGAGTAAAGGTGAATGGGTCCTAGTTTAAAGGTATTTTAAAACTATTTTTTAATGATTTGAAATTTCTCAGTTATATTTTTTAGTTTCGGGTTTGAAACAATGAGCTTCAGCTTCATATTTCCATAAATTCAATGTAAAAATGCAATGAAAAGATGAAATGGAAGGCCTAATTTGAAATACAATTTTGTTTTAATTTTTGAATGCAATTGTATGATATCTAAATGAGATGCAAAATGACTAATTTACTTTTATAATAATTTTCAGATTTAGAAAGATGCAAAACAATGCAAATCTAAACTCTATATGATATGCAAGATTTAAATGCAAAAGAAGTAACCCTAAATGAGATCATAATTCAATACAAGATCTAAATGCAAATGAATGCAAGATCTAACTTAAGATGAAATGAACACTCTAAAAATCAAAAAATTGCAATTTTGAATATGTCAGATTCACCAAAGAATGTTTGGGTGAAAAATAGGGTAGATCCAAATGCATGAACAAGAGGATTTACCACTATTTTTTCTAAGACCCTAGACACTCAAACTATGTAAAAATAAGATGCAAATAGAAATAAAAAATAATACCTAACTATTATAGAAACTATGGGGGAATTTTTTAGAGCATAAAAAGTTGTGTACCTAGCTAGAAAGTTGCTATTTTTGAGCTATAGAGGATTCATTCGCCTTCAGTGGTGAATGGGTCCTTTTAGGGTTTTAAAAAATTGATTTCAAGGTCCTATTCCTTGATGCTTGCACTCTTAAATTCCTTGTTACCAAGTTCTAGAAGTTTGTATGCAATTCTGTAGAGCTCTTTTTGTGATCTTGCACTTTGAATGACAACTTTAGCAACTTTGTAACTTTGAAAAAATTTCTCCAAATCTTGCTCCACTTGATCTTCAACTTGTAAATCTGCAATCAAACACTTAAGGGAAGAAAAAAAGGTTGTTTTGTTAGTGAATGGGGGTTTTCCTGAGTCAAACCCCTTGTAGGTAATTAAACTGAATGATGAAATGAAAGAATGAAGAATGAAACATGAAATATGTAAATGATGTCACCTTGGATGATGTCTGGTGAAATAAATTTGCAAACTATCATGTAGTTTCCATGAATAATTTAGATCTTGGATCCTTTAAAATTATGTGAAAAATAGTTGCAAGTAGATCTTCAATGCCACACCCACAATCTTAGCTCAATAACATTAATGCATGCATCAAACCCTTGAAATGATGATATGATCTTGAATTGATGCAATAAACTCTTGAGATCTTCCTTGAAATGTCTTATGAATGCTCTTGTAATGCTCTAATGCTTGATAACTTGAATGCCTAAATACTTAGAATGAATTTCTAGATCTTGTTAGGAGAAACAATGTTAATTAACCCCTTATTTATACTAAATTAGGAGATTAACCCTGAAATTCAAAGAATTAAGGCCGACACCAAATCTAGGAAGAAACATTATTAAATTCCCACTAGAATGAAATTTAGAAAGGGGTTCTCATTAAGGGAGGATCCATTTTCCACCTTGGGCAAATGGGTCCCAAGTCAGTTTACCAAGACCTAACCCTAAGGGATTGAAAGACAGATAAAAACCCATTCTAGATCAACTGAAGAAAGGGGAGTCCTATTAAGGCAGGACCCATTCACCATCAAGGGTGGATGGGTCCTAGCTCAACTTACTAGGACCAAAAATTTTCAAATGAAATAATTTGTTAATTAAGTAATGATTGTTGGGATAGATCATTAAGAGGTTTCAAAATTAAGGCTTAAATTTGAATTCAAAGGGGCTAATAACTCCAATTAACCAAAATTAATTAATTACCACATAGATAAATGTGAAATTTCCTTATAACACTTTACAAAACTTAAACAAGGTACACATTATGTACATTTTATTCAGAAAGGGGCCCATTAGGCTTAATTAAGCAAATACATCCTAGAAAAGTGTGAAAGTGCATTACAACACTTTACAACACCCTTACAAAGGATCAATTAAAGCATGTTTTAGTTAAATAAAGGTCCTAGAATAGTGTGAATGTGTACAACACATTACAACATCACTCCAAGACATCATTAATTCTATTTTAATGTTAATTATTACACCAAGTAAGGAAAAAGGCTTACTTTTTTTGTTACTACATATTATATTCCAACCGACTCAATCAGATGTTTTGTATTGTTATGGAGGATATTTATAGAATGAAAAATAATCTCTAAAGGGTGAGTGTGTTGGATGTATGTTAAGTAGAGTATAAAGTGTTTGAAATTTGTATGATGATGTAAAATGTGCAAGAAAGGAACTACAATATTAACATAAGTCAGATGCCTCATCTACAATAGTTTAGTCTTAGTTTATTATCATAATTTTCATGTACTATGTTATGAGAAAATGAGTCTCATCAAGTCCTTTGTATCTTTCTCTTGAATTTTTCTTTGCTTTAGTGTTTGCAATTGAATAGGTAGTGAGCCTTAAACTACATTGTAAATCCTTTTAAGTAGTGAGATTTTATATTTTGAGTTAACTCTCATCATGGTTTTTCCCTCATTGGGTTTTCCATGTAAGAATCTTGGTGTTATTGTGTGGTGCATGTTTTCATTTCTACTATTATTTTAGTTCATGTGATGTGGTGTCTTATATATAAATTGGAATGTTTTAATTTCAATATATGTTGATTCACCCCCCTCTCAACATTTTTTTCTATTCAACATTCAACTCCAATGTTTCAAGTCTTGATTGTAGACTATGGTACTATTATTTGTTCTAGAAAATGCTATATCATTAAGTTATCAATGATATATTATCCCATTGATAGCCTAATGTATGATATATCCATAGGTGCAATAGATATTGTTTTGGGAGTACAATGGATTACTACATTAGGAACAATTAAGATGAAATTCCAATAACTATTCATGAGATTTCAATAAGAAGGAAAGATAGTAGAGCTAAGAGGATTGAAAGGAAGGTCCCCACAAATGGTAAGCTCTCATCAAATGTAGAATTTTCTTAAGAAAGGAGTTGATGGATTTGTGGCCCAATTATGTTCATTAAAATCCTATCAATCTAATGCTCCCATAAATCTAGATTTACATGAAATTATTGATTATCACTTGGTGGTTTTCAGAGAAATGCCTAAAGAACTTCCTCTTAAGAGGGATAACGATCATGCCATATAACTAGTTCCAAGAATCCAACCACCCAACATGGAGCCTTACTTGTACCCCCATATACAAAAAGTGATATAGAAAAGATTGTTGAGGAGATGTTAGAGACACCAATTATCAAGAATAGTCAAAGTTCTTACTCCTTTCCTGGGTTGATGGTACAGAAGAAAAATGAACTTGACACATGTTCCCAAACTATAGAGTGCTCAATATGTACACCATCAAAGATAAGTTTCCTATTCTAGTCATTGATTATTTTCTAGATGAATTGAATAGAGCTATGTATTTTACAAACTTAGATCTTAGATTAGGCTATCAACTTGAATTAAGGAAAAAGATATTTGTGAGACAATATTTAGGATTCATGAGGGCCATTATGAGATTTTGGTGTTTCTATTCAGTCCTTAAAGATTTTTTAACATATTATTGAGTCAAGAAATACTTCTTTTAGAAAGGGATAATAGGGGATGTTCAAAATTTTGGGGCAGAATGTTTGGTTTGTTAAAGAAATAAAGGGGTGATAATTAAGACACCTAGTCTCTTGTAACCCTTTGTTATTCTGATCCAATGTTGGGAAGAGGTCTATGTGGACTTCATCATAGGGATTCTAATATCTAATGTTAATAATATCATCACAGTAGTAATGGATCATCCCACTAAATATGGGTATTTTATTGCATTATCACATCCTTTTACAACAAGTATAGTGGTAAAAGTATTTTTGTAGAAAATTCAAAAGCTACATGGTATACGTAAGGTTATTGGTAGTGACTGTGATCCTATCTTTACTTGTAACTTTTGGATATATTTATTCTCATGTTTGGGTACTCAATTGGATCATAGTTCTTCATACCATCCTCAATCTAACAAGAAAAATGAGGTTGTTAATAAGTGTTTAGAAGGATATCTATGCTATTTCAATTTAGATAAAAAATCTCAATGGGTAGATTGGATACCACTAGCAGAATGGTGGTATAACACTTCCTTCCATATTTCATAAAAAATGTTTAAATTTATGGGTTGTATGGATATCATCCTCCTTCTATTAAATCATCATTGAAGGTTTCACCAAGAGTTCAGGTTGTGGAGGACAACATGCTTTATCATACGTACTTTCAGGACTTAAAGGGAATCTAGCCATGGTACAAAATCAAATGAAGCATCAAGCAGACCAACACCTTAGTGAAATAAATTTGAAAGTTGGGGATTGGATCTTCTTGAGATTACAACCTTACAAGAAAAATTCATTGAAGCTGCAAACAAAGAATAATTATTTGTCTCCAAAACATTATGGCCCATACTAAATCATGCAAAAGATAGGCAGTGTTTCCTACAAGCTTGAATTTCCATAAAAATAAAGATACATCTATTTTTTCATATTTGTTGTTTCAAGAAAGTAATTGGGACTGATATCCCCACTCAGAAACTATTACTTGAGATCAATGAAGAAGAAAGGATCATTTTGGAACCAAAGTTTATTCTTCAAAAATGCATAAGGAATATAAGGAATAGAACACACACTTAGTATCTCATCTAATGGAATAATTTACTAATTGAAGATGTGAAATGGGAGGAAGAGGAGTTCATTAAAAGCATATGAACTTTATTAGCATTGAGGAAAATATTTCTTTGCAAAGGAAGGCATGGTACATCCTTAATACTAGATTACATTGGGTTATGAATATTCAACATGCGACTATCTTAACTCTTATTTAAGTCATATTATCTATATTATATTGTTATTTAGTTAATTATGTCATCCTAAGGCTTATGGAGGGTTATCTATGTCAATTTGGGTGATATACTAGGCATATATAAGGTATATAAGAGGTAGTGAGTCTTATTTCATCATCATATTATGAATTATATTCTCATTGGAGATATTTGGAGGTTTACCCCCTTGAATTAATTTGTTATTCCTAGTTATTATCAAGTATTTAAAGCATATTTCCTATCATATTCTTAGATTGTGCAAGTTATTTCATTACAAAAGCAAGATCTAAATAATGGAATTGCATAGAATTGTGTGTGTTGAATCCTCAATGAGGAGGGTGTACATATAGGATGATGAGTTTGAGCCATTGTAGGAGTGCTCAACTCAAGGTGGCAACAATATTCTACTAAGTAACGAATGAGGAATGCTACACATCCTTGAATAGTTCAACTACCTCTTCAAGTGATACATGTCGTAACCTAAGGTGGCTTAATATATAAGTACAATAAATAATTAAATAATAATTATTTTACTTTAATAAAGTATAATCAGGTTGCATTTTCATCTCTATCACCCTTCTACAAATTCCTTCTTTCCTCCCCCAAATATCCCAAATACATGTATTTTCTTCCCTTTTATCTATCAGTGGCTCAGAAGATGAACCAAAATTGTTCTTGGTAGTTACAAAAACTAAATCACCAAATTCCAATACTAAGTTGAAAACTCACAAGTGCAATTATAAGCATAAATTTAGTAGCAAGTGAAAATTCTTTAAGGTTTAGATTTCATCAAAGCTCTCACCCGATGTAGATATGAACCAAAATTTTGTAGAGGTAGATGCAAGAAGAAAACCTACAAAATATTTTTTAACATCATTCTCACGCTTATGTCATTAGAGTGTATGTGACCCTCAATCCTATTGATTTCATCTTGATGTCCCATTGACATCATATGAAACTAGTTTCAAAGAAGTTTGGCTCAAATGTTTTTACCCATAAATAAACTTGGATGATATATTTCCACAAATATAGAAAAAATCATCTAAATGGGTTCTCAAAACATACAGGTACATAGTTCAGTTGCAATTATATATAAGACTAGATGGCCATAAGTTTCTCAAATTACATATAGGGTCATTGAAACCAGTCACAAGGAATGGAATTTATCTAGTTCAACACCTAGGTCCTACAAGGCTAGATGCAAACTAAAAATTCACGAGGTCAAATGTAGACTAGAATCCCACAAGGTTGGATGCAAACTAAAAACTTGCAAAGTTTAAATGAGGAATTTCTTGTAATATGGAAAAAAATTGGAACCGGACATTCAAAAATATTTATTAGAAATAGTTAAATAGTTTGATTCAATAGCAATTTCTCACAAAAATCTATTTGGTAGCAAGTTACAAACTTGCAAAGCCATAACTTGCTCAATTTTCTTTAGAAATTCGTTGAATTTAAAATGCAATTGCCCATTTGGCTCTTCAAAAAGTTGATATCATTAGATTACCTAAAATATTTCTAAAAATTCTTTTGAACAACTAATCAAAACTAACACTACCAGAAATAAAAAATAATTGAACTCAAAAAAGTATTTTTGGTTGATGTAGGATTGCCTACAGACCTAGATGCTCCTGCATCACTATATTAAAGTTAATTTTGATATATACAAATGTCCAAGTTCCCTTGGCATAAAATTTGGAAAGCTAAAGGATTGCCAAATGCTAATATTTTTCTATGACTATCCTATCATTAGAACATTTTGACTTTGGACCAATTTTAAAAATGATTTCATTGGTCAAGGGAAATTCCTATTTTATCTACATGAGGAAGAGAATAATGACCATCTTTTATTCCTATGTGTTTGTTCTATTAAAATCTTAAATAATTTTATCAAATTTTTAATGCTAGATGGGTTTTCTTTGATTCATTAACAAAACCAATAAAATGTTTGGAGTATCCTACTCATCTAGATTTTCTATGAGATCTTTGAGAGATGGCTCTTAGTCTTATTGTTTGGAGAATATGGTTTGAAAGGAATAATAGGGTGTTTAATTCTAAGGAAACATCTTCAGAAAATATAAGGCTTAATATCATATAAATATTTGTAATTTTTTGTATAATTTTTTGTATACAAAATAATTTTGAAAAGAATAAAATAGAAAGTAGTTCACTTGAACCTTCTATTCTTGATAAATTTCTTAACATATTTTGACTTTTAATTGAGAAAATCCAAAAAAAAAAAAAAATTGAGGAAAAAGGGAAAATGCAAAGTGATTTTTGTCACTTTAAACATAGATTAAAATGAATTGATTTATTGTAGACTTTGATCAGACAAAAGAAAAAAAAAACAAGAAAAAATGTGAAAATGCAAAGTGGTTTGATCACTTTAAGAATGGATAAAATATTAATTTTGACATAGCTTTGGAAAACAATCCAATAGAGAAGCTACTCTTAGAAATCATATAGATAAAATTGTTAGTTTGACAATTCAGTGTTTCAATGCAAACAATATTATAGAAATGGAAGGCTTGATCCTTGATCTGAAAATGAAATTGTTGAATAGCCCTCAAAATATCATTATTGAAAGGCTTTCTAAATTGGTTATTATGAGTTCAAAATCCAACAGTTAAGTATGATAGACCATATAATATGATTTTAGAAAATGTTATCTTCTCCATAAATTTGTAAATGTTAAAACTAATCACATCTAAGGGAAATTAGCTGGTAGATTACGTAGCTAATATAAGTATGCAGAGAAATTTTTATGATGTCCAAATTATGGGCAGTGATTTAAGTAACTTTTCATTTTCTTGATGAACTCACAGTTCGTTAAAAAAATAGATTTAAATTAATTCTTGTTTCTTGAAGTCATTTAGTATGTGTGAAAAAATATCTCCTGCAGTTTGATTTTTGCTAGTGGATTAGCACGCTTGTTGGTTTCAGCGGAATAGGCAAGAGATTGGTAGATGGCTGGTCGAATGTGAATCCAGAATGCGGAAAATAGTAATTATGCTTTTTGAGGTTTAGTTTTTTGTAATTAGCTTTGTTTAAGATTGGATATATGTATATATATACACGAGGACAAGGGAATAAATTATATTAACAATATTTTAGAAAAAGCTGAGTTCTTATCTTTACTTTGTCGATTTCTATGTTCCTGTGGGAATTAATATATCTATCTATACATTGAAAACACCGAAATCACTGCGGATATTTTCGGTGTTAACAAGTTAGGAGAGATAGAGATGGATTCTAGGTCACTTTCTACGCCTGTAGATTTCATGGAAACCCAGTTGAAGCAAATAAACAATCCATGAAAAGTACAAACCTTGTTAAGCCTTATGTTTCTGTCTTCTTCACAGTTTAAAGGAACAATAGAATATCTTTATAGACATACTACTTGATATATAATATACCAGAGATGTGTACAAGATAAAAGAGATGAGTCAGAAGATGGTAAGACGGCTTTAGTTTTAGACCGTGTCAACATATACTCAAATGCTTCTCAAAAGACAACAGATGGCAGCACTCTGATTACTTCTTCAATACCAGTAATATCTTGAGGATAAGAAATGAGGTGTAGATTGAATGATCTTTAATGGGGTACTCATGGATTGTTATTGATTCAAGATTTCGATAAAGACGAGAGATTCCATACCGTCTACTGTGTTGCTCTTTTTATTGCCATTGAAGCTTACTATAGGAAAAATAAACGCCCTCTTGTGGTGTAAATGAAAAGCTTTTCACTTTGTGATGATAAATTAAATAATAATAAAATGGTAGAGGTATTTAATCCGGTGAATTTGGCTCTAGAGGAAATTTTGGAGGTTTGGCACTTTTTGGGGATTCTCGTAAGGTTGTTCCTCGCTGGTGGATTTCTAGCCACTCCTCTATTTCAATGGTGGCCTCGGTTTTGAACTCTAGTGAGACTATTTTGGTTAGCAATGTGTATGCTCCGGTTGACATCTGTGGTAAAAGCCAGCTGTGGGCCCATATCACGTTTGTTAGATCTTGTGCTCCTTATTTGCCATGGATCTTAGCTGGTGATTTCAATTCTATCTTGTGCCTGGAAGAGAAAAGAGGTGGATTGCCGAGATTGGGTCCTGCTTCAGATTTATTCCGGGCTAGTGTGGCTTCTCTGGCTCTTGTTGATGTCAAACCTTCTAATGGCTTATTTACTTGGAATAATAGGCGGAGTGGGTTGGAGGCGATTTCTGAGCGGTTAGACAGGTTTCTTGTTTCTAGTTTTTGGGTTGGGGGCAGTGTGGTTACTTGCTCTGAGATTCTTGATTGGTGTGGCTTTGATCATTGGCCAATTAAGTTTTCAGCTTCTCCTTTCCCTAATCCAAAGAATCCTCCTTTCAAATTCCAGCTTATGTGGCTTCGTGACTCTTCTTTGTATAATCTTGTTGCTCAGTGGTGGTAGGATGGAGCCCCTGCATATGGTACTGCTATGTATTCTTTTGTTAAGAAGCTGCAATGTGTTAAGTTTCATCTTAAGAGATGGAATAGGCTATGTTTTGGCAATTTTCATGCTAAGAAAAGGGAAGCGCAGGAGCGTCTTGTTGTTATTACTCGCCAGATTAGGGATCTTGGTTTTTCAGGAGCTCTTGGGCATGCTGAGTCCCAGGCTCTTAAATATGTGGAGGAGTGGGAGCTTTGTGAGGAGATTTTCTGGAAACAGAAGGCTCGGATTGACTGGCTTCAAGAGGGAGATAGGAATACTGCCTTCTTTCATCACTCTGTGCAGGCTCATCGAAATAAGTGTTATATCTCATCTCTCGTCAACTCTGAAGGATTAGTTTTATCCTCGCAAAAGTCTTTATCCAGAGAAGCTCGCCTGTTCTTCTCTGCTTTGTTTACAGAGGATTCTCTTCCTGTAGAGGTTGAGGAGAATAGGATTCTTGCTTGTATTCCTTCTTTGATCTCTGATGAGCTGAATGCTTCTCTCATGCGCCCAATTACTCTGTCTGAAGTGGAAGAGGTTGTGTTTGGGATGAATAAGGGGAAGGCTCCTGGCCCTAATGGGTTCCCTGTTGAATTTTTCCAAGAGTTTTGGGAAATTGTGAAGCTGGATTTGTTGGAGGTTGTTTGTGAATCTTTTCATAACAAGCAGATGCTGCGGGCCCTGAATGCTACTTTTTTGGTCCTCATTCCTAAGAAGGAGGGTGCTGATAGGTTTGAGCTTTTTCGACCTATTGCACTCTGTAATGTGGTGTATAAGATTATTACGAAGTTGATTGCTGAGCGGCTTAAATCTTACTTGCCTGTTGTTATTTCTGAGGAGCAAGGAGGTTTTGTGGCTGGTCGTCAAATTTTGGATGGGGTGGTGATTGCCTCTGAGGTTATCCATTCCATGGCGATCTCCAAGGTTAAGTCTATGTTCATCAAGCTGGCTATGGAAAAAGCGTATGATAGAGTTAAATGGAGTTTCCTTCAGAAGATATTGTTAGCCTTTGGGTTTTCTTCTGAGTGGGTGAGTTGGACTATGAGTTGTGTGACTTCCTCCTCATTTTCTGTCATTGTGAATGGTGAACCTTCAGAGCTGTTTGGTGCTACCAGGGGCCTTCGTCAGGGGGACCCACTCTCTCCCTATCTATTTATTATTATGGCAGAGGGGTTGGGTCACTTTCTTAAAACTCAGGTCTCTCTTGGTGTGATTCATGGTTGGCAATGGGGGTTGGGTCTTCCTACTTTGTCTCACCTCCAGTTTGTGGATGACACCTCTCTTATCGGGTTGGCTCATCTTCATGAAGCTGAATCCATTAGGCAAGCTTTGGATATCTACCTCGCTGCTTCAGGTCAGAAAGTTAATGAGTAGAAGTCTTCTATTTTTTTTCTTCAATACTCCTTTGGCCATCCAGAGGAGGATTGCTGCTATTTTGAGGTTTCAAATTGGATCTCTCCCCTTTGTCTATCTGGGGATTCCTCTTGTTGTTGGTCGTCAACCTAGATCCTCTTGGCAGATGTTGCTTGATAAGTTGAGGAAGAAGGTAACTCATTGGACCCATCAGTGGTTGTCTACTGCTGCTAGAGTTACCCTCCTTCAGTCTGTTATCCAAGCCCTTCCCATCTACAGAGGTTTTGTTCAAACGGCCCCTATGTATTTTCTCTGAGAATTTGATGCTCTCTCTTGGCATTTCCTTTGGGTGGCAACTTGATGACTTCTAAGTGGAGCCTTGTTAAATGGGATTTTGTGTGTAGACCTAAGTAGGAGGGTGGTCTTGGATTACGCTCTTCCATTTTGAATGGGCAAGTTCTTGCAGCGAAGCTTTACTAGCACTAGTGTACTAATCAACACCAGTTGTGGGCCTGTGTTCTTAACTATAAGTATCTTCATGGTGTTTCTTCTCATGAGGTTCCTCGCTATCCTCTGGAGGGAAGTGGTTCTATGATTTGGTCTACTTTGAAAGTGGGAGCTCAGTTGATTAAGCAGGCGCTTTTTTGGATCTATCATTCGGGATCTCAGGCTCTTTTCTGGTGGGATTCTTGGGATGGTCACCCACCTATTCTTTCTGCTTTTCCTCATCTTCAACCCCTCTGTGATGTTTTTACGGCTGCTGGTTGGGATACTGTTGAGCATTACAAGATGGCTAAGCATTGTGGCTCTGTTGTTTCTTTTCGCTGGAAGCAGCTTTCTAAGTGGCCTCCTGGGGGCTCTGAGGAGGATAGGCAGGAGCTTGCTCATCTTTTGGCTTCCCGGGCTTGTAATTTGTTGAGGGGACCTGATATTTTAGTTGGGATGGCTCTGATATGTCTGGGAAGTACTATGTGTCTACTGGCTATAAGCATTTGGGGCGACAATTGTTTGGGGATATTCTGGTCCCTTGGTGGAAGTATGTTTGGCATAAGTTGTCTTGGCCCAAGTGCAATTTCTTCATGTGGTTGGTGGCTCATAACCGGTGTCTTACTTGGGATAATTTATGCAAGCGGGGTTTCTAGGGTCCCTCCTTTTGTGTGTTGTGTCGTGAGGCTGAGGAGTGTGCTTCTCATCTCTTCTTCCAATGTTCCTATGCTTAGGAGATTTGGCATTTTTGGTGGCGGGTGTGGAATATGCCCTATCGGCATGTTTCTTCCCTGGCTGAGTTTGTGGATCAGGGGAGTAGGGCCCCTGTTTCTACTCCCTCTCTTCAAGCTGCTTGGGCAATTGGCCCTTCCTTCATCATTTGGAATCTTTGGTTGGAGAGGAATCGTCGGATTTTTCAGGATATGATGATGGGGGCCCCTTGCTTGTGGTGGAAAATTTTGCATTCTTTGGGAGAAACGATCGCAGCTAAGTGTGATTTGTCTGATCCAATTGCTCCTTCTGATGTTGGTTGTTTCAACCGCCTTCATCTACCTCCTTCACATCAGCAGCTTAAGCGCAACAGGTGCAGGCATCCTACTCCGAAGGTGAATAGAGAGGGAAGATGGTCTCCTCCTCCTCAAGGCATCCTTAAAATTAACACAGATGGCTCTTCTCGTGGAAATGTTGGTCATGCTAGAATTGGTGGTGTTGGTCGGGATAGTTCTAGGGATGTTCAATTTATTTTCTCTATTTATAAGGGTCTTCATACTAATAATCTTACGGAGGCTCAGGCAAATTTAATGGATGTGGAGCATGGCAGTAAGTTGGGGTGGCGCAAGATTATATGCAAATCTGATTCCCAGGTTGTGGTGAACTTGTTGAATAGGCGGAGGTTAGAGGATGTTAGTTGGCACCTAGCTTTGATTATTGATCAAATTCTCAATCTTAGTGTTTCTCTTGAGTTTGTTACTTTCACTCATATTCCTAGGGAGTGGAATGGTGTTGCTGATTGTTTGGCCAAATGGGCTTCTAATCATATTCATGATTGGAATTTGGTTGATCGGGGTCAATTACCCCCTGATTTGTCTCAACAGTTGGACCATTTGGTGGAGCTTGATAAGGCTGTGTAATGTTTTGGCTCTGTAATTTCCTCTTGTTTTAATAAATTTTTTACCCCTCTTTTATGTTAAAAAAAAAATCCGGTGAATTTGAATGGTTATTAATGAGTTCATTAGGGATCATGTCTTGTTAAGTGTAAGACCCCCAAAAAATATAAGAGATGAGGCGATGATCATGCTTATGGTAATTTTGGTAGAGTGAATACTCCTTTACCCTTGACTTTCCATGAAGAGGGTTCAACTTAAATCTTGTGTTCTTGTATATGCTAGCAAAAATATTTCTATGGGTTTGATATAAAAAGTTTTAAGAAAAAAATAAAATAAAAGTAGGAATGAGAATTGAGATTGGAATAATAAATTTATAATTGAATTTATAAAAATAAATTAATTAAATATATTATTTAGTTGAATTTTAGGTAGAAGAATATTTTATTAAAGATGTTAAGAATTGATTTGTTATTTTGCGTTGAAAATATGACGCTGTTTACAAAAAATGTTTTAAAATTTGAAAGCTCGTTGTATTTCACTTAGATTTAGATCCATGCTTGTAAAATTGGAAGCTAGGAATGAGAATTGGAATTGGAATAACAAATTTATAATTAAATTTATAAATTAATTAATTAAACATGATATTTAGTTGAATTTTAGGTAGAAGAATATTTTATTGAAGATGTTAGGAATTGATTTGTTAATTTGTGTTAAAAAATACCGCCTTGTTTAGAAAAGTTGCCTTAAAATTTGAAAGCTAGTTGTATTTCACTTAGATTTAGATCCATGCTTATAAAATTGGACCTAAACCTATATTTGCAATAGAAGAAAATGAGTGAATGTAGAAAATGTGCCTTAACTCACAATACATGTGTTTGAAGCGAGTGGTTTCTAGAAATACCATTTGAGAAACTACTAGGCATGGATTGATTCTCCTCTAGTCAAGCCCTTATGAGGTCCACTTTCACCACAATGAATAAAGATAAAAAATAATATGTAAGCATGCAATATGCCTACAATGATGATGTTGTTTGATAATGCAATTTAAATTCTCTATGATTCTCTTTAATGTGAATATCTTATATATAGACATTTATAATAATAATAAACCAAAGGATACCTATATATACACCACTCTAGTGTGCAACTTAAAATAATTTGCACTTTATCCAAAATCAAAATGACTAGTGAAAAAAGGGGGATTTATAATAACATAGATGACATACTCTACAAATTATTTTTTTATGTTTTAAATTTATCTTAGAAGATATCTTCCATATGTATTTTAGCTTACCTTTTAGCCCTTGTTCATGCATTATTAGTCTTATATATCTATATTTGTTATTTTTTAATTTTATGTTTCCCCTTACATGTATTCATAACCTTGCATAACCATTATTCATCCTTATTAATGTGATGTAAATATCTTTTCCATCTAGAATTTATTTTATTTTTCCTCCTCTCATGTGTTTTGAATCCTTCCTTTCACTAATTTTCCCTCATATCTCATAACCATGATTTAATTTGCACGAGATCACCTCGCAATACCTTTCCTATTTTTATTACCCATCCTAGAAATTTCAACTTCATACTATTAATGCAAGTCATTCCCCTAGAGGACAACCTTACTATTGCTCACAACACTTAACTACTGAGATAGCTTTCATGAAAGTCACCACCAAAATTTATTTGCAGCTCAATAATGATCCAAATGTCCTAATTTTTGCATTCATTTTTTTTATAAATTCATACAAGTGCCTATAAATATACTCTATTCAATTAATTTTCTATTTTTTGTAATACATCTTTCCACAAGTTCTTATGCTTTGAAACACTTCTTTCATTGCACAACTATGCTCTTGCAAGTGTTCATTTAGAAGATTCATTAAAAGTTATGCTATTGGATCTCTTTACCTCATTCTTCAGACCTTTCTTTCTCTTTAGTCACAATTACTCTTGTGGCCTTTCCATCTTCCTCTTTCCACTCAATGTTGTGTAGCCATTTTTTCCATTTTCTAAGAAATTAGGAACCCCAATTTCTTACCCAATTCTACATGCCCTCTTTCAACCATCCCCCTTTGTCACTTTATTTAGTTCAAACACCTCTTAATGTTTATTTGATAATCTCTTTGCATCTCCTAGCCACTATGGACAATATTAAGTGATAGCCATTTCATCCTATGATTTATCCTTTTCTACCTTCTTTTTTTCTTTTATTGTAACCGTTTATTTCAATATTCCAAGTTTGCATATATCATTATTTTATTGATTGGTGAATGTAGAATTTTTATCCTAATCTAAATGAAGTGAGGCCATAAAAAGTGGACCTTGTCCTCAACATGAACACTTAACATTAGTATGAGTAGTCCAAACTTGTGAGCATGGTATCCCAAGAGGGGAACAAAGCCAATAAGCACACCAACTTAGTGAGGGTTTGGAACACAAAGTCATAGGCATGAACACCCATATGGAGTACTAAGACTAATGATATGAATTCTAGCAGCATTAACACTAAGGTACAAGCCAATGAGCATGTTGGATCATTAAAGGAATAATTCTTGCAATCAAAATAACACAATAAATGTTTGAAAATTGGTGGAAACAATAACAATTTAACAACTTAACCATCACACTATAAGATGAAACCCAAAGTATTTATATACATTAACCACTTTGTTTGTGTTGTATCATTTTTTTTCAAATTTATGAACAACTAAATATGATTTCCTTATATTAAGGAGCACAAAGATTTAAATTTGTTCCATTGAAGTAGCATTCTAACATAGTCCTAGGTGTACAACTAACATGAAAAAAATTATCTCTTTATTAGAGGACACCTCTAGGATTATCCTAAATTTTGCAAAAAAAAATAGCATCCTTTTGTAATGTGGGGAAAAGGGATCTAGATTCTAAATCAAAATTCTTCCAATATAACAATTGAAAGAACTATAATTGATCTCAAACACCCACTTGGCTACTAATGTCAATGGAAGAGCTACAATGGTGGATCATGGTTTCTGTCATTTGATGTGTGTGTGTTGATAAGGATTAATTGATTGATAATTGATTTAATTTGATAATGAAAATATGAACCCAAGTTAACTATGAAAATACAAAAAAATGAGATGATTTCTAGAAAATATAGAACTAAAAACCAAAAAAATATTTCCAAAGAGTAGAGCGTAGACACAGAGGAACATAACATATAAATTTGAGCTTAAGATGGCTAGATAGGGGCATTGTGCACCTTAGACTTGAAGTGTAGATACTCAAAATCAGAATGTAGATCTTAGTTGGTCTCTTTCTATAGGTTCCTATCCTCTAGATTCAATGTTAGAACTTCTTCTATTGTTGATAAATTCCATTTTCCCTAACTTGTTGACTTGTAGGACTTGAATTCTTGAATGAAAAATTATGTCTTCAATAATCTCCAAATTTTCTTCAAGCCTGTAACCTACATAGAAGGAAGAGGGGAAAGGAATGTGTCGTATAACAAATTTCCTAAGTTAAACCCTATTTTGGTATTTCTACCTCCACAACAACTATTATGATGTAAAAGAGATCTTACCCTCAATTGGGCAGAGGCTAAATGATAAAAAAGTGAAAAATTGATAATTGATGCAACTCACCACTCAAATCTATATTCCTTGATGGACTAAAGTCATTATACTCATCACCTTCAAGGAGAATTTGGATGCTTGATTTGAAGTCCTACAAGTGTTAGCACTCACAAAATAAATAGACATGAAACATGTACAAAATCACATAAAAATATGATGCATTCCTAACATGATGTTTGACTGAATTAAGGTTGTTATAATTCTACTAATTGTGCACGTGATTGCTCAATTGCTCAGTTCAAAATGCTAACATTGCTTCCCAAAGTTACTAGGCTTTTTTGTATGCAATTTTGTAATTTCTTGCCAATTAATTACTAATAGCTGACAAATGACTTTATTTTTCCAAAATTTAAAATTTTGATACTGACATATTTGAATTGGAGCCAAAATAGCTTTGGGATAGGGTTCCAAAATTGGTTGGACAAGGGAGTTGGGCACCCTAGCGCAAAGCTATTTTGGGGCCTTAAGCATCAGTAATTGAACATTAATTCCTTAATCCCAATTCAACTTCTTATAAATTCTTAAGATTATTATAAAATGGGAAAATTAAAAGCACAATTAGGTTCAAGAACAAGAGGGGGAGGTAAACCTAGTGTGAAGTCGTCAAGGGTAAAAATTTATGACACTACATATTATAATAAATTAACTTTCACACAATTCATTTGTCCTTGGTGTACAATTTCCCATTTTAACACTCACAATATATAATTTCCTAGTCTAGTTTTATAATTCTACGTTACATTTCATTATTCCATTTTGAGTCCCAACTATTCTACATGTCGATTATTTTAGGTTAGGACCCTTTACTCCATCATATTCAATTCTTTAACTTGATCCATATTAATATGTATAATTTTTTTATTGAAACAATGCAAAGAAATAAATTATAATAAAATTGAAGTCAATAGACTACTTAATATGTACACTTAACAAAAGAAACACATAGTTTAATTAAGTTTTCTTAGTTTCTTTAATATTTACTTCATAAAAAATTTATTCCTTTGATTTTATGGATGATGGTTGGTGTTGGATTTAATGAAAATCCTAAAAAATCCTAGATAGAGGTGCTTATAGAACATTATAATAGCTACATGAAAACATACTATAATAAAAAATACAAATACAATCCTAAATATAGGTGATATAGAATATTGTAAAAGTTTAATACAAAAATAAATATATCATATAGTACAAATATAAAGTAAAATCCAATATGGAGAATATGGTGATATTAATAGGAAAATGGTTATTCAATGGAAGGAAATAGATATAGTTTACAACCAAGTTTGTAAATTTGATTAGTATGAGAAAGAGGTAGAAAATATAAAATATAATGGATTGATTAAACTAAGTTATTAAATCTAAGAAGGAAAGACAAAAATAAATCCTATGATAGAAGGAAAAATCTATGTACTCATTTTTACTATCCTACCTAATTAATTAAAATGAATTAACTAAATAAAGTTAAATAATGAGTTGAAATTAAATAACTACACTAGTAGGGCCTTTTAAGTGTAATATTTAAGAGTGTGAAATATAAAATGAGTGCCAAAAATTATTCCTAACCAATTACTCATGTACATTGATAGAACACCATAAAATATGGGAAGGAAAAAACCCATTGAAAAAAGCCCCCATAAAATAGGGTGACGAGAGAATAAAAGACAAGTTTAGAAGTTTCTTGCATGTATATCAATGTCAATGTTGAATTATTACTAAAATTGATCTGCAAGAGAAAATTGCCATAAGAGTTCTAGAAAATTAACCACACTAAGATAATTTACCAAATTCACTAAATGTGATATTGAATTGAAGTGAATCAAGATGTGCCAAAGAGACAATTAGTGGATCATAATGTAACTTATGTGAGCTTTCATCAAGATGGAGGTAGGATAATAGTGCATATGATTTTACTATACTCTCATTCTTGTATTATGGTCTACTTTATAGAAAAACTAGAATCCTAAGCATGAATCCCTATTAAGATGGAACTTCTTTTTATGCCCCTAAACCTATAATGTGTAACTTTTTGCGATTAGTTAACTTGAGGGTACCCTAACTCCTAAATAAGTTACACAACCATTACTATAATCATATATATATGTATTTAAGTCATGTGAGGAATTATACTTAAGTATCTAAGTCAACATAGGTGGTATCCAAGTTATAAGTATGGTATATGCAGGAATTATAGGATAATTATTATCATCTTTTTGAATATTGAGTTCTTATTGAAGATTATTTGAGGTATCCCCCTCAAATTGGATTAGGATATTTCCCTCTCAAAATGGCATATTATTATCAAGTATTTGTAGAATATCTCCTATTGTATTCTTCTATTGTGGAACTTTTTCTTAACAAGTGGTATCAAAGAACAATATTGGCCTCGTGAAGGTGTTATGATGAAAATGGGATCTCAAGTCTAAATATAATAGAACACTAAGATCAATTTCCTTTTTCAAGAGAACAGTAGGATGTAAATCCACAAAGTTGTTTCTAGATTGACTTTCAACCATGAAGGTGAGTCAATCAAACTTGGATCTAATCCTTTTGAGCCTTAGAAATTGATTGGAATTGATTTTACTTGATTAACCTAATTAAACTATATGTGCTTATATGAAAATGTAAGATTTTGAGAACTTCAAAACTATAACATAAATTCACCAGTAGAGTTGAGAAAGATAAATTTTTGTTCACCTTTCTTGTAAATTTAGAGCTAGCTTGAATAGGAGGAAAAATCTACCCAAGGGTGCTTGTGTTCTTGTAGGCATTTTGTGGATCTGAAATTTTGAACTTGTAGCTCACTGTTTGCTCTCTAATGCTTGCATTGCAAACTCCCATCTTTGAATCTAGATATGCAATAAATCTACAAAAGATATGGTTTGGGGTGTCTATATAGGAGTTTTCCTCCGTCAAACCCCTATTTTGGTATTTATACCTCCATGTAAATAGCTAAATATCTAATTGATCAAACAGTTTGTGCTCTTAACCTTAAGTGTATCTAAGGTTGTGATGAGCTAAAATACATAAAACCCTATTCAAGTGTGTTAGAGAAGGATTCCTATATGAAAATAACAAGATCCACCTAAGAGGAAGTCAAACACCCTTAGGAAATCCAAAACATAATGATACCTTGCTTTAGGCTACAAGTAGGATGAAGTTTGAAGATGAGAAAACTTAGGAAAGAAGTCATTAGATTGAAGGAAATGGCCAAGTGCACTTCCCAAACCTATAATCTATCATGATCTTCTATTTTCATCAATCTTCAATCATGGAATAAGACTTGATCAAATCTGAAAATAAGCTTGAAAACTTAAAAATTCAAATGTATGTGGTAGAATGTGATGATCTCTTGCTTCTTCTTTTCCTCTTTCTTTTCTCTCTCTCTTCTCTAGTTTCAAATGGTGAAAAGACAAAGTATTTATAAGCACTTAGTCTAGTTTCCTAAAAACTAGATCCTATTAGTCGACTTTAGAAATTCGAATTGTGAATTTTCAAATGTTGATATTGACATATTTGAATTTGGGACTAGGAAAAATAGGGGGACAAAGCTGCCATAGGGTGTCTCTATTCCAACTCTAGTTTTCAGAAATTAAGGTGTTGAAGGTATAGTATTATATAAATGCATTTTTTTGTGCTTGAAATTTGTCAAAAAATGATAAAATAATGCCTTAGAATAAATTTAAGAGATTAGGTCCTGCTTAAGAGGTGTCACAAATGCATAAATGCAAGGGTCACTAAAGTAGGTCCAAAATAAGCATGAAATTATACTATCACATAAAAGGGAGTATAATTTTTTATGCTACATTTATCCCCCACTTTAGAGGCCATATGACACTACGTGCATATGCAAGCTAAAGTAGAAAAAGTAAATAATGTTGTATAAAAAGGATTCCCACAAGGAATTATGAATCATTCATCAATAGGAGAATGAACCCCCTAGTGTGTTCATCTACAAAACCACAATGTTAGGAACCACATTTTGCAAAACTAGTTTATTAGATATTCAACATCATCTTGTACTTGCAAACAAACATGTCCAATTTTAAGGAGAACTAGATTTGAGGGTAGATGTATGGACCCTGATTTCACTTGCTTTATGGAGGTGGAATTAGGGTAGCAATCTAACCTCATCAAATTACTAAGTTTAGTGATAGGGTAAAAATATCATAACACCAATTATCAAAAAATATTGTGTATGATTAGGAGCAGAACTATGAATCCAATGCAACAAACATCATAAAAAATGAAGTTCACTAGCCCCTATTATGTTTAATTGAATGAGATATCCTAGTACTAAATTTAACTATATGTTAGAGAAAAATCACCTTTTTGGCCATCATCTTCACTTTTTTTGTTTGTTTGAAGTTTTAGAAAGATACTATTGCACCAAGAGGAAAGGATTCCAAGTCGATGACCATATCAATCTCCAAGGTTTGAGATTCTATGAGAAGAGACTACATGAGGTGTAGTGGCACCAATGGTGAGTTGCCTGTTCCTTTTCCTTGTGATTTCTTTTTGTAGATTTTGCTATTTTCATGCATTTTCAAATTTTATAGCATCTATGTCCACTTTGGGTGATAGTATCCCAAAATGGTGCCCCTATCCCAAAATGTCACCCCTATCCCAGGATGGAACCCTTGTCCAAGAATGATGCCTCTTTCTCGATTCAAACTTATTATGATTTTAGTTAATTGATTGTTGTTTTTGGTGTGTAACTAATGTTTCCTTTTGTTTCTTATAGGTCCTACCACATGCACAATAATGTTTAGGAGGATGATTATTTTCATTACCCTAGGAGTAGGTCGCATGCCTCTCATAGGATGAGGAACATATTTTTTTTACCACTGGATTATATTGGGTGTACCTTATGCCACCTATGAGATATCATGATGCTATTTTGATGGAACTTGTTGAGTAGTGGACTGTAGGTACCTCCACCTTTCATCTTCCCCTCATCTCCCAATGGGGGAGATGAAAATTACCCTTGAGGATATATATCACATCTTAAAACTACCCATGCGAGGTGTGACTATGCATCACAATGAATTTTAGACCCCTCGGGAGATTAGGAGAGATATACATTATTGCACCAATCGCTACATAGATGAGTCACACACCTTGATGGGGGCCTATTTCATATGATATGAGTGATGGAGGAGCATCAAATAGTGTTTTCCTATAGATGGAGCTTTCTAGAACACTTCTACTATGATCTTGGTTGCTTCATCTATCAGGAGGTTCACAACATTATACTTTGTAATATTATTTAGGTATGTTCTTTTGAGCACATCACATGTACGAGAGCAATCAGATTCCCCATGTTATCACCCTATAGCTATCCATGAGTATTTTTCTATACACTTAGGTGGTCCTAGCAGTACAAAGACCTATTATATTGAAGAGTCACTTTTGATCATCTAGAGGATGATGAAATTGTATGGAGACCATATAGGAATCTTTAGTAGTGGCCAGGTCTAGCACAATAGCTAGCCAAGATGCAATGAGATAGATTACTAGTTAGGTGACATGACTACATCATCATGCCATTTTATTATGATCATGTGATGAGATAGTTTGGTTAGCTTTAGACATTACCTACCCTGTGACCCACATATCTAAGATCTACATGTAGTAGCCCTAGGCCACAAGACATTTTCCATCCCAAACTCACATACATCCTTTTAGCGACTTGTAGGATGAGAAGCAAGATGTACATCTAGCATCTAATGAGGATGATGTTGACACAACAATTCCATATGATAGGTGGAGGATTGCACATCCTAATCATATCTTACCTATTGGTCATCCCATAGACGATCCTCGGCCTTGGACACATCACCAAGGGGATGACATTGAGAGGGAGGATAAGGATGTAGATGGGGACATGAAAAATGATGATAAAATTGTAGAGGAGGAGGAGGATCAATATATAACAGGAGGATATCTTGAGGAGCAAGCAGAGGCCAAAGATGCTCTTGAGGAGAGACCTACATCTTGGAAACAAATATTTTGTAAACCCAATGCTATATGCTTCTTCTAGGGTTTTCACCTAAAAGGAGATAAGATTGGTGCCAAAATGCAATGTTCAGAATCAAAGAGGAATATGATATATATGAAATATGCCTAAATGAAGTAAAATAAATGCAAAGAACTAAAAAAAATTATTGATTATGTATGCAAAATTAAGAAATATGAAGTGTTTGAAAACATGGCGTTGTTTGCAAAAATGAACTAGAAACATGCACAAATGGAAATAAAATTGAATGATACTGAATGAAGTGCACCTAGAAATGGAATTTTGATGATGGAAGATTCTAGAATGCTACAAAAATCACTATTGATGACTAGTGGGACTCATTCGCCACTGATGGAAAATCAGTCCTTCTTCTGGTAAACTTTGTTGAAATTGGTTTCTAATTGTCGAGAATTGAAAACTGAACAAAACAAATTTTCTAGCCTGGCAGTGGGACTCATTCACCACTAATGGAAAATTAGTCCTCCTCCAAAATTTTGCAAATTTTGAAGTCAACTCTATGGGTCCAAATTTGCACTTGTCTTCTTGTTGGGATGACAGAACTGAAACTGCAAAAAATAGGTTGAATGTTGTCTCTAAGCTTGAATTAGGGTTTAGTTGACTTGTTGACCACTTTTTAAAACCTATTTCTTTGACAAATATGCCTACAAGACCTACAAAAACACACGCAAAGAGGGGAAAAATGGTTAAGGGTTAGAGTATAGGGATTTCCTTGGTCAAATTCCATTTTGGTAATCAAACCCTTGATAAAGAAATGAAATGAATTAAGAAAGGAATGATGAATAAACAACATGAAAATGTCCTAAACTCACCAAACCCTTGTTGTTGAGGTCTGAAGATATGCCAATGGCTGCTCGAAGATACTTGATAATTGATTGATTGAATGATGCTATGATGCTTAAGTGGATGAATGAGATTGAATGCAAGGATGAATGCTTGAATGAATTTAGTGAATGGGTGTTAAAATGGATGGAAAAAAACTTATTTATACACACTTATGCCCTAATTACCCAAAAATACAACATCACAGGCTAACATAAGGTCTTTATTGAATAAAAACCTAAAGGAAATTTGACTTTATTTTGAATTTTGTGCCAAGAGGGATTCATTCGCCACCCATGGTGAATAGGTCCCACTCAAGGCTTGCAAGTGGGTGTTGAGAATTAAGTTGCATTTAATGATTTTTTTTGGGTTTATATTCAAAAACACACTTAATTAGGGCCTATAAGTGCATAAAGGGGCCAAATAAAGCATAAGAAAGGTGTAATTAGTTGTGACAAGCCTAGAAAAGCATGAAAGTATGTTACAAGAGTTTACAAAACTTTAGAATAAGACTTGATAAGGGATAAAAAGGGAATATATAAATGAATTATAATAAGAAGAGTCTAGAAAAGTGTAGAAATGTGTTACAACACTTCACAACACCTTCACAAGACATCATGAAGTCTTAATAGTTTGAATATTCGAGACTTAATGTGAATGTATAAGTCACATTACAACATTAAATCAAGGTGAAATCAAGCCAAATAAGCACAAGGAGGGATGAAACAAGAAAAAGTAAAAGGGTTACTTTTTTCATGTCCACACATCTCATCCTCACATCAAACAATCACATCTTATGAATCTAAAGGGGATACAAAACTACAATAATTGAGGGGGAAGACATGTAGCTTCCCCCACACCACTAGCCTATTAAGGGAGTCCCAATGGGACTACCATAGTATCCTATTGAGATCTTGACTGGTGAGCTAGTGATCTAGGTGATGTGATATGTTATTGACTTAATTATGTTTATATATCTTATATCGTTCTAACTTATTTCATGTTTCATTTGTTATGGTTGGGACATAATATTGGTTTGACTTCTTCAGTTGACTTACTGCAAATATGGTTCCACCTATGCCCCCACAGAAGTCGATATGGGCCAATCATAAGACACCACTAAGCACAAGGTTCCATGTGTAATTATTTGAGACCTTATCATGGCAGAGGAAATCCGATGAGGACACCTTGAGAGTTTACGTATTTTATTATGAAACACCACATTTTTGTATTTTTGTGACTGTCTTCATTAATGGGATAGGGTCCTCACAAATTCAGGGTAAACTTCCCTTTTTTCATATGGAGTAGTGTTTACATTGTGTTGATTTTTACACAACACCAAATCCCCCTTATTGAATGAATGAGGAATGATGTTATCATTATAATTATGTTGCATTCTTTTTGAATAAGCTTGAAGATGTTCAAGAGTGTTTATACATTGTTCATCAAGCATTTCAAGTTGTTTAATCATTGCTCTCTATATGTGTTTGAACCAAAAATAAAATGGCATGGGAGTTAGAACACTTATTCTCCTGCGGTCATTCAATTGTCATAGGAGTCCTAATTGGAATGACTATAAGCCTCACAAGGTGAGTTAGTTCTCAACAAGGAAGACCTAGGAAGGGGTTCTTTATGATTTTAGGGGTTCACCACCAAGCAAACGCTTGGAAAAGAAAAATAAGCATTCAACTCACAAAACCTAGTAATACAAGCTAAATGAAGGATACAAATGATGAAATAACACAACAAAAAGTTAGGGTATGTGTACTTGGGAAGTATGGAAATGTGACAAGGACTCTGAAAAAATGTAAAGAAGTTATCAAAATGAGCTATGGAGGGAAAAGAAACCCTTACTATTGTCTTAGTCTCGTAGCTATTTTTCAGGGTAGATGTAGATTCTTCAGATGTCGGTACCAGATTTGGAAGAATTTTTGAAAAATACCCTCAGGAGGACTAAGACGCCCTAGGTGGTGACTTAGTCCCATATGGAATTTCTAAATCTTTGAATGTGGTCCCAAGGCTTGATGTCTTCTCTTCCTTCTTCTCTAATCTGAGGTTCTAAAACTTTCGCATTTGGCCTATAGGTGAGTTTCTATGAAGATGACAACTTTGCAATGCAACCTTGCAACTTTGCAACTTTTCACTTCAAATTATCTTCAATTCTTCAACCTAAATCTACAATCACAAACACACAAGAGTGGAAAAAATTCTTGATTTTTATTGAATGGGGGTTTACCTTGGTCAAACCCCTTGTTGGTAATTATGTTAGAGTAAAGGTTTTAACTTAATTATGTTAATTAAGTTACATTTATTCATCTCTTAAGAGTTCACTTTAGTTTGCATATTGTGACATTTAATAATTATATTAATTATTAAATGTCTACCTATTAGGGTTACTTTTAGGTTTTGCATGATCTCCTTTTAAGGATTGATCTTTGTAATTATTTAATTTAGTCAATGCAATCTCTCTTGAAGCTTGCAGAGCACCCTTGCTTTTTTGTCTCCATCTCTTCCTTTCTATGACAGGTTATTTGCATGTAGGTGATCTTTGTAATTATTTAATTCAATCAATTAAATCTCTCTTGAAGCTTGCAGAGCACCCTTGCTTTTTTGTCTCCATCTCTTCCTTTCTGTGACAAGTTATTTGCATGTAGGTGATCTTCAGGGTTTGTGAAGTTGGCTTTCACAACTTCTACATGGTATCAGAGCTCTTCAGTTCCATCCATGCAATTTTTCTACATTTCACTCCAGGTATATTTTATTCATTTTTTTGTGTTTTCACACTCTGGTGAATTACCTAGACATATTAGCTCTTGGGAACTTCTTGTTTGCATGGGATGCTTCATTTTTGGTTTTTCTTCATGTATTTCCAGTTTTCTGTCCTTTGTGGGCATTTTGAGCATCATTTGTAAGCAATTTCTTATATGTAAATGCATTGAGATAAAGTTCCACACTATTGTACATGTATTTTGGGGATTTTGCACATAAGGTTGTGCCATATTTTGTACTTGAACTGTATTATAAAGTGCCATGGGGGGGTTGTGTAGTACCTTTGTTGTTTCCATCACACCTTTTTCTAGTGAGTGTCCCTCCATGATGACAGTGGATCCATATGATTCCATCCTCATGCATGTGTGTTTTGTTATGCACACCACTTTTTCAATTGTAGTTGCTTTCTTGTGCACTTTCAGATGTTGTTTCTTCCCCTTCATGCACTATAGGGCATTACACAACATTTCAGTGGATCTGTCAGGCTCTCCCAGTTAGCATTATGGGGGGGTATTATACTTTTCGTGCTAATGCTTCCTTTGTTTCGCCTTGGGAGGAATCTTCCATTCTCAGTTGATCAATTTTTTTTAGACTATTGGTACTTGTGCCATTTGTATCTTCATTCTAGGTGTTTTCCTTTGTTTTCCATCTGATTCGAGTAGTGTCATTTGGGGCACTCATGTAGATTGTTGTCTTCTTGATCCTAATCATCCTATCTTTAGAGGAGGTTCTTCAACACCATAGCAGTAATCTTTTAACAATTGTTTGCAGCTTATTTTGCTTCAGTGATGTTCTTCATGTCTTTCATCTCTTTTTGGAGTAGAGTTTTTCCCATGAGGTTTTCTCTATTTCTCCACTTTATAGAGAATTGGTTGTATTCGGGTACCTCATCAGGCCTAGTTGTTGGGACCTTGTTTTCTTTCATGCATTGTATTTACCATTGCTTTCTTGCACATGTTTGTAGTTGCACTCTTGCTCATCTTAAGGGGGGTGTTAAAGTAAAGGTTTTAACTTAATTATGTTAATTAAGTTACCTTTATTCCTCTTAAGATTTCACTTTATTTTGCATATTGTGACATTTAATAATTATATTAATTATTAAATGTCTACCTATTAGGGTTACTTTTAGGTTTTGTATGATCTCCTTTTAAGGATTGATCTTTGTAATTATTTAATTTAGTCAATGTAATCTCTCTTGAAGCTTGCAGAGCACCCTTGCTTTTTTGTCTCCATCTCTTCCTTTCTGTGACAAGTTATTTGCACGCAGGTGATCTTCGGGGTCTGTGAAGTTGGATTTCACAACTTCTAAAAATTAAACCTTGAAATGAAATGAAATAGGATGAAGGAATGATTAATGAAAAATATGAAATGCTACAACTCACCAAACCCTTGTAATAAGTTGCTACAAACTAGTGTGAAATAGTTTCAATGGATGTGGTTCTTGACTCTTGCTTGAAGGATGTAGATCTTGCATAAAACACTTGCTTGAATCATAAAACCTACATCACAAATGTTAGCACAATAACAAACATGATGCAACAATATCTTTGATATGATGCTTGAATCTTGATGATGGCTCCAAATTCTTGATGAAATGCTCTTGAATTCTCTTGTTCATACTTGAATACTTGGATGCTTAGATTTCTTGTTAGGAGAGAATGAGAGAAGGAATCTTGTATTTATACTTATCCATGCTTAACATCCTAAAATTACACCACACCAAGCCGACATATGAATTAAATAATTAAAGGAGGCTAAATCCCACCAGAATTTGAAATTAAATCCCAAAAATACATTAAGGGGAACAAAGATGCCCTAGGTAGCGTCTTAGTCTCGAGGCATGAAACTCATGGCACAAAATCCAAAAAGGGACCTATTTAGGTGGTTTCAAAATTAGGGTCCCAAGACCTTTGGGGGACAAAGATTCCCAAAGTCATATTTTTGTCTCAACCCAAAAATTAGGGACACTCAGACAAAATCATTAAATTATCATTTATCCATTGATGTTTGTCGGGATTAGCTAGTAAAAGATATAATTCATTGGGCTTGTGGATGTAGAATAGGACCAATTAATACATAAATAGGGATAAATAAAGCAAGGTGGGACAAACAAGTGTAAAAATGCAAGGGTATGCATTTTACTACACTACATTTAGCCCCCACTTTAGTGAGAGGAGGAACTTGCTTCAAACTCACATTGAAGTAGCCAACCACAGAATCAAAAGGGGTTCAAATGTATGCATTCTAGTAAGATAGGATGACAATAAACAAGAGGGTGGAAAAGCCCCTAGGATCAAGATCCTATGGGAAACCAACATAGGCACAAAGGAACATGCTTGCAGATGATATATGAATCCATAACCAGATCACAAACATACACAATAAAAGACAAAAAAAGGAAAAAGGAAAAAGAAAAATGCCATGGATCAAGCTTCGACTAGCCATCCAATGTGTTGTGGACCGGGTCTAGTTTCTTTTTCTATAAAAAGGCTTACAAGTGGAACGCGTTGTCCACTATGCAAACAAAACGCATGCTCACAAGGGCTAGTGAAATTAGGTGTCCACTAGGTGAGCCCCAAAAGGTCCATATCAAAGTCATACTCCCATGACTATGATAAGGACAAAAAGAAAATGCATGCTCACAAGGGCTAGTGAAGCTAGTTTTTCACTAGGTGAGCCCTAGGAAGTCTGTATCAACATAATACCCCCATGACTATGATAAGGACAAAAAGAAAATGAACACTCACAAGGGCTCGTGAAGCTAGTTGTTCACTAGGTGAGCCCCAGAAAACCATATCAAAGCTATACATCTATGACTTTAATAAGGCACAAAACAAAACAAAAACAAGAAAAAGGGATGTTTGAAGTGATTTTGCTTAGTTCATGTGAGGTCTTAATCTTAGGGGACTGTTGGCGATACAAATCTGCACCCTGTTTGCTAAGCTTTTCCAATTGCACTTAGCAGATTTGGACCAACATTGGAATGCTTCCACATTGTGGGTGACCTATTTGAAATCAGACCTTCGGATTGTGGGCCGACTTCCCCGTTTGATATCACTTAACTATTGAATTTTTGAGATAAGGGTAAGATTTGCATGAAATAAACCTAATGCTGGAAAGAAACTAAAGTGATACACCAAAACAATTTAGACCTGCTAACAGCCTTGCACACTCAAATCAATATTTCAAAGCTAACTCACACAAATCCCTATCCAATGCAGTTCACATCAATAATTTATAAAGAGGTCTATAATAGTGTTCTTAAAAGGAAAAGACAGATTTCACAATTAATAACACTACTAGACAACACAGTTTAGAACCTGTAAACATACATTTTCTGTCAAATGGATGCATTAAACATGGGACAAGTTGTAAGGAAAATGAACTTTTCACAAAACAAACTGATCAACCATTAGTAACACACCACAAAACATGAAGAGAAAAGGTAACAATGCTCCAATCTATTAAAACAAAGTGCTTACTGTATATTAGGTTTGTCTGAGTTACAATGTAGCTTCATGAAAAATAACTCCAAGAGAGTAGGTATCCTCTTGCTGAAAAATAAAGAACTCCCCAAAATGTTCAAAAATGAACATACTTAACCAACACCCCACAAAATCTCCCACACATGTGCTTCTAGAAGATTATCCTCAGATAAAACAAAAATGGCTCCAAAAGAACCTTCTAGAAGTCTCTAAAATGCCCTCTACATGGAGAAAAAATAAGCTAAGTCAATACCCATCCAAAAAGTGTGACAAATATACCTCTAGCTGGCCTCATTCTTCACCAAAATAATCTAAATAGCATCTCACACTTCCCACACCTCTGCAAGTAATAATTGGTCCTATTTCACAACTTGACCATATTCTCCATCATGCAGTATGTGTGTTTTTGAAAACACATGGCCTTTTAAAGCATTAAAGATAGTGAATTTGTTAAGTGATTTATAAAACACCACTTAGCAAAAAAACTTTACAATTGAGCATAAATCAAAGGGTGCCACCATATTTCTGTGTTACATTAGCATTAAAAGGCACAATAAAAGTGATTTTAAAATCACTTACATGATATTTTAAGACATAGAATAAAATGTAACATCAAATATTATGGCAAAACTCTCAAAAAGCCTCTAAGGCATTTGACCATCAACTTACCATATTCTTCATTCTCCCACACATGTCATACTCCATTTGTTTGCAAAGGCATATAGTATCAATAGCATTTGGCTCATAAGGTTGACCTCCAAGACTCTTTGAAAGCATATTCCACCATGGTATTGGCAAAAGAAAAGCATCACTTAAGGGTCTCATGGAAACACAATGTATTGCACACCTCAGCATAAGTCAAAACATCATAAGGTAGAGAATGCCTAGGTGATAACACATGACATATTGAAGACATGGAAAGGCTTTAAGGAATGGGGGAAGTTTAATAAAGGCATAAAAAAATGCCTAAGGCAATAGTATGTAATTTTCGGCCCCCATCATATTTCTCATGAGTTTCACTTTTTAAGAAATGATAAAATATCCCATCAAAATGCAAGGAATAGGGTCAAACCCTAATGATAATATCCGAATGATGGAAAAACACCATCATTTGGTCCCTTGGAAGAATCTGGAAACATGATGCTCTACCACCAAGGTTTGAGCAAACACAGGAAAATGATGTCAACACTAGTTTTCAGTCAGCTTTTGACATTTTTGCATAAAAATACCATGGATAACTTAGGTAATTGTGTCTTCCTACATTAAATCTGCATTTGTTTGACTTACAGGTCATTTCTTTGGACTCACAGGCCGCGGTTATGAAGCATTTCTGAACTTTTCCTAACCATATGTGCCATTTGTTTTCCTTGTTTGCTGTCTCACGTGTCAACAACTACCATGAGAAGTTAACAAAGCTTCACAGGAAGTTTTTAGTGACAAAAATATACACATTTCGATGCTCGAGCTCGGGTAAGCTCCCAACCAACCTTGCATTGTCTTTTTCCTCTTGTAATGACCAAGAAAAGCTCGAATGGAAGCCTCTAAATGTCTTTCATTTTGTTTTAAACTCAAGATAGCATTGAAGTACTTCATGATCTGTAAATTTGAATAAAGTCGGTGCTTTTTTTGTTGCTTCATTGACATAATAGCTTACTAGCCATGACCATGAATAGAAAAGGTGTCATTATGCTTCATTTCTAAAAACCCTCCTATACTCTTTTGATTTCCCTTCTCTTTCATAAATCATTAATAAAGTTAAAAAAACCCAGATGGGTTTCTGGGAAAAGAGAAGAAAACTAGAATGTGGCTTAGCCCTCATCATGTGAACTGGGTTTTCTTGCATTTGTTATTTTTCTATCTTTTCTTGCATTTTGAGAAAAACAATGTTTGGGTTTCTTGTAGCCTTCATTTTTTTTTGAATTTGCAACTGTTAGTAGAGGACCCAAGTGGGTTACATGATTTCTTCGAAAGGTTCAAGTTTGTTGCAAGAAATGTAGATAATTTTGTAAATTCTTTCACCTTTCTGTTGTTTAGACATCTAGGTACATGGTATCTCCATTTGCTTGGCCTCAATAAAATATATACTATTTTGAAGTTTCAGCTTCACTTAATCTGTAGATACACTATCATTTGAATGATCTTTCTTTTTCTGCAACAAATTGAGATAATTACCTTAGCAAGAGAGTATGGAAAAAGGTCCTTTTGAGCTCAGGAAGTGGAACATTGTGAGACTTGCATTAATTTTTAAATAGTGCCTTTACATTGTTGCATGCTAGACCATATTTCGTACAAGCTCTTTGGCTTTACTCAAGATTGTATCCAATGATTTAAAAAATAAATTAATAAACTCTTCTGAAAAAGCTATTTTTGATTCTTGAACATAAGTTAGGAGGGCTTCAGAAACCTTAATGAGCAATCAAATTCTTCATTACTATAGAATGTTCTCCTTTATAATTTCTGCATTTTCCTTTTTAGTTTGTTGATATTCATTTGGTCGGCTCTCAAGTTCAAAAATTATGCTGAAAAGTTCTTCATTTTTTTCCTGTAAGTGAAGTAAATGCATTACCAATGCTTCCATGTTCTCACTCCACTTCAAATACTTGCATGTTTTACCATCTTCCTATGCAGTTTAAAGCCTTTGAAAGGGCTTCAAAATTCTATTGAATTGACTATCCAATAAACTCCAAGGTTATTATTCTTGGGCTTACACATTTCATGTCCCTTATCTCAGATAAAATGTTGACTATATTATGCTTTGACTAAACTTTCCTATCACTTTGCTTCCCATACCTCTGTGATCTAAGGGGCAAACAACCTATATGCTGCTACAATCCTCAAAAAGATGGAAAAGGAAACAGATCTTTGACTCAAAGGGGAGACCTAAGATCAGACCCTTAGATCATGGAGCAAGAATATGTAGATGCTATTTGAACTCCCAATGTTGTTCTTGTACTCTCCACCACCGTGGACCATGGCCTGGGTCTTGTCTCTTCATGATGTCTTGTCAATGCACACATTCAACCCCTATGAAAATAATGAGTTGTGCCCTTTGAATCCTTTACAAGAAATACCATGATTGACTGAAACTCATTGAAAGTACCCTATCCAGTACAATATCCCTATCCTTCGTAACTGTTTCCTATGCATGTACATGAATATACCTTAATTTTGTACCGGTTAAGTAAGATCAATGTTGTCTTTGTAACACTGCCAACTTATGCAATTGTTCCGCAAGCATTTTGCTTATCCTTATGAAATCTACCATGAGTGATAATGACACAACCTCACCCATACCACTCAGGCTACTAAGACATAATCATGAAGGATGTGTCCCTACCATGAGATTGCATCTAAAGGACTGTTCTAGTGACATATCATGGATTGTACATTCGAATTGCTATTGTATAAACATGACCATCCACTACAAAACTTGTCTTCATACATTGTTGCTTTCTTAGTGAGTTCTCATACAATTATCAGGTGACTGTAAACTATTGTAGATGGTTGTCTCATTTTAATGCAATCTTGGACATGCAGGGACTACTATGGTGACTATGTTTTCAACTGATTGACATGTCAAGAATGCAAGAGCACATCTTGTTGCATGTTTACTTCATTATAGTTTGAGCATTCAATGATTTTGTAATGTGTTGAAGTCAATGTTTTTAATGTAAAGGCACCTATTGTGCTTTACAAGTACAAACTAGCTTGTATGCACTCACCTTTCCTTTAATTTCTGTCATGTGACTCCTTACAATAGTTTATTTTGTTTTGCTTGCTTGCATGCCTTTACATGTCCACTTGAAGTTGTCCATTCTTTTTCTTTGAGTGATATTCGTCACTCTCTATCATGACATTGTTCACTTATCCTTGGATGCTATGATGTTCATAACACCTATGAATACATATTTTAATGAAGCTTCTGACCACCATTTCAGATTCATGGCCTACTCATTGCATTTTGGAAATGTTTGATAACCCTAACTCGAAACCAAGAAATCTCCTCTTGCTACCTCATAGCATGTACTCAACATTGCAGCCCCTTCATGAGATGTAGCATGATTTGTTGTTGTCCTTCTACTTGCATCATGACCATGAGTCAAGCATTACTCCTTCTATTGTCATATGTGATAAACATGCATAGTCTCATTCTAACTTTATTTGACAACCACTTGTCACATATGTGGGTGACCTAACAACTCACTTTCCTATGTGATGAGTGGCTGCCCAATAGGGTCATGGTGAGAGGGGCCAGAAAATAATTTGAAATGCTTCCTTATTATTAAATAGATGCATAATTGAACTTGATGCATCTTCAAAAACACTTCCTTTTATAAAATGGATCAAGGGTCCACTTAAGAAGATTGAAAGACATATCAGCATAGTATGATGCATCTTTTGAATCTAATAATGAAAGTTGATCAACTGGCATGATTCCATATTGATTTAATGCATTGATAAGAGATAAATCTTTGATCAAGTTGCTCAATTTCCTTTTTCTTTCAAAGCACGCTGAGCTCCACCCTTGTTGGAGCCACATTTACCCCACATGTTGCATTTGATCTGATAATTAAATAATAATCAAACTTTTCCTAAATCTGCACATGAAGCAAACAGTTAGAAAATAAATGCATATGTTGAATGTTATTTTGTTTAATGCATTTATGGATCATCTTATACATGCATAGGTAGGTGTGTATGCAAGGATTGAATCATTCATTGCTTAGAGCCTTGCTCTAACACCATGTTTTGTTCAGATGTAGGGTGAGGAGCCCCATGGAACTGGGAGGGACACAAGCGGTTCAGGGTAGCAACAGGGCAACTTGTAACCAGTCATTCATAGGCAATGATTGGTTGCGTTCTTACATGCACATTCTCTCTTTCTTTTACTTATTTATGTATAATTTGTTTCATATTTTCATTTGAATAAGAGAGCTATTCCCTTGGCTTTTGAGGGACATGTACATTTCAAGATTGTTAATAAAAGATTGCATTTGCATATCCATGTTTCTCTTTCAAATTTGCTGTGATGCAAAATTGAAATGACAAGGTGTAATTTACTTCATTTTAACAATCACTCTTCCCTACATATTGAAAGTAGCAGTTTCATGGTTTATCTTTAAATGTTTAAACAACATGAAAAGAACAAACACTATGGTTACCTGATTTTATCTAAAAGCTAAAAATCAGGTAACATTTATGGTGACATATGATATATGTTTTCCTGCTAAACATGAGACCAACTACCATTTGTGTTATCCATTGGGCACGGGGTCACTCAAAAAATCAACACTACTTGAGAACAGCATTGCAAATAGTTGTAACTCATAACACCAACAAGTAACACTTTGAAACCAAGGAAAACAACAATGCAGAATGAAAACTACCACCTAACTATGTAGAACAACACTTAGGGAAAGCTAGAAAACCGAACTAATTAATGTGCATCAGCACTTAGAGGAAACAAAATCTACTCTAATATGTACAAGAGCAATTTTAGGTCATACCTCAAAATAGAGTTTGAGGTGTATCCCATTTTATGGGATAGGTAGAGCTTCTCCATCCATTGATGACAGTTGAAAAGAATTGTTCTCTTTGCACTCTATAATGATAAACGGGCCACTTCACATGCTATCAAACTTGGTATGCTTTCCAATCCTACTCTTCAATTCATCCCATTTCAGAACCACATCTCCCTCTTTGAACACCCTGGGTGTTGCTCTTTTATCAAACACCTTCTTGGTTTGGAGTTGATGCAGCTCCATTGTTTTCATGGCTCTACCTTTGGTTTCATTTAGATCCATTAGTTGTGTGTATCAGATAGCCATTGGGTCCTCCTCTTCAAACATTTCAAGCTGGTTCATTATATCAAGAGCTGGAAGCTCAACTAATAAAGGTAGCCTTGCCTCTTTACCATATACCAGTACATAGGGGAGGTTCCAATGGACTTCTTTGGGGTTATCCTATTTGCCCACAAGGAATATTTTAACTTGCTATGCCAAGTTCTTTGGTTATCTTCGAAAATCCTTTTGATGATCCTGATCAAGTTTTTATTGGTTGACTCAGCCAAACCATTACCTTGAGGGTAATAATTTGATGAGGTATTCAGATGGATGCCATTTTTTACAGCCCAGTCACTTACTCTTAACCCAACAAACGCCAAAGCATTGTCAAAAATGATTGATTCAGGTACCCCAAATCTGGTTACCAAATCATCATAAAAATTTAAAACAACACTTTCATTGGCTTCCTTCAAAGCCACTACTTCAGTCCATCGTGTGAAATAATCGGTTGTAGTAAGTACCCACCTGTGACCTGCACTTGAAGGTGGGTTAATGGCACCTATGAAATCAATGCCCCATCTCATGAAGGGTTGCTCTACTTGAATAGGTTGCAATGGTAAAGCTAGCAGCCTCTCTTTGCCTACAAAAATGGCACATTTTACACACTTCCTGGCCCAAGCATGGACATCTTTAAACAAGCTTGGCCAATAATAGCCAGCTCTCATGATTTTCCATGTAGTTGTTCTTGGGGCAAAATGACCCCTTGCAGTTCCATCATGGAACTCATGAAGTACTTTATCAACTTGATGTTGATCAATGCATCTCAGAAGGATGTCATTAATGTCCTTTCTAAAAAGAATGTTGCCAATCAAAACATAAGGAATAGACTGCAGTCTAAAATACCTCTGTTTGGATTTATCTAGACCTGGTAGACACTCACCAGTTTGCAAAAAGTGATTCATATCTTGCACCCAACCTGCATTTGTTGTAGCTACATCTACTTCAAGCCCGTTATTAGCAACCAGAACTTCCTTTGTTTTTGCATTTCCTTCGTTTTCATCCTTCATAGCTAGTTGTTCACACAGCCCTTTACTCCTGGCAAGCTTTGTTATCTTGATGTCAACGTCATACTCCATAACCTTTGTTATCCAGCCTACCCTTTTATCATTTAGATCCCTGCTTAGCGAGAATTCCTTCACACTTGGGTGAGCAACCATTAAATGTACCTTGCTATTAGAAATCAGGGGCTTGAACTTCTTCAAGCTTTTTATGGCAGCCAATACATGTTTCTCTACAAAAGTATACCTTTGTTCATACTCCTCTAATTGTTGGCTAAAAAAGGCAATTGGTTGTTCTAGGCCAGCATCGTTCTGTTGTACCAGTATTGCAGAAATTATATCAATGCTGCCAAAAGCATATAAAATGAAGTCTTTTGAGAATTTTGGGTTTACCAAAGTAGGGGCTGCTAATAAAGCTTCCTTTATGACTTCGAAACTGTGCTTGGCCTCCTTGGTCCAACTGAAACTGACATTATTTTTTAACATTGCAGTTAGTGGTTTCAACAGATTGGAAATGTCAGGAATAAACCTTCTAACAAAATTGATTCTGCCAAGAAAAATTTGAATCCCCTTTTTATGGATGGGCAAGGGAAGATCCAAAATGGTACTTACTCTTTATGGATCAATGGTGATCCCCTATTTTGACACAATATGTCCTAAAAGCTTTCCTTCACGGAAAATAAAGATACATTTCTTGGGGTTGAGGGATATACCATACTCCCTACACCTCTCAAATACTTGTTTCATATGTGCAAGGTGTTCATCAGCGTTCTTAGAAAACACATTTACATCATCAAGGCAAATAAGTATTAGTTTGTGAATGAGACCTTTAAGCCTTGTCAATTGCCCTCTGAAACATGGCACCAACATTGGACAGGCCAAAAGGAATCCTTTTATAAGCCATGGTGCCCCATTTTGTCCTCTTCTTTGACTAAAACTTGGTTATAGCTTGAATAACCATCAAGTAATGAGAATCTTTCTGAACCAGCTACAATTTGCAGAATCTGCTCCATTGAGGGCAACAGATAATGATCCTTTAGCGAGGCTTTATTGAGGTCTCTAAAGTCAACACACAACCTAATTTCACCATTTTTCTTTCTAACCAAGACAAGGTTAGAGACCCATGAGGTGTGTTTGATTGGAATAATGATGTCTCTCTCAATTAGTTTGGTCAACTCTTTGACCATAAGAGGCTCAAGTTTGGGGTTTAAAGGCCTCTGTTTCTGCCTAACAGGTTTTGAGTTTGGCTCAAGCTCTATAGTATGTTGGGAAATTTAGGGATCAAAGCCTTTCAAATCAGAATATTCCCACACAAATACATCCTGGAACTCTTGACAAAGGGCAATAAAAGATTGCTTATTTGCAGGTGAACAAATTTTTCCAACTTTAAGGAGCTTACCTTTGAAGATTTCAAGCTCCTCATAGTGTTCTTCTTTGACCTGCATGCTGGTTTTACTCTTTTTAAACTGGTCATCTATACTAAAAGTGGATTCCAAGGTGAATAGACCCTTGGGTAGTTTGTTGGACTTCAATTGGATGATTTGATCATCATATTGTTGTTTGAGCTTCTCTTGGTTGACTGTTGCAAATTCATTTTCTTGCAGCATGAAGCTCAAAACCTGTTCATCACTTTCAAAGACTTGCCAATGAACGTTATTATCTAGAATAGAACGTCTGATAACTATTTTAACATATGGCTGCAACTTTTCCTTCCTAATTTCACTTGGAATATCAACTTGAGCAGTTATGGCAACCAATCTATCAACATGCTTATTTTGATCCCTAGGAATAGAAATTAGATTGAAAGTGTCAAACTCTTCTATCATATCCCACACCCTATGTTTGTAGGATTTTAAAACATCATTCTTAGTGACATGCAGACCGCTCACCTGATTGAAAATCAATTCACTATGACCATGCACTTGCAAGTAGCCAATTCCTCTCTTTCGTGCCCATTTCAAGCCCTGAACTAGACCCTCATTTTCAGTAGTATTGTTAGTACAAGAGAAAGCAAATATGAAGGTAGAGTAATATTTGTCACCCTGTGGGGACACAAGCATTGCACCCCCACTAGCACCATTCTTACTTTGAGAACCATCAAAGAACATCTTCCATACTCCGTCTTGTTGATCTAATTGTTGTCCCATCTCCTTTTCAAGGTTTGGAATCACTGAATCAGGTTCATGCAACACATAGACACCCAAACCAGTTTCCTCAATGTTATCATTTGGGCTGTCAATAATATTCTCTATTGCCCACTCACTTAGTAGTCCCATCTAATTGTACAACTCCCTTCTCAAGAGGCTGATACTTCAGTCCTAACTTATCAGCAATCTATTTAGGCATAACAGAACTACTTGCCCCTGAATCCACCATGTAATTGTGAACTAGTTTATCTCCTATTATCAAGGACACATAGAATGGGGGTGGTTTGACATCCTTACTTGGTTGTTTACTATTGTCTTGAGGTGTATTCCTCAGGACAGCCTTAGGTTGACCTACTGGTATATCATTTGAAATGCCCCCTTTAGCTAAGGTAGATTGCAACAAGTCCTTTTTCACCAAGAATAGACAGGGAATCCCACATTGACATACTCACATTTATCTTTTTCATGGATTCAATAATGTTGAAAGGTGTGTCAACATTTACCTTTTGATGAGTCTTTGCAGCAGCAGGGTCTATCTACAAGTGGGCTAGTTGGGGTTGATTCCCAAGTTGTCCACCACAGATGCCTTATGAATTTATCTGCAAAATGTGTGATATATGAGGATTGGAAGGTCCAACAACTTCATTATCTTTGTTTGCTTCTTTTCAAATCTCGAGGGCCCTCTTTTTGGCTCGGGTGTTGGTTGCTATTGGAGAGCTATCACTGCTTACTCCACAAAACTCTTCTCCTTCCCAATTCAGGAGAGTTGTGTCACTTGCAGGGAGCTCCTGCTATTGGGATGATTCACCATTAGGCACATCCTGCACACTTGAGACATTCTAAACCATCAATGCTCAATTCATCACACCATTCAAACATGTAGTTTGATTATGGGGCTAGTTGCAAGGATAGCACCAATCATATTCTGTTGTAAGGTTATTTTGAGTTGGTACCAAATCGCTGGCTGCACTGATTGGAACTGGATTGTATGGCTGAAATGGCCTCGGATTTAGATTTTGTTGTGCACCTTGAAAATTTCCCTGATATGGTTTCTTATTAGTCTGAAATTGTTGTCCTTGACCCAGATTTTGAGACTGCCAAGGCTTGAAACCTTGAAATTACTCCTTTTTAAGGGTTACAAGTTTGTTGCCAAAGGTTTGAAGTAAGTTTTCGATCTTCTGTTGGTTGCTTTTAATTTCATGCAGCTCCTGAGATGGTCCTTGGGCAACAATTTATGTGTTAACAACAGCTGGTAAAGGGGCTAATTGAGGTGGTGGCAAAGCTGTAGGAGGCTGAATATTAGGAAAAAATGGCATAGGAGGCCTAGGGGCAATCCTTCCAGCCTGTATTAGGTTGTTTGCTGCTCTCATAGTTATGTCATAGGCTATTGGCAAGGTGTTTCTGCCCATAGATTGTATTAGAACAGCAACCTCGTTGTTTAAAGCTTTCAAAAAATAGAGAAATGCATATTCAGTTGGAGGCCTTGTAGTGCCCGAAATTCTATCCCACATTCTTTGGAAATGGAAATTGAAATCCGTCATCCATTCATGAGGAGCCCATTTAATGTGAGTTAGTTGCTCCACCAATGACAAATTATCATACTTGTCTTCAAACCGCTTACAAAGTACCTCTCCCAATTTATCCCATGTTCGGATGGAATTGACTGCCAAACTCCTGAACCATTGAAGTGCTTTACCTCTAAACGATGCCACTAATAGTCTCAAGGAAAATTTTCTTGTGTTATATGATGCACTGAGCACAAATTTGAGATGTCCTTAATATGCTCAACTGGTGTAGTTTGATCTTCACCTAAAAAATATGGTATGCTTTTGAGAGCAACCATTGGAATATCATCATGTTGGGCTAATTGAAGTGGACTGCCACCAATGGCACAAAAACCTGGTTTCTTGGAACAACCATGTTTGGCACCAAGTTTTGTTGTCTTACTAGGCTGAAAACTCTCACTATTGGTGGAGTTGAAACTATTTTTCTTGATGAAACAACAACCTTCCTTGTTGTTCTACCTCTCCTATGGGGTGGTGAAAGCTGCAAATATTCTAATGGGACAAAATTTCCCCTTGTCTAAATTCATTTCATAAGTTGTCACAACATTGATCTACCATTAATTTTCACAATCGGAGCTGCCAGATATGCTAGTGTGACCTTTAAAAGTTTAAAAATATTGCTGGCAGCATATCAAAACCAACAAACTGATATGTTTTTCTAGTCTGAAATGACTATTCTATCCCACCAGGCATGCCAAAACTGTTGGCAATACAAATCTGCACCCTATTTCCTAAGCTTTTCCAATTGCACTTAGCAGATTTGGACCAACATTGGAATGCTTTCAGGTTGTGGATAACCTATTTGAAATCAAACCTCCAGATTGTGCGCCGGCTTCCCCATTTGATATCACTTAACTATTGAATTTCTGAGATAAGGGTAAGAGTTACATGAAATAAACCTAATGCTGGAAAGAAACTAAAGTGATACACCAAAACAATTTAGACCTGCTAACAGCCTTGTACACTCAAATCAATATTTCAAAGCTAACTCACACAAATCCCTATCCAATGCACTTCACATCAATAATTTATAAAGAGGTCTATAATAGTGTTCTTAAAAGGAAAAGACAGATTTCACAATTAATAAATGACCTCTAAGTCAAACAAATGCAGATTTAATGCAGGAAGACACAAACAAGGAAAAGACAAATTTCACAATTTAGACCTGCTAACAGTCTTTCTATTCATTGATAAAGTTAAAAAACCCAGATGGGTTTCTGGAAAAAGAGAAGAAAACTAGAATGTGGCTTGGCCCTCATCATGTGAACTGGGTTTTCTTGCATTTGTTATTTTTCTATCTTTTCCTGCATTTTGAGAAAAACCCTGTTTGGGTTTCTTGTAGCCTTCATTTTTTTTGAATTTGCAACTGTTAGTAGAGGACCCAAGTGGGTTACATGATTTCTTCGAAAGGTTCAGTTTGTTGCAAGAAATGAAAATAATTTTGTAAATTCTTTCACCTTTCTGTTGTTTAGACATTTGGGTACATGGTATCTTCATTTGCTTGGCCTCAATAAAAGATATACTATTCTGAAGTTTCAGCTTCACTTAATCTGTAGATACACTATCATTTGAATGATCTTTCTTTTTCTGGAACAAACTGAGATAATTACCTCAGCAAGAGAGTATGGAAAAAGGTCCTTTTGAGCTCAGGAAGTGGAACATTGTGAGACTTGCATTAATTTTTAAATAGTGCCTTTACATTGCTGCATGCTAGACCATATTTCGTACAAGCTCTTTGGCTTTACTCAAGACTGTATCCAATGATTTCAAAAACTTTTCATAAAATCTTCTGAAAAATCTATTTTTGATTCTTGAACATAAGTTAGGAGGGCTTTAGAAACCTTAATGAGAAATCAAATTCTTCGTTACTGTAGAATGTTCTCCTTTATAATTTCTGCATTTTCCTTTTCAGTTTGTTGATATTCATTTGGTCGGCTCTCAAGTTCAAAAATTATGCTGAAAAGTTGTTCATTTTTCTCCTGTAAGTGAAGTAAATGAATTACCAATGCTTCCATGTTTTACCATCTTCCTATGCAGTTTAAAGCCTTTGAAAGAGCTTCAAAATTCTATTGAATTGACTGTCTAATAAACTCCAAGGTTATTGTTCTTGGGCTTACACATTTCATGTCCCTTATCTCAGATGCAATGTTCACTATATTATGCTTTGACTAAACTTTCCTATCACTTTGCTTCCCATACCCCTGTGATCTAAGGGGCAGACCACCTATATGCTGCTACAGTCCTCAAAAAGATGGAAAAGGAAACGAACCTTTGACTCAAACGGGAGACCTAAGATCAGACCCTTAGATCATGGAGCAAGAATATGTAGATGCTATTTGAACTCCCAATGTTGTTCTTGTACTCTCCACCACTGTGGACCATGGCCTGGGTCTTGTCTCTTCATGATGTCTTGTCAATGCACACATTCAACCCCTATGAAAATAATGAACTGTTCCCTTTGAATTCTTTACAAGAAATACCATCATTGACTGAAACTCATTGAAATTACCCTGTCTGCTACAATATCCCTATCCTTTGTAACTATTTCCTATGCATGTACATGGATATACCTTGCTTTTGTAATGGTTAAGTAAGATCAATGTTGTCTTTGTAACACTGCCTCCTGATGCAACTACTCCTCAAGCATTTTTCTTATCCTTATCGACTCTACCATGAGTGATAATGACACAACCTCACCCACACCACTCAGGCTACTAAGACATAATCATGAAGGATGTGTCCCTACCATGAGATTGCATCTAAAGGACTATTCTAGTGACATATCATGGATTGTACCTTCGAGTTTCTACTATATACACATGACCATCCACTACAAAACTTGTCTTCATACATTGTTGCTTTCTGAGTGAGTTATCATTCAATTATCAGGTGACTATAAACTATTGTAGATGGTTGTCTCATTTTAATGCAATCTTGGACATGCAGGGACTACTATGGTGACTATTTTTTCAACTGATTGACATGCCAAGAATACAAGAGCACATCTTGTTGCATGTTTACTTCATTATAGTTTGAGCATTCAATGATTTTGTCATGTGTTGAAGTCACTTTTTTTAATGTAAAGGCAACTACTGTGCTTTACAAGTACAAACTAGCTTGAATGCACTCACCTTTCCTTTAATTTCTGTCATGTGCCTCCTTACAATATTTTATTCCATGTTGCTTGCTTGCATGCCTTTACATGTCCACTTGAAGTTGTCCATTCTTTTTCTTTGAGTGATATTCATTACTCTCTATCATGACATTGTTCACTTATCCTTGCATGCTATGATGTTCATAACACCTATGAATACATCTTTTAATGAAGCTTCTGACCACCATTTCAGATTCATGGCCTGCTCATTGCATTTTGGCAATGTTTGATAACCCTAAATCGAAACCAAGAAAGATCCTCTTGCTACCCCGTAGCATGTACTCAACATTGTAGCCCCTTCATGAGATGTAGTATGATTTGCTGCTATCCTTGTACTTGCATCATGACCATGAGTCAAGCGTTACTTTTGTTGCTGTCATATGTGATAAGCATGCATAGTGTCCTCATTCTAACTTTATTTGACAGCCACCTGTCACATATGTGGGTGACCTAACAACTCACTTTCCTATGTGATGAGTGATTGCCCAATAGGGTCGTGGTGAGAGGGGCCTGACAACAATTTGAAATGCTTCCTTATTATTAAATAGATGCATAATTGAACTTGATGCATCTTCAAAAACACTTCCTTTTATAAAATGGATCAAGGGTCCACTTAAGAAGATTGAAAGACATATCAGCACAATATGATGCATCTTTTGAATCTGATAATGAAAGTTGATCAACTGGCATGATTCCATATTGATTTAATGCATTGATAAGAGATAAATCTTTGATCAAGTTGCTCAATTTCCTTTTTCTTTCAAAGCACATTGAGCTCTACCCTTGTGGGAGCCACATTTACCCCACATGTTGCATTTGATCTTATAATGAAACAATAATCAAACTTTTCCTAAATATGCACATGAAGCAAACAGTTAGAAATTTAAATGCATATGTTGAATGTTGTTTTGTTTAATGCATTTAAGGATTAGCTTATATAGGCATAGGTAGGTGTGTATGCAAGGATTGAATCATTCATTGCTTAGAGCCTCACTCTAACACCATGTTTTCTTTAGATGCAGGGTGAGGAGTGCTACGGAGCTGGGAGGGACACAAGTGGTTCGGGGCATAAGCAGGGCAACTTGTAACCAGTCATTCACAGGCAATGACTGGTTCCATTCTTACATGCACATTCTCTCTTTCTTTTACTTATTCATGTATAAGTTGTTTCATATTTTCGTTTGAATAAGAGAGCTATTCCCTTGGCTTGTGAGGGACATGTGCTTTTCAAGATTGTTAATCAAAGATTGCATTTGTATATCCATGTTTCTCTTTCACATTTGCTATGATGCAAAATTGAAATGACAAGGTGTAATTTACTTTATTTTGACAATCACTCTTCCCTACATATTGAAAGTAGCAGTTTCATGGTTTATCTTTAAATGTTTAAACAACATGAAAAGAACAAACACTATGGTTACTTGATTTTAGCTGAAATGTAAAAATTAGGTAACAGGGACATCATTCCTAATGTCTCCAAGAGAGGACCAATCAAAGGATAAAAGATTCACAACTGATGGGTACAGTGTGTCACATCACCACTAAGAGGATTGTGATATGCTAAGATAGATCAAATTCTTGACGGACATTACTCCCAATGTTACCACAAAGAGGAAAGTACATTTCATGAAATAAGAAAATCACATCAAGGAACATGAAAAAGAAAAATGCAAATGAAATCATGCCAAAATAATGCCAATGTATGCCCCCACTTTAAATAAATTGCTAACACCATGCTGTGAGAAATTACATTAAAGTAGCCAAAACATGAAAAAGAAAAAGATGAAAGGAAGGGTTTCCCCCCAGAAACACATAAGGGATCTATGGATTCGAGGTTAGTATCTATCTTTGCTGCAATGATATCAGAGAGCTCAAAACTGTCATCGTTCCCCAAATACACATAGAATTAGAAGAATGAAACAAAGAGAGTGAAAAAAAAATGAAAAACCTTTTGGTTCAACATGGAAGAGACATAGGGTGTCTTGATGCCTTACATCATCCTCAAAAGGAAAACACAAGATAAACAATGCAAATGAAAGAAAAAGATCAATGAAAATGGAAGAAAGTTTATGACATATAAAAGAATGAAGGTACAAATAAAGAAATGCACATAGAGAGATAAAACATCAAACAATACGGGGGATCACGTAACACACATGCAATCAAAAGAAAAATTAACACAAAAAGGAAAGAAAAAAGACTAGTAGAGCACATGCAATTCAACCATCCAGCAGGTCATCCACATCCAAGTCTTATTCATTATATGCAGAATGCAGATCACTAGCGAGAGGGACAAAATCAAGTGTTGTACTAGGAGAATCACTTGGTTCAACATGTGGTGCATCACTCGGTTTAGGAGGATCATCATGGTTGTTATCGTTTAATCTCATAGAAGAGGAAAATATCAAATTCAGCTCATTATGCACTTGCTCCTCAATTCTAGCAGTTTCTTCATTGTCATTCAAGTTAACCACAATAGAAGGACGAATGATAATATCCATGGTGTTAAAGATCCAAGATATTAAGAGGGGGGGTGAATCAGTATCTTCTTAAGTTTTATGATCAGATACCATCCAATTATTCCAATGCAAACAATAGCATAAATAAATAAAAGCATTAATAGAATATCAGATTAGAGAACACAAGAACACCATGATTTTTTATGTGGAAAACCCAAATGTGAAAAACCACGGTGAGTGTTATCTCACAATATTATATAACTGGTTATAGAATATTACAACATGGGTGGCTCACTGCTAGGACTCACTATCCAAAAACAAAAGACTCACTGCCTACAAAATTACAACAATATGACTTTTAGCTAGAAAATGAACTAACAAAGTACACCTAATGAGTGTAGATTTAGTTCTAGATAAAGCTCAATAAATGGACTTAGCACATTTCATCATGTTTGCACTGCTTCACAACTTCGTACAAATCACACACACACTTTCTTCAAAAAAAAATTCATTATATATATTCCATCTCTTCACAAGCATCAGTTAGGTCGGCCTAATTAGATGCACTTCATATTTACCAAAAATATCATTTGTTAGCTACAAGCTTAGAAAAAGATAACCCACATGCTTCAACAAGTCAACATGGACCTAGAATAGTTTGCACATATATCCGCATAACAAAACTATTTTCACCTTTACATAATTCACCAAAGAAATTAGCCAGGAATAGATTTCAAACCAAAAAAAAAAACATTCTATACGAGCATCGGATACGTGAAATATTGAATGTACGTGTTCCCAACATCTACAAACCATTTCCCAAATCCACAAGCAACAATGATCATTGGAAAATAAACGCGGATCAAAATATCAGAGGATTTAAGCGAAATACTGGTTCAGATACCAAACTAGAATACCAAAGTAACTTTAGTCTTGATCTTGCAGCTGCAACTCATATATCATGGTGACATCAATCAAAAACAAAAAGTAACGAAATGAGATGTTCTTCATTTTTCCAACAATCTCTCCCTTTATCATTGATGGCAACATGTGCCAAAACCAAAAAGGAATATATACAAAATTCTCTATTTACAATACTTCTCCCCCTAACACCAACATTTCACCACTTCACTCCCCCTTTGATACCAAGGACAAAGGATGTGCCAAGAACAACTAAAAAACATTAAATTAAAGAAAACAAAGAAACATATATCAACTAGAAGATGATGATCCTTGAAGCTCCTTCAGAATACCTTCCCAAACTATTTTCATTTTACCCAGCCTTCCTTTGCTACAGTTAGCATCCTGTTCAGAGATTCCAACTCTATCAAAGTTTCTTTAGCATCATCTAGAGTATTAGGAATTAGGTTTATCTTCTCAAGCCTTCTAGAGCAAGCTAGAGCCTCTCCAACTAGAGTGTATTCCATTCTTACAATATCCCTTAATAGACTGAATTTTTTGATAATTTCTTATTTCTATTTCTGCAAGGCAAAGAAATTTTCTCTATGTGCAACAATGGTCTTCCAGAATGATATGTGTTTATCTTTAGATACACTATAAGTACCGAAAATAGTAGAAAATTGGGACTCAATGGAGTCCATAACAATCTTGATATTCTAAGTGGCATCTGACCACTTTAAGCAATAAGATAGAACTACATCTACCTCATATTCACATACTTTCACTGCTTCCAGATTCTTTTCGACACAAGAATGTGCAAGAGCACATTTTTCCTGTAAATCCAATAGTCTTTTATCCACCAAGTTTTCTTCTATCTCTTGTCTTGTCTTTTCATTAAGTCCAGAGGAATACTCCTTGAAGGAGTCTAACAATAATCTCATATTTTCAATGGGGGAAAGGGATGTATCAATGGATGTACTAGGCATAGCTTCTTGTAATGCTTTTAGAGCATCTTCTATCAGTTCCATTCCATTTTGATGTGTCTCAAGAATTTCATTTCTTCTGGATGCTTGCATAGCATCACCCAACACAACTTTATGTACTGTAGACATCTTTTCCACATCAACATATCCTTCAATCAAAGGGAGTTTCAAAAGTTTTAAGGGAATAATCGGTTGAAATATAATTTACTTAGATAGAAAAACTTTTAGTACGTCACCACCAGAAGACCAATCACTAGGATGCTTCATTGAATTTACAATCTATTTTTCTTCTTCATTTTTCTCGGAGGATTCCACAACTATCTTTTCTTCCTCTCCCTTTTATTTTTCTTTATCTTCCTCTACTACCTCTTCTTCTTCTTCCTCTTTCTTTTCACCTTCATCTTCATCTTTATCTTTATCTTTATCATTATTGTTATCTTTTTCATTGTTGTTCTCTTTCTCATCTCCATCCTTTTCATCTTTATTTTGATCTTCCTCAAGATTGTCTTGACCTTCTTCTTCATTTCCCTATCCATCCTCTTTAGCATTGTCTTTATTTTCTTCATCATTTCCCTATCCATCCTCTTTAGCATTGTCTTTATTTTCTTCATCATTTCCCTATCCATCCTCTTTAGCATTGTCTTTATTTTCTTCATCATTTCCTTGCTCTTTTTTGCCTTTTCCTTCTAAAGTATGCTCTAGATGAGCATCATTATGTTTCTCAATCTCATTTTCTCCCTTATTCTTCTCATTAACTTCATCACCAATATTAATTTCAATATCAAAACTATCATAAATTTCTTCATTACTTGTACCTAGAGGAACATTTTCCTCAGCATTTTCAGCAACAACATCATCATCGATTTCGAGCATACCATACTTTTCTGCTATTTCCCAGATTACCTTTGTTGATTCCTTTCTTATTTCTTTTCATCGACATATGCACTCTACTCTTCATCTGAAACATTTCAACATAGATCTTCTTAGAGATTTTAGATTATCATGGGCTAAGGAGGACCTAATCTTATTATATGCTACATTTCTAATCTTTTCTTCAAACACAATGACCTTAGATCTCCTTGTCATCATATCACCCCACATGCTTTTAGGAACATCTTTCTTTATGTTATCCCATTTGACTTCTAAGACAAAACATACTGAATAATAGCTAAAAGAAATGTTTTCTTGTCTTCTTCTCCAACTTTATCGTAGAATTCATTTTTGGGTTGGAGCATGTTCTCAAAAGTTAACAAAGCATTAATATTTGGCTCAAGTTTATATCGAGGGCCAGAAGTTACCGAAATATCTTGTTCACATTTTTGGTTAGCAGAGGTCTCACTAGCTACCTTAGCCTTCTTTGATTCATGCTTGGTGTGCACATGTATACTGAAATCATGCTTGATGATGAAACAATGTGTACTCTTTTAGAACCAACAACTTCTATAGATGCACCTTCACCGGAGGGTAAACCTCCTCTTTTTCTCCTTACCAACTTTGCTTCAAGATCTTCCTCTTCTTTGTCTTGATCATCAGTAACACTAAGATTCTTCTCTCTTGTTTCCTTTTCTTTCTTTCCTCTCTTTGTAGGGGCAACCAAAGGGGTCACTTTCCTCTTCCTGGATCTTGTGGTAGGTCCGGAGGAAACATGACCTTTTCCCTTATCAACAGTACTAGTTTCATTCTTCATTGCAGGGACTGTGGAGGATTTTGTAGGGGTATTCCTTCCGGATCTCCTAGAACTAGATGATTTTGCTTCCAGTTGCACTCCTCTAGCTCTTCCAAGAGCAATTTCCTCATCAATGAAACCAACATCTTTAAGTGTTTTCTCCACTTTCTTCATAATTTAAGGCTTCTGCTATTCCATATGAATTTCCATAGATTTGTCAGCATATGTCCCAATTCTAGGTTCATTGGGGTTCTTTGGATTCTTTAGAAATATATGCACATAGCCTTCAACTTCTTCTTCTATTATTTCATATCCAAGAGGCTGAATCCAGATAGTTCGAGGTTCTACAGCCTCAATCATGCATTCATTAGTGGAGACATGAAATATGATATCATTCTTATACTTCTCCACAATTTTTCTCAAAATTCTATCCCTTTCATTCATATTTCTTTTAAATACTACAAAGAATGTTGTCAAAGCATTTTTTTGAGCATCCAGATTTCCCAGATTGTGCAAATAATCAAAACTTTGATGGCCCACTGGTTTGGATGGGTTCCAAAATACTTCTTCACTTTTTCCTAGAAGCCTCTTCATGAAGTAAAACAATAAACATATGATCACATAACCAAACTTAAAGGAATACTTCTTTTCCTTTGTTTGCTTTATGTTCTCTAACAATTTCAATCAAAGAAGCTCGTAGAGATCATAATTTCCACCTTTCACCACCATATCAAAGCTTGTATAGTTTTTTTTGGTCGAAAATAAATTCTCTCTGTTTGTGAAATATATCTTATGACCTATCCTGAGAGATACATACTTTATTGTTGGATTAGTAATTGTTTTTGTTGCTAGAGCTCTTTTATTGTATCTAGCTCCTATAAGTTCTTCTACAACCTCATTCTTTACAAATTTTAGAATGGGAACTGTACCTTTGTCCCATAACCTAGTAACATCCCTAATCACTTCCTTCATTATAAGATGCGACCGGTCAATCCACAAATTTTTTTCATGGATTCTGTTGAGAACTGACTTCACAAATTTGTCATCATAGCTGAAATTAGGGAAATTATTCCCGAAATCTAACCTTTTATCAACCACATTCAAATACTTAGGTGCTCCCCTGAATTCATCTCTAGTAAGCTCATCTTTGTAGATGTCAATTAGCTTCACATGATTTTATTCTTCAAATTTTACCCGAATCATCATCCTAGTATGCTCAGTCAACATTACGCCATATAGAATTGATGAAAATGCGCTCATGGGATCATCTTCAAAAATATTTGAAGAGTACTTTTTGTAAGAGGGCCTCGGCCTCTTTGAGGCTTTCACAACAATGGGGGTTGCCATTTTACAGGTTCTAAATTCAAAAAACTTAGCCAAAACATAAAGCACAACTGCTCAGAAGATATAAATACCTTTTTCTGCACACAAAACTGTAACTAGGGTTTCCACAGTTCAAGCTCCAATTTTCTTTAGCAATGCTCCAAAAGTTCTTCAAATTCTCCAAATGCTCGAATGAAAAAATTCCTTGATCATTTTCTTTATAAAACAACAATTTTCCCTAATTCACATTTATTGCAAAAAACTCCAAAAATCTACTAAAAACTCTTTTCTTTTATATAGACAAACCCTAATTTTCTTCGCAAAGAATCATCCCTGAATATATTCTACTGGTTCCTTTTCCAAAACCTCTGAAAACTCAATCTTCACCTCTCTTTCTTGTTCCAGCCTTTGACACACCTTTTATTCAAGGGTTTCTTACAATTTTTTGATAAAGCTCCCCATATGACTTTGCTAGCTCTAGTTACCGAATAAATTGTCTATACTGGATGAGGGCACAAAATCATCAGTTGTCTCTAGTTCTTCTTTCTTTCTCCAAATCTTGCTCATCTCTTACTTAATCTCATCTTTTTCAACCTTCTTCATAGATTCATTCTTTTCTACTGGATTGGTTTCCTTGCTCTTCTTGCTTTTGTAGACTCTTGAAACATGTCCCAGTTTGTTGTAGTTGTAGCAAACAATATTCCTTTGATTAGATAGATTTCCATTGACTCTTGTTATGCATTGGTTAGCTTTATGCCCATACTTGCTGCTAGTGCATCAATAGCCATTGAAATACTGATTCATTCCTCTTACATTAAACTGATTCATCATCATGGTCTAGCATTCACTTGCTCTATGTCCAGTTCTTTTGCATGCAAATAATTGACCGGAGAAAGGATAAGGGAATTGATTCATCCTAATTCTACATTTAGTTTCCTTGTGACCAAATCTATTGCATGAAAGAAAAGTTCCATTAAAAGAAGGGTTCCTTTGTGCATTAGGTTGTCTCATCGGAGGTCTCCTAGCAGAGTTCTTCAAATTTTCAACTGCTTACCTTTATTCAGAGTCTTCTAATCATTCACACTCTTAGAAATTTCACTTGCATCATTTCCCAGACCACCTTTATCTTTACTTGGTTTTTATCCTGCAATTAATTCATAAAGCCTTTCTGAGCTAGATCTGAAATTTTTTTCACAAAGTTTCACCTTCTCTAGATCCACTTTCAGGTTCACAATTTCTTGTTCAAGCTTGGTACAATCTTTAGACTTGATTTGTACCAACTTGTTTATAAACTCTTCAATCCTTTTCTTCTCTTCCACTTGCACTTTTAGACTGGTAATCTCTTCATTTTCCTTCTTTAACTAATTAGTCACTTCCTTATGCCTGTATTTGAAATTTTTCAATTGCTCCTTAAGTTTACAAACAAATTCATTCACTTCCTCAAGATTCTCCTTCAGATCTTTGTTGTCTCTTTCAACTTTATCAAGAGCAGTCTAGAGCTCTCCTTTGTCATCCATTTCTTCCATCTTCAAGATCTCCCTCAAGTTGTTAGGCTTAATCAAAGGAACCTTGCTCTAATACTAATTGTTAAAGATCCAAGGTACTGAGAGGGGGGGTGAATCAGTATCTTCTTAAATTTTTTGATCAGATACCATCAAATTATTCCAATGCAGACAATAGTAGAAATAAATAAAAGCATTTACAGAACATAAAATCAGAGAACACAAGAACACCAATATTTTTTACATGTAAAACCTAAATGGGAAAAACCACGGTGAGTGTTAGCTCACAATATTATATAATCGGTTATAGAATATTACATGGGTGGCTCATTGCTAGGACTCACTGTCTAGAAACAAAGGCTCACTGCCTACAAAATTGCAACAATGGAATGGCTTTTAGCTAGAAAATGAACTAACAAAGTACACCTAATCAGTGTGGATTTAGTTCTAGATAAAGCTTAATAAATGGACTTAGCAAATTTCATCATGTTTGCACTGCTTCACAAATTTGCACAAATCACACACACACTTTCTTAAAAAATTTGTTCATTATATATATCCCATCTCTTTGCAAGCATCAGTTAGGTTGACCTAATTAGATGTACTTCATATTTACCAAAAATACCCTTTGTCAGCTACAAGCTTAGAAAAAAGATAACCCACACACTTCAACAAGTTGACATGGACCTAAAATAGGTCGCACATATATCTGCATAACAAAACTATTTTCACCTTTACATAATTAACCAAAGAAGTCGGCCAAGAATAGATTTGAAAAAAAAAAAAAAAATCTATATGAGAACGTGATACATGAAATCTCAAATGTATGTGCTCCCAACATTTTCAAGCCATTTCCCAAAGCTGCAAGCAATAGTGATCATTAGAAAACAAATGAAGATCAAAATACCAGAGGATTTAAGCAAAATACAGGTTCAGATACTGAACTAGAATACCAGAGTAACTTTTGTCTTGATCTTGTAGTTGCAACTCATATATCATGGTTACATCAATGACAAACAAAAAGTAACAAAATGAGATGTTCTTCATTTTTCCAACACATGGAAGGTGACAGTCCTTGTTGTGTTGGAGACGTAGGATCTATTGGCTCTAATAAAGGAGGAGGCTCATCGTTTATTGCTTCTGTTAAGTTTGAATTTTGATTTTTGATGTTGTTTTCTTCATTCATCTTTCAAGAAATAGCATGACAATCTATAGCTACACTATCTATAATTTTTGTTTCTTTTATTACGGTTTTCAAGTTGCATTTGTGTAGGAGTGGATTATCAACCATAGGTTCCTTTTCTTCTTGTGAGGAAAGAACAAAAGAAACTGTAGACATGCAAAATTAGCATCATGCATTCAATTAGGTCCATTCATCAAGTAAACCAAGTTCACATTCATCCGCTCATAAAGTTAATCAAGTTCATTAAATCCATTCATTAGGAAAATCAGGTTCATTTAATTCAATCTCTAAGGATTATCCACTTAAATTGAATAAATTAACTTTATTTAATTTAAGCCTATCATTCCCTCTTTGATTAAATAAATCAAGACTTTATTTAATTAAATCTCAAAATTCATATTTCTCCCTCTTGATTTAAATAAATCAAAATATTCAAGTCAAATGGGTCAAAGCATCTTAATCATCACCTAAGCTAATCTAATCCTGATTAACCTAATCTAATTACCCATCACATCCTCTAGCTTTTCCCACTTGCACCAATAAATCATTTTAATTCATTTATAAATTCATTAATTTCTTTCAACTTGGCATAAAAATGGAATATTCCCTCAAGTTTGAATATGAAGACAAGTTGACTTGTCCCTTCCAACATGGCAATAACTTCTCTCTTTCATGTCCCCCTCTCAACATTTAATTCACAATTTCAAATTTGAATCTCCCCCTCTTTGGTACATTGGCCAAAACTTGTACATTCCTCAACCTATCATAATGTGACAAGTGGCTTCATCTCATTGGCCAAATCATTATCCCAAATTGCTCTATTTTGAGCTCTCTTCCAACTTGAAAATCTATAAATGAAAGGCCTCATTCTTCATCAACCCATCTACACTCTCATGCAAAGTTACTCTCTTAAACTGAGAACTAATTTTTCCCATCACCATTGCATTGCATCATTTGATTTTTAGCAAGGATTGGGAAAGGGTCATTGGCACATTTAACACCAATCCAATATGGAATAGGTACATGTTATGCTTTTAGATGTCTTTTAATCCTTGATATTGGTTACATTTTCTTAAGCATTTACATGTTATTTCATAGGAGCATTTTGATAAGTTTGCATATAACTAACCCATGTTTGAGGTTTAAGTCATTTGCATATTTTAGGTGCTTCATCATGGCGCTAGAAGGAGGGCATGAAATGTTTTGGGCTTTACTATGTTTTGTGTTCAACTCATTAGGATTTTTGCAGACATAAAACGTTTGAATTCTTTTGGATCTGTAGCATTTTTTTATTTCGTGTTATTTCTTCATTGTTAGTTGTTATAAACTGATGGGTACAACTTCATGGATTTCAAGTTTGTCTGTTTCATATAAAATCCATCTGAGAGGAAATTCATAGCTAGTTTAATCTAATTCCTTTTTTGTAGACCTGTGAATGCGATTTGGGTTACATATTAGCATGTTTTAGATTTCTCACGTGTCTACTCTGGATAATCTATTTGCGTGTCACTCATTTGTTGCCAAAAGCATGTGTTGTTATAATCAATGGCTGTAAATTGGATGGATTTTTAAATTTGTACAAGTCTGTGAGTAGTTTTTTTTTTTTTTTTAAAGAAAAAAATAGTGAACATAAGATAAGTGATTAAACTCTAAATATATTGTATTGGCTTTTATGGAGAGGACAAGCATTGGAATCTCCTAAGATGCTGAATGCTTCAACTAACGAAAAGTTAACTTCAATTGATTTTTTGAAATATACTTGTGGGAGTGTTGACTGATGTTGGTTGTTAGATACAAATTTTGGTCGAACATTATGATGTACATTCACTTTTCTCTTTATGTTAAAAATCCAACAATCTGATACGCAGTACAACATAAGTAGATGTAATTATCTTCAACATTTATGATCACACACTCTATATATGTTCTCCATTCATGATAGCAATTATTTAAACTACTTTATATAGTCAACATCTCATATACATACAATAATTGACGAAACCTTTTGTTCAATATACTTTGATGGATGTTCAGGGTCTATCCCAAGTCTACGCATAGGAAGGAGACTAGCACGAGTCATTGAATTTAAATCATACCTGCCAATTGCTCAATTTGAAAATCCCTCTTAAGTGGTTAGGCGCAGATTTAGAGTTGTCTGCCAATTGCATGGGGTTAAAGGCTTTATTTCTATGTCATAAATGCGTTCAATTGAAAGTTCCTTCCTGAGCATTTATGGTTTTTGGTTCTACACCTGTCAAATGCATTCCTTTGAAAGTTTCTAGAGCCTGTTCTAGGAAACCAATCGACACATATCCTGCAAACAGTAAAGTATTTTTCCATGTACATAGGTTAAAAATGATTTTTGAATTGCATTTACTTAAAAGTTTCTCACCTCGTCTATGCTTCCACATTTGTATGCAAACATGAGATGACATATCTTTGTGGCATTTTGGCAACCAGCTCGTGACTTGTCTTTGTTGCCACCCCTTGCACACAAGTCTGTACATTACATTTTCTAAGTCTGCCCAAATAATAGAGCCCAATATTCCTTCGTATTTGTTGGTGTGGTAAAATTTTTAGTTTTTTTTGCTATTGTTAGATCAGATCTATAGCAAAAAAAAAAAGAGAGAATGGAGATTTTTTTTAGATCTTTATTATTTCCTGCACTCAATACTCACATCACTTGTGCTTGGCATAATTAACAGTTCACACATCACCTGTATTTTGGAATCCTCGTTGTGGTTGTGTTTTTTACAGCACCCGTATATTTGAAAGCTCTCATTTTTCTAGCATTTGGTGGCCTATGCCTTTATGGGGTAACGCTGACCAAAGACTTCCCCAAGTTCGTATCTTAACTAGTCTGACATCTAAGTTTCTACTTCATTATGACTGAATATTAGGTATCAATTCAACAGGAAAGAAAAGAAAGAATGTCCACACAACAAATATGTACTAACATTAGAAGAAGCTATTATTGGTGGAGCCCATCGACATGTCTTTGAAGAAAAATAGTTGCTTAGATTTCTATCATATATAATCTAACAGGTGGTTGTTTCAAAGATAGAATTAATTTTTCTTGATGGGTATGGCTAGCAACAATAAAGGTTCAGTGTGTGGGATTTGTTTGGCAACGTGCAAGTATTCCACTCACAGGTGCGTTGTCCAAAATAATTTAACTTGTAACGTATTTGCTCCTGTCTTATCATTGCATAGTGAGCTTAACAAATCAGCTTGACATTAAATAAAGTAGGTGCAATATTGAAAACCAGTGCGAATTGATAGCTGAGCCTATAGCCTTTATTGTACCGTATTGAAACGAAAAGCATGATCACTTGTATTGATTCTCCACAAGTTTTTTTTTGTTGTTTCATTCACCACTTTTCAAGTTAATTCTTTTGTCTATAGCTGTTCATCGAACTAGAGGAACCAAATTTAAAAAAAAATAAAAAAAATCTGAGGGAGCACGCACAGTCTACTATTGTTTATTTTAAGCAACATACGGTGCCATGTATCATTTACTACTTTAGTAAACCTTTTAGTAAATTATGTCTTTGATGCATGTTTTTAGTAATTGATTTAATTGTTTTTGTGCATTTATTTCAATGTTCTCTCATATTATATCAATATACTTACAATTTATTGATCTTCTAATAAATGTCATAAATTATATTATCACATTTATTATGATAGTAAAAATTTGAGCCTATAATGATGTTATTGAGAGATTTATTCGTTGTTGTTGATTGAATCAATGAATCTAGTGACATAGATTAATACTTTGATAAGGGAAAGAGTGGACCTAGCAAGTGTGGTACCTTCTCAATGCAATCAATATCAAAGCGTGGTCCACTTATAAATACTTTTGATCATCCAAATCATTTGTTCTTTCAAATTTAAATCATGTTATTGTTTGGAGTTAGTGATCAAAATGAATTTAATGTTCTAATTGTCACATGATTGTATTTTCTTTTTATAGGAAAGAGAGGAAGGAAAATGAGGTAAAAGAGGAAAATGAAGAAGGAAAACAAAGAAGGAAAAGCAAAAGGCTGACATCAAAATCAAACATTGAAATCAAGTGAAAACAAAAGCGAGATTGGAGTTGAAGAATTAAGCATCAAACTTGAAACCCAAAAGCGTTTTTAAATGCTTTGAGCTTCCGTCGCACACCTTAATTTTCTTTTTTAGGCTACCTCATCTTTGGTTTTGGGCTTTAAAATGAACATTACCTAGGATTTCAAATTTCATTGTGAAAGGATTAAAATGAACTTTAGGCAACATTGACTAGATTTCGTTTGAGGTTAACAAATCGAACAAGGGAACTCTCATATTTCATTTTGGTGCCTTAAAATGAATCAAAAGAACTACTTTGTGGGATCTAAAATGAACATGTACTATTTTGTTTTGTGAGAGCTTACTTAAACTAATCTCATTGGAAAAGGACGTATGCACTTCTATCGCGCTTTATAGCGATCTTTAGAATCAAAAGGCCTTTTTCATTATTTTAGGGTAAGATAAAGAAATCACCTCCACACTTCGTTTTGGGTTTAAAATTGAACAAAATATTGTGCGAGTGTGAGTGAGCTTATGGCATGTGTTTGTCCCTTTGTTTCTAAACAAGGGTTGATCAAACTATGAATAAGTTTATTCACTTTTGTCTATCTTAGATGGCCTGCCTTGGGGAAAAATTACTCACCCAAGGGAATGACTCAACTGGTAACACTCTAAAGCCAAGAGTATTTCTAGCCAGGATATAAATGTGGGTATTGGAGTAAATGCTAGTATCACGTGGTTGACTCCGACGAGATGGATCTGAAAAGGGACTCTCGCCATATGGGTCAATCTCCACGAATGGAAAGTCTGAACTAAAATCCTTGTTTGTAGCAACCAACTAGTCCATCCAACGAGTTTATCAAAGTGGTGCATTGGAACTTAGATTCCAAGAAATTACTTGCCATGTCCAATCTTAGTTAAAGTATAAAGGTTAAGACTTCATTCTTAACATACCTTTATACTCTCTCCTTGGTTGCATGTAAAATCATCTCTTCTACTACAAAGGGCATGAGGAAAGCCCACCAAGAAAAATGTACCAATTGAGCTAGGATGTTATATTGCTTGTGAGTCAATTTGAAAACACAGTGCTTTGATCAAAAACATTGGAAAACCAACATTCAACATGAGCATCAAATCTCAAACCCTTTAGGAGAAGCAAATATCTTTGAACGAATTCACATGCTATTGCTTTCCCTTGGGATTTTATCCTTAGAGGCTTCTAAGCATTTGGATTTCCTCTCAATTTTCTCCTACTGAGGTCAACATTAGGAAACCTTTGCCTTGATTTCCTTGATTTTCGCATAATGCATTTTGTGGGATGAAAGAAAATTAGGACATTGGACATTTAGTTGAAAACCTAATCAAGAAGTGTTTGTGATAAAAAGAATCCATTAAGAAAAGATTAAATCAATTGGACCCCACATATGTGCTTGGCATCTTTTGGTCATATGGTTTTCATGCAAACATTGGTCTTTTGATTTTGAATTACTCTTAGAGAAAAGCATGTTCTTCACTATCTTGGTCTTGTAAACAAGTCCTTCCTAGATTCATTTAGGATCAAAATAAAACACTTCATCCATCCAAACATTTATCATCCCATCCCACAAGCAACTTTAGAGCTTTGGAAACATCATTCTATACTTGGGTAAATCATCAAAATCTAAACCACCTTGTTTAGTTAGGTGTATGGGAATGCATCCTTTCTATACATTTAATTGAATTAGCAATCCTTTTGAACAAGTTCATCCTATGATCACATCTAACATCTTAGGGTTTACAAGTTCACTATCTAAATCAAACAATCAAAATCAAGCCCTAAGTCTAGCATTGATACAAAGTCCCTAAAAATACTCATATCATTCACCCATTTCATCATTCATCTCACCATTGGTCCTAAACACTTGAGAGGTCAACAAGGTCAAAACACAAGAGGAACATGGAATATAAACTTGATCCATAGATCATGAGTAATCCAAATCAATTGAACTTTTAAAGCCTTACAATGCTAATTGATTATCAAAACTCACACATGGGATCATTACCTTATACAAATATCAATGGTACAACAAATGTGAGTATGCCCAAATTAAAGTTTGGAACACCTTTCCTGATGATAGAGTTAAATCCAAGTCCAAACCCACAAATCTATCAACCTAACAATCAATGCATGAACCTTCAAATGAACGTCATCCCATCAAATCCCTACATGCCAAAAGTGAATATACCAAGTACAACATTAGCAAACATGAATCCAAAAAACTTTGGGATAAATATGTTTGCAAATTGTACAAATGTTGTTCAAAGTCCAAACAAGATGTTAACAACTCCATGTATTAATCCAAGTCAAGGTAACACCATGCAAAATCAAAGTTACCTAAAATAAGGCAATGTGATTCCCAACATCAACAATGGTCAATTTCAACCTATCATGCCAAATCTGAACATCATCCCAAATCATAACAATTTCCAAAATCAATTTGTCCATGATCTCATTCAAAAACCACAAATATGCATCCCAAATCTGCTTGAACAAAAACCAAATCAACTATGTCAAGGGAGTCAAGATCGAGATCAAGATCAAATTTGGTGAGATCAAATTGCTACACTTACCAAAATAGTTGAGTCATTACGCCAAGAGACATCTCCACCACCATTACCCATATCAACATCATTCCTTGATTTAGGGCTTCCCCCTTTACCTAGCACCAATCACTCCATCCAAATCAATCCATCTAACACCAATCAAGCCATCACATCAAATCCTTTGAATATACCATTCACATCACACCAAGAGATGGTATATAATCAAATGACAACATCAATCCCAGAAAATCAAAATATGGTCTCCCAAAGACCTATCACCTTGGTCATTCTGACCATTCCCATCACCTTGACCATTCTGACCACCACTCTCACACCCATCACATCTCAACCCCTCAATACCATGATCACTCCAAGCGTATCTCAACCACTTGTCACTACTTCCAACACAATTTTGAATTTGCCACCACCACCACCAAAACCAAACACAACAAGATAATATAAAATTGCAATAAAAGCTCACCAGGCCTACCAAAAGGCCATCCAACAATATCTAGCCATGCAACAAGCAACACAAGCTCAACAAGTGCAACAAGCCTCTCAAGCTACCCAACAAACACAAGTAAAAACACAAAAAAATGATAACTATTGGGGATAGTGATGAACATTCAACCACTGGTGATAGCATTGAAAATATCCCCGCCACAATTGCTGAAAGAAATGATCAAGATCTATCCATCAAAGAGCACATTGAATATGTTTCTATCTCGTTTGAAGATCAAATCAACATATGTCAAGAATCACTTTTCAATCATGATCAAAATCCACCAACCAACAATGATCCAATTCAAGAAATGTCAACATCATTTGACCCTATGATTGAAGACATTGGAAATCCCTCCACCACAATTGTTGAAAACAATGATCAAGATCTCTCCATCGATGAGCACCTTGAAGATGTTTCCACCCCATCCGATGGTCAACTCAACATACATCAAGATCCACTTTTTAGTGATCTATTTCAAGGAGTGTTAGGATTATTTGATCCTATTGACATAATGCACAATCTGTTGACCTATGATCATGTTGAAAATGTCTCTACATCGCCTTAGAGGACATATCTCAAAAGTGTATTCCAAAGCATGATCAAAATCTTTCACCAAAGTCTAGCAATGGTCCTTTCCAAGACATGTTGACATCCTTTGACCTCATGGTCACAGACATTGAAGGAACCCTAAACTCGACACTTGAGGATATTGAACCACTTAGCATGTCTAATGGCGACATCCAAGAACCCTTTGTAAGCAATCCATCCTTTGAAACTAACCCATGTCAAGAACTTGATCCAAAGCATGTCGAAAGCAACTTTGAAATCATTCAAGATCAAGAATTTGTATCTTCAAGATACTACAATAATCTAATGGACACTCTCCTATCTATGCAAGATGATCATATCCATGTACCACATACTCCTCCATCTACCCATGAGATGCTTTTTGTGGATGGACACATCGATGATCTTCATTCAAAACATGATTCCTTTTCTCCTGATATTATTACACAAAAAGAGCAAAATAGTGATTCTTATAGTCAAACTGAGTTTTCAACATCAGGATCAGCTATATCTCAAATTCAAACTGAGGACATCATGTATGAAGATATCCAACATTATCCACTCAAGGAAGCAGGTTAGACAGAAAAATATATTTTGAGGTTAGCAGAGCAACAAATTGAAATAACATCATCTGCAGTGGTTGTTTATCAGAGAATGCATTCTAAACAGGAACCCTCAAAACAAGTAGAATTAAGGAATGAAGGTGCCACTACCACCATACTGGGGGCAACTATGTCTCAAGAAAATGTCAACATAGGGAGCACAAAGAATCCTTATGATGAAACTAATGCCAATACTACAACCAGTCACATCATGAATCTTCTTCCACCCATCACCCAATCTATGAGTTGGGACCTGTATACACCTAGAAATGGTCACATCACAATAGTCTGGTAATCAATAATATTTAATTAAATCTCTGAATTCAATTTGCATATAAATGAATCTAAATAATTTAGTTATATTGTTCATTCTTTCATTTCGATTAAATAAATAAGTTTATTTAATCACTTTTCTTATCCATTTCTTAATTAATTAAATAAACATTATGATTTATTTATATTAATTATCATATAATCTTTTGAATATTTTATTCAAATAAAGATTAAATATTCTTCTATTCTAAAAAAACCTCTAAATTCCATTCACAATTAAATATTCTAAATATTTAATTAATTCTTCTAAAGTCTATTCATAATTAAATATTCTAAATATTTAATTAAATCTTCTAATGTCCATTCAAATCAAATATTTCAAAAATGTTTTAAATCCTCAAACTCACATAAAATTAAATAAATTTATTTATTTAATTTGGATTATCAACAACAACCATGAAACAACTTCAAAACAGAAAATTAACAAATTTCTCTGTTTCTGAGCAAAGTTGTTCCCATGGGTTGAAGACAAACCTCCATTCTTCTCTCCAACCTCCCAACATCTTCCATCTTCCTCTCAACCTCTCCATCTCTCACCATTCAAAATTACCAAACAATCTCACAGCCATTGATCTTTGCTAGCCAGGCTCTTGCCTGTAAAAATCTATAAAAGGGACTGTCGGGTCTTTGAAAAAAAAAAGAAGCTTGCATACAAGAAAACTATAGTCAATTAGCCTTCCAGCATCCATAGCCTCTAGAATCATAACATAGCATAGCTTAGCATATTAGCAATCCATATGATGTCCTATCATCCTCAAATCATAGTTTCAATAGCATTCATAATCCACAGCCCCTATGCATAATCTACAGCCCCTGTGCATATTCGTATATCAACATTTCACTCCACCAGCATATAGGATAGAGAAGTATTCTCCCTTTGCATACTCATTCTATAGGTTGCCATTCTGAGAAGCTTTGCTTACACAATCTGAGAGCAGCAACTTCAAGCAAATCACTGGAGATAGAGGACAATGGAACGATTCTAAAGAAGCTCTGTTTGATTTCTTTGATTTCATTCTATTTAGATTTTTTTAGTTTAATGTTGCATTGGTGTGTTTTTGTCATATCATTTTGATACTAACATTTCCCACACACATTTTTGGCACCCACTGTGGGGCTCTTGCCCCAATTTTAACATCTTTTCATAGATTTTTCTAACAGGTTATGACTGAAAGAGCGTATTAGCACATTAAACACGCTTCAGCGCAAATTACACCCAGTTTAGCGCTCTTTTTCTCTGTTTTAGTGCTCTTTAACTCTGTTACAGCGCCCTTTAAAGATTCTTCAGTGCTCTTTAAGGATTCTACATCACCCGTTAAAGATTCTTCAGCACCCGTTAAGGATTCTACAGCGCCCTTTAAAGATTCCACAGAGCCCTTTACTGATTCTGTAGCACTCTTTACTATTTTCATAGAGCATTTATGTTTTAGCACTCTTGATATCTGTTTTAGCGCATTTTTCTATGTTAGCATAGAATTTTTAAGTCTACAATTGTAATCTGTAACTTAAATAGGATTTGATTGGATCTAATGTGACTGCAGCCAATAAGAGCTTTAAAAAAAAAAACCAATCCTAGGATAGTCACTTAATTGGAATGAATCAATCCTAGGATAGTCACTTAATTCAAAATCAAGCAATCCTAGGATAGTCACCTCATTTTCTATGTTGGGCTAAAAATAACTCCATGTCTTTGTGAAGCAATATCTTCACCTAGAATAGAAAACTATTTATTTGGGCTTAAAATTGAACTCTTGCTTGCTATGATTAAATGGTGATAGGACTATGCTCTAACCTTAACTGGGTGATCAAAATGTCAGACTCGTCTATTCTCTTTCATGCAATTTTAAGCTTTTTTAAAACCTTTTAGAAGGCTTGTCGTAGTGGGAAAAAGTACTCACCCTATGGGAACGACCTAAGTGGGAACAACTAAAGCCAAGTTTTCCAACCCACTTTAATCAAATGCGGATGGTTGATGAAAATACCATTTGACGGTAGTGTGCAAGATAACCATCCCTAAAGTCTTTGTTCTAAAGGTTGGGAGGTCTCCTGAGGGAGTTTATTACTTCTGCACCGAACGGAAACCCTTACTATGAACTTAGTGTAGTATCCAGCCGAAGTCAATTTCTGAACATCATAATAATCACAGTGCAGGGGAGGGAAGAATCTACCCCCAAGATACTCACCATATAACTGCCAAGGACCATTTGCTCAGGGGATCCAGTATCCACTTCCGTCACTCTGAGTACACGCCTGGAAAAGACAAAAACACGGGCACCCCTTCGGGGGTGACACAGCTGTGTGAGTCGACGCAGTTCTAAGATGTGGGCTGTTGATTATTATGGTGACCTACTTGAGTACTAAGAGTGAGTTTGCTTACTTTATTTTATCATTGGTTCTTGAAACAACTATTCTACAACTTGCTTGATGTGTTTTCAAAACATTAATTCAGTAAAGATCATCCAAAACTCACAATTACATTGATTATTCTCATGTTAAGAGATTGGAAATCCACAACCTTTGTTAAGAAATCCATTCTCAAACGAATCAAAAATCCAAAGAAACCACTTAGCTACAAGAAACTATTGAAGAAAAGATGATTCTTGTACCAAAGTTGAAAGGTTTTACTTAAACATAGAACCTTTATCCATCGATATCATGACTGTGTTAGAGGTTTCACTGATGATTATGATTTAGAACCATTATACTCATGGGATTTCTTTCAAAGAAGAGCCCTTTCTCAAAGGAACAACCACAGTCAGTGTATTCATTCTTCTTATATTCCCCAACCTGCAATTGAATATTCTACTCGTCTGAATCAATTTCTGCAATAGAGAACTCAATCACATTAGGCATTTCTCACAAATCCATCTTTTTACGAAGCTACGATCAAACTTCATAAAGTGCAAAATCATTTTTTTCTTGATCTTTGCTTAAATTCCCACCAACATGATTTTCATCCTTTCAATCAGGGAAAACATGAGCTAAAGACTAGAAATCTTTTAAGTCATAGAATCTTCATTCTATCTTGACTTTCATATCAATCAAAAAAAAAAAAAATGCACTCTTTCATTGTTTTGATCAAAAGTTAGTAGAATTTGGGGCAAAGCTTATGCCTATTGTCACGAGATCTCGAAAGCACATAGAAAAAGATGAAAGAGAAAGTACCACAAGCAAAATGGGTGATAATAGTGAGAAAGAAGAGAATCCATTTCATACTGAAGAGTTAGCAGAAGAAAAGCTTCAAGAAGCAAAGAAGAATCCCCAATTCCATACTCTTATGGAAAGGATTTTAGAATGAAACAAAGAAATATATTTTCTTTCATTAGCTAATCAAGGAGCTAAATTACCTTTCAATTTTGATATAGAAGGGATTAAGGAGAATCCTGAAACTCCTCCTAATGATTTTAGTGCCCTTACTCAACAGATAAAAGAATTACAAGGGAAAATAAATGAAATGCAAGGGGGTACAACAAAGAAGTATGTTTTAGATGACATTTCTCCTTATCCATTTGATAGGAGTCTTCAAATAATCCCTTTTTCAAAACATTGCAAAATCCCTAAATTTGATAGGTACAATGGGAAAACTGACCCCATTGAACATGTGAGGGATTTCCGAAATATGAGTCTAGAATTCGCTTATGAAGATACCTACTTAATGCAATTGTTTCCACAAAGTCTGGGTGGAAAATCCATGGAGTGGATTTCCAAGATCACTCACCCCATCAAAACCTTTGAGGAGTTAATAAATCAGTTTATATCACAATACACCTACAACATCCAACACCAGATAACCATGATTGATCTTTGTAAAGTGAAACAAAAATTAGGGGAATCTTTCACTACGTTTTTGCAAAGATGGAGAAGATTGTTTGCACGATATTCCCATCCTATTCCTGAAAAGGAAAAGATGGATATCTTCATCAATAGCCTAGATCAAGAATAAAGCTACAGGCTTAATCTTCATTGTCCTCCTAACTTTGAAAAATTGATTGAAAACACAATCACCATTGAAGGGGCCTTGGTCAAAAGAGGAGTAATAAAACTTGATAATTCAAGTTCATCCAACCATAACAACAATGATAAAACACAGTTTTGGAACAGAAATAAAAATGTCGTCAATGATGGTATAGTGGATACAAATAATCTACGAACAAGACCATCAATCTTCAACCTATCAAGTGCTCCACTAAACAACCAACAAGGAAACAACAATCAACATGGACAAAACTCCAAACAAGAAAGCATGACCAATAAAAACAACAAGGATAATCGTGGTAATTTCAATAACAATCTTGGAAATACCCAAACATCAAATCTACCAAGACCTCCATTCTTTTTAAATCGATAGAATTTTACCACTTTGGGTCAATCTCTTGAGTCTGCTCTCAAGGAGCTTCTCGATACTAAGGTTATCACCTTACCACCACAAAGAGATTATGAGCCACGAGTCAAACCACCATCATGGAATGACTCATATTATTGCAATTATCATCAATGTAAAGGTCATAGAAAGAATAACTGTCAAGCCTTGTGAAATCTAGTACAAGATTTAATTGACAACGACACCATCACAATTGAAGGACATCATACCAACAATGATCATCAAGCATTCAAAGATCCTTTACCAAATTATCAAAAGGGGGAAACATCAGATACCAAAGTGAAAAGAATAAATAATGTTGAAGACAACATAATCTGCCACATCTATGCAGATGATCAATGGGTTAATGTTATTAAAATCAAGGAAAAATAAGAATATCAATAGGTTAATGTGACTACAAGAGGACAAGCAAAAGTTTTCTTAAAAGGAAGTTCATCTAAGGCAGCTATTCCTCCTCCAAGTCATTATAATCTAGTTGATCAACTGAGAAAAACATCAACTCAAATCTCCATCCTTGAACTTCTCAAAATATCCCCCGTACACAAGAATATTTTAGAAGAAGCTCTTGTAAACACAACCATAGACACTAATATGGATGTAAACAAATTTCAATCCATGGTGGGACATTTGTCTTCCCCAACTTGTCTTTCATTCTCCAAAAAAGATGGCACCTCCATGACACATCCGCATAATTCATCGCTTTATCTTGAAGTCATGATCCATAAACACTGAATCAGATGTGTCTTGATAGATGGAGGAGCCGGTTTAAACATTTGTACCTTAAAGCTAATACATGCCTTAGGAATATCAGAAAATTCCATTGATCCACAAAAGGAAAATAACTATCAAGGCATATGATGATGAAGAAAGAGCTTCTAAAGGACTGATAATGCTACCTATCAGAGTGGGACTTATTGTGAAAAATACCTTTTGTCAGGTTCTAGATCATGTGATCTTTCCTATAACATACTTTTGGGTCATCCATGGATTCATGATATGCAGGCGGTACCATCAATGCCTCAAGTTTTCGTATGATGGATAGGAAATAACTATACAAGCTGACTATAATAGCTCCCAAACTTGTTCAAATCTCTGAGCAACTCAGAACACATTCATCCCACATAATAGAGAGGCTTTGGCCATCTCTACCTCTAAGTACAATGAACAAGCAAGGGAAATGATAAGTAATTTTGGCACCTAGCTGAAATTGAAAGATAATGGGGTGGGAGAATATTCCTTATGTCTCTCTAATCTACCCATATCTCTGAGATCCCATGGTCAACCATCAACGTCCATACAATAGGCTACAAAATCTTTAGCTTCAACTTCAGTTCCCATCACCAAGTTTAATGGAATATTTATTAAAGAAAATGAAATGGAAGATAGAGCTATCCTTGATTGGCTCTATAAGGATGAAGAAGAATCAGTACAAAGTGTCACGTTACCCACATAACAATATGGAAAAGGATTTGCAATCATGCAACAAATGGGTTATGAAGGAAATGGCCCTATAGGTAAAAGAAAAGAGGGTATTGTTGAATCTATCCAACTGAAAACAATGCACCCAAAGGATAAAACTGGGATAGGATATGATAAAGATACAAAGGAAGAGGTGGTACAAAGAGTGTCCAAGGAAGAATTAACTGAAACAATTATGCGAATTCAAGCAAATAATTCTGACACTGACTCCAATGAATATGAATGGGATGATGTCTCTGATGATATATTCTTAATAGAGAAAAGGGTGGATGTCATACACAAATCCGCACCCATGTTCTTACAAGGGGAGGGATCAAGGCCTCCAATTGATTATGTTTTACAAAGTGATCATGACTCAATTGAAACCAATTCAATTCAAAGTGAGACAGATCATCTACAGGAGGATACCATCCTAGATCTCTCTCATAACGATGTTAATAATAGCATCATGACCTTAACGACTAGTGACCTTAATCATCCTACCGATCCATTTCCTTTGGTCCTTCCTGAACTCATCGATTGGGAACAAATTGCTCCAATTGATATTCCAACTTTTCCAAATGATGAAACCATAATAAACTTTCTTTGCTCATCCCAACTGGAAACAAGTTCCACCAGGGAATCATAGGATCAGAGTTTTTGACAGGAAAGTGCCAAGTTTCTCAGCTATAAAATAAATAACATGAAAGAAAGATCTAATGGTGAAAACCTAACAAAGGTAGTATTAGATCATGAAAAGAGAAAAATAAAAAGCATATCCAATAGTGAAAACCTTTCAAAGGCACTAGAGGATGGGAAACTTGATGCTCTTCCAGAGCACTATTAGGAAAGGTCTTCTATCCTAATAGAACCAACGGAGGCACTCAATATAGGCACTACAGAACAACCCAAAGTCTTACAACTCGCAGCCTCTCTAAGAGAGGAGAAAATCTTGAGATTCACAGAATTTCTTAAAAATAATCAAATTAGTTTTGCTTGGTCCTACGCAGATATGCCTGGATTGGATCTAGATCTCATAATGCATCATCTATCTATTATGCTGGAGGCAAAACCTGTGAAACAAAAACTTAGAAAAATGCATCCACATGTTGCATTATTAGTTAAAGAAGAGTTAAGGAAACTTTTGGATGTTGGATTCATTCGGTCTATCGACTATGCAGAATGGATCTCCAATATCGTACCTATTTCAAAGCCGGATGGAAGGATTAGAATTTGGAAAATCACAGAGCTTCAAGTTTTTGGTGATTCACAACTTATTATAAATCAAATCAATGATGACAAGTTGATACCTTACAAAAAGACAGTGGATGATTTTAAGAAATACTTTCTTGATATCAAGTTCATACAAATTCCACGTATTGATAATAAAGCAGCAGATGCTATGGCTACAATTGCATCCTTACTCCAGTTGTCTACGAATCAAGCACGATACGAATTCCTAGTGGAACAATTGTTTTCTCCCGCCTATTACAATCCAGAAACCCAAATCATTTGCCACTTAACCAGTTATGATTCTCCATTGTATGGCCAAGTTTACACTTACCTAAAGGAAAATGTCTTACCATTGGACTTGTCTAGAAACCAAAAAAGAAATTTCATCCATCAATCCGCCTGTTACACTTTAATTGCTGACGTCTTATACCAGTGTGGTCTGAATGGTACCCTCCTTTGATGTCTCGAACGCAATGAATCGGAAAAGGCTTTACAAGAGGTTCATGGTGGTATTTGTGGAACTCATTCAAGTGGTTTCACCTTAGCCAAGAAACTTGTTAGAATGGGATATTATTGGCCTACCATGGAGAGAGAATCTTTTACTTTTGTCAAGAAAATCCATGCAATCAGCAAGACAGAGAAAAGAAAGGAAAATTTGAACCAAATTGGCTTGGTCCATTTGTCATCATTGCAACATACGGTTCTGGAGCATATCAATTATCTACGTCAAAAGGGGACCTATTTGAAGAACCGATCAATAGCATTCATTTGAAGAAGTTCTATGTCTGAATCATCAAAACTAAAAAATTCTTGAAGAAATCCAAAAAAAAATTAGAAAAAGTCTTGAAAAAATCCATAAAAAATCAGAAAAAGTCTTGAAAAAATCCAAAAATCAGAAAAAGTCTTGAAAAAAATACATAAAAAATAAGAAAAAGTCCTGAAAAAATACATAAAAATTAGAAAAAGTCCTGAAAAAATACATAAAAATCAGAAAAGCAAAAAAAAAAAAGAGTTCGCATAATCTAAAAAAGTGCAATAAAAACAAGTGGAGAAAACTTGGCAAATAGGTGCTACTTGTGATCAAAATGGGCTCCTCTATCTATTAGCTTATGTCTTGCATTCACTTTACGACATCATCTATCCATATCTATCGTATGTACATATCTATCATATCCATAGCATGCAACGGGAATTCTTGTGTTTCATCATGGCTTAATGAAATTTGTACATATCCATCATATTTAGGTTGTGTTTACACTAGGGGCAGAAACACAGACTAAACAAGAGAGGGGCAATGAGCTTTTAGAATATCACAAATGGAAAAATGACAGTTTGACAAAGCACAACATACATTGACACATCACATCAACCACAACACCAAAACAATCACTCAATGCCAATGAAATCAAACAACATGGTCAAAACAACGTTAATCAAAATGCAAACATCAATGTTGATAACCAAGTTGGATGATCTTAATCTGAATAATGTTTGGAATACTTTAGGAAAAATTTGAATTGTTGGTTGATTTTCTATCATATCTCTAGAGCAATTTGATGATGTATTGAACTAGAAAAGCAAGGAAGGAGTATGATTTTTCTTTGTCTATTGTTTGTGAGTGAATCATTAGTACTATGCAAATTGGTCACGAGACATGCTCTACTAAGTATCATTGATGACATTTCAGAATTTTCATGGGAAACGGGTTAACTCTTGTCTGTTTATGCAAGCGATACTCAGGTCATCTCGGTTCAATTATACCTAGATGCTTGTATTATCTTGCTATATCAAAATTCATGAAAGCAATACTCAGGTCATCACTGGTGCTAACATACCCTTTGATGCTTGTATTAACTTTCAACATTTCAATGCTCTATGATGACACAAAAAGCACAAATAAGCTCTCAGAATGGAAATATTGTACAGATACTCTGCATGGTTAGTATAGATTACATTCATTTTAGAATTTGCATTTTGCATTTATAGATTTTCCCAAAAGCTAGCAAAGTATCAAAGTTTCATATCTTTCCAATAAATGACTAAGTACATTTTGGCATTCATAAAAAAACAAAGCATACATCATAATCAAAACATTCCTGGGCATTCATAAATTGTACCATCCATCATTTCACATTCATATTCATAAAATCATTCATCAATAGATTGCAATCATATCATAACATTGCACTTTTATTTTCATATCTAAAAATCATGCATATATATACATCATAAGCATTAACATTGTGAAACCATCACATAAAACATCATGCATATAGAAAATAGAAGCATTCATCACATAAGGAATCATCGCTACATATCATATTATCTCAAAAATGAATGTCAAAATATACAAAGATGTCAGCTATGCATGACATACTATGCATCATAAAAAATGGGAACATATCAGTATGTATACAAATGTCTTAATAGGGTATCAATAAGACATCATGCAAAAAGCACTACGAAGTGCTATCCTCTGATGCTGCCGGTCTTGGCTCTGATCCACCTGTCCCTGATGACCCTCAGGCATGTCAAGTAATGAGGTCAGTCTACATGCCTTGATCACATCTCTATCCACCTGTACAAGCTGCGGAATCAACCTCCATGTCTTTGGGAATCACTCTCGTAACTGCAAGATGCTCAATCTCTCTTGTTGAATAGGAAGAATCATCAAGTCAAAGCAACATCAATATCAAATCATCATGAAAAATCAATCAAATTTGAAAACAAATTTATCAAAATCCTGTTTGTTTTTAACAACTTTAGAATCAAACTTATCAACAAATTATTTGTTTTTCATCAAATCATGAAAACAAATTTATCAAAATCATGTTTGTTTTTAACAACTTTAGAAGCAAACTTATCAACAAACTATTTGCTTTTCATCATCATGAAAACAAATTTATCGAAATCCTGTTTATTTTTAACAACTTTAGAAGCAAACTTATCAACAACCTATTTGTTTTTCATCATCATGAAAAGCAAATTTATCAAAATCTTGTTTTTTTTTAACAACTTTAGAAGCAAACTTATCAACAAACTATTTGTTTTTCATCATCATGAAAAGAAAATTTATCAAAATCTTGTTTGTTTTTAACAACTTTAGAAGCAAACTTATCAAAAAAATCTATTTGTTTTTCATTAACTTGAAATCAAATTTATCAGCTACTATTTGTTTTCCAACAACTTTGGGAACAAATTTATCGGACAAACATCATCAAATCAGGACAACACAATATGCAAGCAATCAATACAAAGTTTGCAGGGGCAATTTAAGTCATCAATTTTTCATCTCATGTCTTTCCATGTAAATTTCTTCACATCATCATTTTCGAACGATGAATCGACATCTTAAACATCATAAAAATTGAAAAAATTCCAAAAAAATCTAAAAATTCAAATTCACAAAAATCAAAATCTTATTGATTCATCATCTGAGGGGGCATATACCTATCAAACATTCGACAATCAACATCTAGTGAAAATTTCAAAATTCTTTGAAGCAATGTGTAAAACACATCACTTTAAAGAGGGGCAAAATGTATACACCTAAAAATGGTCACATCACAATAGTCTGGTAATTCATTAAATATTTTAAATATTTAATTAAATCTTTGAATTCAATCTGCATATAAATGAATCTAAATAATTTATTTATATTGTTCATTCTTTCATTTCGATTAAATAAATAAGTTTATTTAATCACTTTTCTTATCCATTTCTTAATTAATTAAATAAACATTATGATTTATTTATATTAATTATCATATAATCTTGGCTTGAATATTTTATTCAAATAAAGATTAAATATTCTTCTATTCTAAAAAAACCTCTAAATTCCATTCACAATTAAATATTCTAAATATTTAATTAATTCTTCTAAAGTCTATTCACAATTAAATATTCCAAATATTTAATTAAATCTTCTAATGTCCATTCGAATCAAATATTTCAAAAATGTTTTAAATCATCAAACTCACATAAAATTAAATAAATTTATTTATTTAATTTGGATTATCAACAACAACAACCATGAAATAACTTCAAAATAGAAAATTAACAAATTTCTCTATTTATGAGCAAAGTTGTTCCCGTGGGTTGAAGACAAACCTCCATTCTTCTCTCCAACCTCCCAACATCTTCCATCTTCCTCTCAACCTCTCCATCTCTCACCATTCAAAATTACCAGACAATCTCACAGCCATTGATCTTTACTAGCCAGGCTCTTGCCTGTAAAAATCTATAAAAGGGACTGTCGGGTCTTTGAAAAAAAAAAGAGAAGCTTGCATATAGGAAAACTATAGTCAATCAGCCTTCCAATATCCATAGCCTCTAGAATCATAGCATAGCATAGCTTAGCATATTAGCAATCCATATCATGGCCTATCATCCTCATATCATAGTTTCAATAGCATTCGTAATCCACATCCCCTGTGCATAATAATCTACAGCCCCTGTGCATATCGGTATATCAACATTTCACTCCACCAGCATATAGGATAGAGAAGTATTCTCCCTTTGCATACTCGTTCTGTAGGTTTCCATTTTGAGAAGCTTTGCTTACACAATCTGAGAGCAGCAGCTTCAAGCAAATCACTGGAGATAGAGGACAATGGAACAATTCTGAAGAAGCTCTGCTTGATTTCTTTGATTTCATTCTATTTATCTTTTTTTAGTTTAATGTTGCATTGGTGTGTTTTTGTCATATCATTTTGATACTAACATTTCCCACACATAGGACCAACTTTGAAAGAAAGATTTGAATCAAAGTACAAAGAATGTTATCAAAGAAAAAGAAGCTAAGAAGCATAATGGATAAATCAAATACACCTGGATACCAAAGAATACAAAGAAAGATCATCCCTATCAAACTCCATTAGTCAAAGAAACTATGGGGGAAAATAAAAAAGGGAAAAGTATCCATCAAAGATGTCCACAAAAGAAAAAGAAGGCTTTTCAAGCGACATACAAAGTGTATCAAGCAGTTGGTCCTAATTCCACACACACTTCCGTATCCACCCATCATTGCTCATCTTCCCAAGTTTGGAGAGCCAAAGGTTCCAAACTGGACCAACCAATCCATCTCTTATCCCTAAACACACTCTGTCCACACCTCCATGCATGATATCCAATTCTCAAATTGACCATGTATTGGAAACTACCCTTCATCATAAGGATTCTGAAGGCACTCTATCACAATGTGCACACAAAGACAAAGTCAACCCTGATATCAATAAAACAGATCAAGAATCCCAAAAGTTGCATTCATGTGCACGTATCTTAGCAAAGAAACTTCTTTAGGAAGGATATCGATGGCACATTATGAAAGGGGCATCTACATTAGCAACACCTTGTGATTCAATATGAGCTTAAAATCTTTCAAAAAAAGCAAAAAAAGCAAAAAATATGAAAATCTAAAAAAATCAAAAAAATGATTGAAAATAGTAAAAAAAAATTATCCTATAGTGAAAATCACTACGATGGTGCTTTGGGCATGGACCATGATGAAAACCTGACAAACAGGCATCATGTGTAGAATCGAGCATCTTTGTGTGCTATTTCACATGAAAGCATCTCATCCCATCCATAATAAATCCATTCATCCATGAACCATTTATCCAATCCATTTTCATCCATCTGCATCCATTGTCTGAGTTAGCTTGATGCTGATGAAGTTTGGTGCACACTTTATGCTTTCTTATGGTAAACATCTTGACATGAACCATTTTCATTGATCCTATCCTATCCAATGTTATCCGAGCCATGAAGCATTATCCAATAAAGAATTTCTCCATTCAAACACCTTATCTTATGGCAAGATAATCCTTGAAATCCTTTGCATGCGTACCATATCCATCCATCCATAAACCTATCCAAGCATCCGTACATCACATTTTGTACATTGCTAGACACTGGGGGCAGATATTTAGATCTCGCTTTTGGAATAAATCTTGATCTATATCTTCCAACTTATGTGGTGATCCAAATATTGGAAAATATGAAATCAAATTGGTCAAAGCATTTGTGATCCAAAATCCAAATCACTAGCCCATGGCATATTTTGACAAGAAGATGTTCCTTATCAAGTGTTATCTTCAATTGAACATCGATCCAAACAATCAATATCAGTCACATCTAATTTGCACGTCAACGTCACATCAAATCATCCAAACATCTTTGTTTCAAACCAAGCTTTAATCTTGATCAATCAAATCCAATCAAAAAATCATCATCTCAGGATATCCTTGTGTTGCTTAACACTATCCTTGCATTGTTGTGCATCCTCAACAATTGTATCATCATCAATCCTGATCAATCAAATCCTTGCATTGTTGTGCATCCTCAACAATGTTATCATCATCAATCCTGATCAATCAAATCCTTGCATTGTTGTGCATCCTCAACAATGTTATCATCAATCCCATCAATGTCCTAATCCTTGTGTTGCATAGCACTATCCTTGCATTGTTGTGCATCCTCAACAATGTTATCATCATCAATCCATCGACCCGATCAATCAACCTTAGCTTGGTCTTAAAAAAAATCCCAAACAGGCCCCTAATATCATCACACATGTCCATATCCAAAATGTCAAAATCATGCGAAAATCCAAAAACATCCAAAATCATATCAAAATCCAAAAACACTCAAAAAGTAAAAAAAAACATCAAAAACATTGGAATCTGAACTACGTCATCTCTGAGCTTAAATGTAGGCAAGGCTAATCGTTGATCAGCCCCCAAGACACAAAAACACAAAAAAATTCAAAAACAAAAATCCAAAAACATCCATAAAATCTTAGAAAACCCCAAAACATTCAAAAAATCAAAAATCAAAACATTTGTAAAATCTTGAAAATACCAAAAAGAGCCTCAAAACATTCCAAATATTTGAAAAAATCCATTTGTCTCATCTCGCTTTCACTCGAAATAATCAATCATCCATAATAAACTAATCATCACCTTCATCCTTTGGCAACACAAACAAAAACAATCACAACAGTCAGCAAAAATCAAACTCCAAATGCAACAATCAAAATTGAAACAACAAACTTTTAAATGCAAAATCAAACTCTTGATCATTTTCAAACATGTCAGTTAACCTTATATCAACAGCTTATCAATCAAATTATCAACCCATCATCATCCTATACAATGCATGTCCTAGGATATATCATTCTGACAATGGGAATCATTTTGTATATCACTTGGGATTCTTATCCTATCAAAACAAATCCCTTTGGCTAGAGGTATGAAGAACATTGGCTTGTTTGCGTACTTGATCTCTTCTTTTGATTTATCTTATTGCACTCATTCCAAGGACCTCTTGATAATTTCCGAACGAAGGATTCAGAGAGATAGGAATGGGGCAACGATCATTATCCTTTTGTCTGCTGTGCTTGTTGGACATTCTTGTAAAATAACTTGGCAAATACCTGCTTTGTTAGGTATGTCCTAGCAAGGTTTCTGTATGTCAGGTGTGAACAAGAATACTCCTATCTATTTGTCGAGTCAAATTCCATCACACTAAGTACAACGCCATCCTAGTCCTTTATACTTGGATGCATCATGCTTATGTGTGTTATCAAACATAAGGTAAGTGACCCTTTTAAAATCCCAATCCTTGATAAGAAAATCATCCATTTCTCATCATAATCTCTCATAAATTTGTCTTTTTGGATCCTCTTTTCATCATCTAATTTCTTCTTTTCTGCACTATCATCATCTCATGAATAGTCAATCATCATCATCAGTGCATCCATCCTGCATCCACAAACCATCAGTATTTTACATATCATCTCACATGCATGTTCATCATCATAATATAGATCTGTTAGTCTAAGCATCTCATAAATCACATATTTGCATAAAACATCCATTTCATAATCATAGCATATCACATCATCCATATCATCCATCATCACATCATATCATCATTTAAGTTGTTTAAGATAATATAGATTTGTTATTCTAAGCATCTTAAAACTATCTCATTTGCATCATCATCCATAACCATCCAGTTTGAACCTCTTTATTGCGAGGTTGACCTTCAAATAGAATCTTTTCACTCGATCTCTCAAGGGGGCAATGTACTAGTGTACTTCTTTCCACTGGGGCAACCAAAAAAATTAGAATTTTTTTGAATTTTGATCGCGGAAAGTTTATTCTTTGAACCAACATAGCAAGTACATTGCTTCAAAGAGGGAAAAAATGTAGACATGCAAAATTAGCATCATGCATTCAATTAGGTCCATTCATCAAGTAAACCAAGTTCACATTCATCCGCTCATAAAGTTAATCAAGTTCATTAAATCCATTCATTAGGAAAATTAGGTTCATTTAATTCAATCTCTAAGGATTATCCACTTAAATTGAATAAATTAACTTTATTTAATTTAAGCCTATCATTCCCTCTTTGATTAAATAAATCAAGACTTTATTTAATTAAATCTCAAAATTCATATTTCTCCCTCTTGATTTAAATAAATCAAAATATTCAAGTCAAATGGGTCAAAGCATCTTAATCATCACCTACACTAATCTAATCTTGATTAACCTAATCTAATTACCCATCACATCCTCTAGCTTTTCCCACTTGCACCAATAAATCATTTTAATTCATTTATAAATTCATTATTTTCTTTCAACTTGGCATAAAAATGGAATATTCCCTCAAATTTAAATATGAAGACAAGTTGACTTGTCCCTTCCAACATGGCAATAACTTCTCTCTTTCATGTCCCCCTCTCAACATTTAATTCATAATTTCAAATTTGAATCTCCCCCTCTTTGGCACATTGGCCAAAACTTGCACATTCCTCAACCTATCATAATGTGACAAGTGGCTTCATCTCATTGGCCAAATCATTATCCCACATTGCTCTATTTTGAGCTCTCTTCCAACTTGAAAATCTATAAATGAAAGGCCTCATTCCTAATCAACCCATCTACACTCTCATGCAAAGTTACTCTCTTAAACTGAGAACTAATTTTTCCCATCACCATTGCATTGCATCATTTGAGTTTTAGCAAGGATTGGGAAAGAGTCATTGGCACATTTGACACCAATCCAATATGGAATAGGTACATGTTATGCTTTTAGATGTCTTTTAATCCTTGTTGTTGGTTACATTTTCTTAAGCATTTACATGTTATTTCATAGGAGCATTCTGATAAGTTTGCATATAACTAACTCATGTTTGAGGTTTAAGTCATTTATAGATTTTAGGTGCTTCAGAAACCATGGAGTTGTTTGGCTTTATAAATTTTCTTATGAGGTAGATTAGGAGTTTTTTGGTTTTCTCTAAGCCTTCTATAGGAAATAGGCAAGGTATTTTTTATGGATGGGTCTTGGTTTGTTGGAAGGGTTTAAGGCTCACTATTATTTTCTTCAAGAGGTTGAGGTTCAATCATGGGTGAAGCAAAATTCTCAAGGGATAATCTGGCTATGCATTTTGCTTTGAAGTTTTGGTAAGATAGGAAAAGGAAGTCTTCATGGGGTCTTATAAGATCCAATGGGCTTAGGCCCGAAATAGTCTAAGGAAAAATTTGGACGGGACGATGGAGGTCTAAAGCCACTATGGTTCACAGTGAATATTTCATTGTTGATTGGAAACTTTAAGCACTTATGCACAATGAATGGGACCACATTCATGGAGCTAAGTTATTTTTAGCCCAACTTCACATGAAATTGGTCTAAATTAGATATGATAGAGAATGATACATTTAATTTCTTCAGCTCTACTTTTAAAGGGAGTGTGATTGAGCCCATCGTAGCATGAGAAAGACCATCATACATTTTAATCCATGCTTTCAGTTTATCATATCTATCTTGGGTAAGTTCATGCACATATAATAGTTCCTTTATGATCGTATTCTCTCCACATATGGGATCAATTAAAATCCCAAGAGTGGGCATTTTATTGCTTCTGCTAGCTATGTAAAGAGAACCATCAAATGCATGTTTGATTGTTTCTTCTAATGAGAAAGTAATGTCAGTGGGAATTATGGTTTTCTATTTACAAGGCTCAATGTCAATCACTCCTATCATTGTATTAATAGTACTTTTGGTAATTAGTATCCATAGGATTTTGTTCATCATCATACATAGGATATTTTTTGTTATTGCTCATATTCTCATCATCTGTGTCAACATTCATCACATCGGGCTTAGTTTTAGTAGCCTTAAAAAATGAAATATTGTGGTTAGGCATGGGATTGGTAAAGATTTGAAATTTTTGGTTGGGAGGAGCTAAAAACTTGTTACCTTTATAATTCACACCTATAATTTGGATATGATTAGAATCAATGAGGTTTTGCACAAGATGTTTAAGACACTTGCAATTTTCTATATCATATCCTTTTTGTTGGTGATAAGCACAATAGGCATTGTGTTCGAAGCTCAAAGGTAAAGGCTTGCTAGGGTCGAGGGGTTGAACGAGAGGTAAGGTAAGCATGTTTTTGTTTAATAGTTGAGTCATGATGTTAAGAGTGTGTTGGGTAAGGGTGTAAATTGTTTTTACGGATCCTCAAAGATATAAGGATTACTCTTCTTTATAGTAGCTACTTGGGTATTAACTTGTTGGGCAGGTTGAGGGGTGGAATTTAGTTGAAGGAAACTTTTATTTTATCTTCTAAAAGGATGGTAGGTGTTTTGGTTTGAAGCTTCAGACTTTTCAGGATGTGTAGAGGTGGTTTTTGGTTCACTACAACCTACAAAATTCTTATAATCTTGAAGTTCGGTGCATAAGTGCATGAAGGAAGGAATTTTAATCATGGTGATCTTGTCTCTTATCTTACTTTGTAAATTTTCTATGAACAAATTTTGAAGGTGAGAATCAGGAATCTTCACATTGATTTGGGAATAAAGCGATTGGTAGCATGAAATAAATTCAATGAAATTTTCACCCTCATTTTTCTTGCATCTCATTAGATCAGCTAATGTCATTTTAGGAACCATATGCACTTGGAAATGGTTAATAAAGGCCTCAAAAAGTTCATTAAATGAACGAATTGAGTTAATCGATAAGGTCAAAAACTAGTCCAAGGCAATGTCTTTCAAGGATCGGGGAAAAAGCTTAGCTTTAGTTTGTCCTCAAGGATAAAGTCACTACACAACGTAGTAAAGGCATTAACATGATTAGCATGATCTCCCTTTCCTCCATATTTCTCAAATCTAGGAATCTCTATACCTTGTGGCACCAGAGTTCTCAATATCTCTAAAGATAGTTGGCTACTTTTGACATAGTATGAAGGTGGACCATTTTGATTTTGATTTATGGTGGAAAGTTGACATTGAATGGATGAAATTCTTTGTAAAAGGTGGTTAATGATAGGATCATTTCTTGTGGTTTGAGATGGAGGTGAATATGGTGGTGGTATGTATGTGTTGGAAGGATTAGTGAATGGATTGCTTACGAGAGCAGATATAAGATTAGATGCCACATAAGTATAAGGAGCACTAGTGGAAATGTTCAGGGTAGGAATGATATTGCTAGTTGGTTGCATCATTGTTGTCACTCGAGGATTGGTATAGGTTGGAATGTATTTTATGGTTGAATGGGGAGAAGTTTGATTTCCTCCTTGTCTTCGCATATTTTTTGAAGATTGAGCACCATTAGTGGTGGAAGGAAGATTTTTTCCAAAGATGTGAGCTATGTTACACACAACTTCCAGTCCTTCATCACTTTCCATCATGTAGTGAATACTATCTATTGTAGGTATAACAGTGTTGGAAATTTTTTTAGTACTCATGAGCTATCTTGTAAATGAGCTATGTCTTCATGCATTTTCATTATGTTTTCTTGAGGGATACGGTCAACCATTGTTTGAACACTCGACATAGCACTTGTAGGTATGGTAGGCATACCAAAAGAAGTATCAAAGGTATGGTCCATACCTAGTGAACTAATACCAACACCAGAAGTAAGAGAGCTTGATAACCCAAGATCCACAATGAGTGTTTTATCATGGGATGCCATGAGTCTCACACTTCATCCAACCACAGTATTACTAGTAAGACACCAAGTACTACAAATCATACAAGGGATAAACCAAAGAAAGTGCAATGAACAAAATATCATATGCTTGCAATTACACATGAAATGAAAGAAATTGGAATAATAGGAATTCTACAAATTGTAACGGAAAACTGAAAGTAGCAAACACAAGCACAAAAAAGTAATTTTAGATCCTAAAAATTGGAAAGTCAAATTCAACAAGGACTAAGATGCTAGTAAGGGTGTCTTGGTCCTACTAGTGAAAATTTGAAGTTCCAGGGACTAAAACAAACAACAAATAGCAGAGACAAGGCTCTGAGACAGAAACCTATAGAGAAAATAAGACGCTAGGAAGGGCGTTTTAGTCCTAGAAGAGGTTTTTATTAGAAAAACAAAAAATTCTAGATTGGTTACAATTTTTACAAGTTGTCTATTCAAGATGCTAATGTTTAGAAACAAAAAACTATTCAAATTAATGCAAGGAAATGTAACTAGTGATAAGAAATTGAATGCAATTTTTTTAATTTTGAATGCAATAAGAATGTTTCTAAATGTAATTAGGATGATGAAAAATGCACTTTTTAGTTTTTGAATGAAATGAAATGTTGCAAGAAAGTAAAAATGAAACCTATATGCACTTTCACTAATGGAAGTATGAGAAACCCTAGATGCAATTTCAATAATGCAAGATGCAATGCAAGAATGAATGCAACCTAGATCTAGAAATTTAATGAACTACAAACTAGAAAGTTAATGCTCAAAAAGTGCGGGTTCACCAAAATGAACCAGAAAGAAAATGGTGTGGGGGTTAGACCACTTATTCTCCTTTGGTCATTCACTTATGTCCTAGGAGTCATAATTGGATTGGCTATCAACCTCACAAGGTGAGTCAATTCTCAAGAAGGAAGACCTAGGAAGGGGTTCTTTAATCTTTTAGGGGTTCACCACCAAGCAAATGCTTGGAAAAGAAAAATAAGCATTCAACTCACAAATCCTAGTAATGCAAGCTAAATTAAGGATGAAAATGATGAAATAATGCAACAAGAAGTTAAGGCATGTGTACCTAGGAAGTCTAGAAATGTGACAAGGATTCTAAAAAATGCAAAGAAGCTGTCAAAATGACCAATGGAGGATAAAGACACCCTTACTATTGTCTTTGTCCCACTGCTATTTTTTGGGGCAGATGTAGAGTCTTCGAATGTCAGAACCAAATCTAGAATAATTTATGAAAAATACCCTTGGGAGAACTAAGATGCCCTAGGTGGTGACTTAGTCCCATCTAGAATTTTGGAAATCTCTAAATGTGGTCTCAAGGCTTGATTTCTGCCTTCTTCTCTAATCTCAGGCTCTGAAATTTTCAGATTTGGCCTGTAGGTGAGTTTTTGTGAAGATGAAAACTTTGCAATGCAACCTTGCAACTTTGCAACTTTGCACTTCAAATGGTCTTCAATTCTTCAATCTAAATCTGCAATTACAAACACACAAGAGGGGAAAACTTGTTGATTATTAGTGAATGGGGGTTTTCCTTGGTCAAACCCCTTATTGGTAATTAAACCTTAAAATGAAATGAAATAGGATGAAGGAATGATGAATGAATAATATGCAATGATACAACTCACCAAACCCTTGTAATAAGGTGTTGCAAACTTGTGTGAAATGGTTGCAATGGATGTGGTTCTTGACTCTTGCTTGAAGGATGTAGATCTTGCATAAAACATTTGCTTGAATCATAAACCCTACATCACAAATGTTAGCACAATAACAAAAATAATGCAACAATATCTTTGTTATGATGCTTGAATCTTGATGATGGCTCCAAATGCTTGATGAAATGCTCTTGAATGCTTTTGAATATTTGAATGTTTGGATGCTTAGATTGCTTGTTAGGGTAAAATGAGAGAAGGAACCTCGTATTTATACTTATCCATGCTTAATATCCTAAAATTACATGACACCAAGCTAACATATGAATTCATTAATTAAAGGAGGCTAAATATCACTAAATTTTGAAATTAAATCCTGAAAATACCTTATGGGGGGATAAGACTCCCTTGGTGGCATCTTAGTCCTGAGGCATGAAACTCAGGGCATAGACTCCAAAAAGGGACCTATTTAGGTGCTTTCAAAATCAAGGTCCCAAGACCTTTGGGGGACAAAGATGCCCTAGGTGGTGTTTTAGTCTTGACCCAAAAATTAGGGACACTTAGACAAAATCATTAAATTTTCATTTATCCATTGATGTTTTTCAGGATTAGCCAAAAAATTTAATAATTAATTGGGCTTTTGGATGCAAAATAGGACCAATTAAGACATAAATAGGGATAAATAAAGCAAGGAAGGCCTAAACAAGTGTGAAAATGAAAAGGTATGCATTTTACTACACTACAATGTTATCATGAATACGACCACTAAGAGAGATCCTCAAAGAGGTAATTTATATCACTAAAGGCATTATTGAATTTTCCCCATGAACGAGGTTGTATTATGTATTTCCTTTATATGTACGAACACTTGTAGGATAAGCATGTAATGCATAAGAGATTTGAGTATGCCAAACCATGCCATGTTTGCTAATTGTTTTACTTAAGATTTGTTCAATTGTTTTGTTTGTTGCTTCTTCTTGACCATTAGATTATGGATAATAAGGTGTAGAAAATCAATGGTGAATGTGAAATATTCCACAAAATTCTTCACCTCCTTGTTCTTAAAAGGTGTAACTAAGGATGAAGGAAGGCCAAATCGAGCAATGCTATTTTCTAAGATAAAATGATAGATTACATCAGAAGTTGTGGAATGAAGAGGGGTTAATTCTACCCATTCCATGATGTAATATGTAGTAGTGGTTATAAATGTATGTCTTGAAGAGAATGTAAAGAAATTTTTCTAATAAGATCCACTTGCCCCACATTGGGTATGTGCAGGATCATGATGGGCCAAAAAGTGGCAATATGATGGGTATGTGGCTGATGACTATTTTTTAACCCAAAATTGATGAAATGAAAAGGGTTTTTAAAGGAGATTCTCAGCTTTCCACCAATATAAATTATGCTTTACTTTGAATTTAATAAGTAATTATTATTAATTTTTTATTCAAATTATGACTAAAGTCCTGATTGATAGGTTGATTGAAAAACATCTATAGATTTCAAATGGTATCACATTTTTTGAATCCAAAACATGTGTCACATTCTATTCTTTGCATACTATAGGATTAAAAAAATAAGAAATAAATTTCATGAATTTTTGACCAAGTTAAGGTGGTCAGACATACGAGTTTTTATATTTTTTAAAAAGTTGTAATAAAAATTTCATAATTAATTATTTACTTGGAAAAAAATTACAAAAAAATATGCATCACATTGGGGAATGAGTCCTCTACTTATATCTAAAATATTATAAAAAAATATTATCATTTTATTGTGGTTAGGGTGGTCAAACAGATACCTACTTATTTTTTCCCTGAAATTTAATTACCACTACATTGAAATTTCAAATTTTCACCATGAATAGATTTTTTTTTTTTTTTTAAACAAACCTAGTAGTTTAGAAACTACATTCAATTTGCTACAGATTTTATTCTTACATATTTTTGAAGTAATATAGATAACTTATTCAAATTTTTATGTCAAGTTGCCTAACTCTAATTTTTTGAATTTTTTGCCACTTAAGGGCCTATTTTTTCCATGATGATCCTACACATACCCCACTAAAAATAGTCAAATAGAAACTTGAGTATGAAGTTCAGAAACAAGAGTGTGAATCAAATTATTATGTTGTTGACACTTAGGACATTTCTTAACATAATCAAAACAGTCTTATTCCATATTTCACTAATAATATCCTATATGGATTAATCTTTGAATTAATGATCTTTCCCAAAATGCTCCCTATAGGCACCCACATGAGATTCCTCAAGGGCTACATTGATTTTGGATTGGTTAAGAAACCTAAGGAGAAGACCATTGAATGATCACCAATACAAAACATCAGATAGGATTATATAACAAGCTTCAATTTTTCGAATATGAGCTCTAGTGTTCTTAGTGGTTGGTTCAAGAAAGCTACCTTCTTTTAGATACTTAAATATTAACATATACCATTCATTAGAGGTTTCAATGTTGGCGACCAATGTTTCCCTTATCTTTCAATTTATCGATGGTTATGTAAGTGTGTGAATAAAAAATGTGAAATACAAGGAAAAATAATCATAAGATATAAGAGAAGAAGCACTTTCCATTGCATCTTCATGTCAATTATCCTTTCATGTAACATTGTTAATAGTGTATGATATAAAATTTTCCAATATTGTTAGTGTGAGGTCTTGATACTGGGGTAACTTATCGTGTTTTTCCTAATAGGATCCATTAAATTTTTTAATGATCAATTGAGAATCACCAAATCTATGAATTTGTTGAACACCTAAAGAAAAGGTTGCATGTAATCCAATGATAAGGGCATCATACTCTATAGTGTTATTTGTACATAAGAAATCTATATGGTAGGATAAGGGAATTGGATTTCTTGAAGGAAGTATAAGTATTACTCTAGCTCCGAAGGAAGTTCAACACTTAGATCCATCAAAATATAATTCTCATGTTTCATTATCATCCACTTTTAACACATTTTCATCAGGGAATGAGTCTTGATTTCATAAAGCTAACAATGAAGGAGCCTTAGGTAAATGGTCAGTCAATCCTTAGCCTTTGATTACTTTTTGAAGAATAAATTTAAGGTCACACTCACTTAACAACATAACCCACTTAGCTAGGCATCTTGATAAATTAGTTTTAGAAAATTTGTGCTTTAAAGTATCAAATTTTGTGATGACATGTACTTCTACATTTAATAAATAGTGTCTCAACTTGTTGTTGCCAAACACAAGAGCCAAATATTACTTTTCTATAGTTGTATAACAGGTTTTGTAATCGATCAATGTTTGACTGATGTTAATAAATATGATGTTCCTTACCATTGTCATCTCTTTTTTACCAATAATGTAACAAGATCATGGATTGAAGTTGAAATATAGAGAAAAAAATGTTTTCCTAGTATGGTTGGTTGTAACATGGGAGGATTAGCTAGGTATTGTTTTAAATTTTTGAAGGATTTTTAACAATACTCATTCTATTTAAATTCTGATTCTTTCTTAAGGAGCTTGAATCTTTCCTTGTAAGCTACGTAATTTTGAAATATTCTTAGGAGGTGGCATGCTAAATTTATAGCATCGATTTCTCTGTTTCCACTTCAATGTATCTATTAGAAATTATAAATCCCAATAGTTTTCCATTGTCCACACCAAAAATACATTTCTTTGCATTCAATCTCATGTTGTACTTACAGATTCTTTCAAATATTTGACAAAGTATTTTGACATGGTCTTGATGCATTATAGACTTATCCAAAATATCATTGGCATAGTCTTCCAAAATGTTGTGTATAAAATCATGGAATATCAGTGTCATAGCTCTATGATATGTTGCTCCAATATTTTTCTATCAAAAAGGCATGAGGACCCCATAAAATATTCCCCAAGGTGTAGTGAAAGATGTTTTAGATTGATCTTGAGGGTTGATAAAAATGTGATTGTATCCTAAAAAACCATCCATAAATGATAATAGGGAATGTCCCATAGTTGAATCCCCTATCATTACAATATTAAGAAGGGGAAATCATCCTTTAGAGATGCTTTATTGAGATCACAAAAATTTGTACACATCTAAATGTGATTATTAGGTTTTTCCACTATAACAGTATTAGATATCCAAGGTGAATAGTCAATAGGGTGGATGAAAGCAACTTGTAAGAGATTTTCAATCTCATTCTTGACCAATAAAGCCACCTTAGGATTTATCTTGCATATCTTTTGTCTCATAGGTTTAGCATCTATTTCATGGAAAACATAATGTGTGACGATCTTAGGGTCAATACCTTGCATATTCGAATAAGTCCAAAAAAATATTTCAAGAAATTCATGTAACAATGTTACATGATCTTGTTCATCATCATTAAGACATTTTCCTATTTGAAGCACCTTATACTCATTAGATGGTTCCATTTTTATCTTTATGGTGTCTCCTACAAGTAACACATTGTGATTTGGAATATCAAGAATCATTTGGGATTCATCTTGCTCATCATTAGTCTATTTCCCAAATTATCCCTTAGCATTTAAACAATAGTGAAATTTATGATTATGTTGATGTCTAGGAAAAGTTTCATACATTCCCAACAATTTTGCTAAAGATTCATTATTATGAAAGTTAGTTCACTTTGATGAAAGACAATATCCATATTACTCAAATTCATACCCTCAATTAAGACTGATACATCATTTGGTTGTGTAGTAGGAGGGAACACAACTTTTTGTAAAGCATTTTGAAGCATTCCATGGTAAATAGGTGGTGTTTGAATTAGATCCAACTGTGTCGCCAAAAAATGTATAGTTGGACATTTTTATGCTCACATGAGTCTCCCTTATGGACTTTGTCTTGATTTTTCATAGATTTAATGTTGTAATGTGGTCAACACATTCACATTAGATCTTGGACCCTTGAGAATCATTAAGAATTCCAAGTTATCTTGTAAAAGTGTTGTAACCCACTTTCACACTCTTCTAGGACCTTTTCATTATAATTCACTTAAGAGTTGTAACAAACTCTCATGCTTTTCTAGACTTGTCATCACTAATTCAACCCTTTCTTATATTTAAATGACCCCTTAATGCACTTTCTGACCCTACTTAAATGTAATTTTTAGAATTTTCCAGTTAAACCTTATGAAATACACATTAATCCCCGACACCAAGTAAAATTTCCCTGGTGGGATCAAGTTGCCACCTGGGGTGAGTTAGTCCCACTAGGCACAAAAATAAAAATAATTTATATTTTCTAGCGGGATTTTATTCTCTTATTCTTGAGGTCGGCCTGTAAAGACCCACACTTCCTTGAACCAAAAATTTCACTATTTTTTTTTTTTTATAAAGTAAATCCCTTAATGTCTTGCTCAATTAGTTGTATACTTAAGAACTTCTATCCATACGGGATAGGCATCTATCCATCCGGAATAGGCATCTAACCATACAGTTTAGGATAATGTCCATACAGGACTAAGACTCATCTATCCATCCGGGATATGCATCTAACCTTTCGAGTTAGGTTAATGTCCATTTGGGACCAAGATCTATCTATCTAAATAATGTAGACATCTAACCACATGGGTTAGAAAATGCTCTGGCCAGAGACTTAAACTCATCGGGACCATCCGGGTCCTGAGTCACTCTCTAAAGACTACACTCCCCTACTAGGAGTGCACTGAGGTCAACGTCCTTAGGAGTATGTGAGATAATAATAAAAGCTTGAGTCCCACCTCAGAATTTGGCCTAAAGCCTCGAGGAATCAAGCGAATCCATTTGGGATTCCTTCTGAGTATAACAAGTAATTTCTAACTTCAATTTTAATATTTATTTATCTTCCTTTATCTTAAGGTATCTTAACAAGGCCAATAAGGTAAACACCCTTAACCAATCCTAAATCCCCACCCCGAGCGCCTGTGTACTAGGGACAACTCTATCCCTAGACTGCTTACATACACCGTTTCAGCATGGGATCAAGGCGTATAATATGTAGTTCTATTTTCTAATCTATTGTTGGATGTAAACTGTTTTGTGGGTATGTGACCATTTCTAGGGCCATTGCCCCAGATAGTTTCTCTTTGGTTACCACCCACATAAGGTAGCATATAAAGCATAAAGATTCATGGTGATCTTTTGTTTGTTTCCTAATTCATCTGTCCTAAGTTCCTATAAGTCACGTCACCCTTGCCCGTTAAATAAAAGATAAAAGAATTAAAAAGTCAATTCACATGCCCAAACCCTATTGGAGTTTTCTATGATCTTCACTAGCAGATGTAAGTCCATTATAGTATTATCTTTTTTTATATTATCGATCCAAGAGGGATTTCCTGCCCCTTGGATTTTAACTCCAAAATGATCCTTATTACTCCCCGGTGATTTATAAGGACGATGCCACAGATGTTGTTGTTTCAGCTTTATTAGTCTATAAGTGTAGTAACTCAAGCGCGACAACATTACCCGTAAACGTGAGTCAGAGGCACCATTAATACTGAACGCTACTAGTTTTTATATTTTCCTCCTCTTATTTAATTTTTTCTATCTAAGAAGAAATTAAATGCATTATCAATAATAAGAAAAGTAGTTTGTGCACATAAACCAAATGGAATATAAAATATTTATACCTTCTTGCTAAGGAAGTAAAATTAAATGAACTTACTAACTAAAAAAAACTATCTATTCAAGTATATTTGCTAGAAAGAAGTATTACATCTACTTACATCCTATGAAAGTAAATTTTTTGTAACAATAAATTGAATAGTCAAATCCATTTATAAAATAAAAAAATTTAAACATAAAGTTAAATTCTTCAAGATGGGTGATCTAATTCATAGATGGTATGAATTTAATTATTTTGAAATGTTAGTATTTCCTAGGAAAGAAATTTGAATCTATTTGCATAATCTATGTCATAGAGTAAGTAGTTTTTTAATTTAAATCGCATAATATTTTTGAGACAAATATCCATATAAGATAGCATAAATAATTTCCAATTCAATGGCATAATCTATTGTTTCAAGAAAAAAGGTTTATTAATGTTGATTGAATTGCATGACTAAGAAGACTAGAATTTAATTGCATAAGTTATTTCACTAATATCTTAGATAGATAAATCAATACAATGTCTTAATAAGACCCTTGATTTTAATTGTATAAGTTATATTACTAATGCTTCAAGATTGACGATCTATCTAAAGTAGGTTTGCATTAATTTGCATAAGTTTATTCTTGATAATATTCTAATGATTACTTATTCACTATGACCTTGTTGTAATTAAATGAATCAACCTTGTTTTAAAAAGAATTGAATCTACTTGCATATTTAAAGAATAACCATGATGTTGAAGAATTAAGTTTATAACAAATTTATTAAATCATAACTATGATGTTTGTGCTATAAGCCTTGAATCTTAAGAAGATAAATTTATTGCATGGAGAGAAATTTTATTTGAAGAATAACAATAAATCTAAGAGTTAAGTTTATAGCATAATAAGAAAGCACTTTTATTAAAGAGATATTATTAATTCCTTAAGTTAGTTTATATTTTGTTTGCATGAATTCAATTTTACTACTTAGCATTTGGTAAAACAATGAATCTCTCATTTAATGAAACATAAATTTAAACTTAAAATTGAATGTCTAATAGTCATAATTGTTATCATAGAATTGTTATTATTGTCATAAAGCTATAGTGTTGTCATAAGATATAAAAGTTGTCATTCCTTTATTTTAAAATCTTCTATAACCATACTCATAGTTTATCATCATTTGATGAAGAAGAGAAGTATATTCTAAGTTCATTTTTTATATTCAACAATAGCTAGTAATCATTTCCATTTTTTAAATAAAATTAAATACTATCTCATAGAACCGTGGTTTGGACCAAATCTTCATCAATCATAGATGTTAGTTAATTTATTGTCTTACTGATTTAGGGTAACATTTTTAAAATTAAGTTCATGAAATAATTTGAATTCATTTAGTGTATGATCCCATCCTTTGATTATTAATTAGATCAAATAATTTATTCTTTAATCTATCCAATTGATACCCCTTTAAAAATTCTTTCAATTTATTTATATTAAAAAAATATTATTTTATTTATGACTTAGCTAAATTAAAAGGATAAATGTTTTAAAGAATTTTAATATAAAAACCCATATTATAAAACATATGTATTTAGATATATTTTATTTTAACAATAATAAAACAATAATTTAATTTAAAGAAATAATATTTCTTTATAAATAAAAATAGATGAGAATGAACTTATTGATTTAAAGATAAAAATTAAAATTATTTTTTAGTTTAGAAAAACAATGAATGGTAAGAACAATAATAGATTGATTCTAATATATATATATATATATATATATTTTCACAACAAAGATAGGAAAGAGAGTAATATCTTGATCCTAGCAAATTTTCTAGATTTGATTAGTTATTCTAAAAAGAAATCAAAATAAAGGAAACCTGGATGTTGATGGAGTTGCAACAATCTTCTTCCAAATCTTCTCTTTATGCCTTCTTCAACTTGATTCTCCTTCCTTCAATCCTATCCTTCTTCAAAGTGATAGCATAAGATACCATTCATGTGTTGATGAGAGAAGAAATGGCCTCAATTTATAGACTTGAGGGGAGGTAAATGGAGGGCCAAGATTGGAGATTGATTCAACGGCTAGGATTGTTTGAGAAGGTGGGGTTTGGATTGATAGCCTCACTTTGGGATAAGTGTCACAAGAAGAAGGCTTTAAAAATAGGCCACATAGCATGGGAAGTGGAGCCAAGGGTGTTCACACATGTGTGAGCGCACTTTGGGAGAGGTGGATATGACAAGTCCCTATACCTTTCCCAAGACCATAAAACTTGTCAGTCCTCTTTAAGTGACTTTTTAGGAGTTCATATTTTGCCCAAAAGGCCATATTATGTTTTCAATAAGCTTCCACCCCATAGGTACTTACCTTGGGGGTTCATTTTTACCCTAAAGTCAATAGAACAAACCCAAATAACTATATGCAAGAGAATTTTAATTTTAAAATACAAATTTTGATTTGTGAGCACACCTTAGGTAGATGGGATGTTGACATGTCTATGACATATAAGAGAGATGGTGGCTTGATAATGACATGTCTATGACATGTAAGGGAGGGTGGTTTGACCATGTGTGCTCACACATGTGTGAGCACACATGGGGAAGCCAAATGGCTGAAAGAGGAAATGTCACATGCATGGTATGAACTCCCACAAAAGGGTGAGTGGGGATGAGCTGTAAGATGATAGTGACTTGTGCATGCAAGTTATATGTGAGTGAGATTAGAATAAATTTTTAAATTTGAAAAAAATGATAATGAAGATTAATTAATCAATTAATTTAGGATTAACTAATTAATGGATTATGAAGGATAGTGACATCTCCCTAATCATGATTAATTAGATTAAATGATGTATTATATTAATTAATGAGACTTACGAAAGTGGTTAATTTTATTAATAATAGGTTATTCTAATCAATAATGCTTAGGATAGGATGAGAACACTTGTTACATAATGACTTAATTTTTATTTTTATTTTTATTTTTATTCAAAATTATTTTTTTCCTTGTTTTTTTTTTTTTCCATTTCTCCAACACCATGTGCTAAAATTGTTAATAAAACACTTATTTATTAATATTGTTAACTTTTATTTGTTCCTATGTATTTAATAATTTAATAGTTCTTTTTTTTGTTCTTTATTTAATCTCTACCTTTTCCACACATAAATTAATTCTATAAATCACTTACATAATATTACCACACAAAATTATAGTATGTCTAAAGTTTTAACATAAAGAGGGTCATGACATCCTCCCCTCCTCAATTTGTGCATCGTCCCAATGCACACAATAACTAAATAAAAAGTTTCATGTTAAAAGTTTCAAAACAAGAAAGGAAATAATTGTTGCATTTCATCTATATCTTCCCATGTAGCATTCCCCTCATCATACTGATCCCATTGTACTTTGCATTGATTAATCTCTCTATTGCACAATCGGTACTGGCACCTCTCCAAGATTCTGTATGGCTCTATCATTATTTCCCCTATTTCTTGGACCTATAAGGCATTCCAATCCAAAATATTTTTTTCATCAGGTATGTACTTTTTAAGAAGAGAGACATGGAATACATCATGGATTCGACTCAGCTGGGGAGGTAAGGCCAATCGGTAAGCAACTGGATTTATCTTTTCCAAGATTTCAAAAGGCCCAACATAGCAAGGTGCTAGCTTTGTCTTCTTCCCAAATCTTATGGAACTTTTGTGAGGTTTAACCCTTAGGAAAGCTCTTTCCCCTACTTCAAATTCCCTTAGAGATCTATTTTTATCTACATAGCTCTTTTGTCTATCAGAGTCCTCCTTTAACCTTTTCCTTATTTCCTTAGTTTTTCTTTCCATTTCCTTTAGCATGTCCAGACCAATTATTATTCTGTCTTCAAGACTGTCCCAACTCAAGGGTGTACGACAGGGTCTACCATAAAGTGCTTCAAAAGGAGCCATTCCCAAGGAAGTTTGGAAGGTATTGTTGTAAGCAAACTCTACAAGCGGTAGGTACTCTTCCCATTTCCTTTGTTGGTCCATACAATACATCCTTAGTAAGTCCTCTACAATTTGATTTTTCCTTTCTATTTTCCCATCAGTTTCAGGATGATATGCTAAGCTAAAATTTAATTAAGTACCCAAGGCTAACTGGAGAGTTGTCCAAAACCTTGAAGTGAATCTTGCATCTCTATCTGATATGATCTTCTCAGGTATTCCATGTAACCTAAATACTTCCTTCACAAAGCGTCTTGCTAAGGTAGGAGCATCATCAGTTAAATTCCCTGGTATAAAGTGGGCCACCTTGGTGAGTTTGTCAATTACCACCATTATTGCATCATGTCTATAAGGTGTCATTGGTAGCCCCTGTATAAAATCCATGCTAATAACTTACCATTTATGGTGGGGTATATCATGTGGGTACAATAGACCTGTTGGATGGTTATGTTCTGCTTTTACCCTCTGACATTCTAAATATTTAGCAACGAAATGAACAATGTCATTTTTCATCCCTTGCCAAAAATACAATTTTTTTAGATCTGAATAAAGTTTATTAACTCCAGGGTGTCCTAAATAAGGAGTGTTGTGAGCCTCAATTAGAACTATATTTCTTAACCCACTTAGGTTGGGAACATAGATTCTTTTATTATACCTCAATAGCCCTTCTTGATCAAGAGTGTACCCTTCAACCTTAGGATTTGTTGGATCATTTTCCAAGATTAGCTTGACTTGCCCATACCATGGGTCTTGTTTTTGCTTTTCCTTTACTTACTCCTTGAATGAAGTCTTGAAAATAGTCATGGTTAGCAAGTGTCTTCTTCTACTTAAAGCATCTGCTACCCTATTTTCCTTTCCCTTAATATATTCTATTTCAAAGTCATATTCACTTAGAAATTCTATCCATCTCCTTTGCCTTGCATTCAAGTGAGGTTGAGTAAAAATATATTTAAGTCCTTGATTATCCGTTTTTAGCTCAAAAGGCTTCCCAAGCAAAAAGTGCCTCCATTTTTGTAAGGCATGAACAACAGCCGCTAACTCTAAATCATGGGGGGCATAGTTTACTTCATGGGTTTTCAACTTTCTAGATTCATAAGCCACTACTCCTTCATCTTGCATAAGCACTCCCCCTAATCCTTCAATAAATGCATATGTTACCACTGTGAAATGTCCATTTGGATCTGGAACCCTTAAGATAGGTGTTGTAGTTAACTTTGCCTTTAAAATTTGAAATGCTTTATCACTTTGTTCTGTCCACATAAACTTTTTATTCTTCCTTTGTAATGATGTGATAGGATTTGCAATCTTAGAGAATCCCTCTACAAACCTTCGATAATACCCTGCTAAAACCATAAAGCTTCTCACTTCTGACACATTTTTAGGAATCGACCATTCCACTATTGCCTTAATCTTTTTTGGATCAACTGCTATTCCTTCTTTAGATATAATGTGACCAAGGTAATGGATTTTCCTTTCAAAGAAGGCACATTTTGACAATTTCCCATATAATTTATGTTCCTTCAATCTTTGCAAGACTAGTTGTAGGTGAGCTAAATGTTCTTCATTTCTAGAATAAATTAATATGTCATCCAAAAACACCAAGACAGATTTGTCCAAGAAATCATGGAACATGCTATTCATTAGGTTCATGAAAGCAGCTAGGGCATTAGTCACACCAAAAGGTACAACTGTGAATTTGTAATGCCCATATCTTATTCTAAAGGCTATTTTTGAGATATCCTCCTCCTTAATTCTTAATTGATGATAGCCTGATCATAAATCTATCTTGGAGAATACTGCTGCTCCCTTCATTTGGTCAAAAAGGTCTTCAATTTGAGGTAATGGATACCTATTCTTTATTATGACCTTGTTTAGCATTTTATAATCAATACACAACCTTAGAGTTCCATCCTTCTTCTTAACAAACAAGACTGGTGCTCCCCAAGGGGACACACTTGGCCTAATTAATCCCTTCCCCAAAAGTTCTTCCAATTGCATTTTAAGTTCTTGTAATTCTATAGTGTTCATTTTGTAAGGTGCCCTTGACACTGGTTCAGCCCTTGGGAAGATGTCAATGGAGAAATCAAAATTTCTTTTTGGGGGTAATCCTGGTAATTCTTCTGGAAATACATCCTTATATTTTTGCAAAAAGGGGAAGTTTTCAAAGGTTAGAGTATTTTCTTCTTCATTCTCATCAAAACTTACTAAGTATATTTGAGCTCCTCTTCTTCTTTCCTTCTTTAATTGCATTGCTGAGATGGTTTCTGCATTTATAGGTTCAAATTTTCCTTGTATTTTGACCCTTCTTCCCTCATCATTGTAGCACTCAACCACTTTATTGTAACAATCTACATTAGCTTGGTGATGTGCTAGCAAACTCATCCCAATAATTACACCATATACTCCTAGGGGAGCCACATAAAGGTCTACCATTGTTTCAAATTCAGGAAATTGCACCCTTGCCTTTGATAAATATTTGGTTACTTCCCTAGTTGCCTTATCCCATACTGAACTATCCATGATGATTCCATATGGTTAACTCTTAGTGTTAACTTCCTTACTAATTTCGGCGAAATGAAACATTCAGATGACCCAGTGTCGACAAGAATTGAAATTGGTTGGTTGAAGAGGGTACCTGTGGTTTCTACGGGAACATTCTAGAATCTTGTCCTTCTATTTCTAACTACTGCATGAATCCTTTATTGTGGTCCTTGTTGGGGTTGGTTGTTTCTGATTTGGCCTTGCATCCTTGGGCAATCTCTAGCATAATTATTTCCTCCACACATAAAACACCCGCTTGGTGGTCCTCATTTAACTTGGTTCCTAGGAGGATTATTCCTTGTTTCATTGTTCCTTGGTGGATAAGCTGCCTTGTTAAAATTCGGTTGATTATTCCTGTTATAATTGTCCTTGTTATTATTGTATCCATTTCTTGGATTCTGATTTGGTGGTGGTCTTCTTTCTGATGCATTATTCCTTTGGTTTTTGTTGACATTGGGGTTTCCCTTGAACTCATGTTTCCTCTTATTGTTAAAGTTTTTTCTTGTTGTTGCTAGGGCTTGCACCTTCCTTTCTTGTTTAAGAGACTTTTCTAATACCTCATTCATGTTCTCAGGTCCATGCATATCAACCTCTGCCCCTATGTTGGTATTTAGTCCCAATATGAATTTCCTTGCTTGGCTCTTTTCATCTGTCTGATACATTAGCACATATTTCAATAATTTGGCAAACCTATCCCAATATTCTTGAACTGTTAGGGTCCCTTGTCAAAGGTTGTGGAATTCTGCCATTTTCTCATTGAAGAATAACTGTGGTAACCACCTTTTATGGAAAAGATGAACGAATTGTTCCCATGTGATTGTGTCCTTATTGTATCTATTTTGTTCCTTAGCATTGGTCCACCAATTGGCTACCTCCCCAATGAGTTGATAAGATCCCCATAAAGCCTTAGCGGTTTCACTAAAATCCCTTAACTCAAAGTATTTTTCCATTTCATTCAACCAATTTTTTGCCCCTTCACCTATTTGTTTCCCACCAAACTTTGGTGGAGTGATTTTCTTTATATCCTTTGATAATTCCATTATGTCATTCCCCCTTCTTACTTCTACTTTGTTTCCTTGATTGCTCCCAAGATTCTCCCTTTCTTGTTCACCCCTGATTTCAATATTGTTTTTCCTTGTCCTAAGGTCTTCTATGGATTGTTCCAAGTTGTTGATCTTATCCCTTTGTTCAGTTAGCAAATTTATTATGGCCTCCACCCCTATTTCTTTATTTCTTTGCTCCTGCTCTTGGGAAATGCTAGCTCGGGTTACCCTTCTTCTTGCCATCTAGAATTTCCTGGAAAATTCAAATTCCTAAAATCAAAATTGGATTCAAAAATTTGCTGTAGATTTTCTATCTCAATACTATACAACTTACTCAGAATATTTTTATGTTAATCAAGTTGTAGTGAGCTCAATGCCTAGTCTTTGAACCTTTGCTTTGATACCACATGTAAAGACCCACACTTCCTTGAACCAAAAATTTCACTAATTTTTTTTTTTTATAAAGTAAATCCCTTAATGTCTTGCTCAATTAGTTGTATACTCAGGAACTTCTATCCATACGAAATAGGCATCTATCCATCTGGGATAGGCATCTAACCATATGGTTTAGGATAATGTCCATACAGGACTAAGACTCATCTATCCATCCAGGATAGGCATCTAACCTTTCAGGTTAGGTTAATGTCCATTTGGGACCAAGATCTATCTATCTAAATAATGTAGATATCTAACCACATGGGTTAGAAAATGCTCTGGCCAGAGACTTAGACTCATCAGGACCATCTGGGTCCCGAGTCACTCTCTAAAGACTACACTCCCCTACTAGGAGTGCACCGAGGTCAACGTCCTTAGGAGTATGTGAGATAATAATAAAAGTTTAAGTCCCACCTCAGAATTTGGCCTAAAGCCTCGAGGAATCAAGCGAATCCATCTGGGATTCCTTCTGAGTATAACAAGTAATTTCTAACTTCAATTTTAATATTTATTTATCTTCCTTTATCTTAAGGTATCTTAACAAGGCCAATAAGGTAAACACCCTTAACCAATCCTAAATCCCCACCCCGATCACCTGCGTACAAGGGACAACTCCGTCCCTACACTGCCTACATACACCATTTCAGCACGGGATCAAGGCATATAATATGTAGTTCTATTTTATAATCTATTGTTGGATGTAAATTGTTTTGTGGGTACATGAACCTTTCTAGGGCCATTTCCTCAAACAGTTTCTCTTTGGTTACTACCCACATAAGGCAGCATATAAAGCATAAATATTCATGGTGATCTTTTGTTTGTTTCCTAATTCATCTGTCCTAAGTTTCTATAAGTCTCGTCAGCCTTTCCCGTTAAATAAAAGATAAAAGAATTAAAAATTCAATTCACATGCCCAAACCCTATTGGAGTTTCATATGATCTTCACTAGCGGATGTAAGTCCATTATAGTATTATCTTTTTTTATATTATCGATCCAAGAGGGATTTCCCGCCCCTTGGATTTTAACTCCAAAATGATCCTTATTACTCCCCGGCGATTTATAGGGATGATGCCATAGACGTCGTTGTTGTAGCTTTATTAGTCTATAAATTCAGTAACTCAAGCGTGATGGCATTACCCGTAAACATGAGTCAGATGCACCATTTATACCGAAGGCTACTGGTTTTTCTATTTTCCTCCTCTTATTTAATTTTTTCTATCTAAGAAGAAATTAAATGCATTATCAATAATAAGAAAAGTAGTTTGTGCACATAAACCAAATGAAATATTAAATTTTTGTACCTTCTTGCTAAGGAAGTAAAATTAAATGAACTTACTAAATAAAAAAAAACTATCTATTCAAGTATATTTGCTAGAAAGAAGTATTACATCTACTTACATCCTATGAAAGTAAATTTTTTGTAACAATAAATTGAATAGTCAAATCCATTTATGAAATAAAAATATTTAAACATAAAGTTAAATTCTTCAAGATGGGTGATCTAATTCATAGATGGTATGAATCTAATTATTTTGAAATGTTAGTATTTCCTAGGAAAGAAATTTGAATCTATTTGCATAATCTATGTCATAGAGTAAGTAGTTTTTTAATTTAAATTGCATAATATTTTTGAGACAAATATCCATATAAGATAGCATAAATAATTTCCAATTCAATGGAATAATCTATTGTTTCAAGAAAAAAGGTTTATTAATGTTGATTGAATTACATGACTAAGAAGACTAGACTTTAATTGCATAAGTTATTTCACTAATATATTAGATAGATAAATCAATACAATGTCTTAATAAGACCCTTGATTTTAATTGTATAAGTTATATTACTAATTCCTCAAGATTGACGATCTATCTAAAGTAGGTTTGCATTAATTTGTATAAGTTTATTCTTGATAATATTCTAATGATTACTTATTCACTATGACCTTGTTGTAATTAAATGAATCAACTTTGGTTTAAAAAGAATTGAATCTACTTGCATATTTAAAGAATAACCATAATGTTGAAGAATTATGTTTATAACAAATTTATTAAATCATAACTATGATGTTTGTACTATAAGCGTTGAATCTTAAGAAGATAAATTTATTACGTGGAGAGAAATTTTATTTGAAGAATAACAATAAATCTAAGAGTTAAGTTTATGGCATAATAAGAAAGCACTTTTATTAAAGAGATATTATTAATTCCTTAAGTTAGTTTGTATTTTTTTTGCATGAATTCAATTTTACTACTTAACATTTGGTAAAACAATGAATCTCTCATTTAATGAAACATAAATTTAAACTTAAAATTGAATGTCTAATAGTCGTAATTGTTATCATAGAATTGTTATTATATTCATAAAACTATAGTGTTGTCATAAGATATAAAAGTTGTCATTCCTTTATTTTAAAATCTTCTATAACCATACTCATAGTTCATCATCATTTTATGAAGAAGAGAAGTATATTCTAAGTTCATTTGTTATATTCAACAATAGCTAGTAATTATTTCCATTTTTTAAATAAAATTAAATACTATCTCATAGAACCGTGGTTTGCACCAAATCTTCATCAATAATAGATGTTAGTTAATTTATTGTCTTACTAATTTAGGGTAACATTTTTAAAATTAAGAAAGTTCATGGAATAATTTGAATTCATTTAGTGTATGAGCCCATCCTTTGATTGTTAATTAGATCAAATAATTTATTCTTTAATCTATCAAATTTATACCCCTTTGAAATTTTTTTCAATTTATTTATACTAAAAAAACAATTATTTTATTTATGACTTAGCTAAATTAAAAGGATAAATGTTTTAAAGAATTTTAATATAAAAACCCATATTATAAAACATATGTATTTAGATATATTTTATTTTAACAATAATAAAACAATAATTTAATTTAAAGAAATAATATTTCTTTATAAATAAAAATAGATGAGAATGAACTTATTGATTTAAAGATAAAAATTAAAATTACTTTTTAGTTTAGAAAAACAATGAATGGTAAGAACAATAATAGATTGATTCTAATTTTTATATATATATTTTCACAACAAAGATAGGAAAGAGAGTAATAGCTTGATCCTAGCAAATTTTCTAGATTTGATTAGTTATTCTAAAAAGAAATCAAAATAAAGGAAACTTGGATGTTGATGGAGTTGCAACAATCTTCTTCCAAATCTTCTCTTTGTGCCTTCTTCAACTTGATTCTCCTTCAATCCTATCCTTCTTCAAAGGATAACGTAAGATACCCTTCATGTGTTGTTGATGAGAGAATAAATGACCTCAATTTATAGACTTGAGGGGAGGTAAATGGAGGGCCAAGATTGGAGATTGATTCAACGGCTAGGATTGTTTGAGAAGGTGGGGTTTGGATTGATAGCCTCACTTTGAGATAAGTGTCACAAGAAGAAGGCTTTAAAAATAGGCCCACATAGCATGGAAAGTGGAGCCAAGGGTGCTCACACATGTGTGAGCACACTTTGGGAGAGGTGGATATGACAAGTCCCCACACTTTTCCCAAGACCATAAAACTCGTCACTCCTCTTTAAGTGACTTTTTAAGAGTTCATACTTTGCCAGAAAAGCCATATTATGTTTTCAATAAGCTTTCACCCCATAGGTACTTACCCTGGGGGTTCATTTTTACCCTAAAGTCAATAGAACAAGCCCAAATAACTATATGCAAGAGAATTCTAATTTTAAAATACAAATTTTGATTTGTGAGCACACCTTGGATAGATGGGATATTGACATGTCTGTGACATATAAGAGAGATGGTGGCTTGATAATGACATGTCTATGACATGTAAGGGAGGGTGGTTTGACCATGTGTGCTCACACACGTGTGAGCACACATGGGGAAGCCAAATGGCTGAAAGAGGAAATGTCACATGCATGGTGTGAACTCCCACACAAGGGTGAGTGGGGATGAGTTGTAAGGTGATAGTGACTTGTGCATGCAAGTTACATGTAAGTGAGATTAGAATAAATTTTTAAATTTGAAAAAAATGATAATAAAGATTAATTAATCAATTAATTTATGATTAACTAATTAATGGATTATGAAGGATAGTGACATCTCCCTAATCATGATTAATTAGATTAAATGATGTATTATATTAATTAATGTGACTTATGAAAGTGGTTAATTTTATTAATAATAGGTTATTCTAATCAATAATGCTTAGGATAGGATGAGAACACTTGTTACATAATGACTTAATTTTTATTTTTATTTTTATTCAAAATTATTTTATTCGTTGTTTTTTTTTTTTTCCATTTTTGTAAGACCATGTGCTGAAATTGTTAATGAAACACTTATTTATTAATGTTGTTAACTTTTATTTGTTCCTATGTATTTAATAATTTAATAATTCTTTTTTTTGTTCTTTATTTAATCTCTACCTTCTCCACACATAAATTAATTGTATAAACCACTTACATAATATTACCACACAAAATTATAGTATTTCTAAAGTTTTAACATAAAGAGGGTCATGACACGGCCTGTGATGTGTTATTTTTGAGAAATAATGGAAAATCAAATATAAATAAAGGGTTTTTCCTCTCATTTTAACCTCCATTCACCCATTCATTCACTTAGTCATTCAAGCAATTATGAAGCATTTTTCAAGCATTTCCAAGCATTATCAAGTCATCCACTGTAGCACTTCATTGCATATCTTCAGATTTCAACATCAAGGGTTTGGTGAGTTTGTGACATTACATGTTTTCTATTCATCATTCTCTTTCTATTTCATTTCATTATCTAGGGTTTGATTACCGAATCAGGGTTTGACCAAGGAAAACCCCTATTCTCTAATCCTTAACCCTTTTCCCCCTCTTTGCATGTGTTTTTGTAGGTCTTGTATGCATATTTGTTAAAAAAGTTGGTGTTAAAAAGGTGTTTTCAATCCATCAAAGCCATCAAAGTCAACAAATCCCTAATTGAATCTTGGAGACGGGTATGTGCAGGATCATCATGGAAAAAATAGGCCCTTAAGTGGCAAAAAATTTTAAAAAATCAGAGTTAAGAAATTGGACATAAAAATTTGAATAAGTTATCTATATTATTTCAAAAATATATAATAATAGAATCTGTAGCAAATTGAATGTAGTTTCTAAACTACTAGTTTTATTTAAAAAAAAAATCATGTTTAGTGAAAATTTGAAATTTCAATGCAGTAGTACTTAAATTTCAAGGAAAAAATAAGAAGTAGGTATCTGTCTAACCACCCTAACCACAATAAAATGATAATATTTTTGTATAATATTTTAAATATAAGTAGAGGACTCGTGTCTAGATGTGATGCATATTTTTTTGTAATTTTTTTCCAAGTAAATAATTAATTATGATTTTTTATTTCAACTTTTAAAAAATATAAAAAATTGTATGTCTAACCACCTTAACTTGGTCAAAACTTCATGAAACTAATTTTTTTTTTTTTTTAATCCTATAGTATATGAAGCATAGAATGTGACACATATTTTGGATTCAAAAAATGTGATACTGTTTGAAAGCTATAGATGTTTTTCAATCAACTTATCAATTAGGACTTTTGTCGTAATTCAAATAAAAAATGAATAATAATTATTTATTAAATTCAAAGTAAAGCATAATTTATATTGGTGGAAAGTTGAGAATCTCCTTTAAAAACCCTTTTTGTTTCATCAATTTTTGGTAAAAAAAAGTCATCAACCACATGGGCCATCATATTACTTACATATTGCCACTTTTTGGCCCATCATGATCCTGCACATATCCAAACCTCTTTCAACCCAATTTTTGCATAATCTGATTCAAACACCTATCAAGAAGAGAAGTGTCGACCGAGAGCTTCAGATTCTTACCCCAAATTCCTAAGATTCCCAAGTGGACTAAGTCACCATCTATGGTGAATTAGTCCCATTTCCTGGTTTGAAAAGTGGTTTTTGCATTTCTAGATACCCATTTGGCAAATTCCTATTCTAACAGATTTTCCCCAAAACTAGACTAAGTCACCCAACTTGGTGCAAGTGTCCCAGTCAACATTTCTAGTCAAATTTGTAGGATTTTAGAGCCTCTCTACATCAAAATTTAGATTTTAGGTACACATCTGTAGTCTTGTTCAATTCTTTCATTGTTTACTTGCATTCTTAGGTGTTTTTGCATACATCACTATGTTTTCAAACACTTTGCACATCTTAGGTTTAGCATTAATATTCACCTTTATTTTTCATTTAATTGCATTTAAAAAATTAATTTAGGAATATTGCATCCATCCTTGCATTAATTTTGAATTTGTACATTACATTTTGGGTCCATATGTCTCCTTTTAGGTGAAAAACCCTATAAGAGTTAGAGAACTCTTGGATACCCAAAATCGGTGTCCGCATTTTGGCGAACCCAACTTTTGAACATCTTTTTTTTAATTTAAAGTGCATTGCAATCCTAGGTTTAACTTGCATCAACATTTCATTAGGTTTTTCATTGTTTAATTTGCATCCTAGGGTTTAAAAACCGCATTAGTGAAAATATCATATAGCTTACATTTTTGCTTCATATTTCATTGGAAAATACTAAAATTCTACATTTTCATACTATAGTTGCATCTGTGCATATGAGAAACAACAAATTGTATTTAAATTTTTTGAAAAATATCAAAAAATAATCACTGGGACTAATTCGCCACATTGGGTGACTTAGTCCTCCTGGACATTTTACATTGTAATTTCTAGTATTTCTTGCATATTTTCTAAATTTCCATTTTTTGTTATTACCTTTTGTCACAGTTTCCAGAATTTTTGTTTTATTCCATTTAGTTTGCTTTGATTTATTAGCATCATGGCTTTTTGCTTTAATAAGTTTTGGATGTTATTAAAATATTTAGTTGACATCTCAAATTGTGCCTTTGAAATTGATCCTAATGACCTTGAGCTTCCTCATGAATGTCCTCCTTGTGCTTTTGACATCATTGGAGAAGATGATGATAGCATGAATAAGTTTTGAAATGAATTCCTTGATAATCTTGAAGCTAATGCATCCTTTTATCCATCCATGAAACAACAAGACCTTCCTACAGTCTCACCTCCTAATATGTTTGGTTACTTACATCATGAAACAAACAAAGGACTTAAGCTCCCTCCAACAGGTGGACCTAGTTCCTCTAATCAAGCAACTCCTCAACCATTCTATGATAACAAAGTTACAAACACACCAATCAACCTTGAATAAAATTATGGAAAATTTTTTACCATCTTAAGAAAACAAGGATGTGACACAACAACTGAGCATAACATTCATCAACTCTTAGAACAAACTCCAAAAGAAGAAAATACAATAGGGTTAGGATATCAAGGTCCTCCTCATGAAAGCAAGCCTCCTTTAGAATATTGGAGACTTTGTGATGATGGCACGGTGATCTTTGATTCTCCTCCTAATATCAATGTCCTCCTTCCATGTGAACAACCCTTACATGATAATAATGACAAGGATGATAGGATCACTTTGGGTCCTCCTCCTCCTATTCGAGAAAAGGGTGAATCTAGAAAATACAAGAGGCCTTACAAGTTACAAAAACTCAAGTTTCTTCTTTGTCCACCACCTGAATGTGAAAGGAAATTGAAAATCCTTTTAAACAAAGAACTCATACTATTACCACCTATGAATAGGTTGGTGATATATCCTAAAGATGCTAATGTTTCACATTGTGCATATCATTGTGTTATTGGCAATAGAAGTGATGAGTTCCACCAATTGAAAGAAATATTGAGCAAGTATCATTTTGATGGTGATAATTGGTATCTACTAAATCCATAAATCATCCTTCAACACCTTATCATGTAATAGTTATAGAAAATTCCCTTCTCACTATTACATGACCCCTTCCCATCACCTACCTTGGCTCATTCTTGTCTTGCACTTAGTGGGGGAAAGAAGTTTCTAGCCTTTTCCTATTAAAACAATTTTCATTGTCCCTTCACTATGTTATTCACCTTTCGCTTATATCAATTGAGATTGGGAGGTGGATGACCTGCTTGATGGTTGACTTGCATCTTCCTTACTAGTCTCTTGCATTTTATTTTTTGTGTGTGCATGTGTGTATCATGTTCCCCTATGATGTGATGTTTGATTTTCTCTCTCTCTTTGTGAGATTCTTCTATTTGTATCCTCATTCTTCTATATGTCATACATCATTTTCTCCTTTTCCTTTTCCTATTGGGGATGATGCAAGGCATTGAGACCACAATGTATCTTTCATGTTGACCCAAAAGGACCCCCCTTTTCCTTTTCTTTTCCTTTTTCTTTTTTCTTGTGTTTTCATTTTGGGGATGATGCAAGGCATTGAGACCATAATGTCTCCTTCATGTTGACTGAAAAGACTTTTCCTGTTTCTTTCGCTTTTTCATTTTAATTTTTTCTTATGTTTTCCTTTTGGGGATGATACAAAGTGTCGAGACATCCATGTCTCTTCCATGTTAACCCAAACAAATCTTTCTTTTTATTTGTTTTCACTCTCTTTGTGTCATTCTTCTAGTTCTATGTATTTGGGGAATGATGACAGTTCTGAGCTCTTTACAAATCATTACAGCAAAGAACATACTAACCCCAAATCCATAGATCCATTATGTGTTTGGTGTTTTTCATTTTGGGGGAAACTTATTTCTTTCCTTCACATGAGGAAGCCTTACTTGGAAATATATGACTTGGCATAGGGGCTTTCCAAGTTGGCTCTCATGATTTCTTTCTTTTCACATTTTTCATTTGCTACTTTAAAGTAATTGCTCACATAATGGTCTGTAGAAATTCCTTTAAAGTGGGGGCATAACTTGGCATTAGTTCTTTTGCATTTTTCCTTTTTCTTGGTTCTTAGTTTAGTTTTGTTACTTCATACGATGCGTTTGTCACTTTGTGGATGACATTGGGTATAGTGTCTTTCATGACCATGATCTATCTTAGCATATTACATTCCTCTTAGTGGCCTGATGTGACACACTACATCCCTAACTTGCGAATTTTATATTCTTTGATTGGTTCTCTCTTCGATACATTGGACACAATGTTCCCTAAGTTATAGACCTCACATGAGCTAAACAAGACTCCTTTGAACATCTTTTGTGTGTTGCATTTTGCATTTGTTATATGGCCACCTTGCATAACATATCTTGCATTCCTATAGTGCCATCACATTTTTTCATGAGTTCTAAGCATACTATGATTTGCTTGTCTCATGAAGCACGAAACAAAATTTTCCTTTGTGTTTCCTTATTAAAGTTATCAAGAGGTATAACTTTGGTATGGTTGAGTGGGAAGCCCATTTTGAGGCATGAATTTTCCCCATAGCCAGTTATGTGTGTGTGAGTGCATACCAGCCATGAGTGTATGTTTCTTGTTGCAAGTATGAGCTAATCTAGCAGTTTTGTCATTAATGTTGTCATTGATGTCAACACAGTTCAGTATGTTGTAGATTGCACATGTATAGCTAAGATGTTAATGAGATGTTGTGAGTACATGGAGATATCTTTATGCCATTTTAGATGTGTTGTGTTGATGAGTTTCCAAGTGCTTATGAGAAAATTAATAAAGAAGAGAAGTCAGAGTAATGAATGTGTTCAGAATGTGCTTTGCATTTCTCCTATGTTGATCATATGCTTGTGCAGATTTGAAGATTTGATAATGGTGATCTTGTGTTGATATATCCAGAGTTTTAGCTTTTGGTGTGATAGTACATGAAAGTTATGTTCCCTGGTGTGTGAATTGTTCTAGAAAAGTTGATCTTCTATGTATTGAGAGAAATGTTTATGCTTTGCAGTCCTCCGTTGTTGTTTTCCAGATCTTGCAGATCTAGGATATGTCTTGAGATGGTGTTCTCTAGGTTTTGACAAAGAAGGTTGAAGTTTGGTGATTTGAAAGTTATGTTTCAATGTTTTAGTATGGGTTTTCATAGTCCAAATGAATTGGTGAAAGGCGTTTAGAGTTTGAAGAATATTGCATTTGTTACGGATGTATCTGAAGAAATATGAGATGTATTCTCATTCATAATGAAGTGTGTTGTGGATTTTGTGTGTCATCTTCTTGTTGGGAAGCGTGTACATCAATGTTCATTTGTGTTTTCATTAGGTTTGTCCGACCTAGTGTTTACACTTCATTTAAAGAATAAAATTAAATTGAGGAAGCATGTGGTTGATCTGAGACATTATTTTTGGTCTTTAAATGTTTTATTGGTCCACTCTCATTCCTTTTCACCGTGGGAATGTTGAGTTTCCAACCTAATTTGAATTTATGAAATGAGGTATTTGTGGCCGACCTTGGTGAAAATTTCTAAGGTTGAGGATGGTATAAAAACAAGTCAAATTTTGAAGAATTGTATGACAGTGTGATGCAAAGTGATGAAAGTGAGCCACAAATCATAAGAGAAGAAGTGTGTGTGTAAGTGAGTTGAGACAAGATTTCTCTATTGTGTTGGATTCCTGAAGGCAGTGAGCTAAAGGTTTTTGCAACCCTTATTCAAAGCTGCGGACATGTGTTAATTATTGTGGTGGATCTTTTGTTCTCTTTTGTATTTGTAGGCAGTGAGCCTTTGTACTTGGATAGTGAGTCCTTTCTATAGGAAGTGAGCCTTTGTACTTGGATAGTGATTCCTCTTTTGGGCAATGAGCCCTTGGTAGTGAGCCTCTATATTCAGTTTTATAATCTCTTCATATTGTGAGTTAACCCTCACCATGGTTTTCCATTATTGGGTTGTCCACGTAAAAATATGGTGTTCATTGTGTTGATTTACTTTTTGTTATTTGTGTTTCATTCTCTTACTTAATAATAGAATAGTGTGGTTGTGAATTCATAATTTTTGAAGTCTTAAGTTTGAATTTTGTGACAACTGATTCAGCCCCCCTCTTAGTTGTCCTGTGCCTATTTAACATTTCTCACCCTTTTAGGCCTTCTCACTTGGTAGATAGCCATGAGTTCCATCACCCCAGATTGAGTATGCATTTCTTTTTTTGACAACCAACCTAGATCTAATCCACAATAGGATGGACAAATGATCAAATCTTGATCTGACTTTCTTTCCTTTCTCCTTCTCTCTTTCATTCCTTTTCATCATTCTCTTGTGTGTTCGTTTATACTTATGTTTGGTTTGTCATGGGATCTTGATCCTGGGGGCTTGATCATCCCTCTTGATTGTTGTTGTCTCATCTTACTAGTGTTAGTGCATTTGGATCCCTCTTGATGTGCATGTTGAGCTATTTTAGTGTGAGTTTGAAGCAAGCTCATCCTCTCACTAAAGTGGGGGCTTAATGTGTCACCAAAAAATGTATAGTTGGAATTTTTTACACTCACTTGAGTCTCTCTTATGGAATTTGGATTGATTTTTCCTAGATTTAATGTTGTACTGTGGTCAACACATTCACATTAGGTCTTGGACCCTTGATAATCATTAAGAATTCTAGGTTGTCTTCTAAAAGTGTTGTGAAGTGTTGTAACCCACTTTCAGACTTTTCTAGGACCTTTTCATTATAATTCACTTAAATATAACCCCTTTATCACTTACCAAGTCTTATTTCAAAGTGTTGTAAAGAGTTGTAACAAACTCTAAAGCTTTTCTAGACTTGTCATCACTAATTCAACCCTTTCTTATGTTTAAATGACCCCTTAATGCACTTTCTGGTCCTACTTAAGTGTATTTTTGAGAATATTCCCATTAAACCTTATGAAATACACTTTAATCCCCAACACCCAGTAAAATTACCTTGGTGGGACCAAGTTGCTACTTGGGGTGACTTAGTCCCACTGGGCACAAAAATGAAAATAATTTCAATTTTCTAGCGGGATTTTATTCTCTTATTCTTGAGGTTGGCTTGTGATGTGTTATTTTTGGGAAATAATGGAAAAAAAAGTATAAATAAAGAGTTTTTCCTCTCATTTTAACCCCCATTCACCCATTCATTCACTTAGTCATTCAAGAAATTATCAAGCATTTTTCAAACATTTCTAAGCATTATCAAGTCATCCGTTGGAGCTCTTCATTGCATATCTTCAGATTTCAACATCAAAGGTTTGGTGAGTTTGTTTCATTACATGTTGTTTATTCATCATTCTCTTTCTATTTCATTTCATTATCTAGGTTTTGATTACCAAATCGGGGTTTGACCAAGGTAAACCCTTATTCTCTAACCCTTAACCCTTTTCCCCCTATGTGCATGTGTGTTTGCAGGTCTTGTATGCAGATTTGTTAAAGAGTTTGGTGTTAAAAAGTTTTTTTCAATCCATCAAAGTCATCAAAGTCAACAAATCCCTAATTGAAGACAGAATCTGATCTGGACACCTGTCAAGAAGAGAAGTGCAAACTGAGAGCTTCAGATTCCTGCCCCAAATTCCTGTGATTCCCAGGTGGACTAAGTCACCTTCTATGGAAAATTAGTCCCACTGCTAGGCTTGAAAAGTGGTTTCTACATTTCTAGATACCCATTTGGCAGATTCCGATTCTGATAGATTTTCCTTGAAACTGGACTAAGTCACCTAGGTTGGTGTAAGTGTCCTAGTCAACATTTCCAGTCAACTATGTAGGATTCTAGAGCATCTCTACATTAGACATTAGATTCCAGGTGCACCTCTCCAATCTTGTTTAATTTTGTCATTGTTTACTTGTATTCTTAGGTGTTTTTGCATATATCACTATGTTTTCAAACACTTTTCACATCTTAGGTTTAGAATTAATATTCACCTTTCTTTTTTAGTTTATTGCATTTAAGCATTTCACTTAGGCATATTGCATCCATCCTTGCATTAATTTTGAATGTGCACATTTCATTTTGGGTTCATTTCTCTCCTTTTAGGTGAAAAATACTAGAAGAGTTAGAGAACCCTTGGATACCCAAAATCGATGTCCACACCAACAAGGAAATCTTAGTAGGAGTGTTACGAAATTGTTCCACAAGATTATACTCATTTCCACTATATTGAGGTAAATGAGGGGCACTAGGTAAAATAGTTTATGGAAGTGGTATTGATGAGGGAATGTATTGTGTTTATATTTGTTACTTGGTATTCCTTGTGTTATATGTATGAGCTATATAGTATAATAATGTTGTGGTTGCAATACATTGTTTGCATGATTACGTAGTGTTAACTGCCTCAAACAATTCAAGATATGACTTGAAGGTTTTGGATTATTTTGACATGGTCCTATCATAAACATAGGATTGGTTTGGACTTGTGGTTGTTGTGTAGGTGGATAAATGATAAGTTGATGTGTGATTGCATTGATTTTCTTTGTTGCATGAAAGTGTTGTAAGCCTTAGTGGATGATCTAGGTGAGATGAAGTCCTCAAGGGCTTCATTTAACATATCAAAGTCATCATAGAAAAAGAGATTGATAGGTATACAATACACTTTTAGAAAGATATTTGAAAGGATAGATGCTTTCTCCAAGACTAAACATTAAATTCTAATTTTAGTTTATATTTATGTGTGTTAAGGTTAACTAGTGTTGAAAATAAACTCAGACTTGTTACAAACATAGCTCTAGAAATTAGACTCTAGATCTACAAATTGACAATAGGTATTAATCTATTCTTGAAATCTAAGGCATATGTAATAGGAAAATTTTTCCCTAGGGAATCTATTGGCATATGGCTTCTAGTGTTGTCATTGATGGCAACCTAAGTCATTGATCCGGTCTGCACTTTAGTATCTAACCATACTAGAAAATAGAGTAGAGAACAGGGTATCTGGTCGAAGTTGAATATGTCAAGTGGTTTGCATTACTATTTTATCATTTTTGGTTGTGGATCTCAGGGAAGGTCGTTGGGTATATTAAATGTGTTATTAATGATTTTTATGTTGTCGCATCAATTGGTGTATGAGTTAGGAGATCCGGTCATTTGATTTTCTGTTCAAAAGTGCTAGAAGGCCGACTAAGTGAATGTTGGGTGTTGCAGATGTTTAAGGAAAAATTGTTTGCAGTATTTTCATATTGGAGATTTTGTTTTGGGTCCTAACTATGATATGGCTGACTTTGGTGGCTGCACATTAAATGTTATTCATGACTTGAGCTGGCAGTTGGAAAATACTTTCTATTTTATTGAAGCTAACATATAGCGATTGAATCCTTGGTGGCGGATATATATATGAGATCGGTTAATTCATTTTGCTGTGTATGTGTGAGTGTTCGATATGTGCTGATGTGTGTGTGAATATGAGAAGAGTAGTTGAGCAATTTTCACTAGTGCAGAAGAGGATTTATTGAAGCCAATTAAGGCATAGCAGAGTGAAGTGCAAAATATGATAGAAGGTCCACAATATGATCTATGAGCCTAACTGAAACTATAATTAGGAATTTGTAGATGCTATCTTCTCAGTTCAAGATTTTGATGTAATCCAAATATTTGTAAGGAAGTGAGCCTTCCTGATTTTGAGTAGTGAGCTCTAGGTAGTGCGCCTGAATGCAAGTGCATTCCCATTTTGTAAAACACAATTTTGAGTACTCAAATTGTGGATTGACCTCCACCGTGGTTTTTCCCCTAACAAGGTTTATACATAAAAATCCTTGTGTTATTGTGTTGTGGATTATTGTTCTATGTTCATGCATCTTTCTTTTGATTGAATATTTTAGGGACTTGAGAGAATAGATTAAGAAAGTTAAAAATTTGCACAACACTGATTCATCCCCCCTCTCAGTGTTGCTTGAGTCCAACTATTGGTATCAGCGCCGAGTTCCTTGCAAGAAGTTTAACAACTTGAGGTGGATCTTGGAACGTAATGGACTCTGGTAGTCTTTAGCAGCAACTTTTGGTGGCACTTGATGATCTTGACCAGTTTGAAGTAGAAGTTTGGGAATTGAGAACAAATTTTAAGGATGTTGAGAAATTCATTTAGAAGTTGAAGGATCAGATTGTTAAATCCAAGGAGAAGAGAAAGGATATTTGTAATCAGATTAAGCAAAAAGAGAGAAAAAGCATGGATGATGTTCACCTAAATCAAACCTTGAAGGAAATAAATGAAGAATATGAAAAGCTTGCTAGAGACAATGCTACCCTAAAGCATGAGATGGAATCTATGGCGATGAAGATGACTAAGGATATTGAAGAAAGAAAGAAGAATGAGAAAAATATTGTCTAGTCCCTAAAAGAGAGATCTGATGAATGTAATAGAGTTAATGGAGAATTCATTCAGTTAGAAATGGAACTACAACAATCCAAAAATAATGAAGAAGAGCTTGAAAAATAGATTGTTATTCTTAGGGAGAACTTGCTACTGCAAATGAATACAAGGAGAAGTTCAAGATTAGCTCAGTTAAGCTTGATGAGCTGACTCAAGGATAGAAGAATGGAAATGACAAGCGAGGTCTTGGATATGAAAAAGGAGAAAGTTTCAGTTCTGGACAAAGGAATTTCAGGCAAGGAAATATGATGTACAAAGCAAAAAGGCATCCAGTAAGACAACCTAATGCTCAAAATTTTAATGGATACTATTTTTCTTGCAATAAATTTGGTCATATGGCTACTCAATGTAGAAGTAAAATGAAATCAAGTGATCCATCATTCTTCAGTCAGTGTTTCAATTGCAATAAGTTTGGTCATAAGTCAATTGAATGTAGAAATATGTCAAACAACTCTATCAATAGAAGGAATGTAAAATGTTATACCTGTGGAAGATTTGGCATATTGCTAATCGATGCAGATGGATTGATTGGTATGGATAAGGAAATGTTGTGTGTTTCAATTGCAACAAATATAGTCACATTGCAAGATTATGCAAAAATAAGAATATAAATAGAATATGGATGAAATAAGAGATTAGATGAAGACATGGGTGAAAAATTGTTCCTCTATTGTAGGAAATGAGCCAGTACCAAAACCTACTTCTGGTAATTCCTCTGGGAATTAGTTTTAGGCTTATGGCCTAGGGGGGCTGTCAAGGAAATCTTTTAAACCCCCTACTAGTAATTGACACCGGGATGTAGATGAGTGTAGTACAGATGTTGTTGGAATAGTTGGAAAGGATATTATGCTGAGTTGAAGGTCCACAAAAGCCTTTGTTTGATGACTAAGAAAATAAGGTATCTGGATAAGTTAGGGAAAAAGCATTTATTACAACAAAAAGTTAGGTGTGTGAGTTATAAAAGCAACTTGAAACCCTTATTTTCCACTTTGTGTCGAATAAAAGAAGAAGGAGAGCACCCTGCATCAAAATTTTAAAAGCGTGAGGAGAATTTGGTGGTGGAACCCTAATCCATTAGGTACTTCGGTAGTATTGAGAAATTTCAATCTAATTTAGTGTGCGGTTGAATAACTTATTTTCATGTGTACAAAAGGAAAAATGGAATAAATCAAAGGAATGATAAAAATAGATGAGTATAGCAGTGAGAAGATTAGAGATGAAAGAAACATGTTGTTGCACAATGAATTGAAATGGTTGAAAGAAGCAAAATAAAATAAAATTGACATATGGAGTGAATTCCTCTATTTTGTAAATGCATAAATCATTGAGTTTATTCTAGACAGATTGAATGATGATATTTTGAATTTGGATAAACCCTACCATATCTTGAAAGAACTGATTGCAGCTGTAACTGGGTTATGCAAAGTTGGGGATGTGTTGAGGAAGAAGTCAATTCGAAATAAAGAATTCAAAAACCTAATTGGAGTAATTGGAGATCAAATGGCATTGATAATATCCATAATTAAAGATTCAATGACAAGGTACATTATGCATGGAATATCCTACAAAATATTTTTCAGAAACAAAGAAGGTGAAACTTTGGCAGGTGTTGTTTACATCTCACACAAGATGATAATTGAAGATCAGGATTTGGATATTTGTGGATTGTTGAAAGATCAACTAATGGAGAATGTGCAATTGACAAAGGAGACAGGTTACCCTTTCAGGTTTGGTACTTTGATTATATGCCTTGTGATATATTTTCTAAATTGTTTACCCCTGAATAACAATGTAATATGGAAAGAGAGTAAACTAGTTTTCAAGTAGATTTAGTTTACTCTAATAATTTGGAAAACTATGATAAAGTGTATGGAAGTTTCTTTAAGGGTTTTCTAAGGAAGTTTGGATCAATTGGTATTCCCATTTTGGAAAGAGCACTTGAAGTTGGTTCCTCCTTTGGTGAGATGGAAAGAAAGAAGAAAAGAGAAAAAGAAATTATTGTCTGTACTCCACTAGCATGCAAGACTCTAAAAGTTGAAGGGAAAGGAAAAGAACAGGTGATTGTGGACATCCCAAATGATGAAACTGATAAGGAAACTAAGGACACCCTAGGAAAAGAACTAGAAATAGTTGAATCCGAACAAGAAAAGGCAATGGCAGAAGGTAGTGAAGGAGAAAGCGATTTAACGAAAGAAGAGCTAATGTAGCTTATTCATGAGGAAGATGGAATGCAAAATATTGTGAACATGTGATCTATCATACCTTCATATGAGCAAGACTTGATCTTAAGCGTACTAAATGCTCATTTTGTGCACAATCATATCAAATTGGAGAGTTTGCAGAATGCATTGCCAGAAGAGATGATTGAATGCATCAAGGAAATCATGGACTTTGAGTCCCAGACTAAGGAAGAAGTGATCTTACACCTGAAGAAGTTGTACATATTGTCACTTACCAAGCTGAAAAATCACATGAATCTACTAAGGTAATGCATAATCACATCAAACAACATTTATAACTACTATCTTCGATGGCCTCATGCAATCAACAAGTTCAAAGAGAAGTTGGAACAAATTGAAACAAAGCTGAACAATATTGGACAAAATTTTAACATGTTTCAAGATCAAGATGGTGCAATCGGGAAAAGGATCTAGGAAATGTAGTCAAAGCATACAAGTGTTCAAAACACCAAGAACAATATTTTTTACACCTTTTGGAAAGTGAAGGACATAACTGAATGCAGCCTGGAATAGTTGATTGAGATATTAAGAAAAGAAGAAGTATTAGAAGAAGCCTTCACCATTCTAGAATCCCTTATCAAAATGATCAACCAGACATCTGAAAATAAAAACATGATCATAATCATCTAGATTGCAGTGGAAGCATGGAAGAAGTTTCTTTCAGAGATGAAGGAAAAGTAAAAAATAAACCTCAATTAGCGGTTGTATATTCTTCAAATTTTTGAATTAGTTTTGCATAAGTTTTTTGTTACACTTCATAAGGGGAGAAATAAAATATTTTATTACCTTTTTTTCATTGATGTCAAAGGGGGAGAGAGAGCAATCAAAAATGCCTTATCAAACTCAGGGGGAGTTTTGTTTAGTTTTGTCACCTATGGTGTTTTGAAGTTTCCAACACTTAGTCATTTTTCACTAATTGTTTCCATCAATGCCAAAGGGGGAGATTGTTGGAATATGTCTTTTGGTGTTGTCATTAGTGGCAACCTAAGTCATTGATCCGGTATGCACTTCAGTATCTGACCATACCAGAAGACAAAGTAGAGAATAGGGTATACGACTAAAGTTGAATCTGCTAGTGGTTTGCATTATTAGTTTATCAGTTTTGGTTGTGGATCTCAGGGAAGGTCATTGGGTATATGAAATGTGTTCTTCTTTAGTTTTGTGCTATTGCATCAATTGGTGTACAAGTTAGGAGATCCAATCATTCAATGTTTTGCTCAACAGTGCTAGAAGGTCGGCTAAGTGAATGTTGGGTGTTGCGGATGTTTAAGGTGAAATTGTTTGGAGTATTTTCGTATTGGAGATTTTTTTTTGGGTCCTAACTATGCTATGGATGACTTTGGTGGATGCACATTAAATTTTATTCATGATTTGAGCTGATAGTTGGAAAATACTTTCTATTTTATTGAAGCTGACATATAGCGATTGAATCCTTGGTGGCAGATATATATATATATATTTATGAGATTAGTTAATTCATTTTGGTGTGTATGTGTGAATTTTTGATATGTGTTGATGTGTGTGCGAATATCAGAAGAGCAGTTGAGTGATTTTCACTTGTGCAGAAGAGGATTTAGTGAAGCGAATTAAGGCAGAGTAGAGCAAAGTGAAAAATATGACAGAAGGTCTAGAATATGATCTATGAACCTAACCAAAATTGTAATCAAGAATTTGTAGATGCTATATTCTCATTTCAACCTTTTGATGTAATCCAAATCTTTGTAAGGAAGTGAGCCTTCCTGATTTTGAGCAGTCAGCTCTAGGCAGTGCGCCTGAATGCAAGTGCATTCCCATTTTGTAAAACACTTATATTTTGAGTACTCAAATTGTGGATTGACCTCCACCGTGGTTTTTAACCTAACAAGGTTTCCACTTAAAAATCCTTGTATTATGGTGTTGTGGCTTATTTTTCTATTTTCATGCATCTTTTTTTTGATTGAATATTTTAGGGACTTGAGAGAATAGATTAAGAAAGTTAAAAATTTGCACAACACTGATTCACCCCCCCCTCTCAGTGTTGCTTGAGTCCAATAGCATCTATGTCCAACTAGGGCTCTATCTAAAATTTTAGTTTAAGAGGTGGGTCAGTGCGGGATCATGGGGGTCCAAACTAGGCCCTTAAGTGGCAATGAAAATTTAGAAAAACAAATTTAGGAAACTTGACATAAAAATTTGAATAAGTTATTAACATAATTTTTTTGTAGAAAATTGAATATAGTTTCTAAGATACTATTCCTTTTTTGGAAAAAATTAAATCTATTTGGTGAAAATTTGAAATTTCAAGGCAATTAGTATTAATTTTTTTAGGAAAATATAAAAGGTGTATGTCTTACCAACCTAAGTATAAAAAAATATAATATATTTTTTTGAAACTTTCAATATAATTAGAGGAGACATGCTCGGATGTGTCACATTTTTTTTATAATTTTTTTCCAAGTAAATAATTAGTTATGAATTTTTTATTAAAATTTTCTAAAAATATCAAAACATTTTTGTTTGACCACCATAACTTGGTCAAAATTTTATGAAATTCATTTTTTTTTTATCCTATATTATGGGAAGTGTATAATGTGACACATCTTTTAGATTTAAAAAATGTGAAATCATTTAAGAATTATAGATTTTTTCAATCAACCTATCAATCAGGACTTTAGTTAGAATGTATGTAGAAAATTAATAATAATTATCTATTTAATTCCAAATAAGGCATATCTTATATTTTTGGAAAGATGGAAATTTTTCAATAAACCCTTTTCATTTCATCAAATTTAAATTAAAAAATGTTGATGGTGTTTTCTGCACAGCAACAACTTAGACATAATATAATATCCTATCTCTCTTGAAAAGTAAATCTCTATCAGCAAGCCTCAAGAGATAACCCCAAGGTCTCTAATGTTAGGTCTTGACAATGCATAAACAACTCAGTGATAAATGTGAAAATGTTGGTAATCACAAGGGGCCTTGCAAATGAACAATGCTGGAAGCATACTTTCATCATATGCAACAATATGTTGATGCTTTTAATCCTAAAACTAACCCAGATTCAAAATAAACAGCAAAAAGATAAGGATTAAGAGAGATTCAACTCTAAACTAACTCCTAAGATCAATCACAATAATGATGAATGTTGCAAATGGACAGATCTCCAAAAACCAATCTCTGCTTGATCAAGGACAAGCCCACAACTCAGCAGAAATGGTGCAATCTTCTAAGGAAACTGAAGATTTTCAGACTATGAATATTCATCCACATACCCAATAAATGGCACAATGTAAACAAGCATCCACAGTTGAACTTAGCAAAAAATAAGGCCCAGACTAACTTTACACAAAAACTTACAATCAAAAAATCACTAAAAGTATGGACCGGAGATAGATCAACATCATTAACATTTTACCATCATTGCAACAAAACTGAAATCTAACATCTAACATTGAGAATTGAGAACAAGAAACCATAAACTGCTTAAGTGTAACACAAAGCTTTCCAAGTCAACAATCCAATTGCATTAACTTCTCCAGCATTACATAACAATTTCCAGTCTCTCTCCTCTCCTACAACTACTATCTTGCATAACCTAACTCCTAACTTAGCCAATTCTGGCTTCTAGTCATCTCTTCTAACCTAGTCCCCCCCTTTACAAATGAGAAGGCACTGGCCTTTTATAGAAAATTACATTTTGAATCAATGGCTAGGATTTAATTCAATCTAATGGCACAAATTACACCTCTAGAAGCATCCAATAATTACATTTAATTTGGGAGCTTATGGTACATTATCATCCAATTGCATAAAAGTAGTTACATCATGGAACAATGAGAAAACAATATTATGCCAGCTTGTCATTAATGAAAATTCTGATTGGATGATGAAATCAGCTTCACATGTCTTCCAGAAACTCCTTCCAGTTGTAGACAGTTTGGGCACGGATTCTCATGCAAGCCCCACTTTTAAAATTTGAATTTAACTCTTCCATATTTCCCTTTTGACACGAATCCATATGCAAGTTCCCCTTTTAATATTTATCTAATCCTGAAAAATAGATATCATCATTAGTAGTTCCCCTTTTATTTTTGAATTTTTTTATCCATCTCAAGAATTTCATTTTTGGGAACATTTTAAAATTTCAAGGAAAAATTTTCCATTTTTGGAAAAAATGCATTTTGGGAAAAATCCATTTTGGGAAGAAAAAATTTTGGAAGAAAAATTTCAATTTTTTTTCCATTTTTGGAAAATTTCAGGTTTTTGAGGGTGTCATGGAATTTTGGGAAAATCCTTCAGGGGCAGAATTTCCTGGATTCCCTGGAGGGTCGAAATCCCCTAAACCTCATAACTTTTTTTCTAGAAGGAATTTTCAAATAGTTCAAAAAGCAACCCTGCCTAATTTTTCGTCCTCTATCCACAGGTGAAAAAAATATTTACATATAACATTTAAAATTCACTTCAAAATCCCCATTTTAAAATTCCAACACTTGCAAAATTTCCCCTAGAGCCTCAAAATATTGTCCTCATCAAACCCAGTCTGGACTTAATCTTAAAATAACCTCCCAAGAAGAGCAAAACCAAAATTTGACCAAGCCAAGAGGAAGAGATGCAAAAGAAAAAAGAAGGTCCCTGCCTCCGGTGGGGCGTGTGTGTGAAAATTGCACAACAAAAAATTCATCATTGACTTTTTGGTCATATCACCACTTTTTGGACCCCCATGATTGTGCACTCATCCAGACACTAATGATAGAAAGTGAGTGTGATATTGTGTAGATCTAGATTTGGAATTTATTCTATTTCTATTTTGTAAGTTTTGGATATTTTAATATGTTGTAACAACCTAGGATTTTGAATTTTTTCTAAAATGAAAAGTAATTTACCCAAATTATGCAATATGATAGAAAATGTAAAAACTTTTCCTACATATCTAATAATTTCTAGCACTCAAATACCATAATTTATTTCAAATTTGCAAAAAAATCAAGCAAAATGACACCTTTCTTTCACATGCAATAACACCCCTTTAAGAATTCTAAATCAAAAATCAGCAAGAAGAAATAGATTGAGAATATAGAAATAGAGATCTGAGTAAAATTTTGTTGAGCCAAGAATAGTAGGACAAAGCCACCCAAGGGAATCTATGTCCTAGATAGGGTTTTAGAAAATTGAAAGTTTGGTTGTTTATTAAACTATTTAAGGATTATGTATCTATGTGCAAACAGGTTTAAAAGTGCATATTTTTCCAGAATTTGCTTAATTTATGCCAATTTAACTCAAATAAAAATGTGGAACAATTCTTGAACAACAAATGATAACTGGGAATGCAATTTTGAGTGTAGATGTGACCTAAATTACTAAAACTAATCCTATTGCAACCTATGATGCAATATATATATATATATATATATATATATATATATATATATATATATATATATATATATATATATATATATATATATATATATATATATATATATATATTTGTTTTGAAATTTTATGTCTTTTATGATGCAAAAGTAAATGCATAAAATGAGAAATTCAAGACAATGCAATGGAAAACCTAGATCTAGGGTAGAATTATTGCATATCATAGAAGGTTTATGATGTTAAAATGTTAGGTTCACCAAAATGTTATGATGAAAAAGGGATCCTAAGTCTAAATGCACTAGAAAACTAGGATCAATTTCCTTTTTCAAGAGAACATTAGGATGCAAATCCACAAGTTGATTAGATTGATGTTCAACCATGAAGATGAGTGAATCAAACTAGGAACTGATCCTTTTGAGCCTTGGAAATTGTTTAGAATTGATTTTCCTTGATTAACCTAATTAAACTATATGCCCTAATATGAAAATATAAGATTTTGACAACTACAAAATTGTAATGGAAATTCACCAGTAGATTGAAGAAAGGCATAGTTCTATGCACCTAGTCTTATAATTTTGGAGCTAGCTTCAATAGGAGCACAAAGCTGCCTAAGGGTGTTGTACCATAGATAAAAGGAAACTTGCTTAATTTGAGGAATAATTGATGATAAATTGTACTTAATGAAGGCCTTGACTTGGTGTTGTGAGGTGTTTTTCACATCCACACTAGGTCTTGGACCCTTGCAAATACATTTAACGATGTCTTGTAAAGGTGTTGTACATAAAGTGTTTTAAAATAATTTCACGCCTCTCTAGACTTAATGGACCCATTTCTCCCTAATTCAACATTATAAAATGTGTCTAATAACATTATCACACTAATCTAGAAGGTTTTTGAATTAAACTTAATGTTAATCTAGTGTTGTAATGTGTCCTACACATTCATATTGGATATTGTGCCTTTCTAGGCTAAGTGGACCTCATTTTAATGTTGTAAAGTGTATTTAATCACACTTTCCTGTTGAATTATGTGTCCTAAGCCCTAATTGACCTTTACATCATCACTAATAGGCCCCTTTTACCCCATATTGTGCATCCTGAGGCCTAATTTGATGAAATAACCAACATAGTCATCATATAAACCTGATTTTCTTATCTCCCAACAACCCAGCTGGAAAATGGGTCGTTCTGGGACTAATTCATCATCTATGGTGAATCAGTCCCTATTAGGTAGGACTGATTTAGCCAAGGTGGTGAATGAGTCCTATTTGGACCATTTTTTACTTTTAAGCGGGGAATTTTGGAATTTAAGTTTTTTTTCTTCATGTCTACCTTAGGGATTCAATTAATATAAGGTGGATTTCTTATAAAATAAAGTCTCTAAGCCCTAATTTATAATCTCCTAACTCATAAACACATCTCTTATCATTCATTCATCATCTATCTTCTCTATCAAGTCAAGCAAGTTAGGGTTTCATCATTGCAAGTCATCAAGAAAGCTTCTAAAGACAACTGAGGGTTGAATCTTTCTCCATTGCTGCAGAAATTCAAGATCAAACATCATGGAAAGGTATTGACTCCATTATTGCATGCTTCATTACATTCTTTCATCATTTTGGTTTAATTACCTAAAAAGGGGTTTGACCAAGGCAAACCCCCATGCCCTAACATTCAACATTCCTCTTTCTCTTGTGTGTTTGTAGATTTAGGAATCTTGGAAGCTTGGAAATCATTGAAGATCAAGTTGAAAAGTTGTTGAAGTCATCTCTTCATTGGATAAGGAAAAACATCAACAAAAAGTCACCTTTAGGCCCAAATTTCATAGTTTCAAAATTGAACATCTAGAGAAGCAGAAAGTGCATAACGAAGGCTCCTATTTCCACCATTGAATATTTAGAAATTAAAAAGTGGAATCATTTTCCATGGGTGGAAAATGAGTCCCAATTCTAGGTCTGATTTTAGTTTTCTACATTTTTGGATACCCATTTGTTCAAAACGGGCTTTAGAATAGTTTCTCAGAATTGAGACTGATTCACCCAGAATGACAAATTAGTCCCATTAGGCCTAAAAATTAGGATCAAAAACATTCCATAAGTCATTTCCAATCTCCATCCATATCTCAGGTAGAAACTTTCAGTTTCATCCATTTCTGTTGCAATTTGCATTCATTTCTAGGTGTTTTTTGCATATCACATTGCATATTTCATTATTTTTGCATATTTAATCAATCAATTTCATCAATTTTTTGCATTTAGATAGAGATACGCAACCCTATAGACCCTATCACACAAAAAACCACTCATGGTCTTGTTATTGTCCTTTGATAGAGATCACCAAACCTTCACCCAACATCAACAATCTTACACAACATACTCCTAAATCATCCTTAATAGTCGTCCATCCTGAACTCCTCGACACTAGTGGTCTTGAACATCACCCCTTACACAATATGACTCAAACAAAAAACTCTTCGCTTAATTTCAATGTCATCTCACAAGACACTCATAATTTTACTTTAATAGATTTTCTCTCCTCTTGTAAAGGAGAGAACAAAATCTTGCAATCTAAAGCATCTTGTGAAGATATGACAACTCATACTAAGCAAGATGTTTCTTTCAAGAAAACCATAGGACCACCTTCTAACATTGATCAAGAGGGAATCTTGTCAAGACTCCTCCAAGATCACTTGATATCTCTCCCCCCACGAACTTGAAAGAAATTTTATTACAAGATTTCATTCTGTGCAAATTATACAGTTCATGGTCATTCCACTAATGAATGTAAGGTTTTGAGTTGTAAAATCCAACATTTTTAGGATTTTGGTATTCTTCCTTCTATGGGGGCACCTAATTACTCTAATTTCTACCGATTTTCACTCTTGCCTATATTTCATCAATCGTTTTGGCTCACGTTTGTCCTGCACTCAATGGGGGCAAGGGGTTTAGTAGCCTTGTCCTCATATGTCACTTTTCGTTGAATCTTTTGGCTAATCATTAAATTTTCATGAACATATAAGATTAAGCTTGGGATGTGGATGACATTCCTTAAGTTGGCTCACATGTGACATACTACCTTTTCATGATGTAGCTTCTCAGAAACATATGACTTAGCATAGGGCTTTTTGAGTAAGCTCTCATGTCCTCTTCTTCTACTTTGAAGCAATTTCTCACAGTAATGGTGTTCACAACTACTTTAAAGTGGGGGAATACATCACCACTCACATTTCATTGTGTGATTTCTTTCTTCTTGTGATGCATCCTTTTCTTGGTGGAGTCATTGGGCTTGATTCCCTCAAAGAGCGTGATACTTCTTTTGACACATTCTCTCTTGGAAACATTAAGCATGATGTTCCCTAAGATGAGACCTTTCACGAATTAAGAAAACTCCCTTTGAACATTCCTTGCACTACCTTGCATTTACAATGTCTATGAGTGTCAAACATACAAAGTTTTGCCTACTTCATAGAGATCAGAAATCATTTTCCTTTATGGCACCTTATTAAATTTAGCAGGAGGTATAACTTTGGTATGGTTGAGTGGGAATCCCATTCCGAGGCACAACTTTCCTCATAGCCACCTATGTGTTTGTGAGTACATACCAGCTGAGCATATGTTTCTCACCTTTTAGGCTTTCTCATCTAGCGAATAGCCAAGAGTTCTCTCACCCCATAGTGAGTATGCATTTTTCTTTTTTGGACAAGTAGGCTAGATCTGATCCACAACTAGCTGGACAAATGGTCAAAGCTTGATCCACCTTTTCATTTTCATTTTTCTCTTCTTCGTAGTTCTTTCCATTGCATGATCATGTATCTTGTTTCACTGCATGTCATTCCCCTTGTGTGTGTCCTTTTGCACTCATGCCAGCTTGACTTAGGATCTTAGATCTTGGGGGATTCATTGCTTCCGTCATCTTTGTTATCCTAGAAATCTGCATGGGTACGATTGGACCTCTCTTGAATGTCTACTTTAGTGTAAGTTTGAAGCAAGTTCATCCTCCCACTAAACTAGGGGCTAAATGTATCATAGAAAAAAGGAAACTTGCCTGATTTGAGGAATAATTGATGATAAATTGGACTTAATGAAGGCCTTGACTTGGTGTTGTCAAGTGTTTTTCACATCCACACTAGGTCTTGGACCCTTGCAAATGCATTTAACGGTGTCTTGTAAAGGTGTTGTAAAGTGTTGTAAAAGACTTTCACGCCTCTCTAGACTTAATGGACCCATTTCTCCCTAGTTCAACATTATAAAATGTGTCTAACAACATTATCTCACTAATCTAGAAGGGTTTTGAATTAAACTTAATGTTCATCTAGTGTTGTAATGTGTCCTACACATTCACATTGGATATTGTGCCTTTATAGGCTAAGTGGACCTCATTTTAATGTTGTAAAGTGTATTTAATCACACTTTCACATTGAATTATGTGTCCCAAGCCCTAATTGACCTTTACATCATCACTAAGAGGCCCCTTTTACCGCATATTTTGCATCTTGAGGCCTAATTTGATGAAATAACTGACATAGTCATCTTATAAACTTGATTCTCTTATCTCCCAACAACCCAACTAGCAAATCGGCCCCTCTGGGACTAATTCACCATTTTAGGTGAATTAATCCCTGCCATGTGGGACTAATTTTCCCAAGGTGGCAAATGAGTCCTATTTGGACCATTTTTTACTTTTGAGCAGGAAATTTTAGAATTTAAGTCTTATTTTTCTTCATCTCGGCCTTAGGGATCCAATTAATGGGAAAATAAGATAGATTGCCTATGAAATCAATTCTCTAAGCCCTAATTCATAATATCCTAACTCATAGACACATTTCTTATCATTCATTAATAATCTATCTTCTCTATCAAGTCAAGCAAGTTAAGGTTTCATCATTGCAAGTCATCAAGAAAGCTTCTAAAGACATTCAAGGGCTAAATCTTCCTCCATTGTTGCAGAAATTTGAGATCAAACATCATGGAAAGGTATTGACTTCATTATTTCATGATTCATTACATTCTTTCATCAGTTTGGTTTAATTACCTAAAAGGGGTTTGACCAAGGTAAACCCCAATGCCCTAACATTCAACATTCCTCTTTCTCTTGCGTGTTTGCAAATTTAGGCATCTTGGAAGCTTGGAAATAATTGAAGATCAAGTTGCAAAGTTGTTGAAGTCATCTCTTCATTGGATAAGGAAAAACAAAAAAAAGTCACCTTTAGGCCCGAATTTGATAGTTTCAGAACCAGACATCTGGAGAAGTAGAAAGTGTAGACAGATGATCCCATAAAGTTGGTTTACAATTTTTGGGAGATTCTGATTTTTGCTGAAATCACATATTTTTAGAAAATATAATGATTTAAGCCTTTAAAAGTTTCATTTAAAGCATTTGATCAAACTACCTTAGATCAAACCCCCTTGGATAGAACCTCGCTAGTTTTAAACCATACCTATAATGGAGTCTCCTTTACACCTATCAAAATGGTAATAAAAAACAACTTTTGATTTGCCTTTTGGGTGATCAAATGAATTCATTTAAAATTTATTTTTTGTAAGTATGTAGTCCTTATTATAAGCTTCCCAAAAATTATAATTTTAAATAAATTTAATTTTATTATTATATTTATTTTTTATTTCTTGTGAATGTAGGTTTTTCACTGAAAATCAAACTCTTTGTTCTAAACATGTGGAAAAATAGAAGATTGTCAATTTTTTTTTGAAAAATATGAGTGCACCAGATATTGAAGTCCTTGATCCAACAAAAAAAAAGAAAATTTGATACATACAAAAAATGCTATGCATACGGTCGCGCTATGTCTGAATTGTAATTGCTTTGACTTCGAAACTTGATTAAAGAAAAAATATTCAATAAAAAACTATCTAACCAAGTGGAAGCACTAGATATCGAAGTTACAAATATAAATTTGAAAGAATTAGAATTTTATCTTGCATGGAATGAGCGTCACTTTTTAAAAATGTTGTTTTCTAAAAAAAAACTAATTTTTGAGGGAGATGAAAAAACAAGTGCAATCTAATTCCAAAAATTTTGAAAAAAATATATTTAGAATCTATAGACAAAATTTCATGAAACTCTAGTTTGCATCATCTTCAAATTCCTCACGATTTAGCCACTATAGGTGCCCAAAAGTGAATATTTAGTTAAAAAGAAATATTTCAATGTCTAGTTTGGCCAAAAATTGTAAACCACTATTGTGGGATCACCTAGACTGAAGGTTCCTGTTTCCACCTTTGAATATTCAGAAATTCAAAAGTAGACTCATTCACAGTGGGTGGAGAATGAGTCCCACTTCTAGGCCTGATTTTGGTTTTCTACATTTTTGGATACCCATTTGTCTGAAACGGGCTCTAGAATAGTTTCCCAGAACTGGGACTCATTTGCCCATAATGGTGAATGAGTCCCACCAGGCCTAAAAATTAGGATCAACAACATTCTAGAAGCCATTTCCAATATCCATCCATATCTCAGGTGCACACTTTCAGTTTCATCCATTTTTGTTGCAATTTGCATTCATTTCTAGGTGTTTTCTGCATATCACATTATGTTTTCAACCATTGCATATTTCATTAGTTTTGCATATTTAATCAATTAATTTCATCAATTTGTTCCATTTAGATCATTTCATTTAGTCTCAATTCCATCTTGCATACCTTAGTTTGAGTGAACCACCTAGATTTGTGGTGTGGGATCTATCTCTTTCCTTTAGGTGAAAGACCCTAATTGAGCAAAAGAGACATAGCATTCCTAACACCTAAAATCTGATGGTTCAGGTGTATGTGTCCTTGTAGGTATTTTCTAGATCTAAAAATTTGAACCTGTAGCTCTTTATCTTCTCTTGAATGCTTGGCCTACAAAATTTCATCTTCGGATCTAGACATGCAATAAATCTACAAAAGATGATGAGGGCTAGACTACCCAAACCCCACACAAAACACTAACAAATAACACAAAAAATGCAAGATAGAAAACAACCCACTTTCAATTATTTTCTAAAAACAAAATTAGAGATTCAGAAATTACAACTTGGCTACAACCTCATGGGATTGTTTCATTACATCCAAATAAACTATGAAAATAAAATCTATTATTCCAAGATATAATCTGCACTAAAGAAGCCACCTTCTACAACCCCCACTTAACCCTTTTATTTTACCCAATAACCTCTCTAGAATGTTCTAGAAAGTGTAACTTTACCTTTTGTTTTGGCACCAAAAGTCTCACCGTTTGATTTCTTTCCTAGGAAGATATTTTAATGAAATTCACATTTTAGTGGGGCAACTTCTTGAGGCCATAACTTTTGATCCAAGTGTCCGAATTGCTATTAGAATATATCATTGGAAAGATATCAAAGAGATCTACCAAATTGAAACCATTAGATATTGTTTTTTCCACTTTTTAATCTATTTTAGGGCTTCTAAGTTTTTAAAATTTGAATTTGAAACTGTATTGGAGATATTTCCCAGGATGGAAACTTTAATATCTCCCAAACCATATAGGTTATTGAGATGATTCTTCCATCATCAGAAAATTTTTTTTAGTTCCATTCCTTGGGATTAATTTTTAGGTCCATACGAGCCCATATATTCTAACTTACTAAAAATAGTAAGTGACCTTTTTTCACCTTTTTTGACTTCTGACTATCTTACACCCCTTAAGTTCCATCATGGGACTTAAAATGACTAAAGAAAAGTAAATAAAATCTTTTTTTTGGGTGATGCAAGATTGACCTACACCACTGGATGCTCTTGCATCAAAAGATATGGTGGGGGTGGCTATATAGGATTTTTCCTTAATCAAACCCCTATTTTGGTATTTCTACCTCCAAAAATAGCCAAAGGTCTCATTGATAAAAGTGTGTGTGCTCTTAAACTTAAGTGCATATAAGGTTGTGATGAGATAAAATGCATAAAACCCTATTCAAGTGAATTATATAAGGAATCCTATATGAAAATGACAAGATCAACCTAAGAGGAAGTCAAAAACCCTTAGGAAATCCAAAACATAATGATACCTTGTTTTAGGTTGTAGGCATGATGAAGCTTGAAGATGAGAACACTTAGGAAACAAGTCATTAGGTTGAAGTAAATGACCAAATGCACTTCCCAAATCTATAATCCATCATGCTCTTCTATTGTCATCAATCTTTAATTATCGAATGAAATTTGATCAAATCTGTAAATAAGCTTGAAAACCTACAAATTCAAATGTATGCAACAGAATGTGATGATCTCTTTCTTCTTATTTTACTCTCTTTCTCTTCCCCCCCTCTCTCTCTTCTCTAGTTTCAAATGGTGAAAATAATAGGTATTTATATGTACTTACTCTAATTTCTTAAAAATTAGATCCTAATAGTCGACTTTCAAAACTTGAATTACAAATGTTTAAATGTCAATACCAAAATATTTGAATTTTGGACCAAGAAAAATAGAGGGAAAAATCCACCATAGGGCATCTCTATCCCAACCCTATTTTGTAGGAATTAAGGTGTCAGGGGAATAGTATTAGATAAATTCATTTGATTTGTACTTGCAATTTGTCAGAAAATGATAAAAATAGGCCTCAAAATACATAATCTAGGAGACTAGGGCATGATAATGCTTTTTTTTTGCTCAATGATCCTCTTAATGATCTTCATCAAGCTCTTATTGCTTGATTCTGCTTGACCATTACCTTGTTGGTGATATGGTGAAGAATAGGATACCTAAATCCCATGCTTAGAACAAATGTTGGTAAATTCTTCAAACCTAAAGCACATAGGATTGTCTAAAACATTTTTCTTAGGTACTACAAATCTTGTCAATATGTTATCCATCAAGAAATAAAAAACCACCTTATTTGTTTCTCTTTTTGTTGGAATTGCTTCCACCCATATAGTAAAGTAATCGATAGCAACCAGGATCCAAGAATAGCCTCCACTAGACTTGTCTTATATTTCTCCAATAAAATCAATGCACCACTACTGGAAAGGTGCTTGAATAGTAACTAGTCTAAGTGGTAGATTACCTGAGAACTTGAGCTTCCAGAGAACCTCTAACATGCATCACATGTTCTCACAAGATTTTGAGAATCCTTGAATATTGTTGGCCACCAAAACCCAATTCTTAAGACCTTGTGAGTGGTGATCTTGGCCATATAATGTCCTTCACACACTCCACTGTGCATTTTAGTTAGAAGCTCAACAACTTTGGCATTATAAACACATTTCAACTTGACATCATCTAGATTCATCTACCATATTTCACCATTAATGATCACATACTTGATAGCTTGTAACTTGAAAGTCCTCTTTTCATTGTCAGTCACCCCTTTAGGGAATTACATCTTTTGCAAGTAATAGATAACATTCTTGTACAAGTCACAGTCTTGCATATCATAAATATGTGACCTATCAAAATAACCTTCTTAATTTATTTGATTGGCATCTAAATTTTCTTCATCCATTAGCTTGGATAACCCTTGACCTCTCACCAACTTGGTGATTGAAATATCAATGTTAAATTTAAGTATCTTATTTATACATCCACATCTTCTTCCTGTGACTTCCTACTGGGTGAATATTTCCTTAATTACAACACTAGGAACATATGTAATAATTGTAGCTCCCACAAGATAGGTTCTAAAAATTTTAATAGCCTTGAATAGTTCATATGCTTGTTTTTGAATCGTCCTATCTCAAATTTGTAGCTTGAAGAGTCTTGCTAAAAAAATGTAACAGGTTGTTCAAAATCCTCTTGATTCTTTTGTAAGAGAACTGCAACAATAGTGTGGAATGATGCAAATGAGAATATTTGTAGTGGCTTGGAAAAATCAAGGGTCCATAGAACTCAGGCCTCCTTAATTTCTTAAAAATTATTGCTTGGCTCTTCTGTCCACTCCACTTTCTCACCCTTCTTCAACATTTTTGATATGGGGTGAGTGATCTCTATAAAGTTTGTAACAAACCTTCTCAGAAATTTAATATTTCCAAAGAATGATTGAATGACTTTCACATTCTTTGACTGTGGAATTCTATAAATGGAAGACACCCTCTCACAGTCTATTATCACTCCTTCATTTGACACCAGGTGTCCCAATAACTTGCCTTCAGTGACCCCAAAGGCACATTTCTTTGGGTTAAGTAAAATTCCATATTCGAGGACCCTAATAAAAAATTTCTCCAAATGCATATAATGATCTTCTTCTTTCTTAGAGTATGTAGTCAACTCATCTTGGTAGATTACCAAAAATAAGTCAATAAAATTAGAAAAGGAAACATCCATAGCTCTCTGAAAAGTTTCACCTACATTGGTTAAGCCAAATGACATTCTAACATAAACATAGGTTCCACATGGAGTAGTAAATGCAATCTTATAATGCTCATACTCCTTCAACTTAACCTGATTTTAACTGGAAAAAAAACATCCATCATGGACAAGAGCTCACAACTAGTTAACTTCTGCAACATGGCTTCCATGCTAGGAAATGGATAACTATCCTTCAATGAGGATATGTTGAGATTCCTAAAATCAACACATAATATGATGTCCCCATTCTTCTTTCTGACTGGAAATAGATTAGACACCCAAGATGAGTGCCTAGTAAGCTTAATTATGCCAACGCCCTTTAGCTTCACTAGCTCTTGCATTTTCGGTGCTAAGGTGAGATTGATAGGTATTTGATTTTTCCTAAAAGGATTTGCATCTACTTTTAGAGGGATTTCATTCTGGAACAATTCCTCCTTGTAAGCCTTCAAGTCACCATAAGACCAAGCAAAGACATGCCTGTATTTCATTAGGAAAGCAATCAACATTGCTTTAATCTTGGGCTTCATCTTCTTGCCCACATAAACCTTTTTAAGAGAATTTTTTAGTTCCTAATTTACCTCTTCTATATCTTCTAGATGAGTGGAAGATGTGTTAGCATTTCTTTTGTCTTGGTTATCAAAGGCTCTTTCCAACGCTACAAGGCCTTTATGAATCTTGTTGGTCTTCAACTAAATAAATTCATTACCAAAAATTGTGTCCTTATGATCCTCTATCTCAACAAAAGCTCTGAAATCAATCTCCCGACTTTCATACTCATCTACACATTTTAAAAATCTTAAGATGTCTTCATCATCATTGAAGACTTGCCAATTTTTTCTATTGTCAGGGATTGAAGGTCTTGTTTGTACCTCTAGTTTGGAGATACAAGAAAAAGTTATATCATCAGGCCTGAGTGCAATGTTTTCTAGAAAATATGCCACTTTATTCTGTCCTATTTCCATCTAGTCTATTCCAAGAGCATCAAATTGCACTGTGGAATCCCAAACGACATTCCTGTATTGCTGCAATCTCTTATTCTTTGATGCAAATCTCGATCTAACCTAGGATATCATCAATTCTAAATCACCAATCACTTTCAGCATTTTTATCTAATTTTTTTTTGCTAAGCTTAACCCCAACAACAAAGCCTCATATCTTGCCACATTGTTTGTACAAAAAATTGACAAGGTGAAAGAAAACTTGAATGTATTGCCACTAGGTGAAACTAATAATATCCTTGTACTCAATCCTTCTTTGGAACCTGCACCATCAAAATACATAGTCCAAAGATCATTATTACCAGACAATTTTGTCATCTCTTTCTCAATAGGTGAAGGTTGCTTATCATTTTCCCTTGATAGCTCTTCTATTTAGAAATCACTATTGTTAGTATCAACAAAATTGATTCTATCATCTTTATGAACATATTCAATTATGTGTGGAACTCTTGATTCTCTAATCACTATGATGTCTTTTCCATCAATTGGGAAAGTGGAAAAGACATATCACACTACATACTACCCCCCATGGAGGCACTCCATTTTCTTTACAACAACATTCCATAATTTGGTGGAATTTCTACCACTGCCACACTCATTTTGAATTCTTTCTTTGAGAATGTAGCTAATCTGTATGGGAGTTCACAAATCACACCAATCACAGGGACCTTCTTAGAATCCATAGCATATAATTTGCCATGGACACTATCAATTTTCAATCCCATCACCTCCATAATCTTAATGGGAATAATATTATTAGATGCTCCTAAGTCAATCATACAATTCTTCAAGAATTTTCCATCAACAATTAGAGATACAAAAAATGGATCTATATTACCAAGATAGATGGTTATTGAATTTCTTAGATAAATGTGAGGGATTTCAGTGATTGTTCCCTCAACCTCCTTTTCTTTCCCTTCTTTCCCACTCTCTTTGGGTGCAGTAGACACCACTACTTCATTTCAGGTTGTAGTAGCACCAATGATAGGGGATACTGCCTTTTGTTTATGCTCATCAATTCTCACCATTTCAAGCAAGGGGACAAAAACATTTACTTGAGAAAGTAATTGAAACATATCAACATGAGTATACTTAGGTAGATCAATTGGTATCATACCTTGTTCAATTTTTCTCTCCTTCTATTGCTCACCTTTTGTTTCAACTTTAGGCTTTTGCATCCTTCTTTCCAGGCTCAAAATTTTTCTTTTGTGTCTTCACCTTTACAACAGGAGAATTGATTTCTCCATCAACCTTCTTTGCCCAAATTTTGTCTCCCTTTCCTTCCTTGGCTTTAGCCCCATCCACTTTATTGTTAGCCTTTGATTCTTTTCCTTTTGAATTCTTCTCTTTGATGAAGAGTCTACCATCTTTTCCCTAGTCTCCACCCATTGTTCTATTTCTCAGGTGGTAGGAACCCCTTGCTTGTGTGGCACAAGCTACTATAAACTTTACAATTTCCTCATCTGAGGGTCTCCTTAGAGACACATCATCCTCAACTATTTCCAATGTGCACACTTCATGATCATCATCATTGTCTTGATTAGGGAGAACTTGCTAGTGATATGCATTTTCTCTTTTCCTTTGGTCATCCACATCAATTTCATAAGACTCCACATTGGATGATCATTCTTTGTCAGCAAAATCAGACCTACTCATAATCATATTGACTTCAACATCATCATCATGAGACTGATCATAATTCTATGGTGCACCTTCTTAAATTTCCACCAATTTTGCAACTACACATTGGTGAGGAGAATGGGGTAATTGATAAACCATACACCAAGGATCTTCATAAGTGAAATTCACATAGTGCTTTTATAAAGGATCAGGTGTGACCTAATCTTTTGTATTTTTCTGATTATTTTGGACTGGCTTTCCATTTTTCCAATTGGTTTTGTAAGGATAATCCTAGAGCCTTGGGTTCTTTTCATTCTTATGAAACTGTTGTTTGTCATTTCCAAGCCCCTTTTCATTTTTTGCAATAGCATATTTAATATCTTTAAGGGTTCTCATCACTTTATCTCATTGTTCATCATAAGTGGGATTTGAACTAGAGGCCTTTTCTTGTTTATCCTTGGGATTCTTTAGAATTTTAGCATCACATCATCTCTTCTTCCCACCTTACTTGAAGGTCTTCTATTACTTTCAATGTGTAAAGAAATGAAAGCATCCCTTAGACTTTGAGGGTCTTTATCTCTCAAGTGGTAACTCATTTTGTCATCGAATGCATTGCAATAAGTAACTAGACACACTTGATCATTCAACCTCAAATTTGGTGGTAACCTATTCATAGCCTTCTGAAATCTAATGTTAAAATTAGAAACCATCTCATTCTATCCTTTAGTGATATTATATAATTCATTGAGCATAATTCTAGGGTTAGTTTTATCTCCATATTGTTCTCTAAAAACTCTCTTAAATTCATCACATGAGCCAATGCTACCATCTGATAAACCCCTATACCAATCCCTTGCATTCTCTATTAATGACTGCACACAAAATTTCATAACCACATCCTCATGCTCTACTTCATAATCATCAATAAAATTGAGGAAATCCCTTAAGTGATGCTCCTCAGTTATTACATTATTTCTAGTAAACTTGCTTAGCACAACCCTAATATCATTGTCAATGGGATTTGAGCATATAAGAATCCCATAAAAGCACAATTTCATATACCTTTCCAATTGCATAGGTCACCTATGAAATTGATTCTCTATATCCTCATTACTTCTATTAGCTTCTCCACATCCTCTCTTATGATCCATGCTTCTATTGGAAAATTGATTGTGGGTACAATTAGTGCTACTAGTTTTCAAAGACTTGGAATTAGGGGTGGATTGATCTATATGAAAAGAATTTTTCCCATCAATTGTGGGTGTAGAATTTATTGTGGAATGGGGAGGATCTTGTGAACTATGTTATGACACCATCTACTAAGCATGAAGTCTTCAAGAAATCAGTATTTATTTTCATCTCAACATTAGTTGCCATAATCTACATCTTTTCTAATTCATTTTTAGATCCTTATTTTCCCTCCTTAATTGATCTTTAGCAAATTTTGATTTTGGGGGAAAAGGTTGTTTTTTAGATGTGGATTTTTCATTGATAACCAAATTTTAATAAGTTGTTTTCCCTTATCAATTGGTGGATTGGAAACATTTGAGGTAGGGTGTGGAGCAATAGTACTGGTAACTATAGACTTAGTTCGAGTAGTGGCATTAGTATCTTTTACTGGGTTAGGCTTAATCTTCTTGTCAAGGATTTCAGACACAATAGGACATGTGGTGATTGGTTCAAGCTCAACTTGGTTTAGGAGTCTCATCTATTCCAATTGTCTTATCAGAGTCTCTCTTTCAATCATGGCAATTCTAATTTTTTCCTCTCTTTCCTTTTCCTTTTTCTTTCTTATCTCAGCTTCTATCTTAACCTCTCTTCTAAGAGAATTAATATCCCCAAAATCCTCCTCATGATTTGGGAGAGTAATTTCAAAATTTGAGGATTCTTCCATATCTATAAGGTTTTGGGTATCATCAGTGGATCCAGTTAGTAAGTTAGGTGGTAAAGGAGAATATCCATTGGGCGTGGGAGGGAGAATTCCACTAGCAACAACACTAGTAGTAGCAATATTACGATGGTGGCTCCTACTTCTACTTTACTCTGTTTGGGTCTGGATTTATGGATTCTTACAACATTCTTATTAGTGCAATCTTCTTCATCTTCATAATCCAACCCTAAAAAATTTTGCTAACTTTCATGACTACTACAATTTCTTGAAGGATATTTAGCTGATTCAGGGATAGGATGTGGAGTACACTTACTTGTATTTGTGCATCCTTCTATATCCATCACTGCTTGGGAGTCTTTTGAAGCTCTCCTTCCATCTTTCTTCCAGTTTCTTCTTCATGTGAGCTCTGGTTTTCCTCATCTTTCTTTTGCAATTTCTCCCTTTCAATACTTTCTTAATTTCTTCAAATAATGCACATTGGTCAATAGACTTTAGAGTTTCTACCCAAATTTGGTATTTGAAAATAATGATAATAATTATGCATATCTTTTAAAGAAATGCAAGGATTTTGGAAACAAAGAGAACTCTTAAGCCAACCCTCAACACTCTAAGTGGAGGATTTACAAGGAAACACAAGTTACTGATAGAAATTTATACAAGTGACCTCAAAATAATAAATGGTGGGATAGATTTCCAAATATTTGCAAAAATTTACACCCCATTTAAAACACATATGACTCTAACTGCAATGCTTGGACAAAGCACATGGGGACATGAATATTTTCACAAGTATTCCCTAGTAGAGTCTCCAATCTATTGATTATTTCTTAAGAACCAAACTGATCTTCAAAGTAAGTTATTGAATTTCCATTTCCAATTCTCAACAACCTAAAGAGATTGGCCAATGAATGGGTGAAAGCAACAATGCTTTCCTCCTACACTTTGGGCTTTGCAAAAATTGGGAGGGTGATCCCACAATGTATCTAAAGACTTATACACTTCATGAACAAGTACATTTCAAATAGCAAATGTATTCTCTTAACCATAACTCAATAAATGAAAAATTTCAAGAATTTGGAAAATCCTTTATACATCTAACATTTAGAGAAGAGAATGAAGAACTAGATATGAAGTAATAGCAATTGCAACTCGATAGAAATTTTGTTTATGAATTTATGTTTGTAGATGAAAGACCAAGAATTACTTCACAAATAAAAAACCTAGATCAGTGTCTTAACCCAAGAAATAGAGTCAATCTCAATACAAGCATAATTGGATAATAGATTAACACTTAGCACCATAAAGCTTCTACAATACTGCATTACAACATCATACCATTATATCCTAAACCATTACTTCTTATAAAGATCCTGATACTCAAATTACATTAATGTATAGATTCATCCAAGCAATTTCATTAATTCTTTGAATTAAAAACAAGGAGAAAACCACACATTCATTGGAACACAATGAAGATTAACAAAACAACCATTGATCATTTTATTAATAGTTCATGAAATGAATACACTGGGAGGGAAATGGATTTTAATTTGCACCATTTTCTATTCAAATGCTAGTATTGTTATCAAAAATTACATTTTCATATCAACTAGAATAAAAAACCTAAGACAAAACTCTCAACTAGTCTCTGTAATTTTCATTACAAAATTTTCTCTGTGATCAATCAACAACCTATGTAATTTTCCATGAATTCCTTCTTATAGAAGTGAGGGAGAAAACAAGCCTTGGGCCAGAATACACACATTTCATAATCTCACTAGGTCGTTGCAAAATATATTCCCCAATGCAGTCACATTTATGATTTCAAAGGAGGGAAACATCACATGGGAAAAAACCATTTGCATTTGTTGATGAAGAATTGTACCGCCTTTCAAAAGGAACCTTGTAGTCGTTGTAGTAGTTAATCCATGTGCTTCCAAAATTCATTCCATGTAATCCAAGCTTGAAGGAAGAAAAACATAAAATTAAGAAAGAGAAAAAGGAAAAAGTACCTCCATGTCTGCATCCCTATCATCAATTTCAAACTAGATAGAATATAATATTTTAACACTACTATATCAAAGGCCTAATCTACATTAGTTTTAGGCCATGTATTGTATTATCCCTACTATTATTCTCCATTGTTGTAGAATTAGGACCAAAATTACAATAACCACCTTACCATAGCAATACCCCAATCATCTAGGACATCATGGTATTCATCTTTCTATCTAGTTGAAACTCCTCCTTAGAAGGCCAATTGAAACCAATGACACTATCAGCTTTTTCCCTATAGGGAGCATATTTGGTCACAACCTAATTTTCTTACTTTTCAAACATTTCAAGGGAAATATGTACTTGGGTAATCATATCCATGCTACTCTTTAGTATTCGCATGTCAGCCCCTTCACAGATTAAAGTTATGAGATTCAATCACCTCATTTACTTGCTCCTTACAATCCTTCAAGGATTTGGCCTCACCATTTTCATTTAGGAGGTGAGGGAGAAGACCAAAATAAATATCATCAAACCCCCTGAGAAACTCCCTTATTTTTTCCTCCAATGGCTCAATCTTTCCTTAGAACTCTTGAATCCCACCTATAAGTTTAAGGGTAGGATACGTTTTTTCTAGCTTGTTAACATCTTGTTTGGATCCAAGAGCCATGAGTGTGAGGTCCTGGTATCTTGGAATCTATTTCTCCATAAGTGGGATGGCCACTTCCTTGTCCCTATCAAAATTCTTTACTGCATCAAACATGGAGGAATAATTAGCATGGGTTCTAATCAATCTCTTTACAATTCCCTTGTTTTGATGCTCCAACACTACTATCACAATATTTAGATTGCTCGTAAAGATAAATATTCCATGTTTCTTGCATCTTTCCTCATATATTCTCACCTTCTTGACCAATTCTTCTCTACTAACCTCCTCAGTTTGATTTGCACCTAAAGTGCTTGGTTCTTCAACTATTATAGGCACATTTCCCATATTATAAGGCATAATTTCCAATGAAACATCTAGGGGAGGAACAAGGGTAGAAGGTGTTTGTTCTTGAGGTGAAGAAGGAGAAGCATAGTATTTTTGTGTTGGAACACTAGTTTGCATATTTTGTATGTTCTCTTTTAATAGTTCCATTCATGTTTGTATCACTGCAATCTTTTATTGACCTTTGTTGTATTCAATCAGCAAGTCATTATACATCTTCCTAAACTCCTTTTTTATAGTTACTAACTTTACCATTGCCTTTGTGAATTGGACAAAATTCACAGACATTGTGGCTACTTCAATTTTAGAGGTATTTGATACCCTCTTGATAGTTAGTCCTCCCCTGTAATCTATAGATGGCTCTGCAACTTCTTGCTTCTTTGTATTTAGGGTTGAAGCCCAAATTGCCAAAGTGTCCCATTGCTCACTAAAGGCTAATCCCTCCAATACAATTGTTTCTTCCTATTTTGGATTGTATAATGACCTGTCACTCCTCCTCACTATATCAAAAGCTATGGAAAAGCTAAGGTCCCATTCTGGAAGCAAGAGAAGACCACTCTTTCTTCTCATGTTGTTATGCCTTGGAAACTTTCTTTCATAACTTGGGCCTGTATAACCTTATTAGGTAGTTGGGGGTTCATGCTCCTCTTCTTGGCAATATTATTCACATACTCATCCTTTTTTTCTCTTCATGCAAATTCCAATAAATTAGAGGATTTTACGAATGAGTCATTATTCATAAATATTTTGCAAGCCTCTTCCTTGACATCATTTATGTTATTCATGCCAGTTAGATCCACCTTACTTAATCTAAAGCCCATTTGTTGAGGTACCATCTCCCTATGGGGATAAGGCATGCCTTGCTCCATTTCCTCTTTAGTGACAAGAATATCATCCTCAGAGTCCTCAACATAGTCCACCAAGCCACTTGATTATATATTTTGTTTCTTCAAAGGTGGCTGCCTTGGTGGTGATGACAACCCTTGGTGGTGAATCGATCTCAATAACTTCATGAGTAGTAGACTTTGGTGGAGATAATGGTGGAATTTCATGTGTTAGTGTAGGAATTCTTGGCACCTCTTGTTGAGAAGAGGTGGTCACTGCTTATTTTCTTGTACCCTTGTTGGATAAGACAACTAAGAGGGGAGTGAATTATTTTTCACAAATTATAACCTTAAATTCAATTATTGGAACTAACACATAAAATGATTAAGTGATTAACCATAAAATTCAAATGCACAAACACAATAACACCAAATTTATGTGGAAAACCCAATGAGGGAAAAACTAGGGTGAGGATTAACTCACACTATAGAGAATATCAAAACTGATTACAAAAGGCTCACTGCCTAAGATAAGGCTCACTGCTTGAGATAAGGCTCACTGCCTGAAATAAGGACTCACTATCCAAACTCACTATCCACAAGGCTACAACCCTGAGGGATCATTTTCATAGAGATATATAAAAGAGAAAGAATAATTGTTACATAGAGACAAAAATCCTAATGCAACAAATATTCCACTGCAATCACTAATCAACTTGCATGAATGATAGTGTTTTCCTTATGCTCGCTACTTCTGAAAGATTAGTATTAAGCTTCGTACTATACAACTACACACTTAACTCACATACTTTAAGAATAGCATCAAAGTCACATCTTCACTTTCACTTTTCTTCCTTCTTTTCTTATGTCCAATTTTCATCACTAGCATATTCTATATTTATACTATCTCCAACCTTGAAAAGATACAAATTTGACCATCCAACTTCAAATTCAAATTAGGTCGGTGCCAAATATATTAGGATGGAATTAGAATTAGGGTGACCCAAACACACACTTCACCAGTACCCATAATAGATCCAACATGCTTCATCAACTTTGAAAATAGTGCTTGACACATGGTTGGCCAAACTAGTGTAAAACACATAGACCAATTGAGCTTGATTCTTCTAAATGTCAAAACCATCTTCAATAGAACCAAGGAAACACAATTCTAGAACCACAAGCCATAATACTTCAACAAAGAGAAATCCATACCAGCAACAATTCTCTCGAACCTCAATCAAAACACATAGAAACATAGTTCACAAGCACCAGAACAACATCGTCAATAGTTGAATACCTGCAACCTTCTTTTAACAAAATTTTCTCAATACCCTCAACATATACAATCAACAACAACTAGTAGATAACTAGCTGACCGGTTGGAATCAATGACAACACTTCATTCATATTTCCATTCTTGCAACAATCTCCCCCTTTGTTATTGATCGCAACACATGATGCAAAAAACCATTGAAGACACCATACCAGTTTTGAAAGAAATTCTCAAGATTTTTCCTTTTGCTTCTACCCTTTTGAAGATCATCTTCCTCATTACCTTCTTTCTATTATTAACTTCCATTTCCTTTTCACATGCTCTCTCTCTCTCTCTTTCTTTTTCACATGCTTTCTCTCTCTTTTTCTATCTTTTTCACATGATTTCTCTCTCCCCCTTTGACAATAATGGTAAAGGAAAAAGATATGTCCATTGAAACTTCCTTTGACATGAAAAAAAATACTCATAATGACAACACTTAAAAAATATTTCTACTCCCCTTGAGGGGTAGCCACAAAAAAACATCAGTCCAAAAATATAGAATCATGAATCCTTTGGACTGATGCATCTCAAAATGCATCTTAGTCTATAAAAGGAGGGGCAATAACCCCTAGCTTATCCTAGAGATACTCAAAAGTATCTTTAGGAAGAGCCTTTGTAAATATATCCACAATCTAATCCTTTGTCGAAACATACTCAAGCTTGAATTCATTCTCCATGACCTTCTCTCTTAAGAAATGATACCTGATAGATATATGCTTCATTCTCGAGTGTATCACTAGATTCTTTGAAATTTTAATTGCACTTGTGTTATCATAGAAGATAGAAATAGGATCATCATGTAGCAGTGTGATATCTTTCAATGTTTGTTTCATCCATAAAACTTGTGTATAGCAAGATGCAACAACAATATACTCAGCATTAGATGTAGACAAAGAGATTGAATCTTGCTTCTTATCGACCATTCCACCAATCTACATCCAAGAAATAATGCACCACCAATTGTACTCTTTATGTCATTTATACTTCTAGCCCAATCTACTTCTATATAAGCACTGAGTGTAAAATCAGTATCTTCAGGATACCATAATCCATAATCTGGAGTTCCTTTCAAATATTTGAATATTCTTTTAATTGCAGTAACATGTGTTTCCTTTGGATTTTCTTGAAATCTAGCTACAAGAAAAACCACATGCATAATATATGGTCTAGTTGCAGTCTAGTACAACAATCTACCAATCATAGATCTATACTTGCTCTTATCAGTCTTAGGTGAATCATCGTCTTTACCCAACTTGCAACCAGTCACCATAGGATTACTTACCAGTTTGGAACTATCCATCCCAAATTTTCTCAATATTTCTCTCACATACTTAGATTGTGAAATGAAAATTCCTTTCTCTGTTTGAGTAATTTGTAGCCCAAGAAAGAAATTCATCTTTCCAAACATAGACATTTCAAATTCTTTCTACATCTCTTCCACAAACAACTTGCACATCTTTTCATTTCCTCCAAAGATAATGTCATCATATATACAACTACAATCAAGATTTTGTCATTTTCAGTCTTGAAATAAAAAATATTATCTACCATACCTTTGTTAAATCCTTGTTGATTCAAATACTTATCTATTCTTGCATACCTCACTCTAGGAGCTTACTTTAGTCCATATAAAGCTTTCTTCAATCTGCACAACATATTCGGTTGATCTGTTAATTGAAATCCTTCTAGTTGTTCCATGTAGACCTCTTCATCTAGTTCACCATTGAAAAATGTTGGCTTGACATCCATCTAATAGAATTTGAAATCTTTATAAGCAACTAATGCCAAGAACATCCTTATAGCTTCCATTCTTGCTACTAGGGAAAAATTTTCTTGAAAATCTATAACTTCCACTTGTGAGTTTCCTTTACTTACAATCCTTGCTTTGTTTCTGACAACTTTCCTGTTCTCATTCAGCTTGTTTCTGAATACCCATTTTGATCCAATGATATTTTTTTCTGTTGATCTTGGGACCAATTCCTAAGTTTGATTCTTTTCAATCTACAAAATTTCTTCTTTTATTTCTTCCTTCTAATGTTCATCCTCACATTAGAAAATAAGCAGAAATTTACTTTAGCAACATCTTTGCTTCTAGTTAACACACCTTTTGTCTTGTCACCAATAATTTGAATTTCTGAATGATTCCTTAGTACATATTTTGGCATTCTAGGGGACATCACTGGAGCATCTTATTCTCTTTCTGCTCATCTTTATCTTGTTCTTCAATAATTTCTTCTATTCTTGCATAGTCATGTTCATCAGACACATATCCATCAATATCAATAGAATTCTTCATTGTTTCATCAACCTTCACATTTGAGCTTTCTACAATCTTCCTCAATATTTTTTTGAAACATCTATATGCCTTGCTTTTAGTAGAGTATCCAAGAAATATTCCTTCATCACTTCTTGCATCAAACTTTCCCAATGTTTCCTCATCTCTTCTGATATAGCATTTTCTTTCGAATACCTTAAAATATTTAACTGTAGGAATTATTGTGTCATAGCTCATAAGGAGTCTTTGTACTGCTTTCTCTTTCCTAAACTTGATTGAATACATATATAGTAGTGTGAATAGCTTCTTTCGAGTAAACTTTCGGTAATCCAACTTTAGTGATCATTGACCTAGCAACTTATTGAATTGTCTTGTTTTTCCTTTCAACAACTCATTTTGCTAAGGGGTTCTCAGTGCAGATAATTGTCTCTTTATTCCATGCACTTCAAAAAACATATTGAACTCATGGGAGGTGAATTCACCACCTCTTTCACCAAGTAGACTCCGCACTCTCATGGGACCACAAAGATCTGTATGAACCAAATGTAGTAATCTAGTATTAGATTGTTTTCTTGATCTGTAATGATTTCTTGTCTACGTCCCAAACTGGCAATTTCTACAGCTAGCATTTATAGGATTTGTAATTCTGAGTAGATCTCTCATGGTCTAAACAATACTAATTCTTGCCAAGTTATCAAAATTCATGTGACACATTCTCCTATGCCATAACTAGTTGTCATTTATTAGAGTCATAAAACATCATCCATCAACACCTTTAAGCTAATAAATATTCCCTTTAGATTTCTTTCCTATAACAACAATGTTCCAAATCCTTTCTGAATCTCACACTTCTCATCCTTAAACACAAGATCATATCCTTTTGTGCACATTTGACCAATTCTCAATAGATTATGCCTTAAACCCTTAACATAGTAGAAATCGTCAGTATGATGCTTTCCATCAAAAATTATTGAACCTATCCCACAGATTTTAGCACCAATATCATCTCCAAACATAGTCAGACCTCCATCATATTTTTCAAGTTTCAGAAACTTACTCTTGTCACTAGTCATGTGATGTGAGCAGCCACTATCAACTACACAAAAAATATTTTCTTGTTTAGCATGTAGGGCAGAGATAACTATACCTTCATTTTTCTCCTTCTCCTTCTCCTTCTTCTTCTCTAGAGGAATTTCCTTTGACTATTTTTTTGAATTAGTAGAAGTAGGTTCATCTTTAATTGCAAAGAACAAGCATTCATTGCCATCTAGATCTTCATATTCTGAATCTTCATCTAAAATACTAGCATTCTCATTAACATAGTAAGCTCTATTAATATTCTTTCCTTTCTTTTCATTCTCATATCATTTTTTATTCTTTTTAGTTCTTTCTAGACACTTTTCAACATAGTAACCAATTTCTCCACAACTAAAACACTTAAAGGAAAATTTACTTTCATACTTATCGCAGCCTTTTCTTTCTCATTCTTCTTACAAAGTTAACCTCGATTTCATCAAAGTTCTCTTCATCTGGATCTTCAATTTTTGTAGCTTTAAAACTAATTTCTATTTTTCCTCCACTTCTTAGATTTGA
>VDFB02270651.1:587289796-587509063 GCA_007258455.2 Sequoia sempervirens | reverse complement strand
CTTCTCCTTTGCCTCTTCTATTCTCTTCTTTATATTAGAGCCTTTCAAATGAATAACAAAGTATTTTAACTCCTTTGTCTTAACAAATGCATTATCACACATAAAATAATCACAGGCCTTTATTTTTAAATCATCATCCTTGACTTCATTGTATTCCCATTTTATTATCCTACGAGATGGGACAACAATATACAAAGCATCTTCTTTATCAAGATATGGGAATCTCTCATCCACCTCTTCCTTCATTGGGATGTATTATGTAGATTCCTCATGCGTATGTTCTTCACCTCCTTGCTATGTTTCTGAATAAGTCACCAATGGGGTGACTACAGGTTGTTTTCATGTCTCTTTTGTTTGCACTGCATTGCCTTGAGTTGAAGACTGAGCTAGTTGGTTCCTTATTTGTGCATCATGATTTTTTTTGGCAACGTTATCCTTTACATCATCTTGTTTTACTTTTTCAAAGAAACATTTATCTTTAAAATATCCAAGCATTAACTTAGCTTGCACAAGTTTTTCATGTACCTCAGAGTAAGGACTAACATAAAAAGGATTTTCTTTCAACATCTTTTCTTCAATTGTATAGATCTTCCTCCATACACTCTTCCTGTCTGCAACTTCTTCATCAGAAGATAAGTTCTTGATCACATCCTCTTGATAGAGGAATCGATGCTATCTCCCTGACAATCCTCTTTCTCTTCTCTTAACAATAATAACCCCCTCAGTGTCACAATACCTTATGATATCTTGTTTCATTCTATAATTGTTTAAGAGAGACCCAAATATTGCAATGCCTTCCTTTGATGTGGAAGTGAAATAAGAAAATCCACAATTAGGGTTTACCAGGGATTCCTTCCTTGATTTTCTAAAATGATCCTTATCCATGGCATCAAGCTACCACATTATCTCCATGAATGATTGCCTATCAGACACATATGTAGGCTTTCAGTGAGGTGGCACTAGGGACCCATATATCTTGATTGTAGTATAGTTGGAATGGAGCTACCAATCCCCCTAATTGAATTTTTGTGCAGTGCCTTCCTCATACTCCAGAGGCCTCAATATTTCTTTCACACCCCTTGATATTCTATAAATGGGCTTTAATCCCAACTGCTCAAGCACCAAAAACTTAGAAACATTGTAAAATGAAGTATAGTCAGATTTAGGATAGTGCACGTCCCATACATGGGTCCATATTTGCACAAGAAACTCATTTTCCACGTTATCCCTTTCTCTCAATTTCATGCAATTGATCAGTAATATAAGAAGTATAGTCAAATGTCATATTATGATACTTATTTTGAATATCAATGGCTAAAACCAATAGAACAACATCCATCTTGATATCAAACTTTCTATGCAAAACTTGACATAATGCATAATCCATGTTTTTGAAATAGTCTTCAAAATCATCACAATCAAATGGCTCCAACACTAGAGGACTAAAAGGTAGATCATTCTTCTTCAGGTCACATCTTCTATGCCTTGGAAAAAAAAATTCTATATGCAAATTTATTTTTCTCATACTCACTGGATAGGGCATGAAAGCTTATTGACTTAGTTGTAAATGGGTTCAAATTGAAGACTTCCACCATTTGGCTTCTTGAAATTTCTAGGTGTGCCATAGAAAAAAGGACCTCTTTCTTGACATGAGAATAATTCATGATAAATTGGACTTAATGGGGCCTTGATTTAGTGTTGTGAGGTGTTTTACATGTCTACACTAGGTCTTGCACCCTTGCAAATTGAATAAACTACATTTATTAGTGTCTTATGAAGGTGTTGTGAAGTGTTGTAACACATTTCTATACTTTTCTAGACTCTTCCCATTATAATTCATCTAAATATCCCCTTTTTATTCCTTATCAATTCCTATTTTAAAGTGTTGTAATGACTTGTAACAAGATTTTACACTTTTCTAGGCTTATCTTCACTATTTACACCTTTCCTATGCTTTATTTGACCCCTTTATGCACTCATAAGTCTTAATTAAGTGTATTTTTGAATCTAAACCAGACAAACAACATTAAATGCAAGATAATTCCTGACACCCACTTTCAAGTCCAAGGTGGAACCCATTTTCCATGGGTGGTGAATGAGTCCCTCTTGGCTCCAAATTTAAAATCTTTCAAATTTCCTTTTAGGCTTTTATTTAAAAATACCTAATGTCAACATGTGATGAGGTATCATTGGGTTACTAAGGAACAAGTGTGTATAAATAAGGGGTATGTGCAGGATCATCATGGAAAAAACAGGCCCTTAAGTGGCAAAAAAATTAGAAAAATCAGAGTTAGGCAACTTGACGTAAAAATTTGAATAAGTTATCTATATTATTCCAAAAATATGTAAGAATAGAATCTATAGAAAATTGAATGTAGTTTCTAAATTACTAGGTTTGTTTAAAAGAACCATTTGGTGAAAATTTGAAATGCAATGTAGTAAAATTAAATTTCAGTGGGAAAAATAAGTAGGTGTATGTCCCAAATCTCTAACCATAATGAATGATAGTATTTTTATAATATTTTAGATATAAGTAGAGGACTCATGTCCTTGGATGTGTGATGCATATTTTTTTGTAATTTTTGCCAAGCAAAATAAATACCATGATTTTTATTACAACTTTTAAAAATATAAATCACATGCTCTAATCACCCTTTAACTTGGTCAAAACTTCATAAAAATTAATTTTTCTTTTTAATCCTATAGTATGTTAAGAGAATGCATGCCTTTATTTCTAAAGCTTAATACTGTCATGATTTGTTTTCAACAGTCTCTAATTGTCCAGTGACTCAGCCTAAATTTGAATTAGAAAGTTCCAAATGTACCTACTTTATTAAATTCAAAGTAAAGCATAATTTATATTGGTGGAAAGCTGAGAATCTCCTTTAAAACTCTTTTCATTTCATCAATTTTGCAAAAAGGTCATCAATGCTGAACATACCCATCATATTGCCAAATTTTTGGCCCATCATGATCCCTTTCGCACATGTACCCCAAGTGCAGAAGTTTTTCCATCCATTCTAACCCTATCCACCTCTCTCAACTCATACAACCTATCTATCATTTGTTCTCTGCTAAAGGTAGGGTTTTAACATTACAAGCCATTCAAGATCATTTTTTAGATATTCAAGGGTGGATCTTTCATGTTTTACTAGACTTTCAAGATCAAACATCATGGCAAGGTAATCAACTCCATTATTGTATGTTTCATTATATTCTTTCATCATTTTGGTTTAATTACCTAAAAGGGGTTTGACCAAGGCAAACCCCCATGCCCTAACATTCAACATTTCTTCTTCTCTTCTTATGTGTTTGCAGATTTAGGTCTCTTGGAAGCTTGGAAATCATTAAGAATCAAGTTGCAAGGTTTTTCAAGTCTTCTCTTCATTCAACAAGTTGAAATATCAACAAAAACTCATTTTCAAGTTTGGAAATTAGAGTTTCAGAAGCAGACACCTATAGAAAATCAAAGTGAAAACTGAGAGCTCTGGATTCCACATTTGAATATTCAGAAATTCAAAAGTGGACTCATTCACCATGGGTGGTGAATGAGTCCCACTCTAGGGTTAGTTTTTGATTTTCTATATTTTTAGATACCCTTTTGTTAGAAATAGGTTCCATAACAGTTTTGTAGAACTGGGACTAATTTGCCCAGAATGGTGAATGAATCCCACTAGGCCTAAAAACTAGCATCAGCAACATTCCAGAAGCTATTTCCAATCTCCATCCATATTCCAGGTGCACACTTTTAGTTTCGCCAAGTTTTGTTACAATTTGCATTCATTTATAAGTATCTTTTCATTACACAATGTGTTTTCAAACAAATTACATTTCTTAGGTTTTACACACTTAATCAATCAATCTCATTATCTAGTTGCATTTAGATCATCTCATTTAGCCTTAATCACATAATAGACATCTTAATTTGAGTGAATCACCTAGAATTTTGAGTGGGGCTTATCTCTCTCCTTTTAGGTGAAACATTCCTAAGAGTGCAAGAGTAGCCTATAAATCCTACCCAAAAATCTATGGTTCATTTTGGTGAAGCTGACATGAATCGAACACACAACCTTCTAAACCTTCTTTTTGAACACTTTCTTATCTGATTTTGGAGTCCATCATAGATCTAGACTTGCATTGACCTTGCATTAGGATTTGCATGGATTAATTTGCATGCTAGGTTTCAAATTTTTCATTTATAAAAGGTGCATTTATGTTGCATTTTTGGCATCTAAATTCATGTAATTTTTTTGAAATACTACATTTTTAACTTAGTTCTGCATCATACCACTCAGATTGTATAAAAATCTCTCAATATTTTCTAAAACTTTTGAAAAATGTCCATACTGGGACTCATTCGCCACCCTGGGCGAATCAATCCCTTTTGACCCCTGAAATTTCTTTTTACAGAGCTGAAAACCCTATTTTTATGCTTCTATTTGCTTCCATTAGTTATCTGTATCAGTTGGCTGAGTTTTTGTATCATGCATTTCATTAGATTTAGCTTATATTAGCTCAATTCATGCATGGTTAAAATTCACATTTGCATTTCCAATCTTTCATCTTTCAGATTATTGCATAATGTCATCAATAAATTACTTTGAAATCTGAAAAATTACATTTCATCCTACGTAGACTTTACATTGCATTTTAAGTTTGCATAGCTTCTCATATAGTTAAATCATTAGCAATAAGCATTGTTTACATTCACGACACTTAGACTTTTGCAATTTTCATTTTCAGCCTTAGTTCCTAGTTCATTTAGTTCATATTCATTAGAAAATGAAAACAAAAAATAAAAAACATCAAACGATCCAATTTAAAAAAATGATTCAATTTCAAACAACCCTCTCATCTAAGCCTCTTAGTAGTGGTGATGTAGACAAGTCAGATGATTTTTTGCGGGACTTTATCTCTCTCACTTCATCCTCTAAAGCTTGTCATGAGAAGCCTAAACAAATTGATGATAACTTATCCCCCAAACCTTTTTGTAGTGATGACTTAGACATGTTAGATGAAGCTCTTAAAGACTTCATCTCTCCTATCTCATCCACTAAAGGTTTGAAACAAGAGGATGCAAGCATCGATAATCATGATAATCATACTTGGTCTTCTCCTAATATCTCTCCCATTGGTGATGTAGGTATCTTGATGAAAGAAGACACAATTATTGAAGATCATTCAAGCCTTTCTTTCCTTCCTCCTCCTCCCCCTTGCAATGACATTATGACACACAAAGCTAAAATCATTCCTCCTCCCTTACCTAGTATCGATAATAATGACAATACACCCTTTTCTTCTCCTAATATCTTCTCTACACGTGAAGAAGATAGTTTAGTATTAGAAGACATTATGATGGAAGATCTATTTGAACAAAAAATTCCAATCATTAGTAACCATGAAACTCCTAGTTATCCTTCTCTTGAGGCCTCTCCTATGAGCAATGAAGCTATCTTTCCAAATTCAATTATGACATGTGATTAACATATTAGATCTCCTCTTAGGGTCAATATTGTGGAACATAAGAATGATACTTTCGAGAAAGCAAACAATCAAATAAAGCATTCTTCTCATATCACCACTATTGATACTCAAAACAATCCAATCCTTAATCATTCCCCTATGTGTCCTAAAGTTATTTTGGACACACCTAAAAATCCTATCATTCATTACCCACCATTACACAAGAAACAGGATCACAATACACCCAACCTCATTCTTCCAAATCATGGTCTCTGTGATTTTCCTTTCATAGAAATCAACCCATCCAATAAATCTTTCAAGAAAACTCTAACTTTGGTACATCCTAAATTGATAGATATCTCATTAAACATGCATCAAGTAGAAATTTTGTTTCCTTATCCACATAAATAACATTAGTTGCTGCTCCTTTCCATGTAATAGTTGTAGGATCATAGCATACTCACTATTGCATGTTTTGCATCCATTGCAAGGGGTAGCATACCATCATCCATTCTAAGTTCACCCTTGTCCTGCACCTAGTGGGGGCAAAGGGGTTAGAAAGCATTATCCCTGTATGTCACTTGTCATTGTCTCTTTTGGCTAATCGTTAACCTTTCATGAACTTCTCTAATCAAGCTTGGGATGTGGATGGTATGTCTTAAGATTGACTCGCATGGGACATACTCCCTTTCCTCATGACACAGTTTATCGAAAACATATGACTTGGCATAGAGATTTTCGAATAAGCTCTCATATTCTCTTGTACTTTAAAGCAATTTCTCATAGTAATGGTGTTAGCAACTGCTTTAAAGTGGGGGCATATATAGACAACATATTTTTGCAAATTTTGATGGCATGATTTACTTTTTCTTGTGATGTATCCTCTCCTTGGTGGTGTCATTGGGTTTGATTCCTTCCAAGAGTGTATGATCAACTGAAGTGGCCTGATGTGAATGAGGCATCCTATGGATAATGATATGACAACCTTGATTTGTCCTCTCTTTGAGACATTAGTCACAATACTCCATAAGAAGAAGACCTTACATGAACAAAGAAAAATCCCCTTTAACAAAATTCTTACATGACATTCAAAAACATTTACAAAAGCATTACATTGTGGTACCTTATCAATGTTATCAGGAGCATAACTTTGGTATGGTTTGTATAATGGGAAGCCGACACACTGGCATGACTTTCTCATTATATAGTGGGAAGCCAAAATACTGGCATGACTTTCTCACTAAAACCACTTCTTTGGGACAACTCACCCCGCAGACGACCTTATGTTCTGGGGCCCCAATATGAGTGCATCTTTTCCACCTTATTTCCCTTTATTTCCATTTTATGATTATGTATCTTATTGGTTTGACTTAAGATATTAGATCCTATGGGCTTGATTTCCTTCTTGATCTTTTCCATTCTTTGTCATCTACATCTGTACACTTGGATCTCTCTTGAATGTCTACTTTAGTGTGAGTTTGAAGCAAGTTCATCCTCTCACTAAAGTGGGGCCTAATTGTGCTATAGAAAAAGGACCTCTTGCTTGACATGAGAATAATTCATGATAAATTGGACTTAATGGGGCCTTTATTTAGTGTTGTGAGGTATTTTACATGTCCACACTAGGTCTTGGACCCTTGCAAATTAAATAAAATGCATTTATTAATGTCTTGTGAAGGTGTTGTGAAGTGTTGTAACACATTTCTACACCTTTCTAGACTCTTATCATTATAATTCATCTAAATATCCCCTTTTTATTCCTTATCAAGTCCTATTTTAAAGTGTTGTAATGACTTGTAACAAGATTTCACACTTTTCTAGGCTTATCTTCACTATTTACACCTTTCCTATGCTTTATTTGACCCCTTTATGCACTCATAAGGCTTAATTAAGTGTATTTTTGAATCTAAACCTAACAAACAACATTAAATGAAAGATAATTCCTGACATCCACTTTCAAGTCCAAGGTGTGACCCATTCACCATGGGTGGTGAATGAGTCCCTCTTGGCTCCAAATTCAAAATAATTCAAATTTCCTTTTAGATTTTTATTTAAAAATACCTTATGTCAACCTGTGATGAGGTATCATTGGGTTACTAAGGCACCAGTGAGTATAAATAAGTTTTTTTCCATCCATTCTAACCCCCATTCAATCTCTCAACTCATTTGTTTTACAACTCATTCATCATTTATCTTCTCAAGCAAGCTAGGGTTTTAACATTACAAGCCATTCAAGATCAATTTTAGATATTCAAGGTTAGATCCTTCATGTTTTGCTGTAGACTTTCAAGATCAAACATCATGGCAAGCTAATCAACTCCATTATTGTATGTTTCATTACATTCTTTCATCTTTTTGGTTTAATTACCTAAAAGGAGTTTGACCAAGGCAAACCCCCATGCCCTAACATTCAACATTTCTTCTTCTCTTCTTATGTGTTTGTATATTTAGGTCTCTTGGAAGCTTGGAAATCATTAAGAATCAAGTTTCAAGGTTTTTCAAGTCTTCTCTTCATTCAAAAAGTTGAAATATCAACAAAAACTGATTTTTAGGTTCAGAAATTAAAGTTTCAAAAGCGGACACCTGTAGAAAATCAAAGTGCAGACCGAGAGATCTGAATTCCACCTTTTAATATTCAAAAATTCAAAATTGGACTCATTCACTATGGGTGAAAAATGAGTCCCACTCCAGGGTTAGTTTTTGGTTTTCTATATTTTTAGATAACCTTTTGTCAGAAACAGGTTCTAGAATAGTTTTGTAGAACTGGGACTAATTTGCCCAGAATGGTGAATGAGTTCCACCAGGCCTGAAAACCAACATCCGTAGCATTCTAGAAGCTATTTTCAATCTCCATCCATATTCTAGGTGCACACTTCCGGTTTCATCAAGTTCTGTTATAATTTGCATTCATTTCTAGGTATCTTTACATTACATAATGTGTTTTCAAAAAAATTACATTTCTTAGGTTTTGCACACAATCAATCAATCTCATCATCTAGTTGCATTTAGATCATCTCATTTAGCCTTAATCACATAATACACATCTTAATTTGAGTGAACCACCTAGACTTTTGAGTGGGGTTTATCTCTCTCTTTTTAGGTGAAACATTCCTAAGAGTGCAAGACTAGCCTATAATTCCTACCCAAAAATCTACGGCTTACCAGCATGGGAACAAAGTCTAAAAATATCTTTATTGTTTTATCTGTAGAATCATAACACCTTGCCAATTCAAGCATCAAATCCACCTCCACAAACACATTGGGGTAAACCAATTTACCAATATCACAAGTCCATAAATGACAGGTGGGGTGACTTGCAAATATCCTTTTGAAAGCATATATAAATAAATCCAATTCACTATGTGGTAGCACTACATCACCAATCCTAGAGGTTGAATCATGAAAATGACTTGTCAAATCTCCTTCACCAATTTTCATCTTTCCCATGGGTTTAGCTTCTATAGCCAGGTCCTTAGAGGCATCTTCCATGAATTGAGAGTAATCTCTCTTAGTAGTTCTCTTCTTTGTTGATGCTTCAAGAACCTCTGGTTTAGGTTTGGGTTTATCATCTTGAGCTTTAGGTCTCTTGACCCTTTGCTGTGTTGGTTTCCTCTCAATTTTAGTAGAAGATTCATTGGACTCACTCATTGTTACAATATAACAGAGCTAGGGTTTCAAATAATGGGGAATTATAGCCTAAGTCCTTCAAATTCATCGGGTTCAAACTAAAATTCAACAAATTTCACTCCTCTACCCCAAACTATACATGCAACAATTTTAATTCCTTTGCTAACAGAGATCAACAACCCTAAAATGCAAACCCTAACACTCAAATTAATTCTTAAAAGTTACCTAGTAGAATAAAGTCACTCATAGAAGTATATAATTTTAACTTACTCGAGTAAATTAGCAATTTGTCCTTCAAAATTTTCTTTTCTTGGAGCTTCACCATCTTCTTTCTTCACTTAACTAATTATGTAGCTCTCAATAGTTGCAATTGTGGAAGAAAAATGACCAACAACCCTCTTTATGACTCAAAGATGGAGCATATTCTCCATTAATGTCTAGTAGATAGTTCATGTGAGTGAACTAAAAATTCATTGTTCAAGTTTAAATTCCAACCATTGATCCCCTTTGATTTAATTCATGATCTATGATTCTCCTTGACCATTTCTTTATGGCTCCAAAATTTCTTTTAAATAGTGATGATACCCTAAGTAGTTGCCATGTAGCCACCCACGTACTCACAATGCTTTTGAACTCCATCACTCATTACAATAATGCTTCAAGGTTAGATCCATACCTTGATGATGAGGAGAAAACCTCTAATGAAAGGAATATTCACCATCACATTCTCCATATCTTGTTGTTGAAGTGTTTCAAAGACATCATTATACTTTAGCGAAGAGAAACTCTCAGCGATACAAAGAAACTAACCTTAGTCCATTGCTTATTGTAGTAATAGAATTGGAGATGAGAAAGCTTTCATAAATAGGAAAAATGAGCGATGAAATATGATGGTGACAAGTGGAAAGATCATAAACAATAGTTCTTTACTCTTCATGTCACTCATTGTTGTAAGTGAATTGAGCAATAAAACTCTTTTAGATGGTGTGATACAAAGGAGCAACAATGTTCAACGCTCTTCACTGAAGTGGAACCAAGGAACCAAAAGTCTTTAGTGTTAAGCAATATGAAAGATATATAGCTCATCGCTCATTGTGGTAGTTAAACATGAAGGGCAAACACTTTCAGCAACATGTGATACAAAATAAATTTAAAGGCTAATCACTCATCGTCATAATGAACACGATGAGTAAAAAGACTTTAGTCATGAGTGATACAAGGACTTAAGTGGCGGAAATGTGCACATGCATAAAGGTTGTTTTAAAAAAGGGACCACCTAGGAAAACCACAGGACAAGGCCTCAAAAATACTTAAGGTTAATTCACAAAGGATGTAAAGGAAAAATAATTCAAATCATAAAATAAATCCTTGGACCAAAGTAATGAGGGAAATATTGTGTAGTAGGTAAATAGGGAATTCTAACCACAAGGGGTTGATAATTGAATGAACCCAAAGGCATAAGATATAACTAAGACAGCCTGGAACTAGCCATAGTAGGTCAACAAAGGATTAGATCCAATAACAAGGGTTTTGAAAGATATAGAATAATGTTGAGTAAGAACCCACACATAGCATAAAACCCTAAACCTTATTCATATTAGACCAATAAACCACTAAAGTGAAGGAATTTTAGACCACTAGAACAAGAGAATTTGAAGGTTACACCAGTGGCTCTGACTAGGGAAGCATACCCCTTGCAGGCATGATGATATTTCAGATCTCATGGTTGAAGCAAACCAAGCACAAGGGCACCAAAAACCAAGAACCTGCCTAGACAAGGCAATAAGACTAGACCCAAGAAAACCAACATATATACAAAATTTCTAGAACTATACAATGTACATGGAAAATAGCATATTTCAAGAGAATTATGGCTTCAAGAACTATCCATGTACTGATATTTCAAGAATTTCACTTGTTAAGCTTTGAAGAAAGTATGAATCTTCACCATGTGTGTTTGATACTAGATAAGGGCCTGACCACAATGCTTCAAATTTTCCATTCTTTCCCTTATCTTGAGCGCGTGCATTCGACATCAATACCATACTTTCCACTTCAATTTTTTTGGGAGAAGCCTTTTTATCATACAAGTGCTTGACTTTCTATTGCATCTTTGCATTCTTGTCATTAGATTCTCTTCTAGTTTCATCTAACTATATGGGATTATCAATCCTATGCTTCATTTCATCACAGGATGTTCTCATCATACTCTTGTACAAAATTTTACATCTTTAGAAAATTATTCTGAGGAAGTCTAGCATCCAAACCATAAACTAGACCAAATGGTGAGTATCATGTGGCTTTCTTAATAGTAACCCTATTTTTTCATAGTGCAAGCTTCAAATTTGAATCCCAATCTTTCTTAGTCCTCTCTATCACCCTTTGGATGATTTTCATTAAACTCTAATTTCTAGACTAAGCCTGACCATTCCCTTGAGGATGGTAAGGGGAAGAATAATAAATTTTTTTTCCATGTTTGTCACAAAAATATTTGAACTCATCAGATCTAAAACACATGGTATTATCTGAGATAATCTTCTCTAGGACTCCAAATCTGATTAGAATATTGTTCATCAAGAAATCTATTACCACTTTACTTGTTGCCTTATTTGTGGGGATTGCTTACACCCATTTTTTGAAATAGTCAATTGCAACAAGGATCCATGAATGCCCCCCACTATATTTTTCTAATATCTCACCAATGAATTCTATACCCCATTATTGGAAAGGGTCCTGGACTGAAATAGGTCTAAGTGGTAAACTTCCTAAAAATTTCAGCTTTCTTGCAATTCTCTGGCAAGCATCACACATTTTAACAAACTTGTGGGCATCTTTAAAAACTATGTGCCACCAAAATATTTCCCTCAAAATATTATAAGTAGTTGTTTTATCCATGTAGTTTCCACCACATACAATTCTCTAGCAAGCATCACACAGTTTAACAAACTTGTGGGCATCTTTAAAAACTGTGGGCCACCAAAATCTTTCCCTCAAAATCTTATGAGCAATTTTTGTAGCCATGTAGTGGCCACCACATACCCTATCATGCATTTCTTACAACAATTATGACACATGTTTGTCATCAACACACTTAAGCAATACACCGTATGGAATGTAACTTCAAAGTTCTTTTCTCATTATCATCCATATCCTCAAGACACTACATTGTTTGAAAATACTACATAGTCCTTCTATACTAGCCACATGTTTGCATATCACAAATAGGTACAACGTCAAAAAACTCAAACTGATTTATATGGTTTGCTTCCAAGTTGGTTTCTACCATCATCTTAGCCAAACGTTGTCCTCTTACCAACTTGGTACTATAAACATTAATTTTGAACTCTTGGATCATAGTGATCTATCTGCACCTTCTTCTCATAGTCTCTTGTTGAGTGAAGATGTCTTTCACTACAACACTTGGCATAAATGCTATGATTCTAGCTCCCATTAAGTTCTAAAGTTCTTTATAGCCTTGACCAAAGCATAGGCTTTCTTTTAAGTCATGTCATATTTAAGCTCTACGACCTACAAGGATTTACTAAAGAATGCAATGGGTTGTTCAAATCCCTCATCCTTTTTTTGCAACACAACAATAATAGTATGGAAAGAAGAAAAAGAAAAGATATGCATTGGTTTAGAAAAAAATGGAGATTTCAGTACTGGAGCCTCTTTGATAGCTTGTTTTATGCTCTTGAATTCTTGACTAGGCTCTTCACTCCAAAACAGCTTCTCTCCTTTCCTTAACATCTTAGAGATAGGTCTTGTAATCTTGGAAAAGTTAGTAACAAAACTTCTCAAGAAATTGATTTGACCAAAAAATGACTGGGTACCTTTGGATTTTTTTGGTTGTGGAACTTGTCTATGACAACTACTCTCTCTGGATCATTCCTTATCCCATGTTTAGACACAATGTGGCCCAGTAGCTTACCTTCCTTTAATCCAAAGACATTTTTTAGGATTCAATGAAATACCATACTCTAGTGCTTTCTTAAACACTTTCTCCATATGCATACAATGATCTTATTTTTTCTATATGCAGTTAAATCATCTTGATACTAAACTAAAGATATGTCTATGAAATTAGAAAATGCTACATCCATGGCTCTCTAAAAGATAGCTCCTGCATTTTTCAATCCAAATGGAATTATTACATAGACATAAGTGCCCCATAGAGTTATGAAGGTTGTTTTGTATTGCTCAAATTCTTTAACCCACCTAATTGTAACTTTAGAATCCATCCATCATAGATAACAGTCTAGCCAATTACCTTCTACAACATGGCTTCCATGTTGGGGAATGGATAGTTATCCTTCAATGATGACACATTTAAATTCTTGAAGTCAACTCAGAGCCTAATGTCCCCATTTTTGTTCCTGCCTAGGACCAAATTAGATACCCAAGTAGAATGCATGATAGGATCAATAATCCTAGCATCCCTCAACTTTACAAGTTCTTCCTGCATCTTAGGTTACAAAGTGGGATTTATTGGCCTCTGCTTTTTCTTGAAAGGCCTAGCATCTAGTTTCAAAGTTATTTCATGTTGGAATAACTCTTCCCTATATTTATTTAGGTCATCATATGACCATGCAAATACATGTATATATTTCCTCAATAGGGAAATCAACATTGTCTTAACTTGAGGTTTCATATTCTTTCCAATATACACCTTCTTTGGAGAATTCTCTATTCCAAGATTAACTTCTTCCAATCCTCTTTGTGAGTGGATTTCTACTTGGTGTTGCTTTTATCAAGGCCATCAAACACCCTTTCCAATGCTACCAATCCTTTGGGAATATTATTTGTCTTTAATTGGATAATCTCATTCCCAAATATTGTCTCCTTACCATCCACTTCTTCCACAAAGGCTAAAAAATCAATTTCCTTACCCTCATATTCATCTATGCACCACAAGAACCTCAAGATGTCATTATCATCATTGAAAACTTTCCAATTCTTTATGTTATCAGGAACTAAGGGTCTGATATGCACTTCAACCTTAGAAATTCCATCAAATGTAATATCATTTGCTAAGAGGGAAATGTTAGCAAGTAAATCTTCCACTCTATTGTTGCCCCTATCAAACCAGTCAATGCAAAATGCATCAAACTATTCAATAGAATCCTAAACAACATTTCTATACTACCTCAACCTAGTATTTTTTTATGCATATTTCCCTCTAACCTAAGAAACTACAAGTTATGAGTCTCCAATGACTCTTAACCTCTTAATTCCATGTTTCTTAGCTAACCTCAACCCTAGTAACAAGGCTTCATACTCAACTACATTGTTTGTGCATGCAAGCAACAATTGAAATGAAAACTTGAAGGTCTTACCATTGAGAGAAATAAGTATGACCCTTGCACCAGCTCTTTCCTTTGAGAAAGCTCCATAAAAACACATGTTCCACGGGTCATTGTTGTTATCTTGTTGCAATACTTCCTTTTCCAAAGGTGCAAGTTGTTTTTCTTCCTCTTCTTTTAACTCTTCAATCCTGAAGTTCTCCATGCCAGTGTCTACAAAATGGATTCTATCCACTTCTCCCACAAATTCAATGATATGTGGAACTCTTGGCTCCATCACAAGCTTGATGTCCTTTCCTTCAATTGGAAAAGTAGTGAAGGACATGTCACATTGCATGCTACCTCCCATGGAGGCACTCCACTTTCTTGACAACAACATGCCATAGTTTGGTGGGATATCCACCACAACTATACTCATGAAAAAATCCTTATCAAGGAAAGCAGCTAATCTGTATGGAACATCCTTGATGACTCCAATAATTGGGATCTCTCTTGAGTCCATGGCTTAACATTTTCCATATGCACAATTTATTTTCAGACCCATTTCCTTCATTATCTCCATTGGAATAATGTTTAATGAAGCCCTTGAATCAATCATGCAATTCTTTAACAACTTACCATAAAAAATTAGAGTTACATAGAATGGATCAATATTGTTTGGGAAAGAAGTGATGGTGCTACCCAAATAAATCTGAGGGATCTCACCAATTCCTCCCTCCATCATCTCATCACTAACTTGATTTCCACTCACTTCAGGCTAAGTAGTCACCTTCTTATCTTTACAGGCCTGAGTGGCACCATTGATAAGGGCCACTGCCTTCTACTTATGTTCATCAATCCTCATAATTTCCATTAATGGAATAGTCACTTTGACTTGAGAGAGAAGTTAGAACATATCAACTAGATTATAATTGGCAGTTCATAAGGAACCACACTTTTTTCTTCAACTTGAACCTTTAGGTGCTCAAGTCTCTCCTCAGTTTCTTTCTTATCAAGCTTCTTCTCTTGATCCATTACTAACTTTTGAGTCTTAACTTTAACAATTGAGATAAACCACTTCATTATGCTTCTTGGTTGTAGTATCTTTTTTGGCCCAAACCTAAGGTCCCTTACTTTCCTTAGTTTTGACCTCTCCTTTCTTAAAATTTTCCAATTCTTCTATTTTAGTCCCCTAATTATTTGCACTTTGTTCCTTCATGAACACACTACCAGGCTTTCCTTGATCACAATTTACAACTCTTCTTCTCAAATTGTGAGTATTCCTAGCTTGCTCCACTAATGCCGCTATCATCTGCTTATACTCATCATCAGAAGGTATCCTTAAATACAAATCCATTTCTTTTGCTCCCATAGCACACATCTCCTCAATTTCTTCATCTTGATTAGGGAAAATTTTCTGATGGTAAGAATCTTATTTATGTCTTTGATAGTCAACATCAACTTCTTGTGATTCTTCCTTTGAAGAACACTCCTAATCACCAAAATATGATATATGCATAAGCACATTCACTTTGAAATAATTTTCTTTCATTGGCTCATAATAATCTGATTGATCTTGTTCTTCTTCAAATTTCCTTACCATTGAACAAGTTTGAGAGGCATGTGGTAACTGGTAGACAACACACCAAGGAGTGTCATCAACAAGATTAACTGAATTTTTTCTACAAAGGATCAGGAGGGACTTTATTTTGAGCATTCTTCTAATTGTTGGGAATTGGCTTCCCATTATTCCAGTTAGTGTTATATGGATGGTCTTGCAGTTGAGGAGGTCTTTCATTCTTATGAAAATTAGGTTTATCACTTGTGATACCATTTTCTTGCTTGGAAAGTCTATAGCTAATATCCTTCATGTAATTTGCAACATTGTCAATCTTATCTTCAAGAAAATATCCTTTTGCTCCATAAATTTTATCCTCTCTCTATCAATTCTTAAATATTTTCACATCATCTCTTCTCCTGACCTTACCAGTTGCTCTACTCATATTTTCAATATGAGTTTCCATCTTAAAATATTCTCTCAATGTTTGAGGATTCTTATCCAATAGGTGATAGCTCATTTTTTCATCAAATGCATTACAATAGTTCACCAAGCATACAATATCATTCAATTTTAAATGAGGAGGTAATTTGTTCATGGCCCTCTAAAATATTACATTGAAATCAGCTACAACCTCATTTGAGCCTTTAGAAATGTTGTTAAATTGGTTGAGAAGGAACCTTGAATCAGTCTTATCACCATGCCATTCACTGAATAGCCTCTTGAATTCTTCCTAGGAAGCAATACTTGTTCTCAAACAGATTGCACCCAAAAGCTTGAATGATTAAATTCAGAATATTTTTGAAACATTGGATCAAACTCAGGTTGTAGGTGTCCTATATTGAAATTGAACCTTCGGATTCCTATATGCTTCTTAAATTAATAACAGGTAACTTGCTAGAAAAAGCATAGAAATGTATGATGAATGCATGTAAAACTGTAAACTAGTGGTGATGCACCTAACTGACAAAGATTTGCAATTATGATTCACAATAAAATTCTCAATAATTCAATCTGCACAACCTGATTTGATAATATAATCACTTGAATGCTTTAAACATAGGCTTTGATTTAACAAAATCTTGAGGTAAAACATGGTTTTCATGACTAAACTGATTAATCAATACATGCATAGTGTATAACCAGTGAATTTAAACTAAACTGCATATAGATACTTATGAAGGAGACAAAAAAATTAAAGGTTTCAAAACTGAAAACACAATAATCCTTTGATCAAATCCTACACAATAACGATGCTTGAAATCTTGAAGGAAAAACTTTGAAAATGCTGGAAAATAAGGGAATCTTCTACTAAATAACACAATTTGAACCTATAAACCTGCTGTTGTATTAATCTGAATATAAAAACTGAGTTACATGATAATTCACTTTGCAGAATGCAAAGGCTGAAAAACAAGAACTAGAGGAAAAAGATAACTTTTTCCAATATATATAATGAGATGCAATTCCAAAGTGCATGAAAATGAAACTAAAAGTCAATTTTAGTATAAAAATGATAACTCCAAGGAAAATCCCTAGCAAAATAAAATATCTCCAAAAGAAGAGCTCAAACTCATGCAAAAATGAGTGAACTCGGTCTCAAACTCACAGTCACAATGTGTACAACTGAACTGCAACTCAAACTAGCTCTGGAATGCATGAAAATAGCACTGAAAGAGATCTGAAGTCAAAAAATATCATCAAAATATCTTCTCACGAGAAAAAAAAATGCCTTGAAAAAAGGGCCCGCAACTGAAGTGAGCTAAATCCCATGCACTGCAAACTCCAACTCGTGTCATGCATGATCAAAATATGTCGTAAACTGATGTGAAACTGAGACAAAGTGCCAATAATCTCCATATTTTGCATGAATTCAGTCTTTAAATTGATATCAACCTTCAGTTGGCTTTTACTTACATCCTTTACATGGATTCGAGAAGGAAATCATTTGATTAAATATTAAAAATAATCATTTAATGATTATTTTAATATTTAATATCTATTAAATCCATCCATATTCAATATATGTTAAATATTAAAGTAATAGTTAATATTTCCTTTAATATTAATCACATTAAACCTAACCACATGTAAAGGATAAAATAAGTAGAGTATTCCTTTACTTGCAAAATTAGTGATAATTCATAAGTCACGGGCAAGGTATCATTAGGTCGATAACTTATGAAAATCAAGACCACAATAATGATTTTTATTTTTTTTAAACAAGTCAAAAATCCCAAACATGATTAGGGATTCGAGTCAAAACACTTTAGACCTAAATCATTTCATTGCTTCACACTTTTCCTTCATCTGTTGTGCCACCATGGTCTACTAGTATTGAAGGTCTGAGGGCCGTTTTGGAGCTCGAGTCACATTTTTTATGCTATTTTCTGACAATTTCCATGTGAACCCTATAGGAGAAGTATCATGAGTGTTATAAATTTGGCATCTTTTCTGTCTTGAGGATTTTTATGGGCTCCTACAGCTATGACCATGCTTACTTCTGATGATTTTTTCTTCTTTATATGTTCCTTCTTTGCTAATGGCTAAAATGAAAGAGTCTTTTGCGACCGCCATAGAAGAGTTACCTGAAGCCTTTAATCCAGGAATACCTAATGTAATCTTCAATAGAGAATGATTGGTAAATTCCCATCATTTGAGCTTTATATTTCCCTTTATTTTGTGAAGGAAACTGAAGTCAAGCTCAGCAAAAATAGAAAAAATGTAATTTCTATTTGGTTTTATGTTTCTTAAGTTTCATGGGTATTTTTTCAAAACCCATGTTCTTCCATTGTATTTTTAGTTGCATATAGAAAACCCAAGTGGTTCTGGTTATTTTTGAAAGAATCATCTTATAAGGATGCAACCAATCATGTAATGTTTTGTATCATGAGAGTCTGCACACATACATTTATAGCTCAAAATCCTTGTCATGCTCTGTATCTGGCCTTCATAAAACTCTGACCATGCTTACTTTGTCTTCATCTGGGTATTTGTGATGTATTTTTGATTCATTTAATTTTGTATCTTTTAGAGGAAACCCTCACATGGGTAAACTGTGATGACAATAAATCTGTATTTTTTCACTAAAACGCCATTTTTGAATAGAGACCATTGTATGAATGCTGAAAATAGTGACAAATCTGCATTTTGAAAACTAGGTTCGACCACATCATAGTAGAATACAAATATTTTCAATTTAGCAGAGCTTTTCTTCTATCTTGCAAAAATACAAGAAACATTGTATATCTTAATAAGGAATAACTTGAACACCATGATTTGTATCCCCACTTTTACTTTTGTCTCACTTTGTCTCAAGCTTCTTTTTTGTCCTTCATTTCTATAGTGAGATTTGTGTATCTGGATATTCATAAATCACTGTATGATGTGATTGTGCCTTATCATTTTGTATGCTCATTTTGATGGAGTTAAATTGGATCTTTGAGTAAGATGTAAAATTTGTTGCACCTTACCTATAATAGTGAACTCAAAAGATCACCAAATTTGTATTATAGTTCCTTTAGCTATCACTAGTTTTCCTCACTGATATGTTCTCCTGTTGTTGCTTTCTCCAAGACTTCACCTTAGCTGGCATCTACTCCATTATGCATTCCTTTTAATTAGTTTTGTAACAGTAGTCTTATTCAGTCTTATTCATGACTGTCCTTCTAGTAACTATGTAGACATTCCACTTGATGATAACGCTCCATTTTCCATTTATGTTTCTTAAGTCTCTTACAGACTATGTATGTACTTCAAAAGTTGTTAAAAAACTCTTATGATGACTTGATATCTTGTTCACCCTTCAGCATAAAGGGGCTCAAAGCCTCATTAAAATGTGAATATAAATGAAAGGCAGAGCTGAAACAAGAGATGAAAAATGCGATTAATGCTCTCTTAACATATTTCTTTGATTGTTTTCATTGAATGATGAGTAAAAGGTAAATTTTATCTGTTTTCACCATGCTGAATTAGACTGCTTTATGAATTCTTTTATATTACAACAGTCTTGTTTGATGACAGTTCTAAATGATGACTTTTTTTATGCTTGATGAGTCTCATGTATGAATATGAATGAGAGGTGTCCTTATGATATATCAGGATCAACTATTGTGGGAGCTTTTTTTGATCCACATATCTGTTAAGATGATCACGAACATAATAAACCTATTCCTGCATAGTGAACAAATGCGTTAGCAAAAATAATCAAAGTTGAAAGCTTCCATTTAACTTTGTGTTCCTTGATTGTCAGCCTTTATAACTCAATCATCTGGTGAATGTCTGATTGAATGTATATTACATTCCTGTTGGTAGTGTAGACATAAAGTAGAATGTAATTTATCATTGCTTAGATTAAATCTCTAACATCATTCTTTTTACAATCTTGCAGGTTCATGGAGCGTGGAATCAAGATTGTTGCAGCTTGGAGACGCAACAACTGAAGACATCAAGCAAAAGTGGTCCGTCATCACAAGCAATGATGAATTGATACCCTCCTTTGTGTTTACGTTACCTTCAGTAGTGTAGTATTCCATCCTATTTTGTATTCATTATTTGATTAAGAAAATCAAATCCAATTACTCCCATGGCTTGTGCGGGATTTCATTTTTTTCAAAATGAATAAAAAGCATTATTATGTAAATGTTCAATTTTATATTACAATACTTGAATAATAAAATTGATAATCAAATGTAATCTAATTTTTATGATGATCAATGAATACTTTAGCAGCAAAATTTGAATTTTTTTATACTTTTCAATGATGAATTCAAATCAGCTCTACCTATTTGAGCTTGTAGGCAAAAATAGGTAACAATACTTTCAGTAGGTAAACTTCTATACCATTCTATGTGAGTGATTGTATAAAAATCTTCATCATCACATCCTCAACCTCTACTTCAAAGTAATCCATGACATTAGCAAATGATTTGAGGTGGTCATCACCACTTATGGAATTGTTACCAGGGAATTTTACCAAGGCAGGCTTGATATCTTTAGGGAATTGATTAGGATAGCTAGGCATTCCAATGAAACACAATTTTTAGTGTCTATCTACCTACATTGGCCTCCTGATGAGTCAATCTCTATGGTTATCTTGAGGTTCACTATCATCTTGATTACCAGAATACTTATTTCCTTTTCCATTTCCATCTCCACCATTACCACCACCTCCATTTTTCTTTCCACCACCACTACTTCCTTCTCCATCTTTAGAATATGTATTCTCATTCTTATGATTTCCTCCACCACCACTTCCACCTGGAGTATATCCCTCAGATTGTATTCTTATGTGAATCAGAGTTAGTGTGACTAGATCTTGAAGCCCCTAGGTTAGGAATTAAAGTTTTAAGCAATTAAATCTTCCTTGCTATCTCTACATTTGAAGTGTCAATCTCCATTTTATCCAACTCTTGTTGTAAATTCTCATTTTCCATCTAGAATCTCAAGATCTCAGGGTTAGGAAGTACATTTGATGGAATGGAACTAATCTTAGCATTTTTGGTGGTCTAACACTATTGGATGAAGTGTTTGTATTTGTATTGGTATTGGTATTAGGAATGGTTTTCTTATGTTGATCAATGGGTTTCTTCCCATGATCCACAAGCTTGTTGATAGTAGCAAAAGGATAAGTGACCTTAGTAGCTCTAATAGAGGCAATATAAGTACTACCAATAGAGGTTCCCATAAGAATGGTTACCTTAGGAGGGTTAGGGGCTGTCTTAGTAGCTGCTTTGGGAGGTGCCTTAAGAATCAACTATTCCTTTAATGCTTCCTTCATCTTTTCAAAAATTTTCTTCGAGAATCTCTCTCTAATGCTTTTTCTTTGATTCTATCCTCTTTTTCCTTCAATTATTTCTCTTTCACGTCCTTTTCCTTCCTTTTTTCCAACTCCCTTTCTTTCCTCTCCTCCAACTCCTTGAGTCTAAGCTCTTCCTCTTCTAAGGCTTGCATATCCTTATCTATGTCATCTTCATCCTCCAATACATCTTCAGACTCAATAGGTTCAGGAGTATAGAATGCAAGGTTAGTGAATTCTCTTTCAGGGGAATGGTGTGAGGCTACACTATTGGATTCACCCCTTGGACTGAAATTATCACCATTAAAGATAGATTTACAACTAGTTTTTGGCCTTGATTCTAAGAATTTATTATCCTTTTCCAAACATTCCCACCTCTCTTCTTCCCTTGACATTTCAAGATTATTATCAAAGGACTCTTCAGTGGGAAAACCTCCTTCATTTACATTGGGCATCTCAACTTCATGTTCCTCTTCATGTAAATTTTCATTATGCATATTATCATTTAAAGTAGGAGATACATTAATAGGATTTTTGGTAAACTTACTTGATTCAAGATTCTTTGCTTTCCAAGTTGGTTATTTTTCCTTTGATGGCTCAGAATCTAGCTTCTACTCAAGGTGTTTCTTCATGTAGATTTTGGTTATCCTCATGATGTCAAAATTTCTCTCATAATTCTCCCTCTCACTCTCTCTTTGTGAATTTAATCTTGCACTGGCACAAGAGACTTCAAAGTCACCACTGAGGATACTAGGAAATAAGATTTGATTACACTTTGGAGATGCACTTGCAATCCTAGAGAAAAATTTGAACATAACCTGACATGAAATGGAGAAAGGAACTGGAACTCAATGCATAAAACTAGGCTTGAGAAATCTATGAGGATTTGAAAAAAATATTCTTTAATTAGTGAAGAACACTTGAAATACTTGAATCTAACTGTACCAGATCTGACCTAGAGATGTTGGACTAGCATTTTCCCCAATAGAGTTGCCAATATTTTGGTTATTTAAAAAAAAAAACCTTAATCTCAACCATTATCTATGAATTTTCCATAATCCAATAGTCAACAATAGTGAGGATTGGCTAATGAATAGGTAGAAGCTTGCTAGGCTTTACCTATACACTTTCGACTCTACAAGACCCATGAGGGTGATTCTTACAATTTTTTAAATGATACTCTTGTGCCAAATTACCATGAACATTGTGAATCACAAATACATTCCTATAAGCTGCTAATTAGATATAATCCTTCAAGAATTTGGTTGATCCTTTAAAAAATTACTATCTAAAGCAAGGAATTGGTGGTTTCTCATAAAAATTTGCAACAATTTAAGGTGTGTAAGTAATTTTCATTAAGATTTTATTCTTTGACAAGCATGGGTTGACTCATTTGACATCAAAATTGACCAAATTAATAGAACAATGCTTTATCCATGGGTGATAGATTCATATTTGCAACAAAATATAATACATTAGTAATTAGACCTAGCATTCAAAGAATTTTGTTATATTTCTTTGCAATAAACAACTCATTATATCCAAGAACAAAAACTACTTATTAATCCTTGTACTTTATCACATAGACCTATGATTTCATTAAAGAATTTAATTAGTTCTTTGAACTAAAGCATAAATAAAACCATACATTCAACCAAAATGATTGAAGACAAGTAAAAGATACTTGATCATTTTATTCATAATTTGAGAAACAAAGTACACAGGAGAGAAACTGTTCTATAATTTTCAACTTCCATTCATATGCCATTACTAGTATAAAACTATTATGCCTATTACAAAATAGAATTCATACCTAGGACTCAAAACTATTCTATTCCTTTGTGCTTAATTTACAAAATTTCTCCTACATGAGTTCAAAACTAGACCAACCAAAGACCCTTGCAATTGGCCTTGAATTCCCATTTATAGAAATATGGGAGCAACAAGCTTGAGGCCAAATTATACTTACAGTCACATTTTACATTTGATTTTCATTTGAATTTTAATTTCAAAACCTCCCCAAGTGGTTATATTTTCATTTCCATGAGGGGGAAAGCATATAAGACAAAAAATATTTCCATTTTCTGAAGAATATTTTCGCACTTTCCTAAAGGCATATTTCATCCATTGTAGCAAAATAAAAACATCTTCTCCATGAGCCAAAATTTCCCTCCACATGCACGTCCAATCAACATACACTTTAAAATAAGAAAAAAAAAAAGGAGAGAGAAGACCCCATCCACATCACCACATTTGTCATCAATCTTCATAATTGTGAGGATACAACATTTTGCAATACTTCAACATAGGCTTAATCTATGAATTTTTTGAGCCATGTGTTGTAATCCTCCTTAGTTGGCCACTACATTTCTAGCAACTTCTGCACTTTTGTATTATGTTGGTTGTATATTGCATCAATTAGCACCCTAGCCTCTTTGTCAAATGTATCCATCCTCATCTCTATTCCTATCATATTATCTATGTTAGGATTCAACATAGAATAATCAGTGAGATAAGCATCATCTTAGAATGTGGGAGTAAATCTCCCAAATCCTCCTTCCATGTGTTAAATTCCTTGAATTCACCCTTTTCATTCAATATCTTGGGCATAACATGCCACTCCATTTCTCTAAACATTCTCAATTTTTTTTGTAGTTGCATTCCCAGATTACCATGCAAAGTTGTGATCTCATTGACCAAATCAGTTGCTTTCAATAGATTAGGAATGTTAGTGGGAGCTTTAGGGTCTTCTTGCATCTGAGGCATCATTTCTTTTAATGTTCCCACCCTAGTACTCCACTTACACCATTCAATTTGAAATGCTTTATGAACCTACAAATATTTAATATTGGCCTCTATGAATGTTATTATAAACATCCCATACAGTGTCAGCTTTATTCACCAACTTTGTCACTCTATGTTTTAACACATCAGTAAAAATATCATTAGCCACCTTGACTATCTCCTCTTTAGCTTTATTTTTGTTTTCTTTCTTTATTTGCACTTCTTTATTTAAACTTTGAATGCTAAATGATAAAGTCTTTTTTTCCTGTGGTGATAATTCAGAAGAAGTTGTTGGACATGGAAAACCCCAAGATGTATTGGTAGCAGTAGCAAGTACCTTGTCATGCTCATCCATCAATTTATTGTATTTATCCAAATTTTTGTATTTGTCCTTTGTGATCTAGGCTATGTCTACACTCAACATAGCAGCATGCATAGTAAATTGTGCAGCGGTAGTAGCTATCATTTTAGTATCCCTTTTAATAACCATAGCTCTAATTTCCTTCTCTAGAGACTTTATTACCTCAGGTTTCCCTATATTTAGTGTTATGGACCAAATAGCAAGTGTATGCAACTTTGGGCTAAAACTTGAGCGAAAAACCTTGCTATCAAGAATATCCTCAAAAATGGAGGCAACGGGATCTTTTCTGATTACATCTAATGCAATCACAGATGAGAGCTCCCACCCAGGAAACAATAGAATACCACTTCCTTTAACTAGGGATCTTGCATCTTGTGGTGACATGGCAACAATTTCCTTCATTATTTTTCCCTCTTCTTCCTTCTCAGCTTCATTTAAGGAGGGGTCAATCTTCTCCTTGACCTCTTCTATTCTCTTCTTTATATCAGATCACTTCAAATGACTAACAAAGTCTTTAAACTCCTTTGTCTTAATAAATGCATCATCACACATAAAGTTATCACAAGCCTTTATCCTGACATCGTCATCCTCGACTTCATTGTATTCCCATTTTATTATCCTGCTAGGAGGGACAACAATATTCAAAGCATATTCTTTATAAGGAGATGGGAATATTTGATCCACCTCTTCCTCTATTGTGATGTATTCTATAGATTCCTCAGGTGCATATCCTTCACCTCCTTTCTCTATTTCTGAATAAATCACCAATGGGGTGACTACAGGTTGTTTTCTTGTCTCTTTTGTTTTCACTACACTGCCTTATTTATGCATCGTGATTTTTTTGGCCACCTTGGCCTTTACTTCAACTTGTTTTACATTTTCAAAGAAACTTTTATCTTTAAAATCTCAAAGCATTAACTTAGATTGCACAAATTTTTCCTGTACCTCAGAGTAAGGACTAACATAAAAGGATTTTCTTTCAACATCTTTTATTCAATTGCACAAGTCTTCCTCCATACACTCTTCCTATCTACAACTTCTTCATCAGAAGATAAGTTCATGATCACATCATCTTGATAGAGGAACTAATGTTTTCTCCCTGACAATCCTCTTTCTCTTCTCATAGCAGTAATAACCCCCTCAGGGTCACAATACCATATGATATCTTATTTCATTCTATAATTTTTTAAGAGAGATCCAAATCTCTCAATGCCCTCCTTTGATGTGCAAGTGAAATAAGAAAATCCACAATTAGGGTTTACCAGGGATGCCTTCCTTGATTTTTTGAAATGCTCCTTATGCATGGCATCAAGCTACCACATTATCTCCATGAATGCTTGCCTATCAAATACATATGTAGGCATCCAGTGAGGTGGTACTAGGGACCCATATATCCTGATTGTAGTATAGTTGGAATGGATCTACCAATCCCCCCAATTGAATTTTTGTGTAGTTCCTTCCTCATACTCTAAAGGCCTCAATATTTCTTTCACACCCCTTGAGATACTATAAACAAGCTGTTGGTTGTTTTTAATGAGCAACCAGGTTAGTCTCCTATTCTACCTATGGAGTAGCCATCTCCAGTCAAGGGCAGCTCAAAGGACCTAGACCAACTGACAAGATTTAGTCAAAGACTGAGATCTTCTACACTTTAGGCTCTGTAGAACCAGGGTGGGTATACCCACACAATGCCTCAAATAAGACTAGACATTTCTTTTTATAGCAGATGACTCCTGATGCCAAGTATTGAGAACCTCAAATATGGTTAGATTCCTAGTAACGCAATACTTGCAGTAACCAAGAGGTAGAGCAAGACATCAAACAAGATTGATTAAATAAAATGATTGATCTTGAGTAAGAAGACTAGAACCCTAAAGACAAATAGCATATATCAAATCAGTGCCATATCCATTGGGCTAAAAGTCACAATAATCTGCAAATAGAAGGAACCATTACTCTGGACATTAAAGTCTTTGCAAGATTAACCTTATTAGTCTCACAACTAGTGATCAGATCTGTAAGACTACTTATCAAATACTCCTATTATACATATGAATCTCTGATATGATTAAAGCATTTAACTTATTCCTTAAATAAGAGCAACAACCAGAACAGACAGTAAAATGTTACATTAAAATGATTAAATAAGTGATCCTTGATCAACTTTCATTAACAATCCATACGCACAATACAAAGGAGAGACTTAAAGATCTCACTCTATACATTCAGATTCATACATGTGTCCAAGACCTCACAATTTACAGACTGTAACCATAAACCTCAAAATCTGGTAAAAACCTGACTCTGTGACTTAGTGCTCTTCTCTTCAAATTTTTGTTCTAACTTCTGGCCCCAGACCCCTACAAATGATTCAGAAGTTCCTTTTAATTAGCTCCAGAAATGCCATCCAGCTCAGAGCCACATCAGGGCCATGTTAAACCCTAATCGCCATGTTCTTCAACTACTTCTCTGGCCTCATAAATGTCATTGGTCGGGTTTCTATAGGAAAGACACTCCCGCACGAAAGAAGCCAGGAAATCGATGTCAAATCTGCTGGCAAATCCACACGTCCATACTTGAGCCATGTCATCCTTGTACTAGATCCGCGTCACCATGAATGCTAGTTCGGTGGAGCCAACGACCAACTCTCTGTCACCATGAATGCACCAGGCTTCTGGCGCGAACATAGCAGAAACCCTAACCATGGCTTAGCTTGAAACTCAACCGTTGATCATCCATGATCAGATGGCCGCCTTTAAAATATCCATTAGCCATTGTCGTTGAGATGTCATATAGGTTCAAAATGCTTCATCAAAAAGTATTTCCTTTATGTGCTTTCCATTCGCTGAGACAGGGGGACACCTCACACCGAAGCAATCCTTTCGTTTTGTTCATAGTCGCTATAGCTTATCGCTCTCGGGGAGACCTCCTGTAGATGTCATTTCCTTTCCCTGAAAGTCCCCTCATGTTTGGCATGCCACTGCAGCTTAAGGTTTTTCTTGTTGAAAAGCGCTTTTTATTTGACACTGTCGCCGTAGGATCGGACCATCGGGGAGACATCATAGAGATTCTATCGGGTTACACCGAAAGCCACGTACTGAACCCCGTTGGCAAGACACACTAAGTTTGCTAAGACACTATAGCGAAGCAACATTAGCCATATTGAAGAACCCTAAAATTTTGGTCGGCATAACAAGTCGACATCGCCAAGACCTTTCAATGAAAGGTATAACCCATGCCGAAAGCAAAACACAAAATACCATCGGCAAGACACAACAGATTCACTATGACATACATCGATACCTCAAGCCCTTTGCTGATAGAACCCACACTCGATCGCCAAAACAAAACCAGGGTCACGTTGACAACCACCTGCAAATAAATTCCAATCACTGTGATATATGATAAGTCTTGTCGATAGGCAACTTAGACTTATGCAAGCAAAGAACGCACAACAGGTTGGGGAAACAATAGGAAACCTATGCCGAAGGGAAGTCACACCGAAGAGTAAAAAAGGGGGGCAGTAAAAAGGACTTTGGGTAGACCAAGGGGAGTCAGGAAGACCTCACCCTGAATGACAACCATCACACCGAAAGGAAAGCCCGTTGGTGAGACATGAAGGGGTCGGAGAGACATCTCCCCGACATAGTGAACACAGGCCAAGAAGATAAGGCCTCAGGGAGACAAGCAGGGGTCACCAAGAGGTTACCCCGAGAGCCAAAAGTCACGCTGGAGGCAACGTGGGGCCGGTGAAAGTGGTAGCAAGGGGCCAGTGACGAACGGGAGACAAGGCTCAGGGAGGAACTTAAGTGAGACGCGCACCAGCCATAACAGTCACCAAAGGAAAAGAACAAGCAACTAGAAAGGAAAAATAACCCAAAACAATCCCTCCCCCACCTTCGCAAAAGTCAGCGGATATGGAGCCAGAACCAAAACAAGACCCAAAAGCCCTGGAGGCGGAGACAAAAGGAAAATAGGAACCTCGCAAAAAGTTCCAAGACAAACCCCTAACCCGGTTCTGCCCCCACCAAAAGCAAAAGGAAAACAAAGTGAGCGAAGTCAGGGAAATGACCAACGACCGACGCAGGGCAGAAAGGGAAAGAAACTCCAAGCACGCAAAATCAGAATCGGGACGGATGCATGAACTGGAACTAGAACTTCAGAATTTGGAAAAGTTCTAGTTCTGTTCAAGCATCCATTCTACCTCTGAAAAGACAAAAGAGAAGCCAGGGCAAGCAAAAGAGAAAGGGGAACCAAATAAAAAGGCCCAAAAATGGGGAAGAGAAAAACTAGGAAAAACCCTAACACAAGCCGCCCCAACGGGGAGATGAAAACTAGCATGTTGGGCTCAACCCTTGTGGGAGCCCATTTAACCCACGTGCCAAAATGAAACACACCCCAGAGCTAAAGTTATATCATGAAAAACAAGGGCACACAACTAGAACCTGAAAGACAACCAAAAAAGGCTCTAACACGGGCTTTAATCCCAACTACTCCAGCACAAAAAACTTAAAAACATTGCAAAATGAAGTATAGTTAGATTCAGGACAACACACATTCCAAACATGGGTCCACATTTGCACATGTAACTCATTTTCTATGTTATCCCTTTCTCTCAATTTAATGAAATCTCTCATTAACTTTCTTCCTTTCCACAATAGCATGTGCATTAGCAAAGAATAGTGTATGCATGACAATGGAGGGGTTGCATCTTTCAACTTTATCATGTTTTCATGCAAGTGATTAGCAATATAAGAACCATAGTCAAAAGTCATGTTTTGATACTTATTTTGATTATCAATCGCTAAAACCATCAGAGCAACATTCATTTTGATATCAAACTTTCTATGAAAACTTGACATAATGCATAATCTGTGTTTTTGAAATAGTCTTCAAAATCATCACAATCAAATGGCTCCAACTTCAAAGGATTAAAAGGTACACCATTCTTCTTTTGGTCACGTCTTTTGTGCCTTGGAAAAACATTTTTTCTATATGAAAATTTAATTTTCTCATACTCATTATATAGTGCACGAAATCTTATTGAATCAGTTGTAGATGGGTTCAAATTGAAGACTTCCACTATTTGGCTTCTTGAAATTTCTAGCATAGGAACAAATTCTGGAAATCTCTTGATTGTTTTTCTATAAGATCATAACACCTTGCCAATTCAAGCATCAATTCCACCTCCACATACACATTGGGGAAAACTAATTTACCAATATCACAAGTCCATAAATGATAGGTGGGGTGACTTGCAAATCTCCTTTTTAAAGCATATATAAATAAATCCCAACCACTTTGTGGTAGCACTACATCACCAATCCTAGAGGCTAAATCATGAAAATGACTTGTCAAATATCCTTCACTAGTTTTCCTTTTTACCATGGGTTTAGCTTCTACAGTTGGGTCCTTATAGTCCTCTTCCATGAACTGAGAGTAATCTCTCTTAACAGTTCTCTTCTTTACTGATGCTTTAGGAACCTCTGGTTTAGGTGTGGGTTTATTATCTTAAGCTTTAGGTATCTTGACCCTTTTTTGTGTTTGTTTCCTCTCGTGTTTAGCAAAAGATTCACTAGGCTCACTCATTGTTATAGCATAACAGAGTTGGGATTTCAAATAATAGGGAATTACAACCTAATTCCTTCAAATTAACAACATTCAAACTAAAATTCTACAAGTTTCACTCCTCTACCCCAAACCAGGCTACATGAAACAATTTCAATTCCTTCACTAATAGAGAGCAACAGCCCTAAAATGTAAACCCTAGCACTCAACTTAAATCTTAAGCTAATTAGTGCTATAAAATCACTCATGTAAGTACAAAATTTTAACTTACCCAAGAAAAATGGTAATTTGTTCTTCAAAATTTTATTTTCCTAGAGCTTCGCCATCTTCTTTCTTCACTTAACCAATTCTTCAACTTTTGACAATTGCAATTATAGAAGAAAAATGATCAGCAACCCTCTTTATGACTTGTCACAAAGGATTGCACCCTTAAGCTAAGTGTGAAACTTAGCAATCCTATGCAGCATGGGATCAAACTCAGGTTGTGGGTGACCTATTATGAGGATGAACCTCTAGATTATGGGTCTGTTCCCCTTTGAATATCCTAGAAAAACTAGTGGATTTGATGGGAAAAAGGAAGAAGGATGTTCTAGAAATGTAAATTTAATTTTAGGAGGTGATACAACAATGATATGGAAAAACTAAATCCTGAGTTATAACTTTAAAACAAATGTTGTTGGTTATGATATTCACAATTCAAATTTTGCGTAAAATCATAAGTATTTCACATGAAGGTTTCAATTTTGAGTTTTGTATTGAAGGTAAAATAAGTTTACACATCAAGCTTTGCTCAAAATTGGTTTGACACAGCATATGACCTTATTTAATACGAAAAATATTCAAAATACATTGCTTAGATGAGGAAGAAAACAAAGAATTCACATGAATCAAAATGAAAATCTACAAGAACATACATTGAAAATGCAAAATGAAAACTCCAATTAGGACCAATAACTCTTTTCTTTATTGATTTCAGAGAAAATGTTGCCACCACATAAAAATAAATTGAGATTTACTCAGAAATTTGTGTTACAATAATATCTCTAAACTCATAATGAGAAGAATCAAGAACCCCCCTTAGAATGATTGAAGTTTGCAATATATGTTGAAATGAAGCTTGCAATGATCTTCTATTGACTGGAATGAATGATTCAATCATCTCCCTTCCATGAATATAGTCATCTCCTTTGCATGACCTTTTCATCTCCTTTGCATGACTTCTATCATCTCATTTGCATGACCTTTTTCATCTCATTTTCATTACCTTTGTCATCTCATTTGCATGACACTTTCCATCTAATTTTCATGAATTTTTTTATCTCATTCATATGACCTTTCCAAGAAGATGATCTCCTTGATTCATTCATGTGAAAGATTCTTCTTGGTCGTGTAAGCTTGAAAATCATGCAAAAGAGTCCTCAAAAATGGAAAAAAATGTGTGATTAAGTGTACAAAAATCCCCTTGAGTGATGCTCAACACATGTGGGACCTCATAACTAATGTAGGACTGCCCTTTGTGCCCTAAAATTCTCCTTAAATGGTGGTTTGAATCAAAAAGAACTTCAAAAACACCCTAGTTTGACTTGAAGACTTAACTCCTCTTCTTTGCATATTTAGAGGGAACTTATTACTTTATTTTAGCAATTATTAAAGCTAACTCAAAGAGTTATTTACTTTAATAAGAATTAACACAAACTAAAATTACAATCAATTAAAAAGTATTAAGGTAACTAATTATTTATTACCTTAATAAGTGTTAGGATAAACTGATATTTCTCTTCTGGTATGCAAAGAAGGAGAATACACTTTGTAATTTTCCAAAATATGAAAAAAGCATCAAAGGGTCAAAATGCTAGGAAAATGTCAAGGTGATCACATAAATTGTTGACTGCATCATAAGCATTAATCATTAGCCATTTTATGAAATAAAAGTGAGAAAAAGACTTGGGTCAACCAAAGTTAGGTTTTCATTGAAAAACCATAAAAGAAGCTTCTAACTTAGGCCACAGGCTCATTTACATTCATTTTCCTATTTGTGTACCCAACTGTTGCCACCAAGGGTTTGAAGCTTTTGATGATTCTCCTGCACAAGGTATTTTATTGCATAGGTTCAACTAAGGCAGCATGCTAGTAAGTTTGTTCTTTATGCTAGAAACACTAATACTTTCTCTTTATTGTGAAGGAAAACATTGTTTATGCTTTAGTTTCACAAAAAAAATGATGAAATTCACCATTTTGTGTGTGTTTCATCTCTGATTCTTTTAGTATGGTAAAATCTTGTTGTTTGTATGGCCATCTTGTTGGAAAAACAAGGGTAGACAACTAAGAGGGGGGGTGAATCAGTTTTCCCAAAACTTCAAAACTTATTCAACTTATTAACCTTATTCTTAGATCTAATTATTAACCATGAAAACATAAATTAACAACATGTCAGAAACACACATAACACCAAGATTTTTACGTGGAAACCCTGTTAGGGGAAAAACCACAGTGGAGGTCAGTCCACAAGATTATACCATGTTAAAAGTATAAGAAGATGAAATATGGGGAATGCACATGCATTCAGGCACACTGCCTAGAGCTCATTGCTCAGATACAAAGAAAGATACACTACCTTACAAAGATATTCAGATTAAAACCATCCATAGGGATTTGAAATGATAAAATATCATATCCCAATGATTGGTTATAGTTCCAGTTAAGCGCATGAACAATACTTCACTCTTCTACACACTTCTTCACTTTTCTTCACACTTTGATCTTCCTTCAAATGATTTGAACATTATTCACACATAAAAACACACGAGCATCCACTAGCATACATTCACACCTCAACAATCACTCTTATATATCTACAACAAGAAATTCCATCCCTTTATGTTGGCCTCAATAAAAATAATAAAATGAATATAAATTGTCAGCCCAAAACATTAATTATTAACAATGTGAATCAACCAAAGTCAGCCACAACTTAGTGAGGAACCAAACAACATCTCCAACATGAAAACACTTTAGTTAATTTCTCCTCGAAGATCCACAACACACTTCAACCCCTTCTCAACCATGAACAAGAAAAATATGAATGCGCAAGAGAAAATCGCCAACCATGAGCACAACAAACAATGTGGATGTGCAACAAAGATACAACACAAACTAGAAACATCCACAAGCATCACGAACCAACAAAGAAGCATCCACAACAACTAAGATAGCTGAAATAGCCTCATCTTCAATCAGAAACACCAACTGAAGAAACAAAAAAACTGTTGGAATGAAAATCTTCATAACTCGATCAGATCTTTATGTGGATCTTTGTGTTGGTTTTTTTCCTTGTAAACCAGGTTGGTCTCCTATTCTACCTATGGAGTAGCCAACTCTAATCAAGGGAAGCTTAGAGGACCTAGACCAACTGACAAGATTTAGTCAAAGATTGAGATCTTCTGCACTTTAGGCTCTGCAAAACCAGGGTGGGTATACCCACACAATGCCTTAAAGAAGACCAGACATTTCTTTTTATAGCAGATAACTCCTGATGCCAAGCATTGAGAACATCAAATAGGGCTAGATTCTTAGTAACACAATACTTTCAACAACCAGGAGGTAGGGAAAGACATCAAACAAGATTGATTAAATAAAATGATTGATCTTGAGCAAGAAGACTAGAACCCTGAAGACAAACAACAAATATCAGATTAGTGCCATTATTCTTAGGCTAGGAGTCACAATAACTTAAAAATAAAAGGAATGATTACTCTAGACATAAAAAGTCTTTGCAAGATTAACCTTATTAGTCTCACAACTAGTGATCAGATCTATAAGACTACTTATCAAATCCTCCTATCATACATGTGAATCTCTGATATGATTAAAGCATTTAACTTATTCCTTGAATAAGAGCAACAACCAGAACAGATAGTAAAACATTACATTAAAATGGTTAATGAAATGATCCTTGATCATCTTTCATTAACAATCCATACACACAATACAAAGGAGAGACTTAAAGACCTCAATCTATACATTCAGATTCATACATGTGTCCAAGACCTCACAATTTAACTGATTACAGATCCTAGACCCTAAACTCTGATAGTAATGTGACTTTGTGACTCGATGCCCTTCTCTTCAAATTTTGTTCTAACTTCTGGCCGGAGACCTACACAAATAATTCAAAAATTCCTTTTAAACAGTCCAGGGATCGCCATCTAGCTCAGAGCCACATGAACATGCCACGTCAAACCCCAACTACATTGTGACCAATCAAAACCCTGGCTGTGACCTTCAAAAACTTCTCTAGTCTCATAAATGCCTCTGGTCGGATATCTGTTAGGAGAGACATTCCCACACAAACAAAGATCAATCAACATGTACCAAATCTGTCACCAAATCCACGCATCCATACTCAAGCCATGTCGTCCTTGTCCCAGAGCCGCATTGCTATGAATGCTAGCTCGCTGGAGCCAGCGACCAACTCGCTGTCGCCATGAATGCTCTAGGCTTTTGGTTTTCATGCGCACCATCAATACCAAACCCTAACTGTGGTTTAGTTTGAAACTCGACCATTAATCTCCATGATCAGACGACCGCCTTTTAAATATCCATCAGCCATTGAAGCAGGCTACCACCCATAACTCCCGCGCCCACCGTCGATCACTCGAGATCGGATGGCCATCGCACTCCTCACACAATGTATTGATCGATCACTTTGTATCGGTGAGCTGAACGAGAGCCCTTGATCTCTATCATCAGTCACCATGAGCCATTGATCTATGTGGTCCTCTGCATGGCAGACCTGACATTTGGCCATTGATAACCATTGGGCACCTGTATCATTTTGATTAAAACATCACCGTTCACATTTGGCACATGCACATTTGCGGCCTTTAAGTTGCTCGGGTTTTACCTTATCGCATCCTGTAGCTCACCCCAAACTAGACACATGGCACAATCTCACTAAAGCTAAAACCACAACCGTTAACAGTCGCGTGGAGGGCGAGGGCGGAGAAGTTGCGGAGAGATGGCCGAGTCGGCAAGAGATCTTGATGAAGTAAACAGTCACATTGAAAGCACATCAGGGTCAGGGAGACAAAAGGAAGTCGCTAAGAGATCACCCCATATGGACACCAACATACTAAAATGAAAAGTCAGTCGGCAAGAGGCCACCAAGTTGGCGAAACATCCCAGCGAAGTCCACATAGGATACCGAGTGCACCATAGAGTTAGGGAGAGATGGCCGAGTCAGCTAGAGATCTTGGCGAAGCCACCACAGCCAAAGGGAAGTCACACCGAAGACTAAAAGGGGGCTGCCACAGTCGGCCAGACAAACAGGGGTCAGAGAGACATCTCCCCGACACAATGGACACAAGTCGATAGAAAGGGGTCTAGGGGAGACATCCCGAAGTTGGGAAGACATCACCCCAAGACTGATAGTCATTCCGAATACATGACGGGGGGCAGCAAAAAGGATCTTGGGGAGACCAAGGGGAGTCAGGAAGACCTCACCCCGAAGAAAATAACTCTCACCGATGAGCCTTTGAAAGAAACCCCTTATGTGATATCGCTGTGACTTTATGTTTCTTTCGCCGATGCAACCTTTTCCCTTATGAATGTCGCTATAGCATACTGTCATCGGGAAGACCTCTTGTAGAATATATTGTGTCATACTGAGATCCCTTCATTCAATCGGAGTCGCTGAGACATTACAAACCTCTCGCGGAAAGTCCCTTATAAGACTTAGTCACCAAGACTTGACGGGTTCGCTGAGACATTATACTGATAGCCATTAGTTTCATCGAAAGACCACATGACCATTTTTGTTCGCTGAGACTTCTAGAATGTCCTGCCGAAGACAATTCTCCAACGGTGGTCGGTGTGACATTGAACATTCGCTACGACATCATACCAATAGGATAACTCAAAGAGCACCCATCGCCGAGAGACTTCCACATGCACTTGTCAGTGAGACCAAGAGGAGTTCATGGAGACATCTCCCCAACAAAACAAACATTGGCCGATAGGAAGGGTCTCAAGAAGACAAAGGGGAATTAGGAGGACTTCACCCCGAATGAAAACCATCACACCGAAAGGAAAGCCTATCGGTGAGACACAAAGGAGTCGGGGAGACATCTCTCGACACAACCAACATAGGCTGACAAATATTTCAGGGAGACAAGCCGGGGTTGCCGAGATGTCACCCCGAGAGCCAAAAGTCATGCTGAAGTAGAAGCGGGGCCAGTGAAAGCAATAACAAGGGGCCGGTAGTGAACGAAAAATGGGGCTCGAGGGGACAATAAGTGAAGAGTGAACCGGGCAGACAGGTCACCAAAGAAAAAGAACAAATGGCTAGAATAAAAAAAGGAACCTGCAGACTCGAATGGGAAAAAGAAACCCTAGCCAGGGTTCAGACCATGAAGGAAATAGGAAGGTGAGACAAAAGAACCAAAGGGAAAAACACCAGAAGCAAAATTCAAACACGCTGAGCTCAACCCTTGTGCGAGCCCACTTAACCCACATGTAAAATGAAAAACACCCCATAGCCAAAGTTTTATCATGAAAAACAAGAGTACACAACTAGACAATGAGAGAACCAGAAATGGCACTAACATAGGCTCCAGTTGGGGATGTATGCCCCTGGTGGGCATAGTAAGATTCCAGATCTCATGGTGAGTAGACCACAAAAGAGAAGACCAAAAAAAACTAGGAACTAGCCCAGATAGAGCTAGTAGTCACCAAAAAGAAAAAGAGATAGAAAGCAAAACCCTAAGCTACTGTTAATGGAAAATAGATATGCTTCAGGTGAAGCACCCTCAAGAAATGTCCATGAACCTACAATTCAAGAGTCAACTGTTCATTGTTTCATTTGATGACACTAGGCCACCAAATGACAAATGAAAGCCAACATCTGCCTCTATCAAACACAATTATGCTAAATGAGCTGACATTCCCTAACTTGTGCTTGCCTCTGCCAATCTGCAATAGTATAAATGAATGTACCTCTACAAACACAAGTATTTGATTGCCTCTGTGCAAGTGAAAACTTGTTCTCTATTTATTCTTATCTTCAACTGGCAACCAGATCCAATAAACTTCATCATTGCCAACCTCTTGATTCTCTGATTTTGTATTTGATGGAAAAACTTGTGAATGATGGTTAAGACCATATGAAGACACAATCTGATCACAACCATCTACCTGATAAAACATGTTAGTACTTCTTAAGAGGTCAGCACATTCAACATTATAAACATTTTCAAAGTCACTATGCATTTGAGAATCAGGCATATCCTCAAAACATTGACTGTCATGTGACAAAAGGCCATCATTTTTATCAATTATATCATCTTGAAGCTGAAAACAACTTGCTTCAGTGCTCTGCATACTATCAAATTCTATGAAAACTCCATCCAACTGGCAAAGATAGCACCTACAATCTGCTACATGGCTGGAACTGTTATGCTCATCTTGATCATTAGTTTGCATGAAAAAAAATGAACCATCATAAGTACTTACCAAAAGATCTAGCTCTTTATGCAAACTATCTTTAAGTTCATTGAAAGAGATACACTTATCTGTTAGCACACTCTACAACTGCTCTTTATCATTTTCAGTGAGAGGAGGCACATCATTGATGCAATGATGGTCTAGACTTCTACCCCCACTTCCTCTTTTTACTTGGCTTTGTTCCTCATCATACTAGTAGTGGGAGTAATCAGAGAATTTTGATTCATCCACATCTGCTGTCATGCCATCATCCTCTGAACATGAGGTATAATCACCTTCTATATCACAAGCTTTCCCAATAGCAAATAATTCTGGTTCAGAAGCATAACCTGATCCCTCATTGGAATCAACATCATCATCCATGTGAAAAGATTCATGCCTAGGTTCATCTAATTCATCAAATAGAAACTGCACCTTTTCATACACATCATGATCAACTGGTTCATCATCAAAGATAGAACCAGACTCACTTGTATCATACCTTGCGTCCAGGAGGTCATCATCACTGTCAAGGTTGATAGGACTTTCCCACAACAACATAGAGTTGTTGTGTGCATACCTTTGATATTCTGTGGTCAATAAATCTGACATTTGCTCAATGCTTAATGGATCACTACTCTGATCCATTTTCTCAACCATTTCTTCTTCTTGACCTTCACACAGACTGGATGCAACACCAAGCAGTAAACCAGGATATCCCAAGGTATCTTCAAAAAGATAATCCTCATGAGAGTGGAAATCCACATCTTCACAATCAAACCTAATATCCTCTAGGGCACTCCCTACATCAGCAACTTCATTTTCCTTGTCATGAAGACTTGTGTCAAGACTCCACTCACTTGTGCACTTGAACAACTCAACTGTCTCATCATATTGTTGATCACACTTCCCTTCTTCAAAGAACAAGACCAACTGATGTTCCTCTTCAGGTTCTTGGCTTGGGAGACTGAACTTCTGATCTCTGGCTTGGGGCATCACTTGTTTTGACATGTTTCCCTCACTTATTTGCATTGTTGTCTAACTTTCCTCAAGGGGACAACTATTGTCTTCACCTTGGGAGTCTACACTTTGTGCATAGCCATGTTTTACTGATTCAATCATCCCTATCCAGTTAGGTACTTGATCAAAACTACGGGGCTTCAGATCTTCCAATAACATATTCAGCTCAGGTTCATAAATCTCACAGAACAAATCAATGCATTTGGAATCATCAGGTCTGAAATCTTCCAGAATTTCTACCAAGTAGTCCAAAAGTCTTGAGAACAACCTATATGGTGATTCTCCTTCCTCCCTCTTGTGATCATACAATTTTTGAACCAAAGATTGTTGACCCATTCTGCAATCCCTTTGAGGGCATGGTACAACTTGTCTTCCTTGCATATTTTTACTTCCCATTTCACATGGAAGCCCTCATAAACTGATATTCAATCAGAATAACCCCATACAAGGTTCCTAGTTACAACATTCATGACTCTAAAGTGTTGATTGAATAAAATGCCCTAAAATCAATAGAGGCACAAAACACCCTTCACTAAATGTAATAGATATTACATATTATGCACTTTGAAGTATGTATAAAACTGCTATTATCCTTTCCCTTTGGTAGTGCTAAATCACTAGATAGGGAATCATCATTTCTTTCTAAAGTGTTCAAAAATATGAAGAATACCTCGCAACGTTGTAGTTCTGGAACATTCTTCAAATATTCAATGGGTTCACCTTGACAGAGTCACCACCTCTTTGCAGAGGATAGAACTTCAAATGATATGAAGTTCACTTACATATAAGTCCTTCTCTGAGCTCGTTCCACCAGCAGAGCACCATAAATATTTTAGGCTGACTGCAACAAAACTTTCTCCAGGCCTGAGATTCTTCAAACGTTGAACATAACCAACATGGCAATTAAGAACATGACTCTATTGCACACTGATATGACCTGTTTCTGGATTCTTCAAGATATTTGACAAGAGGAGGAGGCACACTGTAAAGCTATGATGGCTTCAACTTCTACTCTTGTTTTCTCTTCTTTTTGTATGTCCCCAGCGGAGTCGCCAATCTATTGGTTGTTTTTCTTGTAAACCAAGTTGGTCTCCTATTCTACCTATGGAGCAGCCAACTCCAATCAAAGGCAGCTCAGAGGACCTGGACCAACTGACAAGATTTAGTCAAAAACTAAGATCTTCTGCACTTTAGGCTTTGCAAAACCAGGGCGGGAATACCCACACAATGCCTTAAAGAAGACCATACATTGCTTTTTATAGCAGATAACTCCTGATGCCAAGCATTGAGAACATCAGATAGGGCTAGATTCTCAGTAACACAATACTTGCAGCAACTAGGAGGTACGGCAAGACATCAAACAAGATTGATTAAATAAAATGATTGATCTTGAGCAAGAAGACCAGAACCCTGAAGACACAACAAATATCATATTAGTGCCATTATTCATGGGCTAGGAGTCACAATAACTTGCAAATAAAAGGAATGATTACTCTGGACATAAAAAGTCTTTGTAAGATTAACCTTATTAGTCTCACAACTAGTGATCAGATCTATAAGACTACTTATCAAATCCTCCTATCATACATGTGAATCTCTAATATGATTAAAGCATTTAACTTATTCCTTGAATAAGAGCAACAACTAGAACATACAGTAAAACATTACATTAAAATGGTTAATGAAATGATCCTTGATCATCTTTCATTAACAATCCATACACACAATACAAAGGAGAGACTTAAAGACCTCAATCTATACATTCAGATTCATACATGTGTCCAAGACCTCACAATTTAACTGATTATAGACCCTAGACCCTAAACTCTGATAGTAATCTGACTCTGTGATTCGGTGCCCTTCTCTTCAGATTTTGTTCTAACTTCTGGCCGAAGACCTATACAATTGATTCAAAAATTCCTTTTAAACAGTCTAGGGATCGCCATCCAGCTCAGAGCCACATCAACATGCCATGTCAGACCCCAACTGCATCGTGACCAATCAAAACCCTCGCTGTGACCTTCAAAAACTTCTCTAGTCTCATAAATGCCTCTGGTCAGATATATGTTAGGAGAGACATTCCCGCACGAACAAAGATCAATCAACTTGCACCAAATCTACTACCAAATCCATGCGTCCATACTTGAGCCATGTCATCCTTGTCCCAAAGCCATGTTGCTATGAATGCTAGCTCGGTGGAGCCAGCAACCAACTCACTGTCGCCATGAATGCTCCAGGCTTCTGGTTTTCGCATGCATCATCAATACCAAACCCTGACTGTGGTTTATTTTGAAACTCGATCGTTGATTGTCCATGATCAGATGGCCGCCTTTTAAATCTCCATCAACTATTGAACCAGGCTACCACCAATAACTACCGCGCCCACTGTCGATCACCCGAGATCGGATGGCCATCGCACTCCTCGCAGGATGTATTAATCGATCACTTTGTATCAGTGAGCTGAATGAGAGCCCTTGATCTCTATCATCGGCCATTGTGGGCCACTGATCTATGTGGTCCTTTGCATGGCATACCTGACATTCAGCCATTGATAACCATCAAACACCTGTATCATTTTGATTAAAACATCACCGTTCACATTTGGCACATGCACATTTGTGGCCTTTAAGTTGCTCGGGTTTTACCTTACCACATCCTACAGCTCACCCCAAACTGGATATGTGGCACAATCTCACTGAAGGTAAGACCACAACCGTTAACAGTTGTGCAAAGGGCGAGGGCGGAGAAGTCGCAGAGAGATGGCCGAGTCAGGAAGAGATCTTGGTGAGTAAACAGTCACATCGAAAGCACACCAGGGTCGGTGAGACAAAAGGAAGTCACTAAGAGATCACCCCAAATGGACGCCAACATACCAAAATGAAAAGTCAGTCGGCAAGAGGCCACTAAGTCGGCGAAACATCCCAGCGAAGTCCACATAGGATACCGAGTGCACCAGAGTCAGGGAGAGATGGCCGAGTCAGCCAGAGATCTTGGCGAAGCCATCGTGGCCGAAGGGAAGTCACACTGAAGAGTAAAAGGGGGCCGCCACAGTCAACTAGACAAATGGGGGTCGAGGAGACATCTCCCCAACATAACAGACACAAGCCGAGAGGAGGGGGTCTCAGGGAGACATCCCGAAGTCGGGAAGACATCACCCCAAGATCGATAGTCATTCCGAACGCACAGCGGGGGGCAGCAAAAATGATCTCGAGGAGACCAAGGGGAGTTAGGAAGACCTCACCCTGAAGGAAATAACTCTCACCGATGAGACTTTGAAAGAAACCCCTTATGTGATATCGGTATGACTTTATGTTTCTTTCGCCAATGCAACCTTTCCCTTATGAATGTCGCTATAGCATACTGTCATCGGGAAGACCTCTTGTAGAATATATAATGTCATACTGAGAGCCCTTCATTCACTCAGAGTCGCTGAGACATTACAAACCTCTCGCTGAAAGTCCCTCATAAGACTTTGTCACCAAGACTTGACGGGTTCACTGAGACATTATACCGATAGCCATTAGTTTCACCGAAAGACCACGTGACCATTTATGTTCACCGAGACTTCTAGAATGTCCTGCCAAAGACAATTCTCCAACGGTGGTCGGTGTGACATTGAACATTCGCTACGACATCATACCGATAAGATAACTCAAAGAGCACCCATCACCGAGAGACTTCCACATGCACTTGTCGGTGAGACCAAGAGGAGTTCGTGGAGACATCTCCCCGACAAAACAAACACTGGCTGATAGGAAGGGTCTCAAGAAGACAAAGGGGAATCGAGAGGACTTCACCCTGAACGGCAACCATCACACCAAAAGGAAAGCTAGTCGGTGAGACACAAAGGAGTCGGGGAGACATCTCCCTGATACAACCAACATAGGCTGACAAAGATTTCAGGGAGACAAGCTGGGGTCGCCGAGATGTCACCCCGAGAGCCAAAATTCACGCCGAAGTAGAAGCGGGGCTAGTGAAAGCGGTAACAAGGGGCCGGTAGCGAATAGAAAATGGGGCTCGAGGGGACCATAAGTGAAGAGCGAACTAGTTAGACAGGTCACCAAAGAAAAAGAACAAACGGCCAGAATAAAAAAAGAAACCTGCAGACCCGAATGGGAAAAAGAAACCCTAGACAGGGTTTAGACCATGAAGGAAACAAGAAGGTGAGACAAAAGAACCAAAGGGAAAAACACCAGAAGCAATATTCAAACATGCTGATTTGAACCCTTGTGGGAGCCCACTTAACCCATGTGTAAAATGAAAAACACCCCATAGCCAAAGTTTTATCACGAAAAACAAGAGTACACAACTAGACAATGAGAGAACCATAAATGGCACTAACACTTTGAAACTCGACATGGATAAACTAGATACACTCAGGAACAAACCCTTTAGTCCACAACCTCTTATCATCAATGTACATAACATACCACCATACTAAACATCACTTCACCACTAACAACCTGCAACTCATTTATTACAATTTTCTCAATATCCTCGACATATACAATTTCAAATGAATTAATACTAATAGTGTTGACATCAATGACAACCACATATCATAAACACAACTAGAACATCCAACAATCTCCCCCTTTGGCATTGATGGAAACACATGATGTGAAAAACACCATCAACACAACTAACTCTTGACACTTATCCCCCTTAGGATCTGACTCATTTTCTCCTCAACACTTTCACATAACTCTTCTCCCACATAACTCTTCTCCATAGATAATCACCAGTTTTTAACATGACTCTTCTCTCCCTTTCACATCAATGACAAATATTTCTAAGATCTAAACCACATATCTAAAAATTTGAACCATCTAACTACTCCCTCTGAGTAGCAGCCACCACAACATCAATCTGAAACAAGATATAATTGTGAAATACACAGAATGATGCAATTGCTTTGCATCCTTAGTTGTAATTAGGAGGGGTAATCACCCCTAACTTCCCTCTAAGATACTCAAAATTATCCTTGGGAAATGGCTTGGTAAATATATCTGCAATCTTCTCCTTAGTAGGCACATACTCTAGTCTGACTTCCTTTTCACTTACTTTCTCCCTCAAAAAGTGAAACTTGATAGATATATGCTTTGTTTTTGAATGCAACATCGGATTCTTGGAAATATTAATAGAACTTGAATTACCACATAATAAAATAATAGGCTCATCCTATACAACTCTAATATCCTTAAACATTTGATTCATCCACAGGAATTGATTACAATTGTTAGAAACAACAATGTATTCGGCCTCTGTAGTAGACAAGGAAATGGCATTCTAATTTTTGCTTAACCATGAAATTAGCTTCTTACCCAAGAAAAATGCTCCACCACCAGTACTTTTTTTTCATTCACATCTCTTTCCCAGTCAGCATTAGTAAAGGCACTCAAAGTAAGATCATCATCTTTAGGATGCCATAGGCCAAGATCAATAGTTCCCTTCAAATATCTAAAAATTCTGTTCACAACAGTCACATGAGATTCCTTCTGATCAGCTTGAAATCTTGCAACAATACATACAACATTCATGATATTAGGCCTGGTTTGAGTTAAGTACAACAATCCACCAATCATTGATCTATATCTTGTCTAATTTTTTTTTGGAGAATCATCTTCTATTGTCAACTTTCATATAGTCACCATGGGTTTACCAATTGGCTTTGAATCTTCCATACCGAACTTCTTCAACAATTCCTTCACATACTGGGACTAACATATAAAAATTTCTTTATCTAACTGAGTAATTTGCAATCCCAAAAGAATTTCATCTCACCAATCATAAACATCTCAAATTCATTGTGCATCTCATTAGAAAACTTCATGCACAAACCATCATCTCCTCCAAAAATGATATCATCAACAAAGACTTCAACAATCAAATCTTTATCATTATTCTTGAAATACAGATTACTATCAGCAATACCTTTGTTAAATCCAAGTTTCAGCAAATACTTATCCAATCTTGCATACCATGCTCTAGGGGCTTGCTCGAGTCCATACAATGTTTTCTTCAACCTACACACCATATCTTATTTATCAGTCAACTGAAATCGATCAGTTTGCTCAACATACACTTCTACTTCCAATTCACTATTTAGAAAAGTTGATTTGACATCCATCTGATAAACTTTGTAGTCCTTGTGAGCAGCATAGGCAAGAAATAATCTTACAACTTCAATTATAGAAACAGAGGCAAAGGTCTCTTCAAAATCAATTCCTTCCATCTGTGAATATCCTTTACATACCAGTCTTACTTTATTTCTAATCACTTCACCTTGCTCATTTAGTTTGTTTCTAAAGACCCATTTAGTTCCAATGACATTCTTATCCTTAGGTCTGGGAACAAGAATCCATGTATCATTATTTTCAATCTGTTTCAACTCTTCTTTCATTGCTTCAACCCAATGCTCATCTTTACATGCCTCATTCACACTAGTAGTTTCAATCTTTGAAATCAAGAAATACGCTTCTACAATCTTTCTCCTAGTCTAGACACCTTTATTCTTATCACCAATAATCTGATCTTCTAAATGATTCAATCTTACATACCTTAGAGTCTTCTTAGAATTTTCTTGACCTTCTGTCTCTTGTGTTCTCACTTCTGTGTTTCCATTGGCTTCTCCTTCTTCTTCATTCTCCTGATTTATCAGATTTGTAGTCTGATCTTTCTTTCCTTGGTTTGTACTGTCACCCTAATCATCAAAGTCATATCCATAGGTTCTAGTTCTTCAATCTTTTATTATAACACGGGTAGGCCTTATAACTATTAGTAGGATAACCCATAAAGATACCTTCATCACTCCTAGCATCAAAATTTCCTATGTATTTATCTCTCTTAATATAACATCTGCTTCCAAATATCTTGAAGTATTTAACAGTAGGATTTTGACCAGTCCAAAGCTCAAAAGGGGTCTTACCAGTATCACCTTTGATTTGTACCCAGTTGAGTGTGTACACAATAGTACTCACAACTTCTCTCTAGTAGATATGGGGAACATTTCCTTCCAAAATCATTGTTCTAGCAGCTTCTTCAATTGTTTTGTTCTTCCTTTCCACAACAACATTTTGTTGAGGGGTCCGTGATGCAGACAATTGTCTCCTTATTCCATGTTCTTCACAAAAAGAATTAAATTCACCAGAAGTGAATTCACCACCTCTATTTGATCTCACACACTTAATCTTCAAACCTGTCTTTGTCTCAACCATAGCCTTAAAGATCTTAAACTTTTCCAATGCTTCATATTTCTCCCTTAAGAACATAACCCATACCATTCTAAAATAGTCATCAATGAGTAACATGAAATACCTATAACCTTGTAAACTTCTGACCATGCACAAGCTCTAACAATTCATTTGAACAATGCTTTTTACTTTGAAATGAAATTTTGGTTTTCTTTCCCAATTGACATTCCTTGCATATTGTATTAGTAGGTTTCACCAACTTAGGTAGATCTCTCACATCCTTAGTGGAACTTATCTTGACAATATTATCAAAGTTAACATGACACATTCTCCTATGCCATGACCAACTTTCATTAACTTGAGCAATCAAACAACTTTTACTAGTAGCACTCAAGTGAAATATATTACCTTTTGTATTTTTACCTGATGCAATTACATTTTGGGAACTCAATATTCTGCACTTCCCATCCTTGAACTGAAGATTGTATCCCTTATCAACCATTTGTCCAAAACTCAAAATATTATGCTTCAAGCCTTCCACATACAAAACATCATCAATATTACGCTTACCATCAAGAGAAATGCATTCTCTTCCACAGATCACACTAGTTGTATTATCACCAAATCTCACAACACCACCTTCATACTTTTCCATTCTTACAAACTTAATTATGTCTCATGTCATATGATGTGAACATCCACTATCAATAACCCACTCATATTTCTCTTCAACTCAAGCAACTAGGGCTTTCTCCACATTTGTACAACTAGCAGATTCAATAGATACATAATTATTTTCTCTAACAACAATAAATACCCATTCATCATTTGTCACGCCTTCATCAACAACATAGTAACACTTCTTCTAAAATATAGGCTTGTTATGTATTGGTTTAGTAGCTATTTCCAGACACCCTAATACAAAATGACCTATCTTATTGCAAGAAAAACATTTAAGAGGAAAATTTCCTACATACTTACCTTTTCCTCTCGGTACTCTTTTGACAATAAGTGCTTCCATCTCTTCTAACTGTCTTTCTTCTTCTTTAATCTGTCTAGTTTCATCCTCATACTTGAATGTCTTTCTAGATGAATTCTCACTTGGATCATATCTCTATCTATCTCCTCTGTAAGTAGTAGCCTTAAATGCAAATTCAACTTTAGGAAGGGCATCACCAAATTCACTCAACTCAAAAGTAGTCAACTTACCAACCAATGTATCTCTGGTTATGTTTGTTACTGTCTTGAGCTCTTCAATAGCACTAGCTTTGACTTTGTAAGAATTAGGCAGGGATCTAAGCACCTTAGGAACAATCTCAAATTCATCTATCTTTCCACCAACACATATAATACCACACACAAGTTCATTCACCCTTTGCATGAAAGTATTAATGTTCTCATCATCACCCATTCTCAACCTTTCATATATCCCTATCAAACTCTACAACTTAGCAATCTTCACATTAGCATCACCTTCATACAAGGTTTCCAACTTTTTCTAGATCACATAAGCAGTCTTTAGATCCATAACATTTGTTAGCTCTGAATTAGTCAAAGCACTCAACAAAGCCTCATTAGCCCATATATTATACTCAACATCTTTGATCTCAACAGAAGTAGTAGGACCATTATGTGGAATAATATACATATTAATTGTAATGCTCCAGTAGGGTTCACCAATGCATCTCAGATGGAACTCCATTCGAGTCTCCCACAAAGAATAATTTGTTCCATCAAATCTTAGACTATCCTTCTTGTAACTTGCCATCGCGGATCACCTTAAGCTATTAAAATTCTTCCAAAGAACCTACTCTGATACCAATTGTTGGAAAAACAAGGGCAAAAAACTTAGAGGGGGGGTGAATCAGTTGTCCCAAAACTTCAAAACTTATCCAGCTTATTAACCTTATTCTCAAATCTAATTATTAACTATGAAAACATAAATTAACAGCACATTAAAAACACACAGAACACCAAGATTTTTACGTGGAAACCTTGTTAGGGGAAAAACCATGGTGGAGGTTAGTCCACAATATTATACCTTGTTAAAAGTATAAGAAGATGAAATATGGGGAATGCACATGCATTCAAGCACATTGCCTAGAGCTCACTACTTAGATACAAAGGAAGACACATTATCTTATAAAGAGATTCATATTAAAACCATCTACAAGGATTTGAACTGATAAAATAACATCTCCCAATGTCTGGTTACAGTTCCAATTAAGTGCATGAACAATACTTCACTCTTCTACACACTTCTTCACTTTTCTTCACACTTTGCTCTTCCTTCGAATGATCTAAACATTATTTGAACATACACACACACAAGCATCCACTAGCATACATTCACACCTCAACAATCACTTTTATATATCCACAACAATAAATTTCATCCCTTTATGTCAGTCTTAATAAAAAATAATCAAAATGAATATAAACTGTTGGCCCAAAACATTAAAGATTAACAATGTGAATCAACCAAATTGATCCACAACTTAGTGAGGACCCAAAAACATATCTCCAACATGAAAAAAATTTAATTAATTTCTCCTTGAAGATCCACAACATGCTTCAACACCTTGTTGGCCAAGAACAAGAAAAATATGAACGCGCAAGAGAAAATTGCCAACCAAAAGCACAATGAGCAATGCAAACGTGCAACAAAGATTGAGCATGAGCTAGAAACATCCACAACAACTGAGATAACTGAAATAGCCTCATCTTCAATCAGAAACACCAACTAAAGAAACAAAAAACTATCAGAATGAAAATCTTCATAACTCGATCAAATATTTACGCAGATCTCTGAAACTCAACGTTGATAAACTAGATACACTTATTAACAAACACTTAAGTCCAAAAGCTCTGATCATCAACATATAGAACATACCACCATATTTAACATCACTTCACCACTAACAACTTGCAACTCATTTATTACAATTTTCTCAATATCCTTGACATATACAACTTCAAATGAATTAATACTAATAGTGTTGACATCAATGACAACCACATATCAGCAACACAACCACAACATCCAACACATCTTTGTATGTATTCTTTTGAATATGATAATGGAAGTTAATCAACTATTGTGCATACCTCAGATAGAGTCTGTAATTGTTTTGTTGATTTGAGATTTTCCATAACTCTTGTGCATTTAGTATTGAATTTGTGAGGATTAGGTAAATTTCCTGTAGATAATTGTCTCACAAGGCCATTTGTGATGATTGAAGCATCAATTCATACATGAATAATAAACTCCCAACTAGGTGTATCTTTTATAATGCTAAACACATCTTCACTGCCATCTATTGGTATCAAGGCATCATTACAATAATCATGCATTTGAACCTTGGATGCTCCTGTAGTATTTATGGTGAATGCTCATTGAAAAACACATACTTTGTCTACTAGGGTTTGAAAGAACTCAACCCTCCTATGTGTTTCTCTTGACTTTGAGCTAACATGTCACATGTTTGCAGTGATTCTATATTAATCCTTGCCAAACCCCTCAGATGTGATGGTTTCATTTTCATGATGATTCATATCGAGAATGGATATTTCGGTGCATATGGAGGATTGTAGAGCATCTTCTGTGGATGATTTAACATCTACTAACTCTGTTTCCTTTATGAAAAACCTATATCTTCATCATGGTTATGAGAAAAATGATTATTCTACTTGCCCTTAGGATATGTTGTACCCTAATGTTTATTTGTCTTGCATTTTGAGCTTGCTTCCCCTGCAACTTTGAGCATTTTTTGTGCCTCCCAACCCTTCTTCAAACTACTATCCACACTTCTGATATTACTTCTTTTCTTGTTGCAGAGTCCTCTTCATCTTCCATCTTGTGTTGATACAGTAGAATTTTTGATGCTTTTTTCTCTATTATCTTAAGCCTTTCTTTACATTTCAAAGTTTCCATAATTGAGTTGGCTATCATGCGATAATCATGCCATTTCCATAGGTTTGCCCACTTTGAAATTGTGTATTTGGCCTATAATTGTGGGATTCACTATGTTTCAAGGCTCTTATAATGAACTGTTGCTTTTCCTTTTCCTTCTAGAATTCTTAGACATGAGATCCTAATCAATGAATGAACACTTTTAACTGTTGCACCCAAGTCCCCTATTTTTTAGTCATGACTGCTCTTCAATAACCACACTCACTATAATATCATGGTCACTACTTTTTATATGAAATTCATAAGGATTCTAATGGCTATCACTTTTGAAATTCCATTGCCATTTGGTGCCTTGAAAGATGATTGTTATTGAACCTGCTGCTCTCTATGATATATAACCATTGGACTATTAGAAACCAAGATCTGATTGCAAACCAGAAAAATCACCTTCCATAGAAGAGAAAAACAAAAAAGCAGAGATTTGCAAAAGATGTGCAAATTGATATATTCGAAGTATAAAATATTACAAGAGATAATTTTCTTTATAAAAGCAAAGATGCATAAACCTAATCTTATCTTGAGCAACAAGATAGCTCAATAAGATAAGGATAAAACCTATAACTTAGGAATTAAATATGCCTAAGTAAACTTATGCAAAGTGTAATTAAATATTAATTACACCAACATGGACCTTTATAATGACCCCCTTTGTTTATAATTTAGGACTATCCTCTCCTCTTGTCTTTGGGGACAACTATCCTCTAATTGATATGAAACATTAGTCTTCATGTTTTGGCTTGAAAGGACTATTGCTTCTTGACTCATGGCTTGAGTGAAAATTTATACATTTCTTCTTACCCTACTCATGAAGACTTTAAAAAATGCACTCCAAGTAACTTTCTATCTCTCAATGCATAACCATCAATAGTGAATAGACTTTCTTATCATTGTTTTTGATAAATGCCTTGAAGACTACCCCTTTCAATGACTTGATGACTACCCTAAATGATGACTGTTCCTCCATGGTTCCATCTTAAGATTTGTAAAGTATATGGCTATTATGGATTTACACTAGGAGTAAACTTGTCATTTCAAAGGGACTGTCCCATAGTGTTTGGCTTAACTATGTTCTTTTTTCAAGATATGAATGTCACCTGAAGAAGCTTAAGGACAACACTACCTAACAAATTCATTAATAGTCCTCAAACTATTATTTTCATGGTTTCCCCCTCATATTGCATTTATGGTATCTAGGAAATTTTCCTTTAATTGTCTCTGAATTTGAATGGACTATGATCATCATATCATAGCCTTGACTACCCTATCACTGCCATACAAACTAACTGGTTGCTCTTTCTTAGTTTGTGGCATAGTCCTCTTGTATTTGGTCTTCTATCTCGATCTTCTCAATACTAATTCTGAAACTATTTGAAAATCTACATTTATGGAGTGAATGATGTGATGAAAATAAACATAGCAGTTTTGGAACTGGAACCACTTGTTACTTGGGAAAAACTCTTGCACCATTTTCATTTAAATCAGTCTATCAATGGATTGTGCAGTTTTAAACCTTTGTGCAAAACTTCAAAGCTGTGGTAGTGAGCTTCATCTTGTATTAACTCTAAATCAACTTTTAGAGTGAAATATTGATATTAATCATATATTAGCCACCATAGAAATCTAGAAGTATTTTCCTTTCTTCTCAACATGCTTTGTTCCTTTTTCTCAATGATAGAACCTTAAACAATCCTCTGTCTCTCTGGTGATTGTAATCCATTGACTACTGAAATAGGTGTTTGTGCTTTGTCCTCTTGCATAAGTTGTGCCATTTTACTGTCATGTATTCTCTTTTGCAATGAACTTATTATTATATGAATGTCTTCATATCTTCTTGGTAAAGCAAGAATATAAGCCTTTCACCATTACTACTATGGTTTATTTTTTACTGTCCTCAATGCTTTACCTTCTAAAGTGACTGCCCCCTAAAAACCTTTATGACAAGGTGACTAACTCTATGTCTTTCCAGCTACTCCTTGTGTCCTTCATGACTATCACAACCTTTTGATGGAACTCCTTAATCTTCCCCTAATAATGGACTATCTTTTTTGTTCATGACTGTTGCGTACTTTTCCTTTTCATTTATATCTCCACCTACTTTTGTTTGATTGTCTTTTAATATGGTGGACTGTCCTCCTTAGTATTTATTCAATTGAAGACCTTGACAAAAGTCTTCCATAGTGAGCCCTCTAGTCTCTCTTTGTTGAAATATCCATTCTTTTGAAGGAGATGACAAATATAAATCATCAACGACACTAATTATCTCCTCAACAGAAGTGGACCTAAGACTTGATTAGACATCTCTTTCTCATGACCAACACTTAATCCAACAAAAGAGTCATTTTATTTAGTAAGAGGATTCTTAGGAACATAACTAGGAGAAGTTGAACCTCTTGATTTCAATGTCTCCTCAGAATCCATTTTCAAATCTATAGATTTGACTATGCACTAGATGTACTTTTGATGACAATGCAAGACCAGAAACCTCTCAACCAAACTCAACTTATCAAAAATGAACCAAATCTTGCTTATCCTTTCAATTAGGACTCAACATTCTTCACAAAACTCTTGTTTCAACACACCATAAAAAATATTAAGGCATATGACTTCTTGTTAATTCTTCAAACCACAATAACAACACCAAATTGACTGACTCTATCTATATCACCAACAAAAACATCATCAAACATGTGCACTTACAAAGTTGATTGTCCAAATCAACATTTAGGCCTATTTAGACCCCACCAATATGCAACTTCACATTTCCAAGCCCAATTCCCTTCACTAATGGCACCAACATATATTTCTACAAAAAAAATTTAGATAATTCTCAAATCTGTATTCAAGATACTTTATCAAACACCTATTCAAAGCCCTCAATTTCTAACTCCAAAGATGATTGTGAAAACTCTGTCCAAATAGGACAGTCAAATAATGGACTCCAAAAACTTATCAATCCACCAAACCAATTTGGGAAATGGATTCAAAAACACTTAATCACCTTTTAGAAACAATATTATATGAGATGGACTCAAATACCACTGTCAAGACTCATAAAATCACACTGTACATAGATATTCCCATATTTTATACATTTTCCTGACCTAGGGTATCACAGAATCTACCCCAAACCTCATCCTCACACTCTTCAACCTAGAGATATTTTAAAGTACATATCAAACTTCCATACCACCAAAAAATAGGAAATTCCACTAGCTAAAAAGGGAGAAACACAATTTTGAAATCTCATTGTTTACCCTAAAAGAGGGTTTTACCCACTTGAAGATATTCACTTTTAACTTTCTTAAAACATAATAGTTTTGAATGAAATCAAAATAGTATTAACTAGGATTCATAGGGATTTAATTTCCAAAGGAGGATAGGTGGATTTTTGTAGAAGAAATGATCGTACAATGGCCTGAAACCATGAAATTATATAGAATTAACTAAAAATAGTATTATTTATTAAATTTTCATCTATACATTTATTCCTCCAACCTTCCTCAAGATTTGTGATGCCTCAAAAGGCCTTAAATAACCAATCCCAATGCCTGAAACCATCTTTACAACTACCTAACCTTTGATCTTCCTTCATTTTACATTTTTTGCATTTTTGCAATATTGGCATGACAACATTTTGTCAAATTGTGCAACTTTTAACTCTTAATGCCTAATGACTCCAAAATAGCTATGAATGACCTAAAACAAGCCTATTATGGTCATTTAGACCTTATGAAAACATGAGAGAAAATTTGAAAAATTAAAATCCAAAGTTTTCCTTATTGAGGCATGTTTATGCTAGGGTGCACCTGCACCATTCTCCCCGACCAAAAATAATTCCAAGTCCTCTTGGATTGAATGTACCGAGACTTATCATTACTGATCCTCCTTTTGGTCTTCTTTTCCCTGCTTCTTTCATATTTACCTTTGGTTTGAGTTGTTCAATGCCAACATGCTTCCATTTTTTCCTTTCTCTATGAATCTTCTCATTAATGCTCTGAAGTGTTACAATATCCATTTGTCCCTCTTCAAACTAATACATCTTGATCTAAAAATTGTTCCCTGTACAAAATATTAGCATAACAAAGAAATGATACATTAACTCTATCACAATACCTCCATCCTTCTTCAACTCTTTTCAAGTTTCCAAAATCAATTTATCCTTGATCATTTTTTCATCCAATCTTGACACCAACTCAATATCTCCTTCCTGTAAAATTAGGTTCTTCATCTCTGCTACACCTTCACCTTCATGCTTGGGAATGGCTGCAATACATTTATCTACATCCTTGAATTCTTCTTCAACATCCTAAAATTCCTCTTCTTTCTCTTTTATCTTCATTTGTCTTCTTCTTCTGACTATCTTCTGAATAGGCCATGTAACTCTTTTCTTGATCTTCAAGTGTCAACTTGTCATTTGCTTAATCACCTATTCCATCTTCATCATGGAATCCTAGAACTTTGTTTCCAACCATCTCATCTCTTGCTTCAACACAGCTATCTCTTTGTCAAACTTCTCTTGCCTCTTTCTCTTTTTCCTTTCTTCCTCTACCTGCAAATGTATTCTTAACACTTCCATCTTTTCTCTTCAAGTAAGCTTCTTCTTGCTTCCACTTTCTCTCAGCTTTCTCTTCCTCACCTATGTCCTTTCCTCTTTTCCTAAACCTAGTCTCTTGGTAGTAACCAGGTTCTTCTTAACCTGTACAAACCACAACACAACCACTAACATAACCAAAAACACAAAACATTTCTCATCCTAGACCTTTCTAAGCTCTGATACCATATTGATGACAATGTAGGACCACAAACCTCTCAACCAAACTCAAATTATACAAAATGAACCAAATCTTGCTTATCCTTTCAATTAGGACACAACATTCTTCATAAAAATCTTGTTTGAACACACCATAACAAAGATTATAGCATAGGACTTCTTGTTGATTCTTCAAACCACAATAACAACACCAAATTGACTGACTCAATCTTTATCACCAACACAAACATAATCAAACATGTGCAGTTACAAAGTTGACTGCCCAAATCAACATTTAGGCCTATTTAGACCCCACCAATATGCGACTTCACATTTCCAAGCCCAATTCCCTTCACTAATGGCACCAACATGTACAAATATTTCTTCAAAACAAAATTAGATCATTCCCAAATCTGTATTCAAGATACTTTATCAAACACCTATTCAAAACCCTCAATTTTTTACTCCAAAGATGATTGTGACAACTCTGTCCAAACATGATAGTCAAATAATGGACTCCAAAAACTTATCAATCCACCAAAAAATTTTGGAAATGGATTCAAATGCACTTAATCACCTTTTAGAAACAATATTATATGAGATGGACTCAAATACCACAATCAAGACTCATAAAATCACACTGTACACATATATTCCTAGATTTTGTACATTTTCTTGACCTAGGGTATCACAGAATATGCCTCACCCTCACACTTTGCAACCTAGAGATATTTTAAATTACACATAAAAAATTAGCAAATTCCACTAGCTAAAAAGGGAGAAACATAATTTTGAAATCTCACTGTTTACCCTAAAAGAGGGTTTTACCCGCCTGGAGATATTTGCTTATAAATTTCTTAAAATAGAATGGTTTTGAATGAAATAAAAAGCATACTAAACATGATTCATAGGGCATTAATTTCCAAAGGAGGAAAGGTGGATTCTTGCACAATAAATGGCCATACAATGACTTGAAACTGTGAAATTACAAAAAATTAACTGGAAACATTATTATTCATTGAATTTTCATCTATACATTTATTCCTCCAACATTCCTCGAGATTTGTGATGCCTCAAAAGGCCTTAAATAACCAATCCCAATGCCTCAAACCAACTTTACAACTACCCAACCTTTGATCTTCCTTCATTTTACATTTTTTGCATTTTTGCAATATTGACATGACAACATTTTGTCAAATTGTGCAACTTTTAACTCTTAATGCCTAATGTCTCCAAAATAGCTATGAATGACCAAAAATTAGCCTATTATGGTCATTTAGACCTTATGAAAACATGAGAGAAAATTTACAAAATCAAAATCCAATTTTTTCCTTATTGAGGCATATTTATGCTAGGGTGCACCTACACCAACTTTGTCCATGTAACTATCCAAAAGTATTGCTCTTCTTTCATATTCATTGGGCTCAACCCTTGTGGGGAACCTCATTTTCCCCACATGCTATAATTTTGAGCAAGGTTTTTCCTTTCTCATGGATATTATGGATATTATCTCTTGCTTTCATATGTTATCATGCATGGATCTTATAATGGCACTTGACCTGTACCTGCACAATGAACAAAAAAGTTAAGAAAAAAAGAGGCCCAAAGCTTCTCATGATCTTTTGATGATCTTGACTCCTCTTGAATCTTTCTAATGACTGTATACTGATCTTGATACATCTTTGAATTTGATTTGATGCTTAATAAGAAATAGGCTGGAAATTTATTGATTTAACATATTGAGAGAATTGGAATCTCAAGCTCTAACATTACTTCTTTATCCCTTGTAGATACCTCTGGAGCTATCAAAAAAGGAGCATATGTCAGATCCCTTTCCGCTTACATATTCTCTTTATTTTCAAATGTTCAATTTATTTCTTATTGTATCTTATCTAGTTATTCCCACGACTTGTGTGGGAAACTTAAAAACATGCTTCTTGTAATGAATATAAACAACCACTTTGTGCAAATGTTTGTGTACTATTCCTCTTCTATAAATCCATTGCATAATGAAAAATGAAAAATTCATTTCATGGCATTATCACTATCATTACGAGAACTTTTGCAGAATTTTTTTTGTGTACCTTTCTCCTTCTACAAAGTAGAAAGCATTAGTGTTGTTAGGTAGCCTAAACTAACTAGGCTGAAAGCATAATTTGTAACATATGGGGAGCTCTTGTCATATTTGTAAAGAAGAAGGATGGGACCTTAAGGTTGTGCATTGACTACAAAATGCTTAACACTAGGTCACCATTAAAAATAAGTATTTGCTCCCTAGGATAGATGATCGGTTCAATCGATTGAAGGGGGATAAGGTATTCTCAAAAATTGATCTGAGGTTGGGATACCATCAATTGACGATAAAGATGAGGATATTTTCAAAACTTCCTTCAATACAAGATACACACACTACAAATTCACGGTGTTACCATTTGGGCTAACCAATGCCCCTGTAGCTTTTTTATAAATTTGATGAACAACATCTTTCGAGACTGTCTGGATGACTTTGTCTTAGTTTTCCTGGATGATATCCTCATATATTATAAATCATAGGAAGAGCATGACAAACATCTAAGGATAACGTTGTAGTGTTTCAGGGATCACAAGTTTTATGGGAAGCTAACTAAATGCACCTCCTACCGAACTCGGGTGCACTATTTGGGACATGTTATTTCAGCTAATGGTATAGCAGTGAACCTAGAAAAGATCAAAGCAATCATGGAGTGTCCAGTACCCCAAAGTGTTTCATAATTCAAGAGGTTTATGGTACTTTCCGGTTATTATAGGAAATCTTTCAGGGGGTTATCAACAATTGCAACACCCATCACCACACTCCAAAGAAAAGGAAAAAAATTTGAATGAAGTAACAAGTGTGAGCAGGCTTTTCAGTTGTTGAAAGAAAAACTTACTTATGCACCTATTTTAATTGTTCCAGATTCAAATGGGCACTTTATAGTGATAATAGATGCTTCAAGAGAGGGTGTTGGAGTCGTCCTTATGTAGGATGGACAGGTGGGGGCATATGAATCAAGTAAATTGAAACAACATGAATTGAACTATGCACCGCATGATTTGGAGTTGGCTGCCATAGTACATGCTCTTCAGATGTGGAGGCATTACCTTTTAGGGAAGCCTTTTGAGCTGAAAATAGATCATTTGGGATTGCAGTACATTTTTACTTAGCCCAACCTGAATGCTTGCCAAAGATGATGGCTGGAGTTTTTGAGTGAATATAATTTTGGCATTGAATATATAAAAGGAAAAGAAAATAGAGTAGCAGATGCCTTAAGTAGGAGGAGACATCTTGCAACTATGGTCACCATAAGATCAACTTTAGATAACAGGTGATTCAAGCTTTCTTAGGGGATGAGCATCATGAAAGGGTGAAACAAGCCCTAGAGAAGAACCCTTCAGATCATAGATATGATGGATATATGTTTGATACTGATGGACTCTTAAGGTACCAAGGAGAAATGTATGTTCCTAATGTGGCATGATTGAGGGAGCTAGTGCTAAAATAATTCCATAATGCACCATATTCAGGGCACCCCGGTGTAACAAAAATGGTAGAGGAACTCAAACCCTTGTATTTCTGGCCAGGACTTAAGAGAAATGTTACCACTTTTGTAGCCCGATGTTTGGAATTCCAGCGAGTTAAGGTTGAGCATGTGCATCTAGCAGGACTTCTATACCCACATAGAGTTCCAGAATATAAATGATAGATAATTACTATGGATTTTATTCATGGGTTTCCTATGACCAAGAATCAACATGATATCATATTGGTTGTGGTAGATATATTGAAAAAAGTAGCTCACTTCATCCCTGGGAATCTTACGGATGGATTCTTGGTTTTAGTGAAGAAGTTTGTACATGATATTTTTCGGTTACATGGAGTGCCAGAGATGATCATCTCATATCATGACACTCAGATGAATTTTAGGTTATGGACTACATTGAATTCTCCTTTGGGAACCAAATTGAATTTTAGCTTAGTGTATCATCCTCAGACTGATGGTCAATCAAAGAGGGTAAATTAGGCAGTAGAGGATCTCCTTAGGATGTACTATATGGAACAACAACATAATTGGGAGGATTACCTACCTTTAGTGGAGTCCACTTATAATAACTCCTACCATGCCTCTTTAGGAATGACACCCTTTAAGGATTTGTATGGATCAAATGAAGCTAATCAAGGAAATTTTGAAACAAGCTTCAGAGCATCAGAAGAGTCTTGCTGACAAGAACAAAACTTTTAGATAGTTTTTAGTGGGAGACAAGGTCTTCTTGAGAGTTCAACTACAAAAGAGTTCAATCTCTTTTGGCAAGAGCTCTAAGATTTCCCCTAGATGTGTTGGGCCTTTTGATATTTTGGTGGTTATTAATATGGTTGCATATAGGCTTGATCTACCACTGGCTCTATCCTACATACATAATGTCTTCCATGTTTCAGTGCTTAAGCCATATCATCTGAATGTTCCTCATATTCTTGACTGGCATGCATTGCAGGTTTAGGATTTAGGGGTGATGCTAGTGGAGCCCATTAATATTTTGGAAAGGTGCAACATTAGGTTGTGGAACTAAGATATTATGCAGCATAGGGTCTAGTGGGACCAATATTTGGTGGACAGTGCCACCTAGGAGAATGCAGAAGATATTGATAGATCTTTCTCACATTTGAGATTCTAGTATACTTTTTATTTCTTGCATATTGTGACTTATGATACACTAAATGTTTCAGACTCTGTTGTGTGGATGTTTGTAATCAAACATCAAGACGATGTCTCTTCCAAGTGGGGAAGGATGTCACGTCTTGAACTATGATACTTCTTTTTTTTTTATGTGGATTTGATATATGAATGAATGTGTGTGGTAGAGTAAACAATAAATAATATGGTGTTTTGTGAGATGAAATATAAAAATGTTTTTTTTTAATTTTGAAAATTTGAAATGCATTGAATACAATTTTATTTTGAAAGTGAAGCAAAATAGAATAGTATTATTTGGATTAATGCATTATATTGCTTTGAGTTGGATTTTTCCTAGATACTAATCTATTAATGGGTGTCAAAGTGTACTTGAGCTACAAGTTGTCGAATACCAAGGGTGTGATTAAGGCAAGGGAGGTTAGCTTCTTGGTAGGGTAAAGCAGGAATAGTTCTCTCGCGCACACACAAACACTTAGTGTCATGTAGATGCATTTAGCATTTAGCTTAGATGACTGTTTTAATGTTTGTAGTGTCATGTAGATGCATTTAACATTTAGCTTAGATGACTGTTTTATTGTTTGTATTATAAAATGGTTAATTAAATTGATTAGCAATGAAATAAAGGTATAATGAAACAAAAAGGAATTAATTATAATTTAATTATAGATTTTATTTATCCCAAATAAATGATAATCCTTGGTTATTTAGAATAATTATTTTTATTCTCAATTGATTGATATTTCTTTATTATTATTTGGAATAAATATTGAATTTGCAATTAAATGATATTTATTTATTGCTTATTAAGGGTAAATACTTCTTTTGCAATTTAAAAATGGCATTTCCTCACTATTTACTATGGATAATTACGTAGTTGCAATTAAAATATAATTCTTTATTATTATTTATTAAAGGTAAAATATTATGCATGAAAAAGAAATATTATTTTAATTTCAAGATTAGGTTATGGAAATTCGGGAGAAATATTTAAAATAAGGAAATCATTAACGGAAACACAATATGGTTTCTTGAACTTAATATTTCTCTGCAAGAAACAATAACTAAAAAAGAATGGGTATCAGGTAGAGTTTTTAGAGGCATAAAAAATTAAATGGTGGCAAGAAGAAGAGGGGAGAATACAGGAAAAACAAGAAGAAGAAGAGGGGAGAATATAGGAAAACCAAGAAGAAGAAGAGAAATTTTTTTCAGAAAGCAATTTCCAAAAGATCCAAAACAAACAAAGAGGAAGCAAGAAGAGGATATTCAACCTGAGAGTGACTTCCAGGTTTGTAATCCCTTCCAATGTATTTCAATTATAAATTGTGTGAAAAATTATCTGTATTGTGAAAGGATTGAATTTCTTTTGAACCCATTTGAGCATAATCGTTGTATTTGAGTGCTTGCTATATTAAATTCATTAGCATAGTTGTGTAGTCTGTACAATCTTTCCTATATATATATTTGATATTGAATATTTATATATATATATATACATATATACAAATAATTCCACAACTCCTTGTATTGAATATTTTTATGCCTAGAATGGGGTTTTCTAGTTTGATTCTTTAAATTGAAATCTTGATTTAGATTGTGATAATATAATATACCTATATATATATACATACACTAAACTGTATATATATATATATATAATACATATATCAATATATATTAATTGAAAAAAAATTACAGTACATTGGAGATCACCATATTTTTTTGTTTTAAGAAATGGCAAACTTTACCAGAATTGTGGGGCTTTCCCCCAGCCGCGTCCTCACCCATTGGGAGAGGGTTGCACTATGGAGGAAAACACCCTCCACAAGCCATGGCCTATGGAGAGGATGCTACCCTTCACAAGCAACGCCTCCCCAATGGGAAAGCGTCGACCTTTTCAAACAAATACTCAATAAAATTTTGATATAAAATGTTCCTACATGCTTTTAAAATGGAACTATGACTATGTGTAATTTTGATGGAGTATATACATGCGTGTATATTATATATATATATATATATACACACACATTTATATGAGTATTTGAATTGAAATTTAGCACAATAAATTATAATAGAGTATATCTGGCTGTAGACGCATCGGGTATGGGAATTGTTTATTATTTCGTTGCAATGAATTATATCTAAAAATGAAATTGCTTCAGTTTGCAAGGGTGAGTTATTTGTTTATATATCTATATGTAAATATCTATACATTATGTGCAAGAGCTGGTAATTGATTTTGAAATGATTAGTTATGAAATCTAACTGGGAATGACTAATACTTTTGTTTTAAGTTGATAAATTTCTGAGTTAGAATTGATTTATTTATGAATTTTTGTATAATGTATCTATATATATATATATGAATACACACACACACACACACACACACACACACACACATATATATATGCGTACATGCAATAAGAATAGGGGAAAACTATAATTGCTAAATTGTATACAATGCTTATTGGGGAGTGTTTCTCTCAAATTTACATAAATCTGGTGTTTAGATTAAATCATTCAAATAGAAATAGAATGTAGATACTTTGAGCGCTAGTAGAAAAGAACACAAATTCTTATAATTATTTCAACCATTGTTGTGTAGTGGAATGATTAAAACAAATTCATGGTGAAATGGAAACCAGATGTAGAAGTTATTTCTTGTGAATCATGTTCTTATGCAAATTAAATAAATAACTTTGGAGATACAATGTGTTTTCCGAAAGAATGCTTGAATGTGTAAATGCTCAAACTATATGTAATTTATGTGAAAATATGCATTATTTACTATCTTTATGAGAAACTTCTGGGACAGGATGCCGAATGTGGGCACATAGAGATGGTCATTTATCCTTTTCATAAACTACCATTTATGTTTTAATGCTTGGCCAGGCAAATGTACCATTGAAATAGATGGATAAAAAGCCTAGAATTTTTATATGTGTCTCTGCCACATCCTGCATGCAAGAAATATGTTGTTTCTAGTATAGGAATGCATATAGGCATTAGGAATGCATCGAGAGTTCCATCTTACTTTATTATTCTAGGTTGCCAGCCTCCTTGTGCGGGGCCAGAGATTTCTTCAAGTTAGGAGGAAACCTAGGGAAGTCATGTACTTCATGGTTAGGTAGAAAAGGCGCCTTAATCACACTCTTGGCCTCAGCTTGCAAGAAGACCGATGGTGTCAAGGCGGTTGAGGATCAAATAATATTTATGCTATGGATGTACTCTTTGTATTACTTTGTATGGCTTACATAGCCCATTTGTAAATGTAAATTTACTTTGAAATGTATGGATGTAACATTGAAATAGATGTATTGTATACCATCTTAATGAATGTAATGAAATTCATTATTGATCTTGCTTTTGAGCTCTTATGAATAGTTAATGTTATATACATGATTTACTTTTACCTTACTTGGAATGTGCAAATGTTCTTGGAAATACTTTGTTAGTATGTGAGTTTCATTTTGATATTTACATAGGAGGACTAATCTTCCACTAGTGGTGACTTAGTCCACCTGTAGATTTTGGGAATTTCAAGATAGGATCTTGTAACTTCAGGTCTGCACTTGCTTTTCTGATAGGTATTCGGTCTTGATTCTACAAAAAATGGGATAAAAAGTGTCTCCAAGCTTGAATTAGGGTTATGTTGACTTGAATAGCTTTGATGGCTTGTTGACCACTTTTCAACACCTATTTCTTTGACAAATATGCTTACAAAGTCTACAAACACACATGCAAAGAGGGAAAATGGTTAAGGGTTAGAGTATAGGGATTTTCCTTGGTCAAATCCCACTTTGGTAATCAAACCCTATGAAATGAAATGAAATGGAAAGAGAATGATAAATAAACAACATGCAATGTCATAAACTTACCAAACCCTTGATGTGTAAATTTGAAGGTATGCAATGAAGTGCTCCAATGGATGACTTGATTATGCTTAGAGTGCTTGAATACTTGAGAATGATTAAGTTAATTGCTTGAGTGAATGCTTGAATGAATAGATGAATGAATGGGGGTTAAAATGAGAGGAAAAACCCTTATTTATACTTGTTCTTACTAAATTTATCAAGAATAACACATCACAGGCCAACCTCAAGGGTTAGAGAATGAAATCCCATGAGAAATTTGAAATAATTTTGATTTTTGTACCAAAAAGGACTAAGTTGTCCCTATTGGAGACTTAGTCCCACTTAAGAAAATTAAGTGGGTGTCGAGAATTACAGGGCATTAAATGTTATCTAACGAGAATATCTTCAAAAACACACTTAAGGGGGGATAGGAATATCCTCAAAAACACACTTAAGGGGGGCCAGGAAGTGTATTAAGGGGTTATTTAAACATGAGAAAGGGTTTAATTAGTGATGAAAAGTCTAGAAAAGCATGAAAGTGGGTTACAACACTTTACAACACTTTGAAATAAGACTTGGTAAGTGATAAAAAGGGGTTATTTAGGTGAATTATGATGAAAGGGTCCTAGAAAAGTGTGAAAGTGGGTTACAACACTTCACGACACTTTTACAAGACATCATAGAAGTCTTAATGATTCACAAGGGTCCAAGGCCTAATGTGAAAGTGTTGTCGACATTACAACCTTAAATCTAGTCAAAATCAAGCCAAAGTCCATAAGAGAGTCTCAAGTGAGCATAAAAATGTCAACTATACATTTTTTGGTGACACATAAAGTATGGAAGGATATTTAATTCTTAAGTTAATTTAAACCAATCAAAACAACTTCTTTAAAAGGATTTTAACTCTGGGAAGATACCAATTAAAGTAAACTATTAGAAAGGATTTTAATTCACATCAACTTAGAAACCAATCAACTCTTTCACATAGTAACATCAAATGTGCTATGATAAATCATGCAGATTTAAATAATTTGAATCAACCACTTTGGAGACAACAAAGTAATAAATGAGCATGAAAATAAACACAGTAATTGAACACTAAAAATGAATTATGATTTATAAATAGTTTTCTCCATTGTATTACTTCAAAATATAAGCATTATAACAGAAGTCTTGAAATATGGTATGGATGGGCGAATTATGTAATCTATCTTCTTACTAATTCCTACTATAATGGAATGAAATGTGATGATGATGATATGATGATATCAAAATTGGGCCCTAGTTTCCCTATTTGTATGGGAAGCAACAAGCTTTATGCTCATTACAAAAAGTCACATTGTTTCATAACTAAACAGAATTAATATAAAAATGAAACTATTAAGAGTTTGTTAGTGGATGCATTCCAGTCCGTTAATCTCTAGCAAGTGCCTATGGTCATCTAAGACCTATTCAAGGCTCATGTACCATGAACATGTATCCTAAACTATCAAACCATAGCCCTTGTCACTCCTCTCTTACTTGGCTCATGAAATAAACACATTGATCTTTGACAAATACTCCACGTACCCACTTTTAGCATGTGTATCTGCATTATGAATAATATCTCTCATGGAATACTCCAACTCAAAGATTCTCCAAATTTTTTGATGCACCCTCTTAAGAAATTCCTATTCATCATTAATTGCATCAAGAATAACTTGTAGATAATTGGCTATTTCATCCTTCCATGTATCCTAATCTTTCAATTTTGTTTCTTCAAAGAAATTGGATAAAGCCATACTCAGTGGCTGACTGAAATCACTCAACTCTTTTGTTAGGAAATTTTGGAAGTCCTTATGAGATTTCATGAGTTCCTCGTATTCTTGTAGCATAGTAGAGTTATCCTCTTTCTTTGCAATGATCTAAGATTCTCCCTCCTTCATCCTATCACTCAATATGGTGTTTTCCAGTAATGCTGCATATGTTTTATCATGAATATGCCAAACTTGTTTAGCATGTTTGTACATATCTTCAAATCTCATGCAATTTTTTTTATTCCATTTCAAAGGTATTAATGAGCTTTCCTTTCAACTCCTCATGTTATTTTTGCACTTTATCATGCCTTCATTTCCAATATATAGTTTCTGACATTGCCTCAAGCACTTTCCTTCCATGTTCAACCAATGGAGAATAGAGCCCTAAAGAAGAAGAAGGTGGTTTATCCCTATAGTTGATCAGTTCTTGTTTCAACCTTTCATTTTCTTCTATCAATACCTTGTTATCCCTTACCAGTCTATGAATCTAGGCCTTTATGAACTTTTCCACATTCACATTCAAATTGATAGTCTCCATGGGATCTATTTCTCCTACTCTTTGCACCAAAAGATGTCCAAAAATTTGATCATGATCAACTAGGGAAGGCTTTTTGCCTGGTGGATAGAGTGCCCATATCTGCAAAGAAGTATTATCAGGATTAAATCATAATCCAGTATAGATCTTATCACCAACTTCATCTATTAAGTGCAAAAATTTATTTATTCTCTTTAGAAAACTATCAAATATAATGGTTGAGTTGATATCCCATCCTAGAACGGCATGACCCCATCCTCTTTGAACAATGCTCTTCCTCTCTCAACAGTCATATGTTTCATCTCTCTATCAATTCCATGTTGCAGCTCTTTTAAAGCATATGCTTCCTTCTTAGGGTCAATTCCTTTCAACCTCTCCCTTACCACCTTTCCTTTGTATTCATATATGATAGATTTAAATTTAGGAGTCTAGACAAAGGCATCATTTGCAATGAACTCTTGAGTGGCTTGATGCCTCACATCATCAGATAGCTCATCAAAGGATTCAAAGTTTACTACACTCCTTTTCAGTGGCATTTCATAAGGAGGAATGATAGGAGTGTTGATCTGTGTGACTTCATCCTCCTCAACATCACCTTCTACCATGATTGGGGTATTAATTGAAAAGCTTACCTCTAGAGTAGGCTGAGGTGACAAATGGTCTAATCGTGCTACATTTTCTGCTTGCCTCCAAGATCCAACATTTCTTCTTCTCTCAAATTCCACTAGAGGTACATCCTTTATTATCTCTTCTTCATGCAAAAGCAATTGCTCAACTCTCTCCATGGGGTCCTAAATTTATTTAAAATCTTCTACATAAGATGGGTTAGTTTTCAATCTCTAGGTCTCAGCCATAACAATCCTATTGTATGTATTTGCTCTCATGATCACCTAACTATCCTCACAATTCCTAACAACATCATCAACATCAAACTTATGCTCATATCCTTTCAGTTTCTGAAAATTTTTGGCATCATTTATAAAGTGTTTAGGGTCAAAATTCTTCCTCTTATTTACAACCGCCAAGCCATAATAATTTAACTTTCTTCCAACCAAGTCATACCTTGAATCAACAATAATGGTGAAATCACCAAAGCACAAATTAGAAGGAATGAAGGTCTACCTTCCATAGATTTTCAAATGCATAAAGGTTGAATAAGACAATTGTCTTATAATCTCAAGATAAGAAACTCTATTCGACATAGTCTTAGGAAGCAAATATGGTTCTACCTCAAATCCATACACACTAATGACAATACAATATGAAAAAGCATACCAATCTCCCCAATTGTGGTTTATCTTTCCATCATGGCCTTTCTCCTTTGGTCAAAGAAACCTCTATACTTCAGGGGATAGATTATAATCACATTTACAACCAAGCAATTTATACAAGGGTTTGACAAAATGCTCCTCAAAGTACAAGTAGTGGGATCTTCCACATCTACTATCCCAGACTAATGTCCACATTTGCACTGGTCTTGAATTACCATCACTATCTAGATCTTTCACTCTAAGTTCTTCTCCCCAAATTCCCATCACCTATCCTTCCTACATTATCATATGCATTAGAAGTGAATAGTGCTTGAAATTGATAGCTTCACTGTTGTTCTTAATAGCATTAAGAACACTATTAATGGCCTCTAATAAATACTCTTCATGGTCATAGGGCCTAGCATCCTGACTCTGAATGTTCATGAGCAGAACCATGGGAGCTATAGTCATGTTAGTAGGGGCTTCAACTCCCAATACTTGGCTAGCTAAATAGTATGTGTACTGATAATATTCTTCAAGCAATTCTATAGAAAATGGGGGTTTTTCATTGCTAGCAAACCTCATAGGTTGATTTCCCGGACCCTTGGGTTTGTGTAGAGGCAGCTTCCACCTCTTGTAACTTGTATCCATAGAGCGATACTCCTCCAATAAGTCTCTTAGTTGTAATTTCATTTTCAAAGAAGTGTCCAATTGTAAAACCATACATATATAATCCCTTGTTAAGATCATAAACTGTGACCCATCATGCAAATGAATTACCCCTATTTTTGGATTATAATTCTTTTCTAGTGCTCTAATTAACTCTACGTTCACAAAATTTTTTGGTAGTACCAGTTTCCCTAAATTCAAATTCCATGGGTTCGAGATTGGGCTATATCTGTATTTCTTCCTATAATGATATATGAACAAATCGTAGCCTCTATGTGGAGTCCATACATATTGCAAATTCTTATGCTTATCTTCTAGGGTCTCAAATGATGGGTTTAACCGAGCTATTCTTCATGCTTTTGGCCCAGACCCAAGACACTAATCTATTAATTCTTGACTTAGAGGTCTACTTTTAGTTTTTTGCCTCTTTTCTCTTGTCTTCTCTAGGTTTTTATCCATTCTAACCCTAGAAGTGTTGTACTTCAAGCTATATTCAAAAATTTATGTTCATCTAAGCCAATACTTAAGTGAATACCAGAATTTCTGAGCTACTTTCTTTCATCCAACTCCATCGTATGGATGCTTAGCCCAAATGTGTAGTGAATTTTCATTTCTCAAAGGTTGTATTTATCGAATTTTATGCACGTTTGATCCAACTCTGGTTCATAAATGGCACTTGTGCCACCCTTCGTATCAACTTGCATATTAATGGAAGTTGTCTCTTCGATGATTTAATCTGTCAAATCAATCTGGTGACAATTATTTCATATTTTTTCAATGAGACTCTAATCACAGCATCTATATCTCTCTTTGATATCCTTGGCCATATTTTGAGAAATATCTAAGATACATTTAGGTTTCTCTCATCGATATCGCAATGTATCTTTGATATTTACTTCTCAGTTTGCTTCCCTAATGGTTTTCTTTTTGTTGATGAGACTAGTGTATTTCTCTTACTGACAAGCCTATGTCTCCTCAACATGTCTTTATCTCTTCCCTTGGTGGTGATACCTACTGATGATGTATATATGAATTTGTTATGTCGGGGAGACCCGTGGTCACCTATCTCTGATGTCCCTTTGTCTCATTGATAACTTGTAGTAGAATGTTATGGAGACTTTTGATAATGTATTCTCGATATCATTGTGTCTCCCCAACATGTCATTATTAGGATGTCGATGAGACCTCATCCAATGTTTGTTCGATATTTCTGTCTTGCCAATACTTTTCTCCTTAAGTGTCAAAGAGACTTCCTTGCTTCTCTCTTTGATATGTCGATGTCTCTTCAACATTATTGTTTCATTAGTGCTTATTCTACCAGTGATTTATTATTCATTTTATAATAATCTCTCGGTGTCCAAGAGATGTTTTTTTCTTTCCTAAATGTTGACACTCATATGATTTGTCAGTGAGACATGTTAGATTCTCTCCTCAACATGCCCAAGTATTTTAGACATATCACTCTCTAGGATGGTAGGAAGACATTTGAATATGTTTCTTAGACATTCAAAAGTCTCATCTACATTTTTTATCATCCCATTCTTCTTATGTCAAATAGACTATGGTGGGACTCTCTCTGATATAGCATTGTCTTGGTGACATGCCATGTGTTGCTAGGAGAACATTTTAGGCAAGGACTTTACTTTATTGTAATGATCAAGGGCCTTATTTTGGTCTGCCAATTATCATGAAATAGTGATGGAACATATAGTGGATGTGAGAGGAGTGAAAATGGAAGTGTGAAGGGAAACCGATGTGGAATTTTTAGCTCCAACAAAGCTAAGACATGTTCTTGCACTATAGGACTGTTTGATTGTTGGGACATCTACAATGGGTTTTAGGTGTTGATGTTTTACGTGGGTTGTGAGTTTTCGATGAGATGTTGGGGGTTCCCTTTGTTCAACATTCCTTGTAAGATGGTGGATTGAGATGGAGGAATGTAAGTTTGATATCCCATTTTATTTTGCATGATGAGGGGGATTGAGGGGAAAGATGATGATGGTGCCATTAGATATTGCAATGGTAATGGCACATTCATACCTTGTAATTGATTGAAAGGGTTTCCTTGACCAATGGGTAAGGGGGTTCCCTTGTATTTAAGGTGGGATCAAGGTATTACCTTGGTTGATGGGATTCGTAACCAAGGTGTTGTATTGATTTGGGTCAATGATAGATGGGTTTGATGTGGATGGTGGATTGACTTGAGTAGCTTGGGTAACCACTTGTTTTGATGTTTCGATAAGGTTTTTGGAACCACTTTTCAAGGGTTAACTTTGTGTGAGTGTTAACTTGCCCTTGTTTTCCTACTTGAGGCACTTGGTTCACATTACCTTGTGTATCATTAGGCATACATTGGGTATTTATGGTGATGGATGAAGATGGTTGCACTCAAAATTCTGAGGTTGTTGTGGCATCATGGAATGTAAGTGGTTAAATGTTGGTGTCCAACTTGTGTTTCGAGGAAGGTTGGTAGTTAATAGAATGGTTGTGTTGTGAATACCCATAGTTGTGTTTGTTCCTAGACATGAAGTGAGACTAAGGTTGGTTCCTAGCCTAGTTGCAAGACTAAATGTTAAGGGTTGACTTGGTACAAGGGATGGAGTTGGTTGAATCATAGATTGGGTTAACCCTAGTGTCAAATTTTGAGTGAGAAAATTTGGATGATTTTGTTTATACTCAAGGAGTTCTTCTTTAGTAAGTTGAAGTGGGTTGTTTGTGACATATTCTACCTCATATGGTCCAAATGCAACTTTGGGTTGTTGTGAGGGGGTATAATGACTCCTTGGATCAAATTGTTGAGGATTTGGATCACTTTTGGTGGATGTGACTTTTGGTTTTCTGCATGATTCTTTTGTGTTGTGATCTTGTTGTTACCATAAATTTTGTGTCACCTATGGGAGAGTTATGTTGATATTTGTAATTTTTAAACTCTCTAGTTGACTCAAATCTAGGTAGAAGGGATTCTCTAAGTCATTTTGGAGCAATGATGGTAATGTCTGATGAAAAGATGAATGATATGGAGAGCGATCTTTACAAAAAAATTGGGACACGACTTTTGACTTAAGTTTGATTGTTTGATGTTTGGATAAAGGATGTTTATGAACTTGTGAATCTTTAGGGTAGAATTGTGACCTTAAAGATAAACTAGTTCAAAGATGATAACTAACTTAAATAAGTGCATGGAAAAGGATTCATTTCACATACATAGTAGCTAAGTTAGGGTTTGGATTGATTGATGTCTAAGTCCAAAGTGTTGGTGTGTTCAAAAGTTTGCAAATTTTGGTGAAGTGAAGGATGAAATATGATGAAGGATGGATGAAAGTTTTGACTGAATCTTGACCTAGAGTGAAACTTTGTTTCACAAGACCAAGGTAGTGAGTAATATGCTATACCTCTAAAGTGATCAAACACTAAGGACTCAATGATTTTGGTAAAATAAAGCTCAAATGATTTTGGAAATAGGACCCAATGATTTTGACAATAGAATTTGGACTCAATGTTTTGCAATGTTTCCCTTGTATGATAGTCAGTGTAAGGTTTGGTTGTTCCACCAAAGTGATTGGATGCCAAATGGTCATGTGGGGTTCAATTTTTCAAGTTATCTTGCTTAAGTGAGTTTCTTTTTATCACAAACACTTTTCTTGATTAAGTTTCAAACTAAATGTCTATGTCAAAAACATCATAATTTCACAAGGTCCATTTTGTGAAATGATGAGGTTGAAGCCATAGTTTCCTATGTTAACTTTGGGAAGTATGGATTGAGATGTAAACCAAATTATTTAGATGTCTCTAACAATAAATCCTTAGAATAAGCATCAATATCAAGGTTCTGTCAAATGGTATCCTATTGGAAAGAGACACTGTGAATGATTTTTGGTGTTGTCATTGATGGAAACCCTAGTCAGTGATAGATCCACATGACACCATTTTCTTCCACCGGCAGTCAGAATGAAGTCAGTCAAGAAAAATAGAGCATCCGATAGTTTGTTGATCATCGATTCACTTACAAATTTCCATTTGTTATTTTGAGTTGTGGACCTCATGGGAGGTTCTTCAGTACACCTAAGGTGTTGTCCAGAAATATTAGTGCCTTGTATTAAGTCTTGTGTAAGTTTGGAGATCCAATTGGTAACTTTTTGTTTATTAGTATTTTGGGGCCGACTTAGCCGATAAAATATATTGCAGATATTCATGGAATGTATATTCAAATATTTTTGTAGTTGATCATTATGTTTTGGGTCCAAGCTAAGCCATAGCCTTGACCGTTGTGGATGCACATTGAATTTTATTTATGATTTGAGCCGACAAGTTGCAAATATTTCTAAGCTTTATTGAGTTGACTTGTAGCAATTAAATCCTTAGTCACAGATATATATATAGATGATCGATTATATCACCTTAATATGTGAAGAAGGTGTATTGATGTGTGTTACAAATATCCAAAGAGTGTTATAGTGATTTCTTGCACAGTTTCACTTGCGCATAAATATTTTGTGGTGTGAATCAGAGCAGAGCAAAGCAGAAGTTTTGTATTAGTTAGAAGGAAAAAAGATTGACATCAAAGCCTAACTAGAACTGTAATCAAGCATTTGTAGATGCTAATATTTTATTTCATTTTCTTGGATCTAATCCAAATCTTTGTAAGGCATTGAGCCTTCCTATTTTGAGTAGTGAGCTCTAGGTAGTGTGCCTAAATGCAAGTGCATTCCTATTTTGTAATATTTCTATTGGGTATACTTAGATTATATTGTGGATTGTCCATCCATGGTGGTTTTCCCCTAATAGGGTTTCCATGTAAAAATCCTTGTGTTATGGTGTTGTGGTTTCTTTCTTTCTATTTCTGCATATTACTTTTTATTAAATGTTCTAAGTGAATTAAAGATCAGAATAATAAAGTTAGTTTTTGCAGAACACTGATTCACCCCCCCTCTCAGTGTTGCTTGTTTCCAACAATTGGTATCAGAGTTGGTTCCTCAAAAGAAGTATAACAACTTGGGGAGATCATGGAAAGTATTTTCAATGGATACAAACAGTCTTCAACAAAAACTTATGGTGGCCCTAGATGAGCTTGACCAGTCAAAATCTAAGAACCGAGAACTACAAGAAAATATTAAAATGCAAAAAAATTCATATAGTCATTGAAAGAAAAAATCAATGAATCAAGGGAGAAAAGAAAGGAATTATGTGATCAGCTCAAGCAAAAGAACATGAGCATGTAAGATGAACAACTTAGACATGCCTTAATGGAGAAAAAAAAAGAGTGTGAAAAGTTTTCCAAAGAAAATGCTGCCTTGAAGCATGAGATGGAGTTTGTCATGATGAAAATGACCAAGGAGTTTGAAGATAGAAAGAAAAATGAAGAAAAGCTTGCTCAATCTCTGAAAAAATAATCTAAACAATGCAGCCAATTGGAGAATGAATTGGAACAATCTAAAAAAAATGAGGGAGTGCTTGAAAAATAGCTTGACGATCTCAAAGATAAACTTACTACTACAAATTAGTACAAGGAGAAATTAAAAGCCAGTTCATCCAAGCTTGATGAACTGATCAAAAGTCAGAGGACTGATGGTGACAAGTGAGGTCTTGGATATGAAGAAGGAGAAATTTTAGGATTTGGAAAAAATAAATCCGGACAAGGGAGATTCCGACAAGGAAGTCAGATGAATGGAGCCAGAAGAAATCCGGTGAGACAACCAAATGCTTAGAGATTCAATGGTTACTGTTTTCCTTGCAACAAAGTCAGTCATTTGGCTTCTCAGTGTTGAAGTAGGATGAATCCAAGTGGACCATCATTCTCAGGTCAGTGCTTTAATTGCTATAAGTATGGTCATAAGTCAAGTGAATATAGAATTGTAATGAATAAATTTCATAGAGATGTCAGATGCTATGCATGCAATAGATTTGGGAATATTTCTAACCGATGCAGATCAAGGAAAAATCAGTGGAATAGTTGGTTTGATCAGAGAAATGTTGTGTGCTATAGCTGCAACAAATTTGGGCATATTGCTAGATTCTGTTGGAATAGAAGAGGTATGGTAAGACAAAATACATAACAAGATGTCAAAGGAAAAGGAAAAGTCACTACAAATGTGATCAAAAGGAAAATGCAAAAGAAATTGGTGAAAAAGAACCCCTCTGTCGAAGGAAATGTGCCAGCACCAGAATCTGCTTTTGGTAATTCCTCTAAGAATTAGTTTTAGGCCTTTGGCCTAGGGGGAGCTGTTAGGAAAATTCTTCAACCCCCTGTAGGAAAATGATACTAGAATGTGGACCGATCTAGTAGGTTGATCAATGATTTTCAGATGTTGTGTAATCAAATTAGAGATAGTATTGTAACATTTTGGAGATCCACAGGAAAGTTATCTATCTCAGTGCCTAAAATTAGAGTAACCGGATGAACTAGGGTTAAGGCATTTATTGCAACAAAAAGGGTTAGTTGTGTGAGTGATAAAAAGCTATTTTTATCCTTCATTTGTCACTTTTCATTTTGAAGGAAAGTAGTTTGAAGAGCCCTAGAGTAAACCTTGTTGAATTAAGAAGAGATTCAAAGCAAGGAGAAGAATTTGCGATTGAACCTCAATCCGACAAAAAGGTATTTATTGAAAAGCCTATGAATTTCTAAATTTGCAATCATGGCCACTCTGTTGGTAGTAGAGGTCAAGGATAGACCCCATCCTAAGTTTAAATGGCACCCTTACAAGTCTGTTGAGACTGAGCCCTTAGGAGCATTTTTATGTGTCGTACGGAGTTCTGCACACTGAGGATATTAGGGCATATATTCATGCGAACATTGAAGAGTTAGGAATATTTCAAATAATGAATTTGTACTCCCATTGTATAGTTGGAGAATATTTTATTGTAAAGCCAAAATTTCAAACTGTAGAAGAGAAGAAGTTTGCGTATTTTGTGAGATTTCCTGTATTTGAGGAAAATGAATGGGTGAGATACATTCTAAGCCATGTAATGATGAGTTCATGTGGCTAAATATACCCTTCAAAATCACAAAAGAGGCTATATGTGCAGTAACATGTCTAAATTCCATTGGTAGACTTCCAGTCCTAAAATCCGTGAAGAATAACAAGGTTACTGAGAAAATTGGTGCACAATGGGATAGAAGGGAAATGGCAATAGAAGACATTGTTGAAGTGGATGTGAAATTCTCATCAATGGTCATTGGTTACAAGATATACCATTCCAACTGACACAATTTTGTATCCGGTACAACCATCTATGTAGCTTATGAAATGGTAAAGCAAAATGCAAAGTATGACTTGTACGAGCTGCTCAAAAGTCAGTTGTTGGAAAATCTAAGCAAAATCAAGAGAGACAAGAAGAATACTTTAAAATATGGTAACCTGCTATTGTGCTTATTTTTCTATTTCATGAATGAAGTTTCGGGCATTGGAAAAGTTCATTGGAAAAATGATGAGGCTGTAGCTATTCAGATAAGGAACAAGTTATTTGGAATGGGTGACTGTCAAGTCAGGAACACTACCCTGTGGGGTCACCTCAAAAATTTCTAGGATATGATGCATGCCAGGGAAAGAATTCCCACTTCAATTGTGGAACAATAGAAAGATACTATCTACTTCATGGCGGATATTAACCAATGTCATATGGAAGCTACTGATCCTAGAACAATTTGGATCATGCCAATGGGATATGAAGTAGAGGAAAACATTCTGAAGATGTATGCAAAACACTTGCTGACAGGGAAAACTTTAAGAAACCCACCCCTCGGTGAAGGTGTAAAATCTTGGTGAATCTTGTATACTTCTTGATAAAAATATTAATTTTAGTGGCAAATTTTTTCATTTTTTGTGAAAAAAAAAAAGTCCATTGGCGAATCTTTTCTAATCGCTAGAGGTCCATGGAAAATCTTGGAAAAATGATTTTTTTTTAAAACCACTAAATTTTTTCCATTGGCGATTAAAATCTATTTTCAAAACAATAAAATATTTCAATTGGTGAATTAAACCTATTTTCAAACCAGAAAAAATAATTTTGTTGGCGATTAAATTTTTTTTCCAAACTAAAAAATAAAATTGATTGGCAAATTAAACCTATTTTCAAATGATTAAGAAAAAAATATTGGCGAATTAAACATAATATCAAACTAATAAAAAAAATGCATGAAAATAAAGATTATTTGCCTCATTGTTTTCATCGACCATCCAAAAATCACCTACAACTATAACAGTATTTTCAAAAAAGCATCTTAACATGCTTCATAATAGAAAAAGTAACCCTGCCCAACTAAAACCAGTTCACAACTATCTATATCTACCTTACATATTTCAACAAGCCAAAAATTTACTACTAGTCTTGCATTAGTTCTGCAAAAACCCTACGAGAACTACAAATTCAACTAGTGCTACCTGTTTCATAACCAGCTTTCCTTGTTTCTTTTCCTTTCATCTTCTGCTTCCTCACATTCTGTCCTTTTGCTTTCATACACTTTTCCTCTACTTTCTCCTGTACTTCCATGCACTCTGCCTCCGCTTTCTCCTGTGCTTTCAATTGTGTTGTAATTTCTTCCACCTTCATCATCTCTATAAAGAGCTTCAATGCTTCCCAACCTAACCTTTCTTCTTCCCTACATTTCTTTTTAATCTCATCCTCTGGCCAACACATGAAAGGGATGCACCATTCTACCCCTTCTAGTTCCACATTTTCAAAGCCTTCTCAGATGTCGAAACCTTCACCTAGAACTAGCCATTCAAGTATTGATTCTAATCCTTCCAAGAAATCTCTATGCACAATCATCTCCATCACGTCCCTCACTATGCTTGTCGATTCCCCAAAGTCCAAATCTCATGCTATAATCAAGTAGTATACATCCATGTTAGTCCTGTATCTATGCCACATATTTAAAAATGATTTCTCCAAAATCATCTGCACACTTTGTACCAACCTCCCATAAGTGAAAAAAAACATAACCATTAATCTTTTGTCAGAAGCTTCACCATAAAATGGGTTTCATTTCCTTCTCGAATGCAGAGTGAAGTTGGCCTCCATTTGAAACTGTTGTAGCTAAACCATTGCCACCACCACTCTTTCAGACTTCCTATGTGCCCTCTTCTCCATGCCAAACTCTATTATTAACTTCACTAATAGAGGGTCGAGAGGTAATAATTTTCCAAACTCCACACATAGCGATCTTAATTACCCATCGATCCTCCAATCATGTCCACTTGACAAAATTTTCCTGCGATCTTCACTTCATAAATGCACTGTCCTTTCCACCTTTCCTATATTAATTCACCAAATTTGGGGTTTTGGTGCTTTTCGTAACCTTAGTTTCCACCTTTCCTATCTTAATTCACCAAAGTTGGGGTTTTGGTGCTTTTCCTAACCTTAGTTGCAAGTCTTTCTTGGTCATGTTTGTAGTTGATGGGTTGGAGGTTTCAAAAACTTTGAAACTTCAGACTTTGGTTCTAAGGTTCCAAATTTTAGCGACCATGTGACATTATGGGCCATGATTGTTTGATAACTTTTTGATGGACAGTTGTAGTTGCATTCTGGAAGTATATCTCTCAAGCACTAGATTTGTGAATTGAAGCCTTCAAAATTACACTAGAACTGTTAAATATTTTACCGTTTAAATATTGGTGCTCTTGTTTACCATTTAATATTGCCTAAGTCAAACCAAAATATTTTATGATAAATCCTTAAATATTAACTCTCTAATCCTAAGGCTCGAGTCTCGTCAACCTAGCGATGTCCCCATTTGAAATCTTAACCATTCGATGAATTTTCGATGGATAGCTATAGATGTATTCTGGAAGTAAATCCTTGAAGCACTAGACTTGCAAACTGAAACCTCTAGAATAACACTAGAACTGTTAGATTTTTAGAAATCAATGGTTGAGATTTTATTAATTTTTGGTTTCAAAAATCAACATATAGTTCTAATCATAATGATTAATGTAAAAAAAGACATTTAATTCTCTCTTTTCAATGCATCGAAGTACTCTACATTTCATTTTTTCTATTGAAATTCTCAATTTGGTTGTGGTACTAGGCGGCAGCATGGATTAATGCCATATGAATAGCCAAAGTGATTGATTGGACAGCTTTATATTGAAAATTGCACAATGTACTATAGAATCATAGACGATGATGTCAATAATCCAGTGATTTTTGACAATCGACAACTTGCGTGGCACTACCAATTTTGACAATTGGTAGCTTGTTAGCTTGAGGTATAGTTTGCAACTTTTCATGTAGCTAGCTTGAGGTAACAATTAAGTTGGATTTTTGGTTTGCATGAATCGCAATTATTACTAGTCAATAGTAACTATACACAACCTCACACGTGACACATGTGAGGTGTACAAGGGACCAAGCTAGTAGTGGCACTTTTGGCCCACAAATAAGGATAGTGAGCAAAACTAAAATCATTCGTTTAATTGTCATAAGGGTTTTCATTTTGTAGGGTTAATAACTTAATAAGGATTCAGGAAGAAGATGATGTGGTATTATTGGGGATGCTCTAAATTCTCCTACCTCTAGTTATGTAGTTATACAGTTAAAAGACCAATTTCCTTCAAGTTCAGAATGGGTTGAATTCGAAAGAAGTTGATTTGGTTTACCTGACTTCTCAAATAGGTTTTGAACTAGGATGAGGAGCTCTGTGTGAGATAACTGCTATCCTAGTGCATGGAAGTTGCAAGTAGAAGATGGAAGCAATTTTACTACCCCTCATCGTCTACATGGTTTCCTAGGAAATTCCCATGCATTTAATTTTAGTGCTCATCTTCTGCATGGGAGTAGTTTTACTACCCCTCATCATTTGCATGGATGGCCATGAGAGTCCCTTGCATTTATTTTGAGACACCATTGCCTACTAGGAAATCCCCATGCATTTATTTTAAGTGCTCATCTTCTGCATGGGAGAAATTTTACAACCCCTCATCTTCTACATCAATCTGGTTCTAAAAGGGGCTAAGTACATTTTGTATCTTCATAGCTCCCATTTCCCTAGTTTGATTCGGCCCCCTTTCCCCATGCATTTATTTTTAGAGACCATGGCTGACCTGACAAGTCCCTTGAGTTTATTTTGAGAGCTCATGGTTGACCCAACAAGTTCCATTTATTTTTAGAGATACATGTATCACATTTACATTTTCAACTTTTCACCAGCGGTCCAGCAGAAGCTTGGTGCTTGCACTTACATTTGTATTTGTACTATGTAATAATGTGACATTTTAATTTAGTTGTAATAAAATAAATGGTTGTGCTATTAATGTGACATTGTAATTCATTTTATTAAGTCCTTTGCAAGTTAAATGCTATTAATGGTTGTGCAATGTGCTATTAATGTGACATTGTAATTCATTTTATTAAGGCCTTTGCAACGTTAAGTTTCCAACCCCTTGGCCTTGATGTCAATCTAGGGCATTAAAGTTTAAAGAAAATTTAAAACACATGTTTTATGTTTATCATTTATATCATAAATTACTCAACCATTTGATGAATGGGTATGTGCAGGATCATGATGGAAAAAATAGACCCTTAAGTGGCAAAATTTTTAGAAAAATCAGACTTAGGCAACTTGGCATAAAAATTTGAATAAGTTATCTATATTATTTCAAAAATATGTAAGAACAGAATCTGTAGCAAATTGAATGTAGTTTCTAAACTACTAGGTTTATTTAAAAAAGAAAAAATCTATTTGGTGAAAATTTGAAATTTAAATGAAGTAGTACTTAAATTTTAGGGAAAAAATAAGAAGTAGGTGTCTGTTTGACCACCGTAACCACAATAAAATGATAATATTTTTTTATAAGAGTTTAGATATAAGTAGAGGAATCATGTTTGGATGTGATGCATATTTTTTTGTAATTTTTTTCCAAGTAAATAATTAATTATGAATTTTTTATTACAACTTTAAAAAAATATAAAAGTCATACGTCTAACCACCTTAACTTGGTCAAAACTTCATGAAATTCAATTTTTCTTTTTCTAATCCTATAGTATGCAAAGAATAGAATGTGATGCATATTTTAGATTCAAAAAATGTGATACCATTTGAAAGCTATAGATGTTTTTCAATCAGCCTATCAATCAGGACTTTAGTCATAATTCAAATAGAAAATGAATAATAATTATTTATTAAATTCAAAGTATAGCATAGTTTATATTGGTGGAAAGCTAAGAATCTGCTTTAAAAACCCCTTTTGTTTCATCAATTTTGGGTAAAAAAAAGTTGTCAGCCACATACCCTACACATACCTAGCATATTGCCACTTTTTGGCCCATCATGATCCTGCACATACCCGAATATTTGATGTATGGTTGTAGCTGCATTATGGAATGAAATGCATAGAGCGCTACGCTTGCGAACTTAAACCTCCAAAATCACCCTATAACCATTAGATTAACAAAGATCAATGGTTTAGAATTTGCTGTCAATGCAGGAGTAAATCATTAATGGCTTGTTTTAAATGTTGTCAACCATGTACATTGTACTACCTAATTGTGTACTGTGTAGTCCGCAAGTAACGAGTAGACATTTTGGTGTCATTCAGTTTGCTCATTGCAGTGCACGACCCTGTTTTGGGTTCCATAGTTCCACTTCCAACAAAGCCATTCCAGTAACCTAGTTTCAAGTTTCAACCCAGTTTCAACTTCAAGAATCAAAATTAAAAATCTAGGTAAGTTAAAGAATTCTTGTGGCTACATTTCATTGCTTGATGTTTCTTAAAATATTATTTTGTCAAACTTTGAAGTTTAGGTTTAGGGTTAAGAGGCTTAAGAATCAAGAAAAATTAAGGACTAATAGAGAATTCACAAATTTCATATTGTTGATTGTAATAGCATGTCTACCACTAGTACCACTAGAGCAATGTCAGATAAAAAAACTCATTATGCAAAATTGCTTAAAACCCCAGGTTTCACTGATGAATACCATAATATTTATGATCCTGAAACTTGTGGTAGGTGTACCTTAGAACTTATATTTTCATCAGAGAATAAGGATGCAAAGAAAAAGCAGTTGCAAGTTAATAGTATCAGTGCACCATGGGTAACTGGATTAGGGTGCATGATGTTACATGAGGTTTTCCCTTTCCCAAAATTTATCATGGTCTATGCCCTAAATTATGATGATAATAAAAGAGAAATTGTTAATAAAGATAGCAAAGAAGAATTGTTATCCATTAATGCAAAATAACTTGAAAAAGTGTTGGGCTTGGGGTTTACAACTGAATAATTTGGAAATGTCCACATTGACCTAGAAAAGCTTGCTAGTGATTATGAAGTAGTGAATGAAATGGAGAAAAAATATTTCTTAAATAGAATAGTTCAGGATAGAAACAAATTGAAAGGTAATCATAAGCCTCCTTATGATTTGGATATTTTTAAACCATGGGTTCAGGATACTATTTCCATGCTAGCATTTTTCCTTGGACTGGATAGCAATTTGGAAGTGGGTGCATGCCTCCTTGAAACGGTGTATAATATCCATTATGGTGTTCCACATGCCAAATATAATTTTATTGAGCACATTGTAGAATCCATGCATAAACAATTTTTAATGATTAAAGGAGGTTCCACCAAGGCATTTAGGTTCACAACCTACTTGTGCTTTCTTTTTTCTATTCAAATTCTGAGGAATGTTTCAAACCGACAAGCTTGAGATTTAGCCCTATGGTAATAGTAATCCTAAGAAAAATAAAATGACTCTAGTATATGAATGGACCACTGTTATAAGGTTGCATGATTCTCGAAGGAACTACAATCATTTTGTAGACTACTTTTTGGATCCATTACATCAAGCAATTACAAATACTCCAATGCCTAGATTGCCTATGTCATGTAGAAACTGCATTCAACTAGGAAAAGAAATACAATTGGCTGATTGGTACTTAATGGAAGAATATACTATGCTAAGATTTTATGGATCAGAAGTACAACCATACAAACTTCCAATACATGTGACATAAAGGGTTTTTGATTTGGAATATGTAAGGTAGATGTAGAGTACTAATGAAAGACACTTTAGCGGTCAGGGGAAGAGGACCTTATTTCCTTCTTTACCATTTTCATGTGGAGGGATCACATTCGAGAGAAAAGCATTTAGTGTGCCACATGATCTTTTGATTTTTTTTTTATTTTGATGCTATCTATCACTAACAGTATGATCCATGTGACATCATTAAATCAATGATTGTGCTTAATAAAAATGTTGGAAGTAGAATTCAACATAAAAGTAAACCCTTTCTTGAAAACTTGAGAAACAAGGATTCTTGGGATGAGGTCAAAGTAGCAATGGAGAAAATTGTTACTGAGAATGGTATTTATTTTGAACAATTGTTAGCAAAAATTATGGCATTGCATCAAAAGACAATTAGGAGGTACAACAATTTTTATGAAAAAATTCATAAACCATCTAGTAGAGTAAAAATACCAGATTATCTAGAGAAGGAAGTTACAGAAAAAAATTGGTCACGATAAAAAAATTACTGCCTTTTGGTCTATGAGGAAGGAGCTAGGTGATCCAAGAGCTCTTGCAGAGTATGGAGATAGCAAAGAAGAACTTGAGTTTAGAAAATTATGGAATATAGAGCATCTGAATGAATGAGAAGATGAAGAAAGTGATGATGATAGGCAAGAAGAAAGCCATGTCAATTTCAAACTTGGTTTAAGTGAGGCCACAAAAGAAGCATTTACTACAGGAGTAGCCATAGCTGAAAAAATGGGTTATGAAGGTGGTCCTTTGGGGTCCCAAAGACAAGGCCCTTGGATGGTAACAGATGTAGAGCATAGAAAACCAGTTGATAAATCTAGCCTTGGGGTTGGAGGTGAAAAAGTAGACCTAGGGCATATAGGTCAATTTGTTAGAGCTTCAAATCCTCATCCTCATGGTCAGACACAATCACAACTAGGACATGCCCATGGTGGAGGGCTTAGTGCAACTGACATTGCCTCTGGTGGCAATGGTATGGGTAGTAGTACTATAGTCAACATGTGCTACAACAAAAAATTACACACAAGAGGACAACAACACAATATACCACAGAAACACTAGGTGATCAAGGCATACAAAAGAGGAAAAAGATTTTGACAGGTCCAACTCCAAGTCACACTACCAGTGGATCCACCACAAAGGAGTTATTTCCAGGCACTCCCCAAATTATAGTTATTTTGGTTGTGACATCATTAGCAACTACAAGTACTCCTATTCCTTCACCATTGAAGCATTCCATTGTTCCTACATCCTCGAGTTTTGATTACATTAAAGAGTTTAAAAAGAAATTAGAATTGAATAAAAAAGAAAAGAAGCAAGTAATGGAGAGTGTGTCTTCTCTAACTTCAGAGCCTGCAACAACCATGGTATTACCCATATTTGACACAAGTAAAGAAATCATGGAGTACACAATTCTTGTTCCCACAGTTCAAAACAAACCAGCAAATCAGATGGCTCCATCTAAATTCAAGGTGAAAAATTTTAAATTGGATTTTTCTGAACTCAAAAATACTGAAAAAATTAATGTACCAAAGAAGAAAAATGAATTGGTATACACATCATTGCTAAAGAAAGATAGAGAGAAAAAAAATTTGCATACTCAAATTGAAAAGTTACAGGAAAACCTAGCAAATGAGAAAGCAAAGAGGAAAGCGACAGATAACAAGAGCAATGAATTAGAAAAAATAATTAAAAAATCTGCCTCTACATTAACAAGCAAAGAGGATAGGCAGAATGAGAATGCAGTGAATGAACTGAAGTAAAGGCTAGATGAGAGCAACAAGAAATATGATGAGGAAAAATACACTTCAAAAAAATTAAGACTAAGCATTGCAAATGGAAATGCACAGTAGGAACAAAAATTGGAGAAGGAGAGAAAAAGAAATGAAATATTGGAGGTAGAGCCGATGGAAGAAAAAAATGAAATTAAGTCTTGTCAAAATAAGTTATCTACATTTTGTAGTGAAACAATGAGGCATATGAAACAAAAGATCTAGGATGAAATAATGCAGGGGATTGATCACTTGTGTGACATGTTTCAATTGATTGATGCTATCAGACATCATAATAAGATCAACAAATATTTAATGAACAACAAAAATGTGTTGGCATTAGAGAAATCAACAAATCAAATTCAACAAACAGTCTACAAAGCTAGTGACAATGTTTTGAAATCAAAAGGGATTACTAATCAGCTTGCTACATCAATGACGTTGTCATATGTCATTGAAAAGTGTTTGAGAACGCATGAAATAGAGAAATATTTGCATTTGGTTGTAGAAAAGATGGTGGATGAAAAGGTAAGGAACTTCACAGAGCTTGGCTTGCTAGAGGCTTTTGACACAAATGAGCGATTCGTTGGAAAGAATGATTTCAGAAAGAAGACAGAGGATGCAAGGAAGATTGATTTGGACCAGTTTCCTTAGAACGCAGATGTGGTGACCTATTTGGATTCCATCAAACCATTGCTAACCCTGAATGCAAAATTGACTAAAGAATCCAAGACAAGTTCGAATTTGAATCATGAATTGTTAACAAATCTTCAAGTCAAACAACATTAGTTAGAGAAAATGACAATTCCAACACCTGAAGAGTGGAAGTTGCTAGAAAAGGTGATGCAGTGATTTAATTTTTGATAATATGAGTTTCCAAGTTCCAACTCAGCTCTGTGCAGAGTTGTCTTTGAGCAATATTTTGCATTTCCAATGTCTCTATGTATTCTTTCATGTGATAATCAGTTTAAAAGCTCAAATTTAGACTTCGATAATGTGTTGATGTTCAATTATTTGTATTATTTATTATATCATTTGAAGAAAAAGTCTGGTAGTGGTTTCAACTTCTAGATACACTTTAAACAATTGTTGATGTTCAATGTTGTATATGCTACTAATACTATTGTTAATATGTTATTAATATAATAAGCATTGAGTTGAGTGATGAATCACTGAGCACATGCTCAAGTTTTACTTTTAACATAATTAAAATATGAACTATAATGTGATTTTAATTCTAGACATCCATAGTCTTAGTGAAATTGCATTACAATTCACACATCAATACTTAGCATATCCACTAAAAATTTATATGAATTCATGTCGTGGATTATCTATTATTGGAATTGGAATGATGGATTTTTGGTTAGTTTCATTGTTGTGGTTACTATCACTCAAAGTCATAGTTTTTGTTCTTTTCCTAACCTTAGTCGCTAGTCCTCAAAGTTTTATAACCTTGTCGCAGAGCTCTAAATTTTCATAACTCCCCGATTCGCTGACATGGTTGATGGTTCACTTTGTTGAGTTGCAAGTCTTTCTTGGTCATATTTCTAGTTGGTAGGTTGGAGGTTTGGAAAACTTTGAAACTTCAGAATTTGGTTCTAAGGTTCCAAGTTTCAGTGACCACGCGACATTATGGACTTATCTTGCCTTAACCTTTCAAAGGTTCCGTCATCTGACACCTCATTGAATGCTATGTATAGACTAATGTAAAATATAAAATACAATATAAAATATAAAATATCATAATTTCATGGAATACAACATAAAATATCATCAACTACAGTTTGACTTTGGAATATGATTCATGAAGTGCAATATAAAATAAAATATCATGAAGTGCAATGATTCACAATTTCATTGAATACAATATAAAATACAGTATGGAATAATGGAATCCGATCCTAGGATCCATGAAGTGCAATATAAATACCTAAAAGCTGCTAATTCTCTTCCATTTCCCAAATGGACTCGGGGTCCTCAAACTGACGTTCATCATCAGATAAAGTAAAAGAGTCATCTTGAATTTGATTCCAAGTCTGCTCTTCATTTTCTTTAGCCTGTGTCTCAAATTCAACATTCATTGTGTCACTTTTTTCAATGTCATCTATCTGAGTCCCATTTCCACTACCAGTGCCACCAGTATCAACCTTTGGAATTGGAGTGTTGCACAACCTGGTCCCTCTTCTTTCACATGTGGACCTCCAGATTGTGAGTGCCCTTTCAAAAGGAAATTTTTTGACATTATACGTAGTTCCTTTCATCCTCAAGCAATTTTCCAAATTCTTGTCTAGTTTGTTTCTTAACTTTGATTTCTAAAACCCCAATGTACTAAAAAATCTCTAATCCTCCACCGACCTTAATATCATTGTTTGACATAAATCAACAAGTTTGAAATATTCTGATATCGAACCACACAATATTTCACTGTGACTTAAGTTTTTCCAAACCTTTTTTATTGATCATGGTTCAAAGGCCTTGTCCTTGCCCATGGATTTATACTGGTCCTTCATAGCTATTGCAAATTCCTTACATTGTTTTCTCAGCTTAGTTTCATCTAAAATTACTTCTATTTTCTGCTAATTGTATGTTACAGTTTTCAAAAATTGTTCGATCAATATTTTTACCTAAGCATGAAAATATTTTGGGTTATCTCAGTTTTCCCAAAATTGAGGATACACAATACTCATGGCTTCAAGTATTTCATGTCGATGGAATCTTTCACGAATCTTTGAGGAAAGAGATTTTGCAATTTCCTTCAAATTATCACCAACTAATTTAACAATACCTTGAAAATCTTCCTTGTTAACAACTACTTCTCTGCTAGAGCACCTAGTTGTCTTACATTGGTAAATTTGTATCTCATATCCACATACATAGATGCATAAGTTCCCATTTGCATTAAACTATAAATAATTATCAGGATCATTCAAATCAATAATTTTCTATCACATGAAATAATTTGGGCCATCTTGTGTTAGATCTAGATATAAATGATTAAGGGCCAAGCATGTATGTTTACGTAGATTGGAATATTCATTAATATACATAGTTCTATCTTGAGCTTTATTCACAAGCTCGTTCATCACATCCAACACGGGGACAAGACTAGTTAAAGTCAAGAGTGTCTCTATATCACTTAACCTATGTAAGAGGCCAGAAGCTTTATCTACTGTGCTGCGATTTTTGTACATCACTCCAATCAAGGATTGATATTCTGAAAGAACTCGTTGTGCTAGTCCATGTAGGGAGATCCATCTAGTATCAACATCCTTGAGAAGCTTGTTTCCTGGTGTTATTCCCTCAACAAAATTTTGAAATTTTGTGAAACGTTTAAGACTTTGGTAGAATTATGCATGCATCTCGCGGACTAGATTTTTGACTTTTGATACTGTAGGAAACTTGCTTACAATTTTGAATGCTAAATTCATTCTGTGAGCCATGCAGTGAATTCCAAGAATGTATGGTGCACAAGTAGTTCTTAGCTATGTGAAAACATTGGTCCTTTGACCTTGCATCACTGTAGCTCCATCAGCTCCTACACACACCAACTTTTTCACAATTTTCAACTCATCCATACCTACAATTTCATTCAAATATTTCTTGATTGTTCAAATATATTTTGCGATGTTGAACTATCCTTCATTTTATGAACACAAAGAAGATGAGCTTGGAAAACATATTGTTGTACAGTATACAAATGCATACAGACCCAAGAAGTATTTTCTACCATAGTAACTTCATCTAAAGATAATGCAATGAAATTTGACTCTTTTACTTTATGCTTTAAATCTCCTTTTTCCATTGCAGAAAGACAATTTTCCCATTCTCATCCAGCGTTTACTGACCAATGTGAGTAGGGATAGTGAGGAACATTCAAATAAGATAATAAAGTAGAATATTTTGGGTAGTCTATCATAGGGTGCCCTCTAGACAAAATATGAAAAACAACACTCATCTAAATAGTTTTTGACTGATTTGTTGTTTCCATTGCTTTTCCAAATTGAGCCTCAAGTGTACCTTTACATGCAACAATGTTTGAAATTCTTTTTTCACGCTCTTCATAATCTATGGCATGCCTAACATGAAGACATTATTCATTTTATTTCCATTGTATGACTGATTCTTCCTTTCCATCTATGAAATGTTTTTCATAAACTTTATCGATATGCTTTTCTATAGTGTCAATCTTTAGCTGCAACATCTTGGCTCTTCCACATTTCCAACTACAAATCTTACATTTTTCCAATGTTTCCTTTTGAATATTGTTTGCATTGGAACTCCCCACTGGTACCATGAATGGGTATTTGACAACCAACCAAGTTGAGAACTCCTTGTCATTTCCCACTCGCACCCCCTTTTTGGTTTATTTTTCCTTTTCTTGCTACCAAAATCATCATCCTCATCCAAGTCAATTATCTCATTCTGGCTAACCAGGGCCAGGGTATCCCTTGGAACATCTTTTATGGTATTGCTATCCTAATTTGATACATTTTAATTTAAATCAATGACAATCTCAACTTGACCTTCCAGTGGCGGTGAGGTATTGGGAATGCTACCAATATTTGGTGGAAGAGTTGATGATGTAGCTCCATCTTGACCTGATGGATCAAAAGCTTTGGCAATTCCAAAGTAAGACTATATGGTATGTCTAAGTTTTTTGCATTTTGATGGCCTCCAAGTCTCTTCACCACCCCGAGGAGCTTAAGGAGTGGTAGGAGTCTCTTCACCACTCTGAGGAGTGGCAGGAGTCTGAGGAATGGTAGGAGCCTTAGCACCCTAAGAAGCGGAAGAAGTTTGAGAAGTGATAGGAGTCTCTTCACCACCCTGAGGAGCAGTAGGAGCCTTACCCTTGTTGCTCAAGTCGCTCGACATATTCATCTCTCACTTCGAATAAAAACAGGAAAAAAATGTCTTCTTGTTTAAGGACAAAGAATAATAATATAGATCCCATTCCCTACTCAATATCATCTTTAAGATTGAAGCAAGAATGGAAAAGAGATAAATAAAACTTATTATTATAACTAATAACACTATGAATAAATGATCACTCACATTTAAGTCTATGTGTTTGGCTTTGGTTGACTTCCGAATAAATGACACTTTCGATTGTATTTATTTTTGTTCAAGGAATGGATTAATAATATTCCTTTTAGTTATTTATCAAAGATTGTGTGAATGACAATGCAATAGGAATTTATAAGTAGTGTGATAAGTGTTGTTCTTTAAAAATGATGCAGAATCACATATCAAATTCAATACCATGGAATACAACATAAAAATTTTGGCTTTTCCTAAACTTAGTCACTAGTCCTCAGAGTTATATAACCTGTCACAAAGTTCTAAATTTTCATAACTTCGTGAGTCTCCGACTTGGTTGATGGTTCACTTTGTTGAGTTGCAAGTCTTTCTTGGTCATCTTTCTACTCGGTGGGTCGGAGGTTTCAAAAACTTTGAAATTTCAGAGTTTGGCTCTAACTTCTAAGGTTCACTTTGTTGAAGCAAGAATGGAAAAGAGATAAAGAAAAAATATTATTATAACTAATAACACTATGAAGAAATGATCACTCACCTTCTAAGTCTACGTTTTTGACTTTCATTAACTTCTGAATCAAGAAGTAGAACCTCATAACCGAACAAAATGTGTAAGAATAAATGACACTTCCTATTGTATTTATATCAATCCATGATTCCATATTTGGCGATTTCTATGGGATTTTTAAATGGTATATTAAAAAATTTAGCGAATCCCATGTGCTTATACAACAATACATTGTAATTTTCAAGGTGAAATGTGTCCTCAAATGTAATTATTTTTTAATGTTATTGGCAAAATAGGCCCTCATGAGAAACTATTTATAAATTTTAATTGGTGAAATGGGTCTTCACAAGAAACCATTTTTAAATTTTAATTGGTGAAATAGGTCCTGATACAATGTTTTTTTAATAGTATTGGTGAATATGTAGGTTTTTTATTAAATGCTTTTGGGATTCCATGAAAAAATATTAGTCGGTCCAATTGAAATGCGTAGTTTGACAATGGAATTTTTTTTTCTTAAATATGCCTCATAAAAAAAATAATTGGCAAATGGAAATTCATTGGACCTATAGTTCGTAAAATCCAGGTGATTTGGACACCCTGTTGGGTGCGAGAAATTCACCAATTTTGATATGCTTGATTCCTAGAATTCACCAATTGGTGAAGATTCGCCACTAAAGTTTTCCCTACTTGTGGAGTTCACCTCTGGATCAAGGAGAAGAAAGGTTCAGAACATATGCAAAGAAAAGTATGCAAGTTCATGAGGAATTGAGAAAACCAGTGTTATTTAGGAGAGTAAGAAAAGAAAGAGAAGTTTTTGAAGAAATAATGGGCTTACCTGTGGAAGCCTTGAGAGAAGTAAGGAGGAGAGATGAGGTAGAAACAATAGTAGTAAAAGAAAAAATAGAGTCTACTAGTCCTAGTGCATCCTCTTCCCACACTAGATCTACAAGGAGTTCCCCTGCAACAATGCCAACTCAAGATAAGTCTTCTGGTAAAAGGAAGAAGAATAAAAGTACAAGAACATGTAAGCCAGTTTCAGAAGATGAGGAAACATAATCAAAAGAATTCTTGAGAGAAATAAAAGCTACCAGAACTCAGGCTGTTGAGTTAAACAAAAGAAAATCCTCCAACAAAGAAGAGAAAGATAAGAAGGCTAAAGTTGATAAACCAAGTATGTCTGTTGATTAAGTTGTGAATGCAGTTGTCAATGATGGTAATCTCAAGCGCCTCTATGAATTGTATGAAACTTTTTCAATGAATCTGGTCAGAGAATTGTAGAAGAGGCTACAATAAAACATATGAAAATCTTTAATAAAGTTCTTGTTGAGATTATGTCTGGCCTACCCAAGAATCTGCATGATACTTTGGAGTCAAGAAGGTTAAGTGCTAGAACAAAAGAAGAGAATCTAAGGAAGAGAGTTCTTGCAGATTTGTGTCCAGAAATGTCAATTGAAGAGATGGATTCACTCCTTGAAAAATCTAAAAAGGAATTTAAGAGCAAGACAAGGGTGAATAAACTCATGATTGGTGAAATTGATGCTGTTGTTGGTGAAACTAAGGAAAATATGGAAGAATTTCTGTCAAAGGATAAGATTAACATTGAGGAAATAATTACTAAAAATTTTCTAGAAAATGAGGCAATGAATGAGGAGGTAAATGTAAATTAAGAAGAGAATGTGAATGAGGAGAACATGAATGTATCTGATCCTCCAAAAGTTGAGGATATTCTAATTTCTGCTAATGTGGAAAATAAAAAGACACCCATGGAAACTGAGATTCCTAAGGTGGTATTAGTTGAGGAGAAGGTGGTTCCAAATGAAAAGGTTGAGGCACTCAAAGTCAATCTGGAAGTGGTCTTAGAAGAACCCAAGGCTGAAGGTGAAATTTTTTAGGAAATCAGAGTGGAGGCAAGAGACACTGCCAAGGGAGTGAAGAGATCTTTGATGGAGCAACGAGAAGATTTTGATCCTGAATTGGATGAAAGTTCAATCAATCTATCTACTCTATTTCCAATTCAGATGATGAAGGTTGCATCAATTTCTCAAGCTAAGGCTAGTGAAAAGATTCTGAAGTCTCACATAGAAGATAGTGAATTGTTGAATCTTGCATCTAGAGTTCTGGAAGAATTAATGCCCACCCATGTTATGGATCCTTTAGGTTCCTCTTCCAGTGAGCTAAAGAAGCTCATAAATGTTGTAAGTACTCAATTTGAGTCTCTTGAGAAATATGTTGAGGATAAAGTGCAAAGGGAGTTTAATAGGAAAAGACTTAGTCAGTTGAAGGTAGTGATTACAAAGGACAAGATTTTGTTGACTACTTGCATGAAGAAAATTCAAGGTTCTATATCTGAAGCTAGAAAATCCTATAAGTCCTATTTGGTTCTATATAAGTTTATTGAAGGTAATGAGAAAAGGGTGAAGGATCTGGAAAATCAATTAGCTACCATTTCTGCTACTTTTGATCCTTTAGTTGGTGATGTGGTTCAATAAGAAGGTCAAGTAATAGCCCTACTTGACAAAATAAGATGTTTAAAGAATGAAAATGATAGAATTTTTGGGAGTATGTGAACTTAGGGGACAATTTTTTTTGAAGATTGAGATAATGGTAAGTGCTTTGAAGGAAGTGAAAGTTGTTGTAGTAGTTAGTGACCCGAAGAATCTTGAAACCGCAAAGGCTCAATCCTATTTAATGTGTGGTCTCATAACAGTTTTAAAAAGTCTCAAAAAGGTTTGTGATGACAATTTAAGAGTGCTAAAGCAAAAATTTGCGGATATTTTCAAACTTTTGTAAGTTACAAGTTCTTGCCTATATAGTTTTGGAATTTTGTTTCAGTTTCCCCAGTTTTTTCCATTGATGTCAAAGGGGGAGAAGTGTACAGTTAACAATGTATATTCATCATAGGGGGAGTTGTCTTCCCAAGATTGAAGTTTCTTTTTAATTTTTTTAAATGGCAATGTAACTCATGTTGGTTTTTGATCTGACACTTAGTCATTTTTCACTAATTTTTGCCATCGATGCCAAAGGGGGAGATTTTTGGCAAGAGACACTGTGAATGATTTTTGGTGTTGTAATTGATGGAAACCCTAGTCGGTGATAGATCCGCATGACACCATTTTCTCCCACCAATAGTCAGATTGAAGTCAATCAGGAAAAATAGAGCATCCGACAGCTTGGTGATCATCGATTCACTTATAGATTTTTAATTGTTATTTTGAGTTGTGGACCTCATGGGAGGTTCTTCAATACACCTAAAGTGTTTTTCAAAAATCTTAGTGCCTCGTATTAAGTCTTGTGTAAGTTTGGAGATCTAGTTGGTAACTTTTTGTTTATCAGTATTTTGGCGCCGACTCAGTTGATAAAATATATTGTGGATATTCAAGGAATGTTTATTCAAATATCTTTGTATTTGATCATTATATTTTGGGTCCAAGCTAAGCCGTAGACGACCGTTGTAGATGCGCATTGAATTTTACTTATGATTTGAGCCAACAAGTTGCAAATATTTCTAATCTTTATTGAGCCGACTTGTAGCGATTAAATCCTCAGTCGCAGGTATATATAGATGATCAATTATATCACCTTAATATATGAAGGTATATTCATGTGTGTTGTGAATATCTAAAGAGTGTTAGAGCTATTTCTTGCGTAGTTTCACTTGTGCATAAAGATTTTGTGGTGTGAATCAGAGCAGAGTAGAGCAAAAGTTCTGTATCAATCAAAAAGATAGAAGATCGACATCAGAGCCTAATTGGAACTGTAATCAAGCATTTGTAGATGTTGATCTTTTAGTTCATTTTCTTGGATCTAATCCAAATCTTTGTAAGGCAGTGAGCCTTCCTATTTTGAGTAGTGAGCTCTAGGAAGTGTGCCTGAATGCAATTGCATTCCCATTTTGTAATCTTTCTTTTGGGTATACCCAGATTATATTGTGGATTGGCCATCCACTGTGGTTTTTCCCCTAACAGGGTTTCCACATAAAAATCCTTGTGTTATGGTGTTGTGGTTGCTTTCTTTCTATTTCTGCATATTACTTTTGATTGAATGTTCTATGTGGATTAAAGATCAGAATAATAAAGTTAGTTTTTGCAGAACACTGATTCAGCCCCCCTCTCAGTGTTGCTTGTTTCCAACATATCCATACTTAGACCAAAGGGTTTGAAATTTTGAAAAGAATTTGTTGATGTTTTTTTTGAATTGTTTTGGAATCAAGCAAAGTATTAAACTAACTCACAATAATTTTCCATTCTAGGTTCAAATGATACTACTTGTTGAATCCCCACTTGGATTTCTCCAAACACTAAGACAATGTGAACAACTAGAGATTTGGTGGCACTGGCTCCCCTTTACACAACACACACTTCTTAGGACCACTGAATCTCAAATCTTAAAGATTCGAAGATGCTAATGATTTTCCTATTTCAACAATGAATAGTAAAATGTGGAGTGGCTTTAGAACAACCATTCCTACACAACAAGAATAACGGTTTTTGGCTTCTAAACAATTGGTTCTTAGTAAGGAATTTCATTCAAGGTGACCATACATGCAACAATATTAGCTCAAGATTATTTCAATCAATTAGCCTCCCAATACCTTCCTAAGAAGGGATTTTGATGTGTCACGTGGACACTAGGGGTGGAACTTTTCGATATTACACATCCACACCTGTTGTTTATGACTTTTGTCGCAAACACATTTTTTTATACAATGGTTTGAAAGAGCTTGGCTTTAGCTTGTTATCGATTGGTTCATTCCCACCTTTCGAAGCGGGGTGTCAAGCCCTCTAAAGATATACAAAATCAAGGAAGTGCATTTGTTTTTTGATCTCCCAAATCGCATGAAGCAAGGAGAGAGCACATAAAATGTATTTTCCTCACACTAGCATGGGTTTCATTTTAATCCAAATCAAAATATGTGGGTGATTATACAAAATTTTGAAAGAATTCTTTTGACTCTCAAGATCACTGAGTGGCACGAGAGAAGAGCATACAATTTCAATGACCAAAATGTAAATCACAAGACATGGAAAACACTCATTAATTTTAACCCTCAAAGTAAAGGTACGTTTATTTTAAGCACCAAATGAAGTTTTAAGTTGTATTGTTCAATTTTAAACCCAAAGTAGTTGTGGAAATGTAAAAAGTATCCCTTCTACATTTCCTTGCTTGTTTGGGACCTCCTTGTAAACTAAGCTTAATGGTGCCTTGGTGTAGTGTTGTAATGTGTTTAACACATTCACATTAGGTCTTGGGCCCTTGTGAACTAATGAACATAATGGTACCTTGCTAAAGTGTTGTGAAGTGTTGTAACACACTTTCACACTTTTCTAAGGTTTTATCTATTAAATGAGCCTAATAAACCTCTTTTTAACCTTAATCCTACCTTATTTGAAGTGTTGTAACACACTTTCACACTTTTCTATGGTTTTCATTAATAATTGGGATTTATTATGCTTTAATTAGCCTTATTTTGCATCTACAAGCCTCATTTAAAGTATCTTTTTGAGGATAATCTTGACACAAATCATTACCCAATCATAATTCAGGTGTTTTCAGCTTGTGTGGTGCAAATTTAGTGATCTAGGACTCATTCGCCACCTTGGAAAAATGAGTCCCACCTAGATCTTTTGGTCCCAAACCTTGTTTCACACCTTCCTAAGTATTTTTTAAAATGGTCCCAAAAATCATGCCTCATGGGACTCATTCGCCACCTTGGGCGAATGAGTCCCGTTTGGCCCAAAATCAAAATTAATTCAAATTTTTGGTGGGATTTTATTCTCCTAGATCTGATGTCGGCTTGTACTATTGTAATTTTGGGAATTCTTGCATAATTAAGTATAAATACAAGTTTCTTTCACTCATTTTAACCCCAATAATTCAAGTAGTCATCCTTATAGCAATTTTGAGTTCACAAGTGCATTCAAGTGTTTACAAGAGCATTCAAGAGCATTTAAGGGTAGACTATTGAAAGCATTTTAGAGTATTATTCAAGCATCAAACATCATGTCAAAGACTTCATGCATCATGTTTGTTTTGGAGCTAACAATTGTGATGTATGGTCATATGATTTAGGCTAGCATCTCATTCAAGATCTATCACCTTCAAGAAAGAGTCAAGATCTACATCCATTGGAGCCATTGCATACATGTTTGCAAAACCTTATTGCTAGGGATTACTAAGTTGCAACATCAAATTTTGTTCATTCATCATTCTCCATTCCTATTTCATTTCATTTCAAGATTTGATTACCAAAATGGGGTTTGACCAAGGAAAACCCCTATCCACTAACAAAACAACATTTTCCCCTCTATTCAGTGTGTGATTTATAGGTTTAGATTGAAGAAACATTGAAGAGAAAGATTGGAGAAAGTTGTCAAAATGCATAAATTTGTCAAAGTTTTCATTGAGCATTGGAGAGAACCTATAGGTTGATTTACAGAGATTTGGATTCAGAGACTTGAATATGTAGATTGAGTAGAATGAGAATAGTAGATTCAGATTAAAAAAATTCAAAAAACCCTAACTGGATTGATTTGCCACTTCTAGTGAATGAGTCCCAGTTTTGGTCAAAACTTATATTTTTGTAGATTCGAATACCCATTTTCTAGATTCTTGTTCCCGCATAGAAACCTAGATTTTGTTCTGATTCACCCAACTTGGTGAATGAGTCCCACATAGAATTAAAGGTAGAATTTCTAGCATATTGTACCTCCTTCTAGCCATCTCCAAATTTGTGGGTGCACACAATTCATCTTACGGTTTGTTATTATGCTTTATTTTCATTTCTAGGTCATCTAGTTAAATTTTACATTGAATTATGGTTTATTGTTACATCTTGCATTACATTTGTATTTCCAAGTCTTAAGTTGGTGGTGAACCCCTCATTAGCTTATAATCAGCCTCTGGGAAAACCCTAATCCAAGATCTCTTTCTCTTTTGCATTGAGATATCTAGAGTTACCCTTGAATGGAATAGTTTAAAGTGCGCATGCTCTATGTCCTAAACCATATGATAGCACTCTTCCCCCATTTTCAGCAGTTTTGGTAGCATAATGGAGTAAGGGTTCATTTCAATCCCATTTGAGCATTCATTTTAAAACCCAATTGAAAGCTAGTGTGGTCCTAAAGCATAAAATGAAAAGCATGATAAATGGGTTATAATTGCCCCAAAAGAGTTGAAACACTTGTTATAATTATAAGATTTAAAGACACAAATGCTTCTTCAATTTTAATTTTATCATCCAACTTGCAAAACCTAGTTAGCCTAAAAACTAGAACAAAGAGTCAAAGACATGTTAGTGATCAGATGAAGTAAAAAAAATAAAGCACATGCTAAAAATCACATTTTTCTTGCTTACCAAACAAAAGCATTGCTATTTATGATAGTGTCACCATAAATCAAATGAGCGTTTCCCTGGTGAAAATTAGCGACGCTCTGTAAAAGGATAGTGATGGTGATAGGATCGCTATTTGTTAGCATAACCATTTGTAAATCTTCAATACCTCTAAAAGGTATTAGCGTTGATGTTTATTTTAAACAACACCAGTCTATTAATTAGGTGTCACTATATCAGATGGAAATAGCATTTCTCTATGGCGATACCTTATAAAGGAGTCTCTGAAATCTCCTGGACCGTCGTTGTATCTACAAAAACTAGAAAATGGACTTCGAGAGAAAAAATCATTTGTGATCGGTTAAGTCCTCCTTCTATTTCCAAAATGTGATTGACAGATTAGTATGAGTTGACTACAACTGATCCATGAGGATATGAAGCATATTCATGCCACTAATTGTCAATCCAATATAGATCATTCAAATTAAAACTAGACTAAGAATCCATTAAAACTTAACATACTAAAATATGAAAGCTTCAAAACACCTATTCTAATCCATTGAAACTTATCCTCTTGGGGGAGTGGTGTTGTGTTGATGTGGAATGATGACCCTTTCCAAATCCCTTGGATAATGAGCTTGTTTCAATCATTTTTATTAAAGAAAACTGATGAAACCATTGTGAGATGTGTGAAGAAACATGATTTAAATGCTAAACAAACATGATGCAAGCTATTTTAACATGATTTATGCAAAATGATCAAGATGTATGAGTGCAAAGCTAATCTAAATGGATTATAAGCTAAAAATATTGAAACTCTAATTAATAAACAAGCTACATGAATGCATCTATGTGACCATGGAAGCCATTAATGGAAGCTAAGATAATTAATGCAAGTAATTAAGCTAAAATGATACTAAATAAATGCTAAATATGAGTGTGAGTGTGAATGATTTCAACATCATGAGTTTTCTCTGAGAAAAGATGGATCCATTTGCCTCCAGATAGTGACCTATTTATAAGAAAGAAAATAAGAAATGAAGGGTTGAGATAAAAAATATTATTCAACAGTCAAGGATGGAGGAAGTTTGAGGCATGGATCATGGATTCTATCAACGGATGAGAATCAATCATGAGATTTAATCAAGGGTTCACCTATATCCAAACAAACACACTTTTAACTTGCACAAGAAGTCATAAGTTAACTTACACAAGAATTCAAGTTTGTTACAAAAAAGGAATATTCCCCTTTCTAAAATGAGTGAGGAGAGAGAATATTCTTTGGAATATTCTCATGGGTGAAGGAAAAATAGATATTTAGCAAATTAAAACAAAGTTTAATTGTGCAAAAGGTGGAAGGGATATTCCATGGGAATATTCCTTTTGGAGGAATGTGCAAAGGAGGAATATTCCCTTGGAATATTCCTTTTCAAGTGGAGGGAATTAGATTTATTAGTAATTAAATAATTAAAACAATGTTAATTATGCAATTTTAGAAGAATTAGATGATATTCATTAAATAAAGTGATTTAGTTAAATAACTTAAGGTTATTTAATTAAATAAGAAGATTTTAGGGATTAAATTAAATAATTCAATTTAATTAATTTAATGAGATGAAATGTTAGCATGGAAAGGGGTGAATTAACTCAATTAGATTAATTAGGTTAAAAGATGCAAATGGTGCAATTAATTAAATAGCTAGGAAAATTTAATTAATTAAATTAAAAAGGGATGGGTTTTAGGAGGAAATGATGTTAGTATACTTGATTCGAGTGCATGATATCATTTAGGACATTTTTAAGTGTCTACAAGAACAATCTGAACCATGCAACAATGAGTCAACACAATGGAAATAACACAACTTGATATGTGAACATGAAATATCATTGAATGGATGAACATACATGCAACATATGCCTCTTGGGTGAATTATATCAAGCTCACAAGCCTGCCACAAAGGCTTTAATAATACAACTAGCCAACATGCCTTATTACATGCCCCTGAAGGGATTTTGTATGAAATGAAAAGAATCTAAAACATCTAACTTAGAACTAGTCTAAACTTAATGAAATACAAATGATTACAATGCTTATAAATATTATTCCCGAGCTCCAAAATAGGTCCACATCAGCCACAAGGGTCAATAACTCGATGAATGATTATGTGTGAATTCCAACCTCAAGATATGAAGAATTAACTCAGTGCAAAATTAATTAGCTTATAGATCTCCAAGATAGGTACCAAATAACCAAAGATGCTTGTATGATGTCCACTTAAGCTCCGAACGGTCTATGATAGGTCCGTAATAATAATTTTGGACCAAGTCAACCCCAAATGTTCTAGCTAGTAACACAATGAAATTTTGAGAGTGATAATTATCAACAAACAACTATAAATGATGTGAAATTTCAATATGTAATAGATGTTGTTATGTAGATTCTATATCTATCTCCATGAGCTAAGAAACAACAATATGGTACAATGCCGAAAGAACTAATGAAATTGTTATTGAATGCAATGCAAGAAAGAACTATTTTTGGTTGATACATGATTGCTTTACAACCAAGAATGCTCCTGCATCAGACACCCGAGGTTGGGAGAAAATTGAGTCCCTCACTTTCCATGGCTATGAGGAAAACTAAGACAATCCACCTCAGCCTGATAAATCCATGATTAATCTTCCATTAGTCTACCTTTCCACTTCATAAGATACTCTTTGTACTACTTGTTCGGACTAGTGCTTCTTCAAATTCTGGTATCCAAAATGTACTCAATCTCCTCTAGTTTTTGATGAGGTAACTAATCCAAATTTACAAGTTCATCACTACTACCACTTAGATCTACCTTATAAAACTCATATATGTTTGCAAGATTGAAAATAGGTGATACACCTGATCTCTCTAGTAACTCCACTTCATATGCATTTCCAAAATCAAACATCCTAAGTATCTTAAATGGTCCAAACTTCCTCATCTTCAACTTATTGCATGTACCAACTAGAAATCTATCCTTCCTCAAATATGCCATCACTTCATCTCTAACAACAAATTCCTTATGTCTCTAGTGCTCATCTTCCTTCTCCTTATATTGATTTTTCATGTCTTCCAAATGCTTCTGACCCTGATTATGCAATGCCCTCATGTAATATGTGAATTATTCTACTTCTAAATTCCTTTTGTTCTCCATATTGATGTCCATTGACTTTGCAAATCCTCTAGGACTTACTTCAATGACAATCTGAAATGGTTTCTTTCTTGTGCTCTAGTTCACTAAATTATTGTACACAAACTCTGCCTATGGTAAAACTATATCCCAACTTCCTACCTTATCTCTAACCAACCATCTCAACAAGTTACCCAAAATTCTATTCACTACCTATGTCCATTCGTATGTGGAGGATATGCTAAACTAAACCTCAAATATGTCTTCATCTTCTTCCATAATGTCTCCCAAAAATATCTAATGAATTTGGTGTCTTTGTATAAAATTATGCTCTTAGGTAGTCCATGCAATCTCATAATATCTTTGAAAGATAAGTCAGCAACATACACAACATAATTAGTCTTCTTACAAGGAATAAAATGTGCCAATTTAGAAAATATATCCATTGCTACCATAATAGAATCATAACCTCTTTGTGTTCTTGGAAATCCCAAAATGGAATCCATGTTGATATCTTCCCTAGGTCTCTTCGGTACTATCAAAGGCTTATACAATCTCGTATTTTGACTACTCGCTTTTGTAACTTGAAAAATTATGCAACTTTGAACATACTTCCTTACATCCTTATACATCCATGACCAAAAATAATGTTCACTTACCAAAGTAACATTCTTATCCACTCCAAAATGTCCTGCTAATCCTCCACTATGATTTTCCTTGATCACATTCTCCCTCATTGAACTCTTCAGCACAAACAACTAATTTCCCTTGAATAATATACCTTATTCAATAGAATAATCCAACCATTAGATTAAATTTACTACTAATAGTTCTTTACATTCTCTCCATGCTTCCCCAAAATCTGCATCATCTTCATACATCTATTTTTGTTCTTCAAATCCCAATACTTGCACTCTCGTCTCTATCAAAAAATTTCTCCTTCTACTCAATGCATTTGCAACTTTGTTTGACTTTCCACTCCTATGCTTCAACACAAATTTATAACTCTATAAGAACTGAACCCATCTCATATGTCTCTGATTCAACTTTCGTTGACTATTTAGATACTGCAAAGCTTGATGATCTATATACAATACAAACTCCTTAGGCAACAAATAATGTCTTCACTTCTTCAAGGCTTGAATTATGGCATATAATTCTTGATCATAAAATGAATATATTCTTATGGCATCATTCAAATTCTCACTAAAAAAGCTATGGGTCTTCCTTCTTGACTTAATACCACTCCAATTGCATTCCCACTTGCAACATAGACTACTTGAAATACTTTATCAAAATCTTGTAATGCTAAGACTAGATATTATGTCACCTTTTGCTTCAATAGTTCAAAACTATTTTGTGCTTCAAATGTCCACTTGAAATCCTTCTTATCTCCTCTCATTGTCTCTATCATGGGGTTACAAACACTACTGAAAAATTCTAATGAAATTTCAGTAGAAACTTGCCAATCCATGGAATGATCACACCTCTCCAATTTTTATTGATGTAGGCTAGTCTAAAATTTCTTTCACTTTCTCTAGATACATCTTCAATCCTTCAATAGAAATAAAAAATCAAATGTATATCAACTCTTTCTTCATGAAACTACACTTCTTGACATTAATCAACAATTTCTCTTCTCTCAACCTCTGCAATACTTGTCGAATATCCCACAAATGTTCTTCTCTAGTCGTACTAAAAATCAAAATATCATCCAAGTAAAGAATGAAAAACTTACCCAAGAATTTCTTCAATACCTAATTCATTAATCTCATCAAATTAATTGGTGCATTGGTCAATCCAAAAGGAATCAATAACCACTCATAGAATCCTTCATTTGTTTTAAATGAAGTCTTCCATTCATCTCCTTCTTTGATTATGATCTGATGATATCTACTCTTGAGATCAATCTTTGTAAAATACTTTGCTCCACTCAAAAAATCCATAATGTCATCCATATTTGGCAATGTAAATCTATACTTGACAATGACCTTATTGATTCCCCTTCAATTTATACATATTATCCATTCTCCATCTTTCTTTGGTGCAAGTACAATAGGTACCGCACATGGGCTCAAGCTTTCTCTGATCAATCCTTTCCTCAACAACTCTTGAATCTATTGGTTCAACTTTGTATTCTCTATTGCTGTCATTCTCTGTGGTGCTTTATTTGGAAAAATTTCTCTTGGTATAATATCTATATGATGAATGATACTCTAAATAGTCAATAATCCCTCTGGTATATTCTCTAGCATGATATCTTCATACTTTATAAAAAATTGTGCAACTTCTTTCTACGGTAGATCTTCTCTCTTTATTGTATTTGGAATATTTCCTTTCCATGGAGTCAATGCAAAACACATTCTTTTGTGTCTCAATCCATCTAGCAATTTTCTTCCATGTACCAAAATGTTGAAAATATTATCATTGATGCCAGTGGAGATGGTGAAATATGGTCATTGTTGTCAAAGGTGAAATCATGAGCAGTGTCAATCATGCAAATGGAAAGAAAACTCAATCATGGTGCATTGGATTGAAGTGTTATAATTATTTTTTAACTTACTATAATTGGTTGTTGGACATCTTAAGTTACAACTTATGTCATTGAAGTCATGAGGGTGACTAGCCCCTCTGCCCAACGCTCAAGGTTGCACATATCCAATGGGTCGAGGATACAGTTCAATATCAACGAGGCTTTCCCTAGAGTCTCTCAATAGCCCGATGGTCATCCCATTTGTGGGACACTAGTTTTTCACCATGAGTCAATTTGGTGTCTCTCTGATGGCCTAATGATCATTTTATCAGTGAGACATTGGTGTATCGGTAGGAGTCTAGGAGGACTCTCTGATAGAGTGATGAGAAGGTAGCAATCAATATGGAACCTAGTCATAATAACATGGGTGATAGTGATGGGTGATAGTGATGACGTAGATAACACATGGAATGATGGGATTGAATAAATGGTAATCCACATCCTTGCTATGGATTACGATGCAGTGAGATGGATATAAGGTGGAAAGGTGACATCATCAAGGGTCTTCTCGGTGATACAATATGATATCGCTAGGACTATGAAGCCTGTCTCTCTGATATGATGATGTAAGAATGCAATGCCGATGGTGGGCTCAGTAAGGTAAGGATGGCATGTATATGGAAGGAAAATGGAATGTTCACACATGGAAACCTATTATTCAATGATTTTGCATCCTTGTTGCAAAATTAGTATTCATTCAAACGTTGTGATTGACAATGGCGGGTCAAGGCATAACCCTAGTCGATGAACAAAAGTAAAATGACACAATGAGGGCATGAGTTCATGGCATGAGAAGGAACAAGTGTTGGAATGATTACATATGTAATGGAAATAACTGCAAATCAAAACTGACCCAATGGCGAAATGAATGGCGCAAATTCTCATAGTTAACAAGGGATGAGATAGATCCAAGGAAGTGGATGATTGAATATAATTTGGTGCATAGATTATCAGGTGAATATATATCCAGCCAAAATTTTGTAAGCTATTGGATGATGATGTCGAATCTAAGGAAAAGGAAGATACATAGGTTGAATTTGAATTCACTACATAGAAAAATTGTAATATGGTATGCAAACCCTAGAGATAGCTTTCCAAAATGAAATTGGTTTAGGTTTGAATTCCAATTAGGGTTACAGGGTAATTCGTGTTGCTTCTCAATGAAGAAATAAATTTATATAAATATAATCATTTAGAAATATGAATAGGTTAGTCAAGTGAGTGAAGAGAATAATAGTTTATGAATAAAGTGAGTTATTGTATCAATGTGTCAAAATATTAAGGAGTATTTGAAGCTGTTTGCAGTGGTGTGAGAGTGAACAGAGAGAGAAGTGTAATGTACTGAATTGATGCATTATAAGTTTTGCATAGCTAATTATAAGCATTCTTGAAAGTGTAAATATTTAGAGGTTGTAGCCTCATTGTACTAAGTGGTAGCTTAGTTTACGTGATTGTAGTCTCCTTGGAGTTGTAGCTCCTAAAACAGGGTGTTGTAGCATACTTAAAGTTGTAGCTTCTAAAAATAGGGAGTTAAAGCTTCCTTAGAGTTGTAGCTCTTAAAACTATAATTGGACTTCATTGGTTGTGAGGCTAGATTAGGATAGTAGAACCTACCAAGATTTATCATCGTGGTTTTTCCCATCATGGGTTTTCCATGTACATCTAGTGTTATGAGTTGTTGTTTCATGTGCTTGTGATTGTTATATTGGTTTATATTTTAATCTGCACATCTAAGTTGTAAGGTTGAATCTGCAAATAGGTTTTTAGGTTTAAAAGTTTTAATATCGACCGATTCACTTGCCTTCTTAGTAGATCATTATCTTCTAACAATTGGTATCAGAGCCCTAGGTTCCATAGGAGAAGCTTAATCAACTCAGGTAGATCTTGAAGAAGTGAACTCAGTGGCAAGTCAAGAAGGTTCATGCAAGCCATCGAGATTTGATGGAACAAACTGTGCCAACTAGAGCTCATTGATGAAAGGATATTTAGGATCTCTTAGGCTTGATGTTTGGACTCTATTCAAGAACAAGTATACTATTCTTGCTACTACTCCTACTGATGTTGTAGGAAAGAGGGATTATGACAATAATGAGAAAGCTTGGTTTTCCATAATGAACAATTTGTCTGATTTGGTGCATAGCAAGGTCTTGCATTGTGAAACAACTTATGATGTTTGGGGAAAAATAAATAAGATCTATGAAGGAGACACCATAGTGAAGTTGGAAAAGCTACAAGTTTTGAGAGCTAAATTTGAAAGTTTGTAGATGACTGAAGAAGAGAAAATTGCAAACTATCTTCTAAGAGTTGATGATATAGTAAATTCCATTAGAGGATATGGTGTTGAAGTAAAGGAAGATGTTGTTGCATTGAAATTTATGAGGTCTATCAAACTAAATATGATTCCAAAATTCATGCTATTGAAGAAGGAAGAGAAGTTAATAAACTCAATCTAGATGAGCTACATGGTATATTTACCGCCTATGAGATGAGAATGTTTGGTGCCAAATCTCTAGGAGATAAGTTGCATTTAAGATAACTGAGAAAGAAAAGGATAAGATAGAAAAGAAGGAAAAATATGCAATCACTACTTCAGATAATGAAGAAACTGATGAGGAAGAAGCAAACTTCATAAGAAGATTGAGGAGAGGATCCAGAAAATATAAAGGTAAGCTGCCCTTCAAGTGTTTTAATTATGGTAGAATAGGTCACTTTTCTTCTAAATTTCCATATGATAAAGAGGACAACTCCAAGAAAGAAGGAGATAGCAAAAAGAAGAAAACATTCTATCCTAAAAAGAGGAATTTTGGAAAGAATAAGAAGAGCCTATGCATTCAAGAAGAAAGTGATGCATTTGATGCTAGTGATAGTTCAAATGTGAATTAGAATTGTGCTCTATTTATGAGAGGAGTTGAAAGAGAATTTTTCTTCATGGCCAATGTAACTCAAGATCAAAAGAAAGAACGAGTTAAGGGCTCACATGAATAAGAAGAGGATGCAGTTGCTGATCTTGAGGGAGAATTAATTAGTGCTCTTGAAGATATTTATGAGTTAAGAGACAAATATGATGATCTTAAGAAAGAAAATAAGAAATTGAAAAAGAATGCTCAAAAGGAGATTGAAAAATTAACACAAGAACTTGAGGAATCCAATCAGTTGGTAGTGAATCTGAAACTTTAGGTTGAAGAAGCTAAAAGAGGTGAAGAAGTATTGAAGTCCAAACTAGAATCTGAAATGGAGAGATGCTCAAAGCTAGAAGCAAAAATAGTCACCTTAAGAAAAGAATTGGAGAAAGCTAAGGAGCAGGTCAATAAGGGCCTGAAATTAAAAGGTTTTATTGATATTCTTGATGAATTGTTGAGTACACAAAGCCAACTAACAAGGAGAAATCAGGTTTAGGACTTGAGAAAGGAAAGAATTATTTTCTTGATTCCTCTGCAAAGCTCTATGAAAGATTTAGAGCAGAAGAAAAATCAATCCTCAGTGGAGAAAAATTAGACAAAGGAGAAGCATCTAAAGATGAAAAGAAGTCAACTATAGCTGAGAAATGTGTTAAAGAGAAGGAACTCATTAAAGACAAGACAATTAATAGGAAAATTCTTGATCAACAAAAGAAGAAGCAAAATACTAAGAGAACAAACAATGATGGTTTCACAAGAGTACATTATCCAAGGAGACCTAGACAAAGAAGATATTCTCATCCAATCAAAGGAAACACCATGACTAGGTACTCATCATATTTTAATGGCTACTGCTATACTTGTAATGATTTTGGTCACAGGGATAGAGATTGTAAAGTAATTCCAAGGAGAAATAAAAAATTTATAAGTAAAACTTTCATTTTCTCCTTTGGTTTTTATGAATGTAGTCTATTTCAATTGCAATGATTTTGGTGATATAGCCAAAAAATGTAGAGAAAAACTTGTAAGACCAAATGCACATTCTAAGAAAAAGAAAAACACAACTCCCAAAGTTGAAAAGGAAATTTAAGCTTCTGAGCAAAAGGAAGAGAAAGATGTAAATATACCTAAGAAGGTATGGAAGGAGAAAGGGAAGAATCCTACTCAATTGATGATTTCCCAAACAACATTGCATGCAAAGGAACAAGATCTATGGATAATTGATAGTTTTTGCTCCAAGCATATGACTAGTGATAAAAGAAAATTTATTGAACTTAAAATGAGAAAAGGAGGATTGGTGAGTTTAGGTGATAACATTGCTGTCAAGATTCGTGGTAATGGAATTCTGAGCATAGATGGAAAGAAAAAAACTAAAGATGTGCTTTATATAGAAGGTATGAAACATAATCTTCTTAGTGTCAACCAAATGTGTGATAATGGATACAAATTCTTATTTAATTATGAAGGCTACAAGATAAAATGAATGGTAAAAAAATTGCTCAAAGTGAGGATTAACAGTAATCTATACAATTTCAATGATGTACAAGGATAAACATGTCTAATTATTCAAGCAGATGAGAGTTGGATATGGAATAGAATACTAGGACATGTAATCTTTGAAAATTTGGTAAAGATAAGTTTAAAATTTCTAGTAAGGAATATACCTAATATTGCAAAGCCTGAAAATACAATCCACCAAGGATGCCAACAGGGAAACAAAACAAAGTTTAAGTTTCCTACAAAATATTATTCAACTACAAAGCTCTTGGAGAAAATTCATACTGATTTTTGTGGTCCTACAAGGACAAGAGGGCTGCTTGGTGAGAGATACATTATGTTTCTAATTGATGGCTATACTAGAATGGAATGGGTCACATTTCTAAAGGAAAAAGCAGAAGTGTTTGAGAAGTTCAAACTTTTCATAAAGTTTTTAGAAAAGGAGATTGGAAAGAAAATTAAATGTCTCGGGTTAGATAGAGGTAGATAATTTACATCAGGTGAATTTAAGGAGTATTGTGAAGATCATGGGATCAAACAACGATATTCAACCCCAAGAACTCCACAACAAAATGGAGTGGTGGAATGAAGAAACAAAATTATGAAAGATATGGCTAGAGAAATGTTAAATGAGGCCAATATACGAGATACTTTTTGGAAGGAAGCTCTACAAATTGTAGTACACATTTAGAATAGAGCACTTATAAGACCGAATAGTGGAAAGAATTCATATGAATTATGGTTTGGAAGGACTGGAAGGCTTGCATCTGTCAAGCATTTTAAGCTATTTGGTAGCGAGTGCTACATTAAGTGTGAAGATGATAACTTGGGAAGCTTTGATTCAAGGTGTGATGAAGGGATATTCATAGGATATTCAAATCAAAGCAAAGCCTACAAATGTTATAATAATAGACTGCACAAGATTGTGGAGAGTATAAATGTCTAGGTGGATGAAAATGCAAATCAGGGTAAGTCTAGCAGGAACAACCTTGAAATTGAGTCAGAAGAAGATGACATAGGTGTAACAATTGAAGAACAACATGAAGAACAAATTGAAGAAGTGATTGAATAAGCCCCTACAAAATATGTGCAAAAAGATCATCCTGCAAACTAGATAATTGTTGACAAGAATGAAGGTGTTCGAACTAGAAGAAGACTTGCAAAGGACAAGGAACAAGTGAATTTTTCTCTCTTATCCAAGATTGAACCAAAAATCTTTGATGAGGCTAGTCAATATGAGACTTGGATAAAGACAATGGAAGAGGAACTTAATAAATTTGAAAAGAATAAAATGTGGGAATTGGTTCCTAGACCTTCAAGTAAGAATTTAATTAGCACCAAATGGGTATTAAAAAATAAGTTGAATGAAGATGGAGCTATGGTTAGAAACAAAAAAAGGTTAGTGTGCAAAGTATATGCACAAGTAGAAGGGATTGATATTGAAGAAAAAAATTCCCCTATTGCAAGGTTATAAGCAATAAGAATATTCCTTGCTTTCTTAGTCTACAAAGGATTTAAATTCTATCAATGGATGTCAAATCTGCATTCTTGAATGGAAACCTAGAAGAGGAAGTATACATTGAACAACCAAAACGCTTTCAGCTGTCAGAAGATGATGGTTATGTCTACAGATTGAGTAAAGCATTGTATGGTCTAAAGCAAGCACCAAGGGAATGGTATTCAAGACTGTATCAATATCTACAACAACAATGATTCAAGAAAGGTTGTGTTGATAGCAATATGCATCTCAAATATGAAGGTAAGAAGATGATCATTATTGTAGTATATGTAGATGATATTATATTTGGTGGTAGCAGTGATATAATGTGTAAAATATTTTCTACAAACATGCAAGATGCGTTTGAAATGTCCATGCTAGGGGAACTTAGATTTTTTCTTGGTTTACAAATTACACAAATTGATAAAGGAATATTCATATCACAAACCAAGTATGCAAAAGAAATTATTAAGAAGTTTTCCATGGAGGATTGTAGACCAGTTAGTACTCCCATGATTACTGGTTGCAAGCTGAGAAAATTAGATGAGTCACTCTATGCAAATCAGACTCTATTTAGATCAATGATTGGAAGTCTGCTATATTTAATTGCATCTAGGCTAGATATAATGAAAGAAGTTTGTATGGTAGCAAAGTTTTAGGTTTCCCCAAAGGAATCTCATGTCAATGCAGTGAAAAGGATTCTTAAATACATCAAAAGTATTATTGATTATGGGTTGTGGTACCCCAAGTGCAATGATTTCTCACTAACAGTGTATACAAATGTAGATTGGGCAAGAAATGTGGATGACAGGAAGAGTACTAGTGGTGGAGCATTTTTCTTGGGAAACAAATTAGTTTCCTGGATGAGAAAAAGGCAAGTCTCTCACTCTTTCTACCGTAGAAGCTGAATAGGTTGTAGTAGCTGCACAGTGTACTCAAGTCTTATGGATGAAGCATATATTAAAAGATATCAAAGTGGAATACAAAGAGCCTATTTCTATTATTTTTGATAATTCAAGTGCCATCAACATCTCAAAGAATCCAGTGATGCATTCTAGAACAAAGCACATATCAATTAAGTATCACTTCATTAGAGAGAAGGTTGCAGATAGGGAAGTCAGCATTGAGTATGTTCCTACCAAGGAACAAGTGGTTGATGTGTTTATAAAGCCTCTTCCTACAGAGAAATTTGAATACTTGAGGTAGAAGTTGGGAGTAGCTTCTCCCACCTCATATCACTAAACACTAGTGATATGGCATATATCTAGGGGGAGCTTCATTGATCATTTACTTAACCATAGTTAAGAATAGTTTGATCAAGTCATGTAAAATCTTGTTTTACAATTTCTAACGACTTGATGGTTGCAAAGTTTGTCAAAATTGGAGAATTTCCTTAAAGGGAGTGTACCCTTTGCCATTTATGTCAAAGGGGGAGAAATATGATGCAAAATATAAGCATGCTGAGAAGAGAAGAGATGTATCTCATAGGGTGAGTTGTTGAGTTGCTATAGTGTGACTAATCAAATTGGTGTAGAGCTTCAGTAATATTGGTGTAGAGCTTCAATGGTACCTATTTGTGTAGCTAGATTTTTTCCATCAATGAAAAAGGGGGATATTGTTGAAAATTTTGTCATTGATGTCAATGGAGATGGAAAAATATGGTCATTGATGTCAAAGGTGAAATCATGAGCAGTGTCAATCATGCAAATGCAAAGAAAACTCAGTCATGGTGCATCATATTGAAGTGTTATATTTCTTTGTTGACTTGCTAAAACCAGTCATAGGACACCTTAAGTGGCAACTATGTCATTGAATTCATGAAGGTGACCGACCACTCTGCCTAGTGCTCAAGGTTTCACATATATAGCGGGTTGAGGAGACAGTTCAATATCGGCGGGACTCGCCCTAGAGTCTCTCTGATAGCTTGATGGTCATCCCATCATTGGGACACTAGTTTTTTGGCAGGAGTCAAGTTGGTGTCCCTCTAATGGCCTAATGATCATTTTATCAGTGAGACATTGGTGCATTGGTAGGAGTCTAAGAGGACTATCTCCGATAGAGCATTGAGAAGGTAGTGTTTAGTGTGGGACCTGTACCATAGAAAAAAGGACCTCTTGCTTGACATGAGAACAATTCATGATAACTTGGACTTAATAAGGCCTTGATTCAAGTGTTATGAGGAATTTTATGCATCCACACTAGGTCTTGGACCCTTGCAAATTCAATAACATGCTTTTATTGATTTCTTGTAAAGGTGTTGTAAAGAGTTGTAACATACTTTCACACTTTTCTAGACTTAATAAACACATCTCCCCCTAATTCAACATTATAAAATGTACATTTAAATGCATCTTCACATCAATCTAGAAGGCTTGTAAAATAAAATTAATGTTAAACTAGTGTTGTAATGTGTCTTGCACATTCACATTCGGGTATGTGCAAGATCATCATGGAAAAAATAGGCCCATAAGTGGCAAAAAATTTAGAAAAATCAAAGTTAGGAAACTTGACGTAGAAATTTGAATAAGTTATCTAATTATTTCAAAAATATGTAAGAATAGAATTTGTAGAAAATTGAATGTAGTTTCTAAACTACTAGGTTTTTTTTTTTTTTTAAATCTATTTGGTGAAAATTTGAAATTTCAATGTAGTAGTATTTAAATTTCAGGAAAAAATAAGTAGGTGTTTCTGACCACTCTAACCACAATAAAATGATAATATTTTTTTATAAGATTTTAGATATAAATAGAGGACTCATGTCCCAATGTGATGCATATTTTTTTGTAATTTTTTTCCAACTAAATAATTAATTATGAATTTTTTATTACAACTTTTAAAAAATATAATAAACTCGCATGACTGACCACCTTAACTTGATAAAAACTTCATGAAATTCAATTTTTCTTTTTTTAATCCTATAGTATGTGAAGCATAGAATGTGACCCATGTTTTGGATTCAAAAAAATGTGATACCGTTTGAAAGCTATAGATGTTTTTCAATCAGCCTATCAATTAGGGCTTTAGTCGTAATTTGAATAGAAAATAAATAATAATTACTTATTAAATTTAAAGTAAAGCATAATTTATATTGGTGGAAATCTGAGAATCTCCTTTAAAAACCCTTTTCGCTTCATCAATTTTGGGTTAAAAAAAATTCATAAGCCACATACCCATCATATTGCCACTTTTTGGCCCATCATGATCCTGCACATACCCATTCATTCTTGTGCCTTCATAGGCTATGTCGACCTCATTTTAGTGTTGTAAAGTGTATTTAATCACACTTTCACATTGAATTCTATGTTCCAAGCCCTAATTGACCTTTACATCATATCTAATAGGCCCATATCAACCCATATTGTACATCTTGAGGCTTAAATTGATCAAAGAACCAACAAAGTTGCAATGTAAACCTTATTTCCTTATCTACTGGTATCTTAGCTGTCAAAATGGCCCCTGTGAGACCCATTCACCATCCATGGTGAATAAGTCCCATCTAGGTGGGACCCATTTTCCATGGGTAGCGAATAAGTCCCATTTGGCCCAATTTTGACCTTTGAGTGGGAAAAAAAGTGAAATTTAAGTTTAATCTTACTTCATGTTGGCCTCTAATGAGGTATTAATGGGTAAAATGGGTGAATTTCCTATAAAATAAAATCTCTAAACCATAATTCATAACAATTCATTCATTCTTCATTATTCATCCTTCATTCTTCCATCTCAAGTCAAGCAAATTAGGGTTATATCACTTCAAGTCACCAAGATATCAATTTTCAGACATTCAAGGGAAGATTCTTCATGTTTTGTTGTAAAAATCCAAGATAAAACATCATGGAAGGGTAATCAACTCCATTATTGCATGTTTCATTCCATTCTTTCATCGTTTTGGTTTAATTACCTAAAAGGGGTTTGACCAAGGAAAACCCCCATGCCCTAACATTCAACATTTCACTTGTATTGTGTGTTTGCAGATTTAGGACTCTTGGAAGCTTGGAAATCATTGAAGATCAAGTTGCAAGGTTGCTCAAGTCTTCTCTTCATTCAACAAGTCAAAATATCAACAAAAAATCACTTTCAGGTTTGGAAATCAAAGTGCAGATTGAGAGCTTTGGATTCCACCTTTGAATATTCAAAAATTCAAAAGTGGAATCATTCACCATGGGTGGAAAATGAGTCCTAATTGTAGGTTAATTTTGAGTTTTTTGCAATTTTAGATACCATTTTGTTTGAAACAGGTTCCAGCTCAGTGTTCTAGAACTGGGACTGATTCACCTAGAATGGCGAATGAGTCCCTCTAGGCCTTAAAATCAACATCAACAGCATTCTAGAAGCCATTTCCAATCTCCTTCCATATCTTAGATGCACACTTTTAGTTTCGTCAAGTTATATTAAAATTTGCATTCATTTCTAGGTGTCTTTGGATTACACAATGTGTTGTCAAACAAGTTGTTTTCCTTTAGTTTCCATTCATTAATCAAACAATCTTATTAGTTTCTTTCTTTCAAAACTACATCTAGGTACATTGCATCCATATTCCATCCATATCGCATTAATCTTTGAATGTAACATGAGCATTTTGGCCCTTCTTTCTCCTTTTAGGTGAAAAACCCTAGAAGTGCTAGAAAGACCTTGGATGCCAAAATCTATGGTACAAGACCTAGTCATAATGATGTGGATAACAGTGATGATGAAGATAACACATGGAATGATAGGATTGAATAAACATTAATCCACATCCTTGTTGTGGATTACGATGCATTGAAATGGCTATAAGGTGGACATGTGACATCATCAAGGGTCTTCATCGGTGAGACAATATGATATCGCCAGGACTATGAATCTTGTCCCTCTGATATGGCGAAGGAAGAATTCAATGTCAATGGTGGGCTCGATAAGGTAAGGATGATGTGTATATGGAAGGTGAATTGAACATTGACACATGGAAATCTATTATTCGATGATTTTCCATCCTTGTTGCAAAATTAGTATTTATTCAAATGTTGTGATCGATAATGGAGGGTCAAGGCATAACCCTAGTTGATGAAAAAAAGTAAAATGACACAATGAGGGAATATTTTCATGGCACGAGAAGCCACAAGTGCTGGAACGATTACATATGTAATGGACATAACTGCAAATCAAAATCGATCCAATGGCGAAATGAATGGCACAAATTCTCATAGTGAACAAGGGATGAGATCGATCCAAGGAAGTGGATGATTGAATATAATCTGGTGTGCAGATTATTAGGTGAATATCTAGCCAAGATTTTGTGAGCTATTGGATGACGATGCTGAATCTAAGGAAAAGGAAGATACACAAGTTGAATTTGAATTCACTACACAAAAATATGGTAATATGGCATGCAAACCCTAGAGATAGCCTGCCAAAATAAAATTGGTTCTAGTTTGAATTCCAATTAGGGTTACAGGGTGATTGGTGTTACTTCTCAATGAAGAAAAAAATTGCTATAAATATAATAGTTTAGAAATATGAATAAGTTGGTCAAGTGAGTGAAGAGAATAACAATTTATGAGTAAAGTGAGTTACTATATCAGTGTGTCAATATCAGAATGAGTATTTGAAGTTGTTTGTAGTGGTGTGAGAGTGAACAAAGAGAGAAGGGTAATGTACTAAATTGATGCATTATAGGTTTTGTAGAACTAGTTTTAAGCATACTTGAAAGTGTAAATCTTCAGAGATTGTAGTCTCATTGTACTGAGTGGTAGCTTAGTTTAGGTGATTGTAGTCTCCTTAGAGTTGTAGCTCCTAAAATAGGGTGTTGTAGCATCCTTGAAGTTGTAGCTTATAAAAATAGGGAGTTGAAGCTTCCTTAGAGTTGTAGCTCTTAAAATTGTAATTGGACTTCATTGCTTGTGAGGCTGGATTAGGACAGTAGAACCTAGTAGCTCATTTTTCACCATGGTTTTTCCCATCTTGGGTTTTCCATATTGTACATCTGGTGTTATGAGTTATTGTTTCATGTGCATGGATTGTTTTATTGGTTTATATTTAATTTGCACATCTAAGTTATAAGGTTGAATCTACAAATTGGTTTTCAGGTCTAAAAGTTTTAATATCTACTAATTCATCCCCCCTCTTAGTAGATCATTGTGTTCTAACACAAACATAGTCTAGTAGTGCCACCAAATTTGGTCTTCTCCTTTTCTTACAAAGGTATCAACTTCATTCTTTTTCCAATGGATTTCATATTTTAAGTATTCCTTCTCCCATCATGAATTTCTCTCTTATCATATTGTCATGGTCTCCCTAAAAGTAAATAGCTTGCATCCATAGACATAATATCACACAATACTTCATGCAGGTATATGATCTAATATAAATTTTCACCAAAAATTGTTCATTCACCAATATTTTATGCTCATCTTGAATCCATGCTATCCTATAAGGGTTTTGATGTTTCAATCTCTTCAAATTCAACTTTGTTAGCATCTCCTTTGAAACTAGATTGTTAGTACTACCACTATCAATGACAACTTTGCATACCTTTCCTCCCAACTTACATGTTGAGAAATTATGTCTTAAACTTACTAGAATATTAAGATGTTTAGGCATCGGCCTTCGGGCTTATCACTTACCAAATGTAGTTGTAAAGTTTTAGAAAAGTTGAAGAGTATCGGCAATCAGAATTTGGAGTTCCGTCATATGCTTTACTAGTGGAGTTTGCAGTATTGGGTATTGAGAAACCCCAAGTCCTGACCCACAAAAGGACCTTTTTCTTCAGTGAATTGCATTGGAAATAACAAGAAGTATCATCAGCGAAATATGTACATATATCAGAGGGAGTCTCTAAGAAATCTCCTTGGCATCCTAATGCAAGGATTGATACCTTCAATTGGTTGAACCATATGTATTCAACTGGACTTTGAGTCATGTCCCCTTGAAATATTGATGGGTAGTTGGGGACTATTGTCAGTAGGAATGGAGAACATCATTAGGACATAAAATGTAGTCCCCTTGATGTGTCGATGGAGTAGAACCATAGTGCATTGTTAAGGTAGGTTCGATCAACATGGAAGGTGATGTCAGTTGTACGATGATGGTGCCATGGATGTTATCTTGGTGGTGGGGACCACGGTTAATGTTATAAACTTCATCGGTGGGGCTTCTGTGTATCATTGGAAGGTGCTAAGTTGTCCCCTTGATAATCTGATGGGAGGCGATAACAACAGTAAGCAACCTGCATATTGAGGTAATGGTAAGAGTTTGGAGGGACATGGTTTTATGTCTCCTCAATATTTCAATATGAGTTTGTTGGAGGCTAAAGGTAATGATGAACGAATTAGATGGTGATATGTGGCATGAAGCTATTAGCTAATTGCACATTGTTGTTTTGAATCAACGTGTTCATTGGATCAATGATTTCAACTTGAAGGCAATAATTGAATTCTCTGATAACCATGTAACTGCTTGTGATATCTCGATGCTTGATTGGTCGATGAGGTGGTGTAATAACAAAAAAGAGTCCCCCTTGGAAGTGGTATAATTTCACCTAACTTTGGAATAATTAATGATAAAGTGGACTTGATATCACCTTGATCTAGTGTTGTGATGAGTTTTACACATCCACATTAGGTTTTCAGCCCTGGGTGAAATCACAATACTGTGTTTCACTTGTTGCCCAAGATGGACATTTACATAAATATTTTTAACTGAATCTTCATTTTCTGAGACCTATAGTAGCTAAACCATAAATAATTTGAAGATGATGTGAACTAGCGATTTATAGAAATTTGTGTGTAGATTCTAAATATTTTTTTTTCAAAATTTCCAAAATAAATCATGAATTTTTCAACATCTCCTTTAATAACTAGTTTTAGATAGAAAACAACATTTTCAGAAAGTAACGTTTATGTCGTACAACATAACTTTTTTTCTAGAAAGGATTAAATTCTAATTTTTGGAATATAGATTCTCAACATCAATATCTAGGGAGAGGATATATTTTCATAATTGTTTGCTACTAATTTTTTTTAAAATTAATTTTTGAAGTCACTGTAACTATAATTTGGACATACGTGTGTGTCGTACAACCTAAATTTTTGTGTATATATTGAAATCCAATTTTTTTTGGGTGAAACAAGGAAATGAATATCTAGGGAATGGGTATTTTTTGAATTTTTTTTACAATGGTTTGCTATTTTTCCACCTCTGCACAACAAAGAACTTGATGTTTAGAGAAAAACCTATGTTTAGTAAAAATTGAAAATTAAATACATGATAAAATGAAAATATATCAAACCTATACTTGTTGGAAAGCTATTTTCAAGGGCTACAATCTTGAAAACTATATCTTTTGAATGATGTTATTTAATCCCTCATGTTGGTTTTCTTTTTACACTATAACAAGGTTTGTCTCCTAATCTACCTATGGGACTACTAATCCCAATCAAGGGCAGCTCGAAGGACTTGGACCAACTGACGAGGACTTTAAGAAACCTCCTACACTTTGGGCTTTGCAAGACCCGGGAGGGTGATCCCTTAATGTGTTTACAACCTCTGCACCTTTATTATAAACAACATTAACAATAACATATGATCTCACTTAATAGCTCAACACAATACGATAATACTAAAATAAATTGGCTATTTATCAATAATATCAACTACTTGGAGCATGAGATAACTACAACACAAGGTAGTATAAGATGGTCATTGATTTGCAATTTGCAGCAAGCTCTAGGAAAAGACAAGAAAACACTAAACCATATTGGTGATTACAACTTAGACCAGTGCCATATATCTGTTGGGAAGGAGTCAAATTTATAAGCATCTAAGGCATATAATAGATTTAACACATAACACATGAGATATTTGACAACTTTAACTTGTAATCTCATCAATATATATTCTAGATCAATTCTACTTGCCAAATCCTCATACAATACATATCTGCCTATAATCCCATTCAAGCATTTTAATTAATTCTTTGAATCAAATCCAAAACAAGGATCATACACACCACAACAGTGAGATGGATAAAACAACCCTTGGTTATTTTATTCAAGGTTTAGATACACAAGTACAATGGAGAGACATGAGCTTGAATTTTTCATTTAAAATCAAATGCTAGTACTGTTATACAACATTAAACCTCCATGAACTCAAAACCTGTTACAGACTGACTCAAAACCTAAGTTGCATTTCTTCCTGAAACCGTCAGAATTTACAAATTGCTCTGCAACTTCACCTAGACTCGACAAAATTTGTCTAACTTGCTACCTCGTACCTTTGGCCTTGAAATCCTCCTTATAGAGAATGAAGGAGAAAACAAGCATTGGGCCAGAGAGTACACATGTCACCAGCCAATTGGCACACCTAGAAAAGTTGATACAACAATAAAGACCACTAGAAATCCACACTGAGACCACCATTAAAGCATAACTGGAAACTGCTGCAACCGCAACATCTGACCTATTTATTAATTTTTTCCATTAAGCATCCTTCCTGCCATTAAAAATCACTCGCTTGCCTGCACAAATGACTCCAACCATACTTTGACCCTAACTTTAAATTCCAGCCATCGATCCTTCAGTTGAATCAAACAATCAAATGACCACCATTCAAAAACTAGTTGACACAATTGCCAGCGTGGCAGACAAGGGCACATCACACCATAAGCTACAAAGGAAATCCATGTGGTGGTTGCTTGTGATATTGTGATCCTTCCATTTCTGATCGTGCGATGGTAGGAAATTGTTGATATTGAACATTGGTGATCTCGTCCCTTCAACATAGTCGGCAACCTTATCCATAACTATTGAGCAACTTTTTCACTGAGATTATAACATCTCTATCAATCTTCAACACAAGTGCTTTAGTAACCCGGCCTTTTATTCCTTTAGCTCCATCGGTTGAGACATGTGGTAGTCACCCAGGATATTGCGATCTTGCAGTTTTGGATCACAGGATAGCGGGGAATGGCCAAGATGTGGCCAGACTTAACTTCTAATCTCCATCGTAGATTCTCTTTGACTTGACTAGTTGAACTAATCTCTCTACCTTGTACACATGGCAACATCTTGTTGCTTCATGATAAATAAAAGGTGAGCATCTTCCGATTGTGAGATAGCGGGCAAGGGCTAAGATCAAATGATAGTTGATCAGCAGTGGCGCAAGTTTGATCCCCCAGATAGGACATGTGGTGCCCACCCGCGATATCGCAATCCTTCAATTCCCGATCACAAGATGGCGGAAACCATTGATATCCAAAGGAAAATGATCGATGGCAGTGTGAACACCATACTTCTGCAAAATATAACCTTTATTAATAGACAAGGGGGCATTACTAGGCCGATGGGACAACAATGTCATAAGTGTTTTTTAAACAACAAAGCACAGGGTCAGCCTAGACTTAGGGAAAAATTAAACCTATAGAGGCTACAAAAATTAAAACCGAAGGGACCAAAGTCTTAGATGAAACGATGGGGAACAAGTTGTTTTAAAACCCTTCAAAAAGGTAACATCCAAATAGAACATCAACCAGGGCGGAAAACAAACACTAGGGTTTTACATGAAAAGAAAGTTAAAACCCCAACCCTTGGATTTTCCAAACACCAAGGAAGACCAGTTGACACCCGGTAGGGCAAAAATGGAACACACAAAGCAAAAATTTAAAGTTCTGATAGTGGCTCCAGTTGGTGACGTTCATTCCACTGGAATGAAGCAAGGATTTAGAATCTCAGGTGAAGTAGACCAAGAGGTAGAGACAATCAAAATAGATTGTTCAGACAAAACAACCCAAACTATGTACAAAATATACAAACCTAAACTACTATTCATGGAAAAGAATACTTCAAGTGAAGTATAACTTCAAGAATTGTCCATGAACTGGCAGTTCAAGAATATCCCCTATCATATCTTGGAGGAAGTAAGAATCTTCACCCCACTTACTATTAATAAAAAATGGACCTGCCAGATTACATCAAATTTCCCATGTTTCCCTTTATCTTCTAATCTGGCATTCCACATTAAAACCAAATCTCCATCTTTGAAACTCCTTGTAGCTGCCCTCTTGTCATACAAATTCTTTATTTGCAACTGCAACTTTGCATTTCTCTTTTGAGCTTCCCTCCTAGATTCATCCAATTCTGCAAGAGTTTCCACTCTCAATTGCATCTCATCATCAATTTCATTTTCATACATCTGGACAAACTTATACATTTCCATTAGATTATTTTGTGGTAACCTGGCATTGATCCCATAAACCAAGTCAAATGGGGCACAACCTATGGCCTTCTTCATAGTTACCCTATCTTCCCAGACTGCTAATCTTAGTTTAGAATCCCAAGCCCTTTTATTTTGATCTAGGATCCTTTTAATGATCTTCATCAAGCTTTTATTGCTTGATTCTTCCTATTCCATATTGCAAGCATTATAATCAAAATCACCTTCCTCATCAGAAAAGATCTGTTGATGATACATCTCACTTCTTTTCCTTTGATTTTCCACATCATCTTCCTATACCTCATCATCATAAGAAAAATCTGCCTCATCAACATATGATTTGGTCATACAAACATCTACATCATCCTGCTCATATTTTGATGTTTGATTATGGACATCCTCTTCCCCTTCTTCAATAACAAGCAACTAAGCAATACCATAATAATTGTGATCATGAGGGTGTTCACACACTTCACACCATGGTCTATCTACTACTAGATTCATTGAATGTTTCTACAAGGGGCCTGGCGTATGCTGATTGTTTTTAGGCTTCTGGCTAGGCAAGATTGGTTTTCCATCTTTCCAATTTGTATTATAAGGATAATTTTGCAATTTGAGTGGCCTATCATTTTTATTATAGGGTTTCCTTTCATTTCCTATACCCTTCTCTTGCTTAGCAACATTTTTCTTTATGTATTTCAGAGTATTATAAACCTTTTCCCACTTTTCATCATCCTTAGGCTTTGTAGCCAGAATCTTCTAAGTCTTATTCTTAGGATTTTTTAAAAATGCAGGTTCTTCTCTCCTACCACACTTCCCGAAAGCTCTTATGTTACTGTCAATATTTATAGCCACCCTAAATGCATCCCTCATAGTCTAAGGGTCCTTATCTCTGAGAAGATATGCCATTTTAGCATCAAAAGCATTGAAGTATGTAGTTAAGAAAAAAATTCATCAAGCTTTAAAACCTGAAGTAATTTATACATTGCTTTTTGAAATCTTAAATTAAACTGTCATAGGCTCATTTAGTGACTTCTTGATGTTATTAAATTCATTCAGCATAAAACTAGCATTAGTTTTATCACCATACTGCTCCTTGAAACACTTTTCAAACTCATCCCATGAACCAATACTAGCATTAGGTAGACCTCTATACCAATCCCTCGCATCTTCTACCAGAGATTGTACAAACAATTTCATTACAACATCTTCATGTTCTACCTCATAATCATTCAGCATATCTATAAAATATTTCAAGTGTTCCTCTGTTGTTACAACATTATTTCTAGAAAACTTTTTCATCTTTTCTCTCAAGTCAGTAGGGATGGGATTTGGATAACTAGGGATACCATCAAAGAATAATAGCATATACCTTTCTAACTGTATAGGTCATCATTGAAAAAATCCCTCATTCTTCTGAGGATCAACACCAGACCCTAAATCTTGTACTTTAGAACCATCCTGATTTGGATTTGTCTTCAGGCTAGAATTATTTATGGTGGGGTCTGGATTAGTTTTAGGACAGTCCTTTAAAACATCATGGTGAATTGATGAGGTTGTAGCTTGTGTAGCCTCATCCATGTTTAACATCTTTAGGAAACTTAGTTTCCTCTTCATTTTTGCATTTGCAGCCTCAATTTCTGCTTTCTCCAACTCTTCTACCAGAGCTTCATTCTCCTTTTAAAACTTTTCTAAGGTAGATTCTATTTGCAATGACACATGTGGTTGAAGATCTTGTTGAGTGGAATGAGGAAACACTTCCTCGTTTATTTTGATCCCCTCAACTTTTTGCTTTCCCTTATCTAAGACATGCTTATTTGGTTGAGACCTAATATGATTTGTGGGCTTTGGGTCAACAAGTTTGGGTTGAACATCAATGTGGCCTATTGGGTTTTCTTCAAACATAGGCTTTGTTCCTCTATTAGCAATCCTCTGTACAACTGGACCCTCAACACTTGGTTTAGGCTCTTGTTGGTTCAGGAACTTCATGCTTTTCAACTATCTCATTAGCCTATCCCTTTCTATGAAAACATTTCTCAACTCTGCTTCTCTATCTTCTTCTCTTTTCCTCATGAGCTTAGCTTGCTTTTGGATTTCTCTCCTCAAATAATTAATGTCTCCAGAAACATCATCAGGTTCAAGCAAAGTCACATCAGAACTTGATGTGTCACTTAGGTCTATTAAATTGACCTCTTCCAGTATATGTTCAAACAATAAAGGGTTTACATCATTTTCAGTAGGGGGAGGAGACACATCACTGGTGCATTCTCTATGATGGCTTTGACTTCTACTCCTACTTCTTCTCTTTCCAGCATATTTAACACTAACATGCCCATTATTTTGACATGTCACATCTTCTTGAACTGGTGTATTAAATAATGAATCAAAAAATCCACAACTATCTGAATTTGAACTTCTAGACACCTCTTCAAGATTTTTAGGGATAGGATATAAAAGCTTACTTGTACCTTGGTGTATAGGGTCCAGTGACGCGGGAGCAACATTACTAGATTTTGGTCTTTTCTTTATCCAGTCCTTCTTCTTCATTTTGGGAAGTCCACCTTCCAATCTCTATTTCGAGTGATTCCTCATGAATGACCTGGTGTTCTTCATTCTTCGTACTAGTCCACAAGTTTTCCACTTATAATAATCCTTTTACAATAAAATGCACACTGGTGCAGAGACTTCAGAGTCACCACCCAATCAATTTGGGAATACCAAATACCTAAAGGAACGTGGTTGAGAATGAAAACTTTTGGAACCTCGTACTGTCAACACACAAAAGTATTTTATAGAAGAAGTGGATAGACTTAACACAAAATTTTAGGCTCAACCTTCAAATCATAGAAATACTATGACAACTCTACAAAATGGACAACTGACACACTGACAAGAAATATTAAAGTTCAATCCCCAGCGGAGTCACCATCTTGTTGGTTTTCTTTTTACACTGTAACCAAGTTTGTCTCCTAATCTACCTATGGGACTGCCAAGCTGAATCAAGGGCAGCTTGAAGGACCTGGACCAACTGACGAGGACTTTAAGAAACCTCCTACACTTTGGGCTCTACAAGACCCGGGAGGGTGATCCCTTAATGTGTTTACAACCTCTACACCTTTATTATAAACAACATTTACAATAACAGATGATCTCACTTGATAGCTCAACACAATAGGATAATACTGAAATAAATTGGCTATTTATCAGTAATATCAACTACTTGGAGCATGAGATAACTACAACAAAAGGTAGTATAAGATGGTCATCGATTTGCAATTTGCAGCAAGCTCTAGGAAAAGACAAGAAAACACTGAATGATATGGGTGATTACAACTTAGACCATTGCCATATATCTATTGGGAAGGAGTCAAATTTATAAGCATCTAAAGGCATTTAACAGATTTAACACATAACACATGATATCTTTGACAGCATTACCTTGCAATCTCATCAATATGTATTCTAGCTCATTACTACTTACCAAATCCTCATACAATACATATCTGCCTATAATCCCATTCAAACATTTTAATTAATTCTTTGAATCAAATCCAAAACAAGGATCATACACACCACAACAGTGAGATGGATAAAATAATCCTTGGTTATTTTATTCAAGGTTCAGATACGCCAAGTACAATGGAGAGACATGAGCTTGAATTTTTCATTTAAAATAAAATGCTAGTACTGTTATACAACATTAAACCTCCATGAACTCAAAACTTGTAACAGACTGATCAAAACCTAAGTTTCATTTCTTCTTAAAACTGTCATACTTTACAAATTTCTTTGCAACTTCACCTAGACTTGACAAAATTTGTCTAACTTGCTACCTCGTACCTCTGGCCTTGAAATCCTTCTTATAGAGAATGAAGGAGCAAACAAGCATCGGGCCAGACAGTAAACATGTCACTAGCCAATTGGCACACTTGGAAAAGTTGATACAGCAATAAAGACCACTAGAAATCCATGTCAAGACAGCCATTAAAGCAAAACTAGAAACTGCTGCAACTGCAACATCTGACCTATTTATTGAATTTTTCCAATAAGCATCATTCTCGCCATTAAAACTCACCTGCTTTCCTACACAAATGGCTCCAACCATACTTTGACCCTAACTTTAATTTCATCCATCGATCCTTTAGTTGAATCAAACCATCGAACGACCGCCCTTCAAAAACTAGCTGACAAAATAGCCAGCGTGGCATACAAGCACCCATCACACCATAAGCTATGAAGGAAATCCACGTGGCGGTTGCCCGTGATATCATGATCCTTCAATTTTTGATTGTGCGATGGAGGGCAGTCGTTGATCTTAAACATCGGTGATCTCATCCCTTCAACATAGTCAGTAGCCTTATCCATAACTATCAAGCAACTTTTTCACCAAGATTAAAACATCATCGATCTTCAGCACATGCATCCCACAAGTGCTTTAGTAACCTGGCCTTTTATTCCTTCGGCCCCATTAGCTGAGACACGTGGCAGTCACCTGCGATATCGTGATCTTGCAGTTTTGGATCACAGGATAGCGGGGAACGGCCAGGATGCGGCCATACTTAACTTCTAATCTCCACCATAGATCCTCTTTGACTTGACTAGTTGCCCTAATTTCTCTGCCTTGTACATGTGGCAACATATCGTTACTTCACAATAAAAAAAGGTGAGCATCTTTCAATTGTGAGATAGCGAGCAAGGGCTAAGATCAAACGACAGTTGATCAACAGTGGTGCAAGTTTGATCCCCCAGATAGGACACGTGGTGCCCACCTGCGATATCGCAATCCTTCAATTCCCGATCACAGGATGGCAGGAAACTATTGATATCCAAAGGAAAATGATCGACGATAGTGCGAACACCATACTTTTTAAAAATATAACCTTTATTAATAGGACAAGGGGGAATTACTAGGCCGACGGGACAACAATGACATAAGTTTTTTTTAACGACGAAGCACAGGGTCAGCCTAGACTTAGGGAAAAATAAAACCTATGGAGCCTACAAAAGTTAAAACTGAAGGGACCAAAGTCTTAGACAAAACAATGGGGCACAAGTTGTTTTAAGACCCTTCAAAAAGGTAACGTCCAAATAGAACCTTAACCAGGGCAGAAAACAAACACTAGGGTTTTACATGAAAATAAAGTTAAAACCCCAACCCTAGGATTTTCCAAACACTAAGGAAGACCAGTTGACACCCGACAGGGCATAAATGAAACACACAGAGCAAAAATTTAAAGTTCCAACACCTCAAAAGGTAAAGAAAATATGGTTTTTTGCCAGCATTTTGATAGATGCGAAGGAGACTCCATAGTGGGTATGATTTAATACTATAGGAGTTCTATCCAAGGGGTTTGATCTAAGGGGGTCTTATCTATCCCTCTTCAATTAAAACCATTTAGATGGAGCCTCTCAAGACTTAAATCATTAATTTTTCTAAAAATAGCGATTTCAAGAAAAAATTAGCACATCCCAAAAGTGAGACACAGTATTGTGGAAGTACCCCCCTTCTAAGCTAAATAAACTTAAATTTTCCCTAATTTAATTGTTGTAAAGTCTATTTATTGACACCTTCACATTAAATTTAGGAGGCTTTTAAATTAAATTGACCTAATCTAATGTTGTAATGTGTTGTACACATTCACATGGTATTTAGGGACCTTCTAAGCTAAATAGACCCAATTTTTCCTTAATTTAATTTTGTAAAATGTATTTATTTACATTTTCACATTGAATTTTGGGCCCTCTTGCATTTATGACATTTTAATAGGCCCCTATGATCCTATATTATGCATCCCAAGGTGTATTTTAATCAAAAACCCGACAAAATCAACATATAAACTTAATATACAAACTCCCCAACATTTTAGCAAGTAAAATAGCCCCTGTGGCACCAATTTGACACTTTGGGTGAATGAGTCCCATCCAGGTGGGACTCATTCTCCTAGCTTGGAAAATGAGTCCCATTTGGCCTATTTTCAAGGTTTGAGCAGGAAAAATCAAGTTCTAAGTTCAAATTTCTTCTATATCAACCTTGGAGATCTAATAAATGGTCATTTGAGTGGATTGCCTATATAAGAAAAGTTTCAAATTCTTATTTCAGATAAGAAACACAAGCCTACATGATATCAAGTCAAACAAGCAAGAGTTAAGCAGTCCAAGACATCACACCATCAAGACAACATTTGAGATCATTTCTAAGGCATTCAAGGGCATAATTCTCCATCAATTGTTGCAACAATTCAAGATCCATCATCATGTCAAGTATATCAAGCATCAAGCATGTTGTTGAGCTAGTATTGTTATGTTGCATCCAATATCCAAGGTCAAGCATTGTTCTTCATTCATTTCAAGATCAAGATCTACATCCTCCATCGCCACTTCATGCTAGATTTCAGATTTACAATACATCATTTACAAGGCATCATGCAAAGTATTATTGTCCATTATTCATGTTCTATGTTTCATGTTTCATTCGTTCATTTCATTTTCTCATCATTTTGTTTAATTACCTACAAGGGGTTTGACCAACGCAAACTCCTATTCCCTAATAATCAATACTTTCTCTCTCTTTCTATGTGTAATTGTAGATCTAGGTGCTTTGAGGACTTGAAGGTGTTGGCACAACAAGGACACACAACTGAGAAGGGGGGTGAATTAGTTGTGACAAAAACTAAAACTCTTCTTCTAAATCTTAACTTAATCTCATATTCGATGAATAAGCAATTAACCATAAACAATCAACACATCAAAGAAACAAAGAACACAAAGATTTTTGTGTGGAAACCCTGTTGGGGAAAAACCACGATGGATGTTGGTCCATAAGATTATACTCTGCTAGAAGTATAAAAGAAATAATCAGGGGAATGCACATGCATTCAGGCACACTGCCTAGAGCTCACTTCTCAATTACAAATGAGGACTCACTGTCCAATAATAGAGTTTGGATTAAAACCATCCAAGATTTGTGAACTGAGAAAAATAGCTTATTCACAAGCTTGATTATAGTTCCAATTAAGCTCAACACTTCTTCAAAATTCGCACATTCTTCTTCACACTTTTCTTAGCAATCGAATGATATTTGCACATACACACATAGGAGCACATGAAGCATCATCACCAACAATGAATTAATCACTCTTATATATATGCTACATGAAATTCCATCACCTCTTCATCGGCCAAAGAAAGAATATATATTTGTAATTTTAGCTCAAATTTACAAATAAACTTTTAATGTGTATCCATCAAGGTAAGCCACAACATAGTGGAAACCCAAATTAATATCTCCAACACAAGAATACTTTAATTAATTACACCTCAAAGATCCACAACACACTACCAATGACATGTCAGCTAGGAATAAGAAAAACTGAACATGTGCACAAAGATCTTCAACCACGAACTCTTCCGAATAATGTGGACATACCATAAAGATAGAGAATGATCTAGAGAAACCACATAACACCAAGAAACAATAGAGAAGCATCCATGACAACTGAGAAAACAAGAATTACACAAACTTCATTCAGGAACACTGACAGAGACCAGCAACACATTGTCAGACCACAACATACTCAAAACTTCATGTGGACCTCTGAAACTTCCAGTAGATGATCTAGAAACATTCAACATTAGACCCTTAAATCCACATCAACTAATCTTCAACGTATATAACACAACTCCTTCTTCACCTGCATAGTTCCATTGGGAACCAAGAATACTTTATTTTACAATTTTCTCAATATCCTCGACATATACATTCTTCAATGCACCAAATGCTAATAGTGTTGACATCAATGACAACCACATATCAGCAACCATATCCACAACATCCAACAGAAGGATCATTGAAGATTAGGTTACAAGATTGGAGAAAATTGTTGGAGTTGTCTCCCCATTTGCAAGGTCATAATCTTCACCAAAAAGTCACCTACAACCCTGCAATTAGGGTTTTGGATCTAGAAACAAAGGGGAACAGAAGGAGTTGACAGTGAAGACTAGATTTAGACCTTCAAGTTCTCAAAAACCCAAATTGTACTCATTCGCCACAAGTGGCGAATGAGTCCCACTGTAGGTATTTTTCAAAAAATTGTGCAAATCCAGATACCCTTTTGTCTGAAACCTACTCCTATACAAAAATCCAAAACTAGGGTTGATTCCCCTAGAATTGAAAATGAGTCCCACTAGGTCAAAAAGTTAGAATTTCTAGCATTTTAGAGCTCCTTCCAGTCATCTTCATATTCCCAGGTGCACACATTTCATTTCACAACTTGTTATTCTATTTTATATGCATTTTTAAGTCATTTAGTTCAAGTTTGCATCATATTAGGGTTTTTCATTTCATTGTCTTTTCCAAGTCTAAACTTAGTGGTGAACCCCTAATTACTTCATAATTGGACCCTAGGACAACCCTATTACAAGATATATTTCTCCTTTGCATACTTGAGGTTGAGATCTCAAGGGTTACCCTTGAATGTTAGTTGAAGAAAACTGATGTTCTATGTCCAAAACCATAAGGCATCCATTTTTCAACTAATTAGGGGATACTACATCAATATAGGTTAAGTTGACTAGAATGAGGAAATAGATAAATAGAGAAGTCTATAATGTAATACAGAAGGGGATTGAACATGGTAGTACAATATATTTCATTGTAACATATGGAGAGGACAATTGATTGAAGATTAGAGTGAATGCATTGATACTAAACTGATTCTGTGAATCGACACCTAAAAGAGCATATCTTTGCAACTTGTATGTAATTGATATTTTAATATTGTAATACAAGTGATCTCTACTTTGGTGTGTGGGTTTTTTCTTGAAAGGGTTTTCCCACATACATATGGTGTTCATTCTGTTTTGATGTTTTAATTATCTATTCTATTGTTCATGTGCAATTAAATGAATCATAATTTTGAAGTTTTAAGTAGTTTTTTGTATATCTCTCCTGAATATTAGCATTAGGAAGGCATATTCCACACTCTACTTTCCTTATAGTTGGTATTAGAGCTTGGCTAGCTTTGTTGTCCTTAAGGGTAAGATGGGTTTTTTGTGCTGACCTTGATCAATGGGAGTTTTGTAGTGGAACCTATTTGTAAATTTTTTATAGGTTTAATATGGCAAGCACATCTGAAAGAATAAAGATTGAGAAGTTCAACAGTGACAATTTTGAGTTGTGGAAATTCAAAATGGAAGATTTTATTGTGGATTGAGAGTTATGAATTGTAGTGTCTTCTAACAAACAATTATCAACCTCGCAAGATGACTGGCCAGATGCAATGGACCAAAAATCCAAGGGTTTGATCAAACTGTTCTTGGTCGATTCAGTTCTTTTGAATGTCTATGAAGAGAAGATAATGAAACTTTTGTGGAAGAAGCTTGGTGGCATTTATCAGGGTAAGTATCTAGTAAATAAGTTAAACTCTTGAGGAAGAAGTTGTGATCTTTGAAAATGGAAGAATGAGCATCTGTTGCAAATCATTTGAATGCTTTTAATATGATCATTGCTCAGTTGTCATCTATTGATGTGAAAATTGATGACAAGGATCGTTGCATGCTCCTATTGTGTTCATTTCCTAACACATGGGATCACCTTGTAATGGCTATTGAGAGTACAACAACCACTTTCAAGATGGAAGATGTGGTTGCTTCATTGTTGTTAGAGGAAATGTGAAGGAATTATTTTGAGATAGCCAAGGAGGCCCTTGCTATTTGAGGCAGATCAAAGGAAAGAGGCAAAAAGAAAGACAAGAATTCTAGATCCAAGTTAGAGGAGAGATAAAAATTTCCTAGTAAAAAGTCCAAGGTGAAGTGTTGGAATTGTGGGTAGACTAGACATATCCAAAAATATTGCAAAGAGGAAAAGAAGAAGAAAATAAAAAACAACTCTTCTAATAATTAATCCTCTCGTGATGCATATGCCTTCATAGCAACCTTAGTGACTAAGGCATTAGATGATGTTTGGCTAATTGACTCAGGTGCATTTTTATATGAATTTTCAGAGGGATTGGTTTTCAAATCATGAAAAGTATGTTGGTGGAAGGGTGCATCTGGGTGATGATTCTCACCTAGAGATTGTGGGTCATGGAAGAGTTAAAATTCAATTTCCTAGTGGAAGGGTGCATCTGGGTTATGATTCTCACCTAGAGATTGTGGGTCATGGAAGATTTAAAATTCAATTTCCTGGTGGAAGAATAAAAGGGATAAATGATGTGATGCATACTAGGTCTAGCTGAAAATTTGCTTTCAGTTAGTAAGCTTAATGATGCTAGTGCACAAGTATCTTTCTCAAATGGTATGTGCAAGATGACTAGAGGCTCGAATTGGAAATCTGTACAAGTTGGACACATGTTCAATAAAATGTAATAGTGCTTCTGTAAAGTCAACTCAATTTGAACAAGTAGAGAAGGGTGGCATTGTTCCTATGAGTGCTAATTCCTTAGAGGTGAAGCTCCTAGTGGAGAAAAAAATGATGTGGCATCAAAGGCTCAACCACATTGGTGAAAAAGGCTTAAAATATTTGAAAAATAAAAACCTAGTTGAAGGGCTTGATGATTGCAATCTTGAGTTTGATTTTTGTGAACATTGCATTTATGGAAAGCAACACTATGTTTTGTTTTATTCTAGTCCTCATAAATATTTTGGAATTATGGATTACATTCATGTTGATGTGTTTGGTCCAGTTAATGTTCCTTCATTATCAAAATCTATGTATTTTGTTTCTTTCATAGATGATTATTTGAGAAGGGCATTTTTTATTTTCTCAAAAGTAAAATAGAAGTTTTTAGTTAGTTTAAGGAATTTAAAGCCTTGGTTGAAAATCAGACTGGTAGAAAAATAAAGTGCTTGAGGATGGATAATGGTAGTGAATTTTGTTCTATAGATTTCGATAAGTTTTGCAAAGATCATGGAATTAAAAGGCATAGAACCATTCCTTATACTCCACAAAAAAATAGAGTTACAGAAAGGATGAATAAAACGATGATGGAAAGGGTAAGAAGTATGCTAAGTAGTGCTAGTTTGGAATAGAAGTTTTGGCTGAGGCTATAGCTACATGTTACTTAATTAATAGATCTCCCACTTCGGCGCTCATGGAAAAAATGCCTATGAAAGCATGGTTTAGTAAGAATACCTCTTTGAGACACATTAGAGTCTTTGGTTGTGAGGTGTATGTTTATGTGCCTATTAAAAAAATACCAAAATTGGAAAACAAGGTTGTAAAATGTATCTTCATCAATTATGGAATTGGTGTGAAAGGGTACAAGCTTTGGAATCTAGTTACAGAGAAGGTGTTGTATAGTAGAAGTGTGATCTTCTATGAGCTAAAACCGTCTACAGTTGATCTATAGTCAAAGGTGAAAGAAGTTGCTAAGGAGGTAGTTGGAATTCCTTTTACTCCAGATAAGGATGAACTATGTACTCCTAGTGGATTTGATAGTGAGGAGAGCTCAAGTAGCTCTGATCAAGAAGAAGAACCTCAACCTCAACCTATGAGAATGTCTATGTGTGTGCAACCTGAAAGGTTTGGATATTTTATGTTAGATTCCAGTTGTGCCTATTCTTTGATTGCTAATACTGATGAGCCTAGGACTATTAGAGAGGCTATGGGTATGTCTGATGCAGATTCTTGGTTAGAAGCCATGAATGAAGAAATGACATCATTGAAGAAAAGTGATACATCAGATCTGGTGCATTTTCCTGAAGGTTGAAAGCCTCTTGGATGTAAATGGGTGTTCAAAAAGAAAATCAATTTGGATGGTAGTGTTGAAAATCATAAATCTAGGTTGGTTGTGAAAGTATATTCCCAGGAGGAGGGAATTAACTATGGAGAAATATTTTCTCTTGTAACTAAGCTAACATCTTTCAAATTTATCTTGTCACTTGTTGTAGCATATGATTTAGAGATTAATTAGATGGATGTGAAGACATTATTTCTTCATGGTGATTTGAATGAAGAAATTTATATATCCCAACCAAAACACTTTGTTGAAAAAGGTAAGGAAAATATTGTTTGCAAATTAAAGAAATCTTTGTAAGGTTTAAATCAGTCACCTAGAATGTGGTACCAAAAATTTGATACCTTTTTGTTGTCATTGGGGTTTGTGAGATCAAATTCAAATAATTGTGTGTACTTTAAAACTGAAAATGGTCATCTTCTTATTATTTCCTTGTATGTGGATGACATGTTCATATTGGGAATATAAGGGAATGATTTCTGAATTAAAATCTCAATTGTCAGCATAGTTTGAAATGAAAGAGTTAGGTACAACTAGGTATATTTTGGGGATGGAAATCATAAGGGATAGGGGAAATAGAAAACTTTGGCTCATCCAAAGCAAGTATATAAATGTTGTCCTAGAGTGATTTAATATGACATATTGCAATTAGTTAGTTGTTCTAGTGTTGCAAGGAATGGAATTTTCTATTGAAGATTGTCCAAAATCTCCTACTAAGATGGACATGACCAGGGTACCTTATGCACTTGGTGTAGTTGGTAGTTTAATGTATTAAATTGTCTATACTAGGCTAAACATTACCCAAGTAGTGGGAGTACTTAGTTAGTTTATCGCTAATCCAAGAAGGTTGTGTTGCGATGCTGTGAAAAGAGTTTTCAAGTATTTGAAGGGTACTTCCAAGTATTCCTTATGTTATCATGGTCACTCGATTGGATCACAAATTTTAGTTAGCATTCATGGATATGTGGATTATGATTGGGTAGGGGACATTGACAGTAGAAGATCCACCTGTGGATATGTATTCATGTTTTTTGGTGGTGTAATAAGTTGGATGAGCAAGTGACAGGTTGTAGTCACTTTATCCACTATTGAGGCAGAGTACATGGTAGCAAATCACACCTGCAAGGAATCTGTTTGGCTTAAACAATTTTATTCTGAAATTGGTTTTGATGCAAGGAAAATTGTAATTTTTTGTGACAATCAGAGTGCTATTTGTTTGGCAAAAAATCCAAGTTTCCATGCCAGGACGAAACATATTTACATGTAGTTCCACTTTGTTTGTGATATGGTGAAGGATGGAAAGGTTAAACTAGAAAAGTTTGATACTCTAGAAAATGTTATTGATGCATTGATGAAGCTTGTGAGCATGAATGAGTTCAAATGGTTTTCCAATTTGATGGGCCTTGGGGCCTATGAAATTTAGTGACTTCAAGCATTGGAAGGTGCCAATAATTTCTTTGTCAAGTGGGAGAATGTTGAGAAACTATGTCTCAATCTTGCTAGCATATTAAGATGTTCAAACATCAACCTTCAAGCTTATCATGTACCGAATGTAGTTGCAAAGTCTTAGAAAAGTTGAAGAGTATAAGAAATTGGACTTCAGAGTTCCATCATATGCTTTATTGGTGGAGTAGACATGTGGTATCAAATATTGAGAAACCTCGAGTCCTGACTCATGAAAGGAATTCATTCTTCAGTGTTGCATTGGTGGTAAGAAGACATATCATAAACGAAACATGTATATGTTAGAGGGAGTCTCTAAGAAGTATCATTGACATCCTGATGCAATCCTTTATACCTTCAATTGGTTGAACTATATGTTTTTAGCGGGACTTTGATTCTTGTCCCCTTGACATCCCAATGGGTGGTTGGGGACTATTGTCAGTAGGAATAGAGAACATCACCAAGACATAGAATGTAGTCCCCTCGATGTGTCGATGGAGTTGAACCATAGTGCACTATTAAGGTGGGATTGGTCAGTGTGGAAGGTGATGTTAGTTGTATGATGATGGTGACATGGATGTTACATTGGCCGTGGGGACCACGGTTAATGCTATAAGCTTCATCAATGGGACTTCTATGTATCAATGGAAGGTGTTAAGTCATCCCATCGATAATCTGATGGGAGGAAATAACATTAGTAAGCAACCTGCATATCAAGGTAACTGTAAAAGTTTGGAGGGACATGGTTTTATGTCTCCTTGATATTTGGATATGACTTTATTGAAGGTTGAAGGTAATGATAGATGAATTAGATGGCAATACATGGCATGAATCTATTAGTATATTGTACATCATTGATGTTAATCAACATGTTCATTGGCTCAACTATTTCAACCTAAAGGCTATAATTGAATTCTTTGATAACCATGTAACTACTTGTGATATCTCGATGCTCGATTTGTTGATGAGCCGATACTACGACAATGTTGGTTAAGCTGACCTAAATGAGGAAATAGATAAATAGAGAAGTTTTTAATGTAATGTAGAAGGGGATTGAACATGGTAGTACAATGTATTGCATTGTAATAGATAGAGAGGGCAATTGGTTGAAGATCAAAGTGAATGTAATGCTACTAAACTAATTATGTGAATCAACACCTAAAAGAGCATAGCTCTACAACTTGTATGTAATTGATATTTTACTATAATACAAGTGATCTCTACTTTGTGTGTGGGTTTTTTCTCGAAAGGGTTTTCCCACATAAATCTGGTGTTCATTTTGTGTTGATGTTTTAATTATCCATTATGTTGTTCATGTGCACTTAAATGAACCATAATTACAAAGTTTTAAGTGGATTTTTGTATATCTCTCCTAAAGATTAGCATTAGGAATACAATTTCTACACTCTACTTTCCTTACATTACATCTGGTCCTAAATAGACTTTTCCTCTGTGGTGGTTCCTCAATTATTTTTCCATGCATCAAAGCTCTTCTCATCACCAATGATTCACCTTTCTCTTGTTGTCTCACTAAGCTAGGGGATCCAATAAGTTCTTCCTCCACATAAGCTACTCTTCTGGTATGCTCAGGTTTTTTTTTCATAACTTCCTTGATGACACTCAAATTCCCTATGTCCATCACCTCCACATTTGAAACAAGTTCCTCTAAATGGTCTCCTTTCATATCTTCCTTCCTCTCTCTCCTATCCATCATTGGGGTAAGAATTAGGACCTCCTCTGTTACTGTGCTAGAAATTTTTATCTTCACTTCCTCTGTGGTATGGTTTAGTATCCTTTTCTTCACTCTGGTGGGGTTTTACATCTCTATTCTACTCCACATACAATCTTCTTTCTCCATATTGGGGTCCACTCTTTTGAAATCTTCCTCTTGCACTTCTCTAACTTTGTTCAAATTTCTTGTTCAACTTCTCTTCTACTTTTAATGCAAACTAGTATGCTTCCTCAACAAATGTCATCTTCACTAGGCTCAGTTCTTCTTGAATGTTTTTTCTCATTCCATTGATATATCTGGCAACCTTTTCCTTGATTTCTTTGCTTTGACCAATTGTAATTATCATCTTGTAGAATTCTTTAGTGTACTCCTTCACAAATATTTCTTTTTGTCTCAGGTTTTTCAATATCTTCAACAATTCTAGTTCATACTTGGCTGGTATGAATTGATTCTTCAATTTTGACACCATTCTATCTCACTTGATGATTCTTTCTTTGTGTTTTCTAATTTAGGCTAATTGAAATTCTTTCCACCATAATGTAGCATGACCTTTCAACTTTTTTTTTTTGCAAATATGACTCTTTCCGCTTCTTCAATTTCTTCATATTCAAAGTATTCTTCCATTTCATTTATCTAATCAATCAATTCTTTAGGATTCAAATTTATCATATAATTTTTCATTTCAACTCTAGGTCTCTTGCTAATCTTTGAGATCACTTTCAACATATTCACTAGATCATATTCATCTTCTTCTTCTAGGGTTTCTGCAACTTGATTTACATGTTCTACTTCATCATCACTTTCATTGTCCTACCTAGGGTTTAAGCCTTGCCTTTGATCTTCTTCAACATCATCTAACCTAACTCACATCTCATGCATCATTTCCAACATATCATCCATTGTCCAGCAACATTCACCATAGCAGGAAATTTCCTTGGTGGCATGTCTCCCCTCAAATTGATGCAATTGCCTCAATTTGGCGATCTGGCTACAAGGGTTTCAACTACCTCAAAATCGGTGATCAGTTGAAAAAAATTTAGTCTACCATAGGATGGTGATCTATTCACCTCAAGGAATGACTTTAGGAATTGAAAGTCGCTCTGATACCACTTGTTGTAGTCACAGTAGTAGGGTTCCAGAAGGAATAGTCCAAACCGTGCAACAATGATTCAACACAACTTGATATGCGAACATGAAATATCATTGAATGGATAATCATGCATGCAACATGCACCTCATGGGAAAATTATCTAGGGCTCACAGGCCTTCCACAAGGGCTTTAACAATACAACTAGCCAACAGGCCTTATTGCATTCCCTTGAAGTGTTTTTGTGTGAAATGAAAGGAGTCTAAAAGATCTAACTTAGAACTATTCTAAAACTGATGATCTACAAATGATTACAATGCTTATTAAAATTCTTCTTGAGCTCCAAACTAGGTTTGCATTAGCCAAAAGGGTCAATAACTCGATGAATGGTCATGCATGAATGCTGGCCTCGAGATATGAAGAATTAGCTCCACACAAAATGAATTAGCTTATGAATCTCCAAGATAGGTCCCAACTGAGCCTACATTCTTGTATGATGTCCACTTAAGCTTTGCTTGATCTATGATAGGTCTGTAATAAGAATTTTGGACCAAGTCGGGCCCGAATGCTTTGGCTGGTAACACAGTGAAATTCTAAGAGTGATAAATTTCAACAAGCAATTGCAAATGATGTGAAATTTGGATATGTGATTGATGTTGATGTGTAGATGTTATATCTGGCTTCACAAGTTGAGAAACAATGACATGGTACAATGTAGAAATAAATACTAAATCTGCTACTGAATTCAATGCAAGAAAGAACTATTTTTGGTTGATAAAGGATTGCTTTACAACCATGGATGCTCCTACATCAATATAGTTGATTATGTGTCCTTCAGAGTAGCTAAGGATGAGAAAATAGTTACATTCTAGAACAATGTTGGATGTATTTATTGATATTAAGAAAGGGGACTAATAACTGATGTAGATGGTTGTATTGAAAAGTATAAGGCAAGATTGGTTAGAAAGGGATATTTTAAGGTTGAGGAGATAGAATTTGGTGATATTTTTTCCTATTTATTAATGTAATATCTATTAGGTTCTTATTATCTATAGTAGAAATATTTCTTTTAGAGATATAATAGATGGATTTTGTAGTATTTTCATGGTGAATTGAGGGAAGAAATTTTCCTATTATAGCCTACACAACATGGGAGAGGTAAAGAAGCATCATTTTGTAGTGTGGATATGGAAAAAGTATCCCTTTGTCCTTGCTTGATTTGGGAATAATTGATGATAAGTTGGACTTAATGAGACCTTGATTTGGTGTCGTGAGATGTTTTTCACATCCACACTAGGTCTTGGACCCTTGCAAACTAAATAAAATGCATTTATTGATGTCTTGTGAAGGTGTTGTAAAGTGTTGTAAAATACTTTCATGCCTATCTAGACTTAATGGACCCATCTTTCCCTAATTCAATGTTGAAAAATGTATTTAAATGCATTATCACATCAATCTAGAAGCCTTGTAAATTAAGCTTGACTTTAATCTAGTGTTGCAATGTGTCTTACACATTCACATTGGATGTTGTGCCTTTCTAGGCTATGTGGACCTCATTTTAGTGTTGTAAAATGTATTTAATCACACTTTCACATTGAATTTTGTGTCCCAAGCCCTAATTACCCTTTACATCATCATTAATAGGCCCCTATTGCCCCATATTGTGCATCCCAAGATTTGAACTGATCAAATACATAGTGAAATCAACATAAGAGATGAAATTTCTCATTCCCCATCATTTCAGTTGTCAAAAGGGCTCCTCTAGGACTAAGTCACCCATCTGGGAAAATTAGTCCCTGCCAGGTGGGACTAAGTCGCCCAACATGGTAACTTAGTCCAATTTGGCCTATTTTTGAGGTTTGAGAAGGAAATTTTGGAGTTTAAGTTTATTTTTCTTTCATGTCGGCCTTAGGGGTCCAATTAACAAAAAAATAAGGTTAATTTCCTATAAATATAAGCCTCTAAACCCTAATTCATAACTCATCATCAAGCTAGGGTTTTGTCATTGTAAGTCATCAAGATAGCTTTCTAGGACACTCAAGGGCAGATTCTTCATGTTTTGCTACAAAAATTCAAGATCAAACATCATGGTAAGGTATTAACTCCATTGTTTCATCCTTCATTACATTCTTTCTCCATTTAGTTTAATTACCTAAAAAGGGGTTTGACCAAGGCAAACCCCCATGCCCTAACATTCACCATTTCTTTCTCTTTCATTGTGTGTTTGTAGATTTAGACGCTTTGAGGGTTTGAAGATCATTGATGACTAGATTGAATACTTGTTGAAAACCTCCCCTTTCTTGCAAAGCCAAAATATGAACAAAAAGTCACTTTTAGGCCCAAAAATTAGAGTTTCAGAAGGGGACACTAGTCAAGAACCAAAATGCAGACTTGAAGCTACAAGATTCTATCCCGAGATTCCTGAAATCTGCAGCTGGACTAACTTGCCACTAGTGGTGGATTATTCTCACTGTCAAGCCTCAAAAGTGGTTTTTTGCATTTATGGATACCCATTTGGTAGATTCCTGTTTCAACAACTTTTTCCCGAAACTGGGACTAAGTCGCCCAACTTGTTGTAAGTGTCCCAATCAACATTTTCAATCAATTTACCAAGATTCTAGAATCTCTCCGCATCAAATTTCATATTCCAAGTGCACCTCTCCAGTTATGTTCTGTTATTTCATCATTTACTACACTTTTAGGTGTTTTTGCATATCACAATGTGTTTTCCATCACTTCACATTTCTTAGGTTTTGCGTCATTAAATCATTTTATTTTCAGATTAGTGCATTAGTACATCATAATTAGACATATTACATCCCTCTTGACATTAATATTGAAGGACATTGCCCATTTTGGCCCATCTCTCTCCTTTTAGGTGAAAAACCCTAGAAGTGTTAGAGAGCATTAGGGTGCCAAAATCTTTGTCCACATGTAGATTAATATATCTTTGCATGGTATTAAATATTTTCCTAGAATTTTTTTATTAGGTTAAGATGGGAAGGGATCATACCCTTTTATAAAATAGCCATCGAGGAAAAATAAGGGGCTCACAAGAAGTGAAATGCCTAGAAAGAAAAAACTATAGAAATAACACTAATCGATCAACAAAAACAACAAAAGTAGCAAATAGAGAAAAACCAATAGAAGACTGAAATAGTCACTAGTCTCCCAATAGCCTAAGACCACTAATTTCCTACCACTTCTTTTCCAAGAAGTGGAGCTTCTCCTCGAATGATAGAGGTGCCTTTTGGATAGCCTAGCTCTCCATGGTAGTGTCCTGAACCACACTATCCACCATCTTTCCTTTTTCTAGCTCATGGCTATCATCAAGATCACTCGCTTCCACCCTTTTATTGTGACTATTCCTAATTTCTTGTTGAAAAACCTGCATGGTTGGAGCATTATTCTTCACAATCTCCTTAATGTAATCAGTAATTTCTTGGAGACACTACAAGGTTTTGTCCTGGTTTATGTGAATAGTTGAAATCTCCTCCTTCATGCCTACAAGATCCTTGAGCTCATCCATTTCCTTGTCCCAACTAGACCAATGATCAAATGAATTAGAAAGGAAGGAAATCATATCCCAATGTTCTTTGTCCTCAACTTCACCCAACCATGGAGCCTGTAGGTCAAGCACCTTTTTTTCTAGACTTGGATTTTTTCTTTTGCAGTAATAAGATGACCTAGAAGCCACTTGAGGATGATTTTTTGCATGCTGATAGTCATCGAAATATTGTTTATATTATTCTAGAGGGATCACACAAAGCACAATTAACATTACCCACATTGGGATCAACAGAGGTCCCATCCAAATTGATGCAAAGTTTAGGATAATTCTAGGGACTAGGAGGGTTAAATCTAGGAGGGGTGTTGGGGACATCAGACACCTCAACATGAATAGGGGAGTGTGTGGGAGAATCACCAGGGGTAGGGTTCCAAGACTTTTCATTTGAGTTATCTGAGTTACTAGTGCTATAGGTGGAAATAGGGGTAGCCACAAGGAAGGGCACACTTTGATGGGGTTAGGATGGGTTTCATCATTCATGGGGTTTTTCCTCGAGCTCAGGTGGAGTGCGAGTAGTAGACGGGATTTCATCCAAGGTAATAGTGGGAATGGGGCCCTCAATTGGGTAAGTGGGGTTACAAATGAGCAAAGTGTTAATTTTGATGGTGGTTGGGGAGGGTAATAAAGTGACCTAGTGTTGGTAGAGGTAGAGGATTAAACCCCAGTGATGGGGAGATTTTTACCCTTATCCTAGACATTCTTAATAGACTATTCAAGAAAAGAAAAAATTTAGAAAGAAAATTTCATTTTACAATTATAGCGAAAATGGTTGAGCATGGGAAAAAGATGGGCATGAAAATGATAGAAATGATCATCAAGCATAACATACTATTGAATAGGACAACTGAGAGGGGGGTTGAATCAGTTGTCATAGATTTTAATCTTTAATTCAATTACCGAAACTAGTACTTAAACTGCTTAAATGATTAATCATCAAATTCTAATGCAAAAACTCAAATCCAACACATAAACAAGATAACACCAAATTTACGTGGTAAACCCAATGAGGGAAAAATCACATTGAGGATTAACTCACACTATAGAGAATATCAAAACCAATTACAAAAGGCTCACTACCTGAAACAAGGCTCGTTGCCTGAAATAAGGCTCATTGCCTAAAAAAAGGCTCACTGCTTGAAATAAGGACTCACTATCCAAAACAAGGACTCAATGTAAAACAAGGCTACAACCTGGAGGGATCACTGCCACAAAGATACAAAGAATACTTGTTATAGAGAGACAACAATCCCAATGCAACAAAATATTCCACCACTATCACTTGATCAACTTGCATGAATGATAGAGTTCACCGTTTGCTCACTACATCCGAAAACTTAGCATTAAGATTTGCAATGATCTACCACACACATAACTCACACACACTTTTTGAATAGCATCAAATTCATATATAGTCTTTCATTTATCTTTCTTCTTTGATTTTGTATATTTTCCATTACTAGCTCATCCTATATTTATACTATCTCCAACCTTGAAAAAGACATAAAGTTGACCATCCAACTTCAAACTCAAATTAGGTCGATGCCAAAATATCCTAAGGTGAAATTAGAATGATGGAAAACCAAACACATGCTTCATTGAGATGCAAAATAGATCCAACATGCTTCATCAACTTCAAAGATAGTGCTTAACACATAGTCAACCAAACCAGTGTAAAACACATACAATGATTAAGCACAAAAATTTTACAAACCAAAAATATCTTCAATGTAATCAAAGCTTCTTACTCTAAAACCGCAAGTTAAAAGACTTCATCAAAGAGAAATCCAAACCAACAAATTTTCTCCCGAACCTCAGCCAGAACATGGAAAAAAATAGTTCACAACTGGTGAACACAACTCAAACTTCACAATGAACCAATAGCCAAAAATATGGATATATCAACCTTCAAAAACCATGACCAACATATCTTAACAGCACAAAAATAGGGACAAGTACTGGAGCAACAATTGAATACCTATAATCTTTTTTTTAGTACATTTTTCTCAATATCCTCAACATATAGAACCAACAACAACTAGTAGATAACCAGTTAACCAATTGACATCAATGACAACACTTTCATTCCTCTTTCCATTCTTGCAACACATACCTCATCAACACCTAAACAATTTTTCTCCATACCCCAGGGAGGTTGGCCATGTTGTATCTATTTTGAAGTTTATTAACATTTTCCCCCTTTCAAAAATCTCCATATCTTTCTGGTAGTGCCCTTTAGGCTTGTGAGGGATGCAAGCATCATCTAACAAAATCACTATCATTACTATGATCAACTTTGCATTTATAGTGAAGGAGCACCTGCCAATGGTGACAGTGTCATCCTTCCAAGAGTTAGAGAACTCCATAGACAACTTGGGGTCATGCCCTCCACGAATGAGGCCAATTTACCATGTTGGATAATATGCCACACATACTTATCTTGTTTCCACAATTCACAACTAGCGGGTTCATACTATACCAGCTCACTGCCCATTGAGAAATTCATAGACAACTAGAGAATAGAAAAAGTTTTGTAGGTGTCGCGCTAGCTCTACCGGTCACATTAAAAAGTTTACCAGGCGCACTGCAGTTTATAGGGGGTCGTGCTACCCGATTCCTGCAGTCTAATAAAAAAAATTTAAAAAATAAAAAGTTTTGTAGAAATGAAAAGAATAGAACCAAATCCAAACATAAAAAGGCTTGTGAAAGGGCTACTTAGAGAAGTTAAGTTTCCATAATGGTAAATCATGGGAAATAATGAAGGGGTTAGACAACAAATCCAACTCAATCTCTTCTCTATAGTACTTCAACATCATTTTTAATTAATTTTCCAACATGCCCAGGGATATGTGATAAATTATCCAAGATAACTAAATTAGAAGTAAAAGCGCCAAGGTTAGCTAGCACATCCATAGCTTTGTTTCCATTTCTAAACATGTGAGAGGATCTATTATTCCCAAGAGAAATCATGAGATTTCAAACTAATAGGATATGGTCTTGGTGGACCAATAGGGTTAAGCCTTCCTCGTCAGCAAAATAATTATATTTCTAGAGTCCCCCTTGATTTCTAGGTTTGAAAGGCAGGCATTTGTAGCAATTTGAATATCGTGGAATGCTATTGCTATCTCAAAAAATTTGGAAGATTAGACGCCTAGATTAACCGCATACACCAAAATCATTTTCCCATCATGATGGTAGATGACTCCATCCCCACCCACCATGATCATTTTCCTAGAATGCTATAACTAAAATACAATTCAATTGTGTAGATGTTTGAATTTATAAGATCCTATTTAAATTATTATATTTATTATAAAATTAATGGTGATTGATTCCTTCATATTAAGTTGTATATAGATGATATATTTATTTTTGATAATATTAAGGATACAATTTAATATTTAAAGTCTTATATTTCATCATAGTTTGACATGGAATTAGGGGCTTCAAACTATATCTTGGATATAGATACCAAAAAATATAGAACAAATATGAATCTTTGGATAAAATAAATATGTTAGTTTGTAGACTATTGAAATTTTGCATTTTACTTTGGAATAAGTTATGTATAAAGTAGTGCCTATCTACACCTAGTGAGGGCATGTATTGAGTGTCTTATGTTTCTTATATTTTGAGTGTGATGAATGTTATGCTTTTGTATAGAAATTTCCTAAGAAATGTGAGTACTTATCAAATCATGACTAATCCTAGTCAAGTTCATTGAGATGAAATAGATTTCCTTCAAATATTTGTAGGGCACCTCTTTAATTACTTTTTTTTATGATGGTGGTTCTTTGTGAGCCCAAACCATAATGAAAATTCATGGTTTTAGACTATGCAAGAGATGTTTATAGTAGAAGATTCACTTGTGGATATGTGTTTAGTTTATTTGGTAGTACCATTAGTTTTATGAGTAAGTAGTAGGTTGAAATCACTTTTCTAGTATAGAGGAAAATATAAAGTTAGCTACTCATTCATATAAGAATTCCATCTATCTTAAGAGATTGTGTTCAAATGTAGGGTTGAGTTAGGGAGCTATCAATTTTTTAGTGATAGTTAAAGTACCATATGTCTAGCAAAGAACCAAACCTTTCATGAGAGGATGAAGCATATAGATGTTTAGTACCATTTTTCTTGTGACATGGTAAATGATAAGAGTATGATGTTAGAGAAAATGAAAACTTTCATAAGATGTGTTTGCATTGATGAAGTTATTTGGCATACAAAAATATAATTGGTGCAATAAGTTGGCCTCTTGGCCCCTAATAGATAGTCAATAGTGTTACTTTTCTCTTTTCTCTTACAAAATGTTTAGCAATTTAGAACTTTTGGGAAAGGTGTCTCAATCTTCTATCCTATTTTTAACAATAAAAATAAAAAATTTAGTCCATCTAACAAAAAAAGATAAATTTTAGAGCTCTAGAGATTGATTTTGACCCTAAAAAATATTGAAATGGGCCTTAAATAGAGAAATATGGTTATAATAGCATAGATATATTTTAATATTGAATTTAAAGAATGAGGAGCTTGATTGGCTTCACATATCAAAACTTATGGTCTCTAGAAGTTGGGCTTCCCACACCATAAATAGAAGAACACTTATTATTCATAAGGGAGTTGCAAGAGGAAGTCATACTTATTGACCAATTTATGGAACATGTTTTAATGTGTTATAAATAATATCTGAATGGAAAAAATGGAGATAAAATAGAGCTCCCAACTTAATGAGTGTATTGCAATGAGTTTTTTATATGTGTAAGGAATATGTTATTTTAGTGTGTCAACTTGTGTTGGGATTTGGTGGTTGGATTTTGATGAGGTATTTGAGCTCAAAATTTTTGATAGTTTTAGTTCATAATTTACTATTTTCCATTTGATATTTTCATGTATTGACTTTCCTATTTATAGGGTGCTTGAAATGAAGGTTTTATAGTGAGTTTTGTAGGTACTATTATGTTGCTACAATTGCTCCAAATATCTTGATGGTTATACTCCTATAAAGGATTGGAATTTACAAGTGTATTCTAACCATTTGATTACTAAATAATACATTGATTTGCTTTCGAGTGGGAAGTTTTTCTCCCAAAGAACTTTCTCCATACAGATCGATATTTTTTTGGTATATTTCTTTTATGTTTTGTTCCTTATGATCAATTTAATGTAATTGGTGTAAAAATCATTTTCCCCACCTTTATTTTCTTTTAAATTACATGTGGTGATGTTCGAAGGACATAATCACACCGGACATTAAATCTAAAACATTGAAATGAGTGAGTGAATGCTGAAATGGATAAAAATTTAACTCTACATGTGATATAAATCCAAAAGTAATTGATAAACAATATAAACTTCTATATTATAATATTGTAAATTTTACATGTACAATAAAATTTGCCGATGTCCAATTGGCAAGAAAGCTTGGTCAATACAATTTGCCCAACCCTTTAGAAAGTCAGACATTAAATATGAGAAAACCGGGCTCGATTGAGTCCTCCAAACTCTATTCGAATGAGTGCTTGATGAGATCACTCGAGTTTACGATCTTCCTCCTTTGGGTGTACGGATAGGATTGTAGCTGCAGTGCCGAAGGTGGTAACTATCTGGTAGTGCCATTTCTCTCTAAAATTGACAAATGGCACACTGAGAATGGTTCAATCCTTGGGAGCATCATTCCGGCTTTGACATTTTCTATCTTTGCCTTATTCAAATCAGTTTGGTTTTTTCCAGTTAATCCTTGGAGACAAACAATAATGGACTGAAAATCTGATTATTTTTTACAAAAAGCAATCTTTATATGTCGTCAATTACAAGTGTAATTTGGAAGATCTGAAAAGCACCCAAAACTCAAAGAATATAAAGCATATGCCTCCTTACACTATCGTTTGTCACCCCCCTCAATAGAAAATCCTCTGGTTTGTAGGCAAGGCAGTAGACTGAGCAAATATTGTTTGCGAGAAAGACCCTCCCTCTACTAGAAACACTCCCCTCAAGATCAAAAAATTCAACCAGTTAAAAATCTTATTCCATGGGAGAAGAAAACTTTTCCAATTCGAAGAGAAGATCAATAAAATTAGTAGACAATTTCATTGTCAATGAAAGTAACAACACTGCTAGTAGCTGTACAACATCGGATACGGATTCAACCGTGGGAAATCGTGGATTCTCGGATAGAAAGGTGAAGAGAGACAGAAAACGATTTGTAGGAGTTCGGCAAAGGCCATCGGGTCGATGGGTTGCAGAAATCAAGGACACCATACATAAAATCAGGCTGTGGCTGGGCACCTTTGACACAGCGGAAGTTGCAGCCCGCGCCTACGATGAAGCCGCCTGCCTTCTCAGAGGCAACAATACACGGACTAATTTCTGGCCCTCTCCTTCCCATCCTGCTCGTGGGACCTCAGTGCTGTCGTCCAGGACTGCTAGGTTGCTACAGCTCAGGCTTAAGGATGCCAAAGCCAGAAACAATCATGATGGTATGATATCTGATGCTAATTCTTCACAGGATCATAGTCTTTGTAATCAGTTTATGCAGTCAAAGCTTAAGGTTGAAGCTGAAATGCCTAGATCAAACGAGGACAATACGCATGAAACAAGCCAAATCCTCAGCTTAACCTCAGGCATGTCAAACAATAGTGAATATATGGATGAAATTTTACAAGCTGTTGCTAATGATTCAATTGACGAGAAATACCATGAAGATAAAGATGAGACTTTAAATCCTAGTCTACCCACAAATCCTCTTACTACAAATACTACAATGGGCCAGAGAAATCCTAGTAAAGGGGTGTCCCAGGTGTTCCAGACAAACCCTAATGAGGATCTGCCTCAACTGTTCGAGCAAAGCTACTGTAGTGCGGAAGGAGGAGGTGGGGAAGAGGGTAAACTCAGTTTATCTTCACTGTTGATGGAAAGAGATGACAGTTGGGCAAGTAACTGTACTCCTCTTGAGATGTCAGAGGAGTGTATAAATAGTGTAGATACGTATCTCAATTGTAGTCTACATGGTGTGATTGCAGACATGGATCATAACTTTGATTTTTGTGATGTCTCTGAATTGGCAAGTGGGTATTCTCCCTTTGCCATTGCTGAAGAAATTGCAGAACCTGTCAATGGTAGCATGCCCAACAATTTCATGGAGGATGAGGATTACGAGTATAACGGATCGATGCAAGCTTCAGAAGAACAGAATTATTCTATGTTTAGGGAGGCCATTAAGAGAAGAATGTATGAAAGAAAGATATCGGCTTCCCTCTATGCTATGAATGGTATTTCTGAATGCTTTCATTATACCAGTGAGTTTACAGAGTCGATGAATTTAGCAGGCACTTTAGAATCTCCTACTGTCGATCAGATGTATGATAGGCCATGAGACAAGTTGAGCGGAACATCATATACATTTTCCTCTTCAACGGCTTTGGCGGGGAGGGAAGATAGCCTGGAGATGCTCTGGAATTCGTTGGACTTGGTTCCCATTCTAAGTCAATTCAATTGTGGTTCACTACCAAGATATAACTCGTTGATTTACAAGCCTGTCGGCTTTTATTTCAATTCAATTCTTGCTTACTCCTCAGGTTGCTGGTTGTACAATTCAGGATAATTTTATATTGCATTTGACAATAATTCAAGCGAGAAGCTCCTCGTTAGAAGATGATAACGATGAGAAAGTAGTGCAAATAAAATATATTAACAAAGGATTTAATATATGAATCTATTTCAATAGAATTTGTACATCTAAAGTTTACTATTTTTAATAGTATAGTAGTCTTAGTTGTGATTTCAAAAGTGTTAGTGTTGACTATTATTACAAATATCTAAATAAAGTGACATTATCTATATAAGAAACAATAAATCATATCAAGCTACATTGTTACATCAACAAAACATACTTTGATACACAATTATTAACTTAATAGATAATTACGAGGATAACATTTTTTTAATCTTTTTGGACACTTAAACCAAAGACATATGAAGATGGTATCATATATGATGATGTGGACCTAAATCCTCAAATTTATTTTGTGGACTTGCCAAATAAGCTGCTATAAAAATTTGGGTCCAATTTAAAATTACCATGTATTATTTTGAGAGGCACAAAGTTAGGATGGACAGGTACTAGATCATCTCCACTATGTAGTAATTTAACAACCAATCTTACCTTTAATAGCAACACAATAGTCCTGGAAAAATATTATTTAATTAAAAATATATTTTAGGAAATATTTTTTTTTATGTATGAAATTGAATAAAATGGACATATAGTTAGATTTGTAAAGACTAGCTTTATTAAATTGTAGAGGAGAAAAACATGTATATTGTTGGGGAAATGTGTCTCAACCTTGCAATTATATAAAGGTTACTATATATATGATACATTGTAAATCTAGACAATTATTTATTAGGTTTTAGATCTAATGGTGGATATTTTGTTGGCCTATCTTGCCCTAGATGGCAACCCTATTTTATGAGTGTGTTGTACTACGATTGTAGACGGTGATGTATTCTGAGAGTTTGATAGCATTCATCTTATCTCTAAATCTCTAGTGGTGATACTCCTGTGAGAAGCTTGCTCTACAAGTATATTGTAATCTTTATGATTTCTGAATAATACATTGGGCAAATTTTGGAGTGTGGGGTTTTTCTCCTAAAAGGGTTTTCCCCACGTAAATCATTGTTTTGTGGTATGCATGATAATTATGTCTATTTATGTTTAAGTTTTGTAACTATTAAAGATCTATAAAATTTTTGCATAATTCTCCTCTCAAAATTATTGTAGGAAGTTGTTCCACTACCTTAGCTTCCTTACAAGTGGTATCAGAGTCTGATCACCTTTGGTTTCAGTTGTGGGTTGTTGAGCTTTTTGAACTAATCCAGATTTGATTGGGAGCTCATGTAAAAGATACTTTGTGATCTTGTTGCAGGAATTTTCATATGCCATGTTCTTCAGGGAGAATAGAGGTGGATAAATGTTTTGGAAATAATTTTGAAATGTGAAAGCTAAAGATGCAGGATTTGTTCACAGATCAAGATCTATGGGATGCTATTGATGAGAATGTTTCAAGGCCTACAGATCCTACTCAGGTTGCTTAATATGATGTTATGGACCATAAAGCCAGGGGTCTAATCATATTGTGCTTGACATACTCTATTTTAATTAATTTCCATGAGGATACCTCTGCATAAAAACTATGGAAGAAGCTTGGTGACATGTATCAGGGAAGATCTTTAGTGAACAAGATTTTCTTAAGGAAGAAGTTGTATTCCTTGAGAATGGAAGAGGATGGATGAATCACAGACCACCTAGAAGCATTCAATATTTTGGTGACTCAATTGGCATCAGTTGGTGTCAAAATGGATGAGGAGGAAAAAATTTATATCTTTCTTTGTTCTTTGTATGATTCGTGGGATTCTCTTGTTATGACTATTGGGAGTACTTCTGTAATTTTGAAGACTAAAGAAGTGGTGGGTTGTTTTCTTTCTGAAGAGATGAGGAGGAAGGTATCCGTCACTGCTAAGGAGGCCCTGAATGTCCATGGAAGACCTAAGGAAAAAGGAAAGAAAAATGAGAGGTGTGACAAATCCAATTCTAGGGGTAGATCTAAATCTCCTAGAAATTCCAAAGTTATTTGTTAGAAATGTGGTAAGCATAGACATGTTCATAAAAAATGTAAAGAAGAAAAGAAGAATAAAAAGAAGAAATTTGATTATGATTTTGAGTCTGAGAAGGAAGATGGCGACACATTCATTGCAACTTTAGAAACTTGTGCAAGTACAATGATGTATGGTTAATTGACTCAAGTGCATCTTTCCATATGACCTTTAATAAATATTGGATTTTTGAATATAAAGAATTTGATGGAGGCAAGGTGTACTTGGGTGATGATTCTTATTTAGACATTGTTGGCTGTGGTAAAGTTAATTTAATTAGGTTTATTAATGGTAGAATAAAAAGGATTAATGGTGTATTGCATATCCTTGGGTTAGAACAAAATTGTTATCTATCAACAAACTAATAGATGTGGGTGTGTAGGTAGTATTTTTTGATGCAGGATGCAAGACGATCAAAGGTGCTATGATGATTTCTAGAGATGTCAAATATAACACATTGTATAAGCTTGATGCATTGTTAAGTGCAATAGTTACTACTTATGTGAAAATCAATTTTTGTGAAAGAAATAAGGGTTTCACCTTTAGTAGATGGTCATGGATTTTAGGTATCCAAGGGTGCTCTTTCTTCTAAATTAAAGTTACCTACAAAGAAAACTATGTTATGGCACTAGAGACAACCACATTGGAGAAAAGGGTTTAAGGAACTTGAAAAATAAAAACCATGTTGAAGGTTTGTTTGATTGTAATCTTGAATTTGATTTTTGTGAGAGTTATATTTATGGAAAATAAAACTGCATTCAGTTTTACTCGAGTCTTCATAAATCTTGTGGTGTATTGGATCTTATTCATTCTAATGTGTTTAGTCCTATAGATGTTCCTTCGATTGGTAAATCCACATATTATGTTTCAATTATTGATTATTATAGTAGAACATGGGTATATTTTCTAAGGAGTAAATCCAAAATTTTCAAATGATTTAAAGAATTTAAAGTAATGGTTGAGTTATAGAATGGAAAGAAAATAAAATGTTTGAGGACTGATAATGGTGATGAATTTTTCTCTAATGATTTTGATAGATTCTGTAAAGATTGTGGTATTCATAGAAAGAAGAAAACTCCATATTCTCCACAACAGAATGGAGTTGCAGAAAGAATGAAAAGAAAAATGATGGAGAAGGCTAGGAGTATGTTGATTGGTATTGGCCTTGAACAAAGGTTTTGGGCTGAATTTTTTGCCACTACTTGTTACCTGATTAATAGGATTTCTACATCAACTCTTGTTGATAAGATTCCTATAAAGGCATGGTCAGGTCGCAAGCCTTCATTAAGACATCTTAGAGTTTTTGGTTGTGAGGCATATGCACATGTTCCAAAGGAGAAGCAAAGAAAGTTGGAGAACATAGCTATGAAATGTATCTTCATCGGATATAGTTATGGTGTGAAAGGATACAAGCTTTGGGATCCTGATGCACAAAAGGTGATATATAGTAGAAGTATTATTTTTAGAGAAACTAAGCCTTCTTCTATTAGATTGCAGCTAGAAAAAAGTAAATAGGAAGATATGATTCAATTTCCTTCTACACCTAAGAAAGTTGAATCAAGGCCCATGGATAGACAAGAAGTTGAGGAGAGCTCATCTAGCTCTGAATCTTTAGAAGAGGAGGAAGAACCTCCAACTCAACTTGTTTTTAGGTCTACAAGGCATAGACAACCACCTAAAAGGTATACACCTAATGATTGGAGATGTATTTTTCTTTAAATACTAACATGTATGAACACAAATTTCTAGAAGAGACATTAGGTATGAATGATGCAAAATACTAAAAGATTGTTATGGATGAAGAAATGGAATCTTTGAAAAATAATGATACATGGGATCTTGTACCATTGCCTGAAGGATGAAAACCTGGTGGTTGCAAATGGGTGTTAAGAAAAAGATTGGTTCAGATGGAGGTATTGAGAAGTGCAAAGCAAGGTTGGTTGCAAAAGGTTACTCTCAAGTTGAGGGTGTTGATTATGGTGAGATATTCTCTCATGTTGCAAAATATGACATCCATTGGATTTTTGCTTGCTATTGCTATTGCTTATGATTTAGAGGTTGAGAAAATAGATGTGAGAACTACTTTCTTTCATAGTGACTTAGAGGAGTACATTTATATGACACAACCAAAGCACTATGTGGTGAAAGGTAAAAATAAATTAGTTTGCAAATTGAAGAAATATTTGTGTGATTTAAAACAAATTCCTAGGATGTGGTACCAAAAAAATGATACATATGTGTTGAGTTTGGGATTTGAGTGTTCTAAATCAGATCATTGTGTTTACTATAAAATTAATGGTGATCATTTCTTGTTTATTGTAGTATGTTTTGATGATATGTTTTTTATTGGCAAAGGGAAAGGTGTGATTTTAGAACTAAAATCTCAACTTGCTACTAAATTTGAAATGAAAGATCTTGGTGTAGCTAGACACATCCTTGAGATGGAAATTAAATTAGATAGAGTGAAAATAAATTATGGCTTGGCCAAATTAAGTATGTCAATTCAATTTTATAGAGATTTAACATGTATGATTGTAGACCATTGTGTGTTCCCATTTCTATTGGAACAAAGTTATCTATTTCAAATTGCCCAACATCTCCGTCAGAGATGGAAGAAATGAGCAAAGTTCATTACTAGAGTGTAGTTGGAAGTTTGATGTATGTTATGGTTTGTACTAGACCAGACATTGCCCAAGTAGTGGGAGTTCTTTCCAAATATATGTCTAATATTAGTAGAGTTCATTGGGATGTAGTTAAAAAGGTCTTTAGATATTTGTGTGGCACCTCAGATTATTCCTTATGTTATCATAGTAATATGACTCAAAATGAAATTTCCCTTGATATTCATGGTTATGTGGATTCAAATTGGGTAGGTGATATTGATAGCAGATGATCCACTAGTTCTTATGTGTTTACTTTATTTGGTGGTGCAATCAGTCGGATGAGTAAGTGGCATGATGTGGTTGCTTTTCCCACTAATGAAGAATAGTATATAGCAGCTACTCGTGCTTGTAAAGAAGCCATTTGTCTTAAGATACTGTGTTCAGATATTGGAATAAAACAAGGTGTAGTGATAATTTATTGTGACAGTCAGAGTGTGATATGTCTAGCCAAGAACTTGAAATTTCATGCTAGGACCAAGCACATTGATGTACAATATCATTTTTTTTTAGATATGGTCGAAGATGGTAGGGTTAAGCTGGTTGAGGCAAAGACTTTGATGAATGTTGTTGATTCTTTAACTAAGCCTATGAGCACGGAGAAGTTCAAATGGTGTTCAGAGATTATGGTCCTTTTGGCCCCTAGCAATTAAGAGACAATGTTTACTCCCTCTTGTTGCTCTTGAAATGTGTTCAAAAAGTGGGAGATTTATTGGGAAAATGTGTCTAAACCTTGCAATTATATAAAGGTTATTGTTGATAGGATATATATATATTTCCTAGTTACACTGATAGGTGTAATATACAATAGCAGTAAGGGGAGGAGTGGGATGCATCTAAATAACCTTTTGTTAAGTTTTTCAAGAAACTCCTAAAATAATTGAAATACATTGTAAATCTAAACCATTAATTATCAAGTTTTAGATCTAATGGTGGATATTTTGTTGGCCTATCTTTCCCTAGAAGGCAACCCTATTTTATAAGGGTGTTGTACTACGATTGTAGATGGTGATGTATTCTGAGAGTCTAATAGCAATCGTGTTGTCTCTAAATCTTTGGTGGTGATACTGTTGTGAGAAGCTTGCTCTACAATTATATTACATAAACTTTGTTATTTTTGAATAATATATTGGGAGGCTTTTCGAGTGTGGGGTTTTTCTCCTGAAAATTTTTTCCCCACATAAATCACTGTGTTGTAGTATGCATGATATTTATGTCTATTTTTTTTTATGTTTTTGTAACTATTAAAAATTTGTAAAAGCTTTGCATTATTCTCCTCTCAAGATTAGTGTAGGAAGTTGTTTCGCTACATTAGCTTCCTTACATGTAATCCACTTTTTGGTTTTGGTTTCAATATTTTAAGGCAATTTTTGTTCATGCTATTAATACATGATTCTTGTACATAATTTAGTTATTTTAGAACACTCACTAATCATTATCCTCAACTTAGCAATCTAATACTTATAATCTTTCACATTAGAATATTATTGACTTGGTTCTTATAAAATATATCAACAATCTTGTTCTATTGACTAGATCAAGTGTGTGATCTAGTCCCTCAGAGTCAAACTTAAAATTGTAGTTTTTTAACACCACCAATCTTGTGATATGACCATTACTCATCAATGTGTTTACAAAAAAAATCAAATTATGTGTAAGGTTTTATATTTAAGGAAACTTTCAACATATGTCAAAGAATAGTATCACACTTCACAAGAATTAGTTTATATTAGTATTAGGTGGAATCAACATTAGCTTGCATCAATCTTAATTTATAGTAGACTTGAAACAACTTAACAAACAACATCTATCATGTGTCATTTTTTTTTAATTTCATTTATCATTGATAGTTGATGTCAAACTTATCTTACACCAAACTAATTTCACATTAGTCAAATTTTGCATAGGACAATAACAAATTAACATGCATTACCATGTTTAGTTTCTCTTTCAATATTGTGAAATCAACCTAGGGGTATGAATTTCATGAAAATGTTTAATACTTCCCTTTGTATGTAGTAGGATTCCAACTATGCCCTTTAGCTTAATTTATTTTTCCAAACATAGATATACATGTAGGAAAATATTTTCTAACTATGCTAAAGGATGGATTTTGCAAGGGATGAGATCATACCACCATGACATTGTTGCACAATCTAGACTAAATCATAAGCATGAGTGTTACAAACCTAAGTTTTGTTATATTGTTAGGAATTAGTTTGTTTTATCTTAGTCACATGCTTTGTATGGAATGTCATTTGTTAAACTAGAGTGGAAGTATTTAACCCACTTATCTACACTAATAGTAGTTGTCTTTAGTTTGACTATATTTTTCTATTTATCATATGCGAATGGCATAGTAATTGTTGCATTTAACTATATTTAATCTATTGTGATTCTTTAGTAAATGTAACTCATTTTGAACATATTATATTTTGACTTGCTATTCTATTTTTTGTTATATTTGTGCATTTTTCTTCAAGTTGTATAAAAATTACATCTTGGGATTCTTCATAATAGTTCATGAATCCCTTTTTGCATTGTATGGTGCATATAAGTGTGTGTGACAACTAAATAGCCTCTTGTAGAATTGGTCGCAAGTCTCGACCAATCAACTAGGTGAGGTACTTGGGCTTATCATCATCCCAAAACCTAATTATAAGGAGCACCCAATGATCCCAAACATATTTGGAATATAAGGGAATTTGTTAACTTTAAGAGGTCAATGGATATTTTCCTTACATTTTTAGCTTCTCTTTACCCTAAGATTAGATAAGGCTATTGCATATTAATGTGCCCCACACATAGGAAAAATATAAATACATGACAAGTGTTTAAAAGTAAACATGTCAATGGAAATATTTTTGAATAGGAGTAGGAGTGTCTAATTGAACCTCCTATCATAAATGAAAAAATAAAGTATTCTTGATGTCTTATTAGCACAAGAGAATGCAAATAAATACATAGGAAAATATAGTTGAGAGAGACTATATAACCATAATTTCCATAACCAATATGCAAGGATTTGGATAATGTAGAATTTATATACTGGCATTTCCCCCTTATTATTTTGTTCTTGTAAATGTACCCCCAAAACAACATAAATTTCACCTTGCCAAGAGACTTGGATAGCATATTAGCTATCTGAGAATCGTTGGATAGTACTTGAGTTGGATGTGATGGCTCAAGAATTTTTCTTGTATATAATGACATTCAAAAAACTAGATTCTTCACAAACTTCTAAACACCTTGATTGCCATGCAATAAAGAATAGGTGGCTTGTCTTTAGGAATGTTGATGTCAACAAAAATGTAATGTAACCAAATTTATTTGCACATGACTCCTTGTGTGACACAATATTCAACCTTGATGGATGAGAGAGAAACAATAGATTGCTTCTTACTTATCCACAATATTGGTCAAAATCCAAGATGAAAATAAAATATTGAAGTCAACTTCCTATCATCAACAAATCTAGCATAATCCAAGTCGATATATCCCTAGAAGAAGATGTAAGGGTTCTTTTATTCTAGACCATAATCAATTATACCTCAGATATATCTTAAAACAAAGTTAGTTTCAACAATGACATTTCTTCAACTCATGCATAAATCTCAAAAGATATATGATATTAAAGCATAAGTCTACTCTAGTATAAGTCAAGAAAATGAGACTCGGGCCATTCAGCTACTTGTAGAAAGTTTCATCTACTTAGGTGAACCCTAGAATCAAGAGTGTTGCAAACCTTTCTCCATTGGAGAAAACACAAATTTACAATTGAACATCACATACTTTTCTATGAGTGTCTTGGCATATTTCATGTGATGCTCATTTTCCATATCTCCAAGCCAAGACATTAGTAACCCCGAGCTTTTTATGTTGAAAGACTTCTTTAGACCATTCTTTACATCATCACTTAAATTTTTTGAACTTCATATGCTCACAAGATTGAATCTACATACAAAACAAGAAAACAAGAATGACAATATTTGTTCCTACCTTCTTGGTATATAAATTTGAATATGAAGGACAACCTTTTGTGCTCTTGAAGGCTTCATCTAGACCTCTTAGTTGTTTCCCATATTCATGGTTTCTCGTAGCACCATTGGCATCAACTTGCACAATTGATATCCACCAAAGATTGCAAATTTAATACTCATGAAAAATGAGGGTATGTGCAGGATCATCATGGAAAAAATAGGCCCATTAAGTGGCGAAAAATTCATAAAAATTAGAGTTAGGGAATTTGACATAAAAATTTGAATAAGTTATCTATATTATTTCAAAAATATGTAAGAATAAAATCTGTAGTAAATTGAATGTAGTTTCTAAACTACTAGGTTTATTTGAAAAAAAAAAATCTATTTGGCACAAATGTGAAATTTCAATGTAGAAGCACTTAAATTTCAGGGAAAAAATAAGTAGGTGTATGTCTGACCACCCTAACCACAATAGAACGATAATATTTTTTTATAATATTTTATATATAAGTAGAGGACTCATGTCCCGATGTGATGCATTATTTTTTGTAATTTTTTCCAATTAAATAATTAATTATTAATTTTTTATTATGACTTTTAAAAAATATAAAAACTTGTATGTCGACCACCTTAACTTGGTCAAAACTTCATGAAATTCATTTTTTTAATCCTATAGTATGCAAAGCATAGAATGTGACACATGTTTGATTCAAAAAATGTGATACCATTTGAAAGCTAAAGATTTTTTCAATCAGACTATCAATTAGGACTTTAGTCATAATTCAAATAGAAAATGAATAATTATTATTTATTAAATTCAAAGTAAAGTATAATTTATATTGGTGGAAAGCTGAGAATCTCCTTTAAAAACCCTTTTCATTTCATCAATTTTGGGTTAAAAAAAAGTCGTCAGCCACATACCCTACACATACCCATCATATCACCACTTTTTGGACCATCATGATCCTACACATACCCATGCATAGGACTAGTTCTCAAGCATCTTTGTAAATTATACTCAAATGCTCAACAAGTCACTCATTTACAAATGACCTTAATATCCTATTCCAAAAAGAAAAAGTTGTATGCAGAAATTACAAGATACAACCTGCATGTAGTATGGTTGAATATTGATCAACACAAAATAGAAAAAATGCTTCAGAAAAAAATAATATCAACACAAAGCACAACAACAACCTACATTTGTAGAAGAGACCAATCGTATGCTACAACATATAAAATTGATTTTATTGATAATTCAAAAATATAGAGTTGAATTACAATCTGGAATACATCACAAAGCTTCCAAAAACTTTATATATAGTTGTGGAAGGATGTGCAAACTTGCATCACATAGCAAGAAACAAAGTGATAAGGATTATGCAGACATATTAGATTTCATGTGTTTTGTTATGAACATAGAGCAGATAACAAACAAATAAAATTTTGTACTAGATATTTATCAGTATAAAGATAGTGCTTGGATGGTCAATAAAGGAAAAATTAGATTGCAAACGATTTATAAACTTGTAGTCTATGCCAAGTCAAGATCAAGATAAACATGAAACAGTTTATGCAGATATGATGAGAAGAAGCAATGGAAGGGTCAGTTGTTGATGGTGGTGCACCAAGTTAGTTTGCATAGTTAGAAAACCATATACAAAGGAGAAATCAACACTCTAACACTCCCCCTTAATTTCAACTTTAAACTTTAGTAGAAAAACTATTGTTACATCGTACAAACCCCTATATTTTATCTGTGAATTTTAAACAACTCCTTTCCCAAGGGTTTTGTGAACATATCTACAAATTTATCTTCTGATCTACAAAATTCTACATAAATTTCATTATTGTTTACCAATTCTTGAATGAAATGATACCTTGTATCAATATTGCTTACTTTTCTTATGGAAAACATGATTCCTTGATAATGCAATGGCAGATTTGTTATCACAAAAAATATGAGTTGTGTCTTCCTATTCATGTAACATCTCAGTTAAAATTCTTCTCATCCACATAGTTTGACATGCTACTGATGTCACTGCAACATAATATGCCTCAACTGATGATAAAGTCACAATGGGATGCTTCTTTGATCCCCACGCTACTGCACCCAATCCAAAACTAAACACATACCCTAATGTGCTCTTCCTGTCGTCAACACTTCTTGCAAAATCACTATCAGTATATCTAGTCATCTTAAAATCTGAATCTGATGTATATAGGATACCATAACTTGTTCCAACAATATATCTTAAAATCCTTTTTTGAACTTTCCAATAGGTACTCTTCAGAGACTCCATAAATTTGGAAATTAAACTTACATCAAACATTATAGCTGGCCTTGTTTATGTCAAATATATGAGACTCCCTACCAATCTCTTATACAAGGTTAGATAAACACTTGATCCCTGATCCTCTTTACTGAGTTTTGTACCAGTTGCAATTGGTGTTACAACTGGCTTATAATTCACCATCCTGAACCTTCTTAATATATCTTTTGCATACTTAGATTGAAAAATAAAGATACCATCTTCAAACTGAGTTATTTCAATGCCAAGAAAATATTTCATCAGCCCTAAATCAGTGATCTCAAACTCTGCTTTCTTGGCTATCTTAAAATCATCTATTGGGAGATCTCAAGTGAAAATCACATCACAAGAAAACTATCAAAATTTTACTATCCTAATTTACTTTTGTATAAAAATTTGGCTCACTTGGACACCTATTGAATCCTTTGTTGATCAAGTATTCATCAATCTTGTTGTACCAAACTTTGGGTTCTTGTTTCAATCCATATAATTCTTTCTTTAAGTTGTATACTTTATCTTCTTGTCCATCAATTTCATATCCTGCAGGTTGTTTCACATAAACCTCTTCTTTCAGAAATCCATTTAAAAATGCATACTTAACATCCATCTGATGCACTTTCCATTTATTTTGTGCCGCTATAGCTAACACCATTCTCATTGTATCAAGTTTGGCTACAAGTGTAAAATTTTCAATATAATCAATGCTCGGATGTTGATTGAACCCCTGAGCTACAAGTCTTTCTTTGTGCTTTTCAACTTTACCTTCAACATTCAACTTGTTCTTATAAACCCATTTAACACCTATACTATTTTTATCTTTAGGAAAATCTACAAGATCCCAAGTGTTATTTCTCTCTATATCATCAATCTCTTCTTCCATAGCTTTTACCCAAACTTATTCTTCAATATCTTCTTCAAATTTTACAGGATCATATGCAATCAAAGAAAGATTTGAAACTTGATCTCTCTTCATTTTTCTCATATAATTATTTTAAGCTTCTACTCTTCTAACCTCTAATTCTATCCCTTAATGTAGCCAATGTGGGATTTGATTCATTACTTACATCTGATCTTGATGTTTGTTGTCCACCATAACCTAATGCTTTGCCAAGTTCTTGAGTTTTGGGCATTCTGGTATGTTGTGAACTGGCTTCTAGTGATTTCCTTATAGGAGTACTTGTAGTAGGTGTATGTACATGTGGAATTGATTGTCCACCCTATATGGCCTACTCATCTCCATCATCATCTCCATGAGATAATACAGATCCCTCTACAACAAATTTATCTATGTTTCCATCCTAAGCCTCTTCTTGCTTGAACTCAACATCTCTGCTGATAATATACTTCTTGGTGATGGGATTATAGAGCCAATATGCCTTAGACTCCTCACTATATCCAATAAATATACATTTCTCACTTCTATCATCTAAATTTCTTCTCATCTTTGTAGGTACATGTGCATATGCTACACACCCAAAAATCCTCAAATGAGATACACTGCACCACTCTTACCACTCCAAGCTTATTGGGGAACACGGTCCTTCACACTCTTAGTCGGACTCTTGTTCAAGATATAAAATGAAAAAATAACAGCTTCTCCCCAATATTCATTTGATAGATGTTTTTCCTTTAGCATACTCTCCACGTTCATAATGGTTTGATTCTTCCTTTCAGCTACTCCATTCTGTTGTGGAGTACAATGTGTAGTAAACTATCTCTTGATTCCATGATATTTAAAAAACTCCATGAAATCATTTAGCATATACTCACCTCCTCTATCTGATCTTAGAAATTTAATATATTTTCCACTTTCCATTTCAACCATGGCTTTAAAAATTTTGAATACACCAAAAGATTCATACTTCTACTTCAGAAGATAAACCCAAGTCTTCCGACTATAATCATCAATAAAAGTCAAAAAATAAACATTACCAGCCAATGAAGGTGCTTGCATTGGTCCACACAAATCTGTGTGTACAATCTCCAATGGAACCTTTTCCCTATATGAAACTCTAGAAACAAATTTCTCTCTATGATGCTTTGCAAGTATACAACTCTCACACAAGCTTTTCGGTTGTTGAATACTGGGAAACCCTCTCACCATATGCTTCTTTTGTAGTAAATCTAGACCACCAAACTTTAATTGGCCATTATCTAGAATGCCATAACCAGGATTCATCTAAACTCTTAGTTTTATAGGCATTCAAAGAGTTAGAAAACTTATTTCTCATTATAAGTGGAAATATCCTATTCTTTGTCATCTCCACCCTTGCTATCAACTGCTTACTTGGATACTAATCAATGATTGTACATACCTTGTTCTTGAAGAACACTTTGTACCTTTTCTCCATCAACTGTCCAATGCTCAACAAATTGCATTTTAAACCAGGTACATAGTACACATCATCTATTGTCTTTCTTTCATCATTCTTGGTATACACAAAAATCACTCATTTACCATTAGCACTCACCTTATTATCATTACCCAACTTTACTTCAGATTGAATAGTGGTGTCTAGATTGGAAAACAACTCTTTGTTTCCAGTCATGTGATTGTTGCACCCACTATCCAAAAACCAAACATCATTTGAACTTTCCTGGGTCACATTACAAATTAGAAACGTGATTTTTTTATTATCTTCAAATTCCTCAGTCATATGTGCAGACTGCTTACCAGCATCTACTTGCTTCTTCTAGCACTTGTTAGAAAAATGACCATACTTTTTACAATAATAACATTGTACATTAGACTTATCATACCTCTAGTTTCCTTGCTGCCAAGTTCTATTGTTACTCCCCCTTAAATTAGGAGAGTTATGTTGATATTTCTCCTTAGCTTCTGAATTAATTTTGTTGTCTCTTTGATCAACAATTCTACCTCCACTTCCTTTGTTACCAGACCTTCCTCTTCATTTGCCTCTAGTAACATGTAGCTACTTAGTTTTGAAGGCATTCTCCAATGGATTATCATCATATCTAGACATCCTAGATTCATGAGCAATCAAAGAACCGGTCAACCCATCAATCTGCATTTGACTAATGTCTTTAAACTCTTTAATAGGTATAACCACAACTTCAAATTTCTTTGGCAAAATTCTAAGTACTTTTTCAATCACTCTCTTATCTGAGAGGTCATCTCCATATTGTCTCAACTGATTAACAATGTTCATGACTTGAGTCATAAAACTATCCACCTTGGATACACCCTAGTAACAAGTTTCAAGAGTGTCCCAAGCCTTCTTTGAAGACTCTATGGTTGATACTATCTGAAATATGGATTCATTTAAGCCTTGATGAATAAGGCCAAGAGCTTTGTTATCTTTATTTTTGTTCTCCTTTAACATATTTTGCTCTGCATTTTTTAGAACCATTTATGTTGCAAGATCAACTAGCTCTGAATATCCATCAATAGAAAATCCCCAAAGATCATGAGAACACAATAATGTTCTCATTCTGATAAACTAAGAATCATAATTCTTCTCAGTCAATATAGGAAACTTTGGCTGACCCAAACTATTGTTTGATGCCATCATAATGCGGATTCAAGATATCTTCAATCTTCAAATGGAGGACAAAGATGCTTTCTAACTCTTTCCCCAGCTATCTTCTACCTCTTTCATGGTCAATGGGCTCAACCTAGATCTGATACCAATTGAAGTATGGTTGAATATTGATCAACACACAAAAAATTCAAAATGCTTCAGACAAAAATATTATCAACATAGAGCACGACAACAACCTACATTTGTAGAAGAGACCAATCGTATCCTACAACATACAAAACTGATTTTATTGATAATTCAAAAATACAGAGTTGAATTACAATCTGGCACATATCACAAATCTTCCAATAGCTTTATATATAGCTGTGGAAGGTTGTGCAAGCTTGCACCACATGACAAGAAAAAAAGTGATAAGGATTATGTAGACAAATCAGATTTCATGTGGTTTGTTATGAAGATAGCAGATAACAAACAAACAAATTTTTGTGGTATATCCGCTCTGATACGAGTGTTCAAACATAACAAAATATGTTTGATGTCTTATGGGAACAACATAATGCAAATAAATATAGAGGAAAACATAGTTGAAAACAATTGTATAACCATAACTGCCATAATCACTATGGAAGCAATTGAACAATGTAAAATTGTTATGCTAACAATACAGTGATGTGATATTGTTAGTGCCATTTAGCATTAATATTTTAGCAATAGTTGACAAGTGCATTGATTGGAAAGGTTATAAATATGACATGAAACCACTTTGATTGAACCAAGTGATGTATTTCAAATTTGCTTCAATATCATATGCTCATGCTCAACATTTATTATATGAGATTTACCACTTCAGCTTATATATTTTTTAATTATAAAATATTTTTGAAAAAGCTATATGGTGGCATATTCCTTAGGGTTGGATTTATAAATCTACAAAAAAAATTATTATATATTTTCCTTTATTCGATTAAAAATAATCTTCCTATAGAAAGTAAAAAAATATTTAAAATTAATGTTTTACTCCATGACAATGTTCATAATTTTAATGAAAAAATTGAATTCCAATGTATACACAAATAATATGAATTACACTCATTCAATGTGTCTATAATTTTGTCAATTAAAAAATTTAATAAAAAACTTATAAAATATAAAGGTACTAGATGTTGGTCTTAAGGATTTAAATTTTCAAAATTAAAAAAGTTTTTAATATTTTTCTTAATATGGGTATGTGCAATATCATGATGGCCCAAAAAGTGGCAATATGATGGGTATGTGTAGGGTATGTGGCTGACAACTTTTTTAACCCAAAATTGATGAAATGAAAGGGTTTTAAATGAGATTCTCAACTTTCCACCAATATAAATTATGTTTTACTTTGAATTTAATAAATAATTAAATTATTCATTTTCTATTTGAATTATGACTAAAGTCGATTGATAGGTGATTGAAAAACATCTATAGCTTTCAAATGGTATCACATTTCTTGAATCTGAAACATGCATCACATTCTATAGGATTAAAAAATGAATTTCATAAAGTTTTGACCAAGTTAAGATGTTGAGACATACGAGTTTTTATATTTTAAAATTTGTAATAAAAAATTCATAATTTATTATTTACTAGGAAAAAATTACAAAAAAATATGCATCACATTGATACATGAGTTCTCTACTTATATCTAAAATTTTATAGAAAAATATTATCATTTTATTATGGTTAGGGTGGTTAGACAGACACCTACTTCTTATTTTTCCCTGAAATTTAAAGTACTACTACATTGAAATTTCAAATTTCACCAAATAGATATTTTTTTTAAATAAACCTAATAGTTTAGAAAATATATTCAATTTGCTATAGATTCTATTCTTACATATTTTTGAAATAATATAGATAACTTATTCAAATTTTTACGTCAAGTTGCCTAACTCTAATTTTTCTAATTTTTTTGCCACTTAGGGGCCTATTTTTTCCAGGACGATCTTGCACATACCCATATTATGTTTAAAAATCAATGACTTACTCAATACAAAACTACAAAAATATAAAAAAAAACATCATTATCAAATATGCTATATTTTTTAATGTTTGAAAGATTATAAATACAAACTCTACTATAAAAATGACACAAAGTCATTATTTTACATTGTCTTGTAATTTTTCTTAATTTATTTATTACCAAATGTGATATTTTTTAGAAATTATTTTCAATGACATTGGACTACAAAAAATTAGATCTATAATGAACTATCATTGGAGATGAATGTACAACTCTAACATTATCATTAACTACAATGGTAGTGAAACTTTTGATAGATAGAGAGTGGTACATGATGAAAAAAATGTTGTGGCCTATGATGTTTCCCATTAAACCCCTAAGATATAATAATTTGGGTCCTATCTCTAAATAAAACATAATTATGCTAGTAAAAGTTCCCATTTGTAGTTGTAAAGATCATTTCTATAGATGTTTATAAAATGGCTCATTTGAAATTCATAAAATCTAACAATCCAAAATAATTGAGCTAAATGTCTCCCAATTGAGAAGGAATACAATAGTTTCTTCTAAATAATTTTATTTTACATTATTATGCATAAAAAAATATTAGGAAACTATTTTAAACTATATGGGTAAGTTAGCTTGTTCAAGACATCTTGTTGAGATAATCATATTGGTCTATATATAAAAAAAATCAACATATATTCACCCAAAAGAAACACAATGTCTTTTATTTAGCAAATCCCAAGGTTGAAGCTACATTAGTTGACATCCAAATTTCTATTTCCTAAATCCAACACTAATTAAACATACTAACTCAAAGTTTTCGCCATGTAGGTTGTGCCTAGTTAAGTGATACACTAGATCAATTATGTAATGGAGGTTTAGGAGAGTGTAATTTCCAACCTCACTATAATTAATCCAATTATCAGCATTTAGATGATAACTCTAGGATCCCACAAATCCCTGAATATTGATTTTCTTAAATTTCACAAGATGAAGATGACAAATGGTTATAAATAATGAAATTTTACCTTCATGATAATTTAACTTAACGAGGGATGAAAATGGCCCTAAAGTGGAAATATTTTGCTAAAACAAGAGTTGAATAAGAGTTGAATTTGAGTTAATGATTTGAAGCACTTGTAGAAGTAACATGAGTATGCTTAAAAAATAAAATTTAGAGTTGAGTTTTTATTTTTTAAATGTGTGATTTCTTTCAATACTTAAATGATCAAATTTAGTTTAGTTTAAAAGATGTATAATAGAAAATTTAGTTTCAATATTTTCTTAGGAAAAATGCATATCCACAGAAAAATAACATGAGGAATAGTCGGATCCCTTCCAAGGAGATCACTGAGGTGATGGAAGTGCATCAGAGAATTATCGATAGTGATATGGAGGTAGCTGATATTTTAAAGAATCTATAGTTACTATTTTTGCTCCTCTCTTTTGGTAGCTATTTTGCTTTTGGTTTGCTACTTGTTGGCTGCTTGCTAATCTTTGTATGCTTTTCTTTTGATGCAGCTTCCTTTTTGTAAAGGGTTTCAAGGCCCCTTCAAAACCTATTTTACCTTTAATAAAAAACACAAGGAATAGTAAACATAAGGGTGGGTGCAAAAATATGGGGGACCAAGAGGAGTCTTAAGTGGCCAATTTTTTTTCTAAAATTAGGAAAGACTAACCTTGGATGAAAAATAACGATAGTTACACTAAAAAGTTAAAGATGCAACTAAAACAAGAGTCGTAGCTCTCTAAATCTACTTTCTAAACTACTTTTTTTTTTTTAAAGGTAGAGATTAAGGGGTTCAAAAAGGTGGGCCAAAAAAATTGGTCCTTTTTTTTCAAAAAATATAACATAGTGTCTGGTGTGCCCCCCCTAAAATGTTAATTTTCTTAGTATTTCAAAAATTAGTTCAATGAGAAATTAGCTAACACCATGTAGTTTATCCCTAATTTTTCTACTAATTTTTTAATGAATATATATTTTTTTTTTTACTAATTTTTAAAGTGGACACATCCTGAAAAAGTAGAATTTTGAACATGCCCCCCCTAAAATTTTTGAAAATAGATCAAAAATAATCTTTTAAAATATGTATAGAATGGAGTCTAGTTTCTAAAAATGTAATTTATTTGAAATTTTGATCAACGGTTAAAAATAAAGTGAAAAATACCAAATATTGGTTTTTGACAAAAAACAAATACACTAACAAAAGAAATCAAAGATGAAAACCTTAACATACTCAAAACATGAAAAAAATACATGGTTAGATAGCTAAGAGAGAGCTTAACATTACCATGGTGTTTTTTTGGCTTGAAATTGAAACATGTTCAAACTTGATGGGGAGCACACTAGAGATTATGCCAATTTTTTACAATTTGAAAAACCATGTCTTTGGACATTAGAAAGTCACTCCAAGCCTTTGGGTTGGAAGCCCAAGAAAAATCCAAGCCAAAGGCTTGGAAATTTCCAAAGCAAGAAAAAATATGAGCGTGTTATAATGCACTCACATTATTTGAATGCTTTCACAAAACCCGAGCGTGTTATAATGTGCTTGTATTATGTGAATGCTTTCACAAAATACAAGCACATTATAACATGCTTGTGTTATGTTTTACATTGAATTTTTTTCTCTTTTTTCTTTCTCTTTCTCTTTCTCCTTTTCTATCAGTGAAACTATATACATGAAATAAAAGTATAAGTTGACATTTACATATGGAAATTTACTTTCTTATACTTTAAATAACTTATATTTCATATATAAAGTTTCAAGATGTTTGAGAGTGGTTTCAGATCTCTAGGAGTTATAATGCAAATCCTAGGTTTTGGAAGATCTTATAATTTTTTAGACTTAATCAAATTTTAGTAATCATCATGTCAAATTTTAGTAATAATGAGGTCAAATTCTAATAATCGATATGTTGAATCATCTCTCTTTATCTATCTCACTCATTATTTATCCTTTATGCTCTACATCTCTCTATCTTACTATTTCCATCCCTTTAACTAACTCTCACTCCCTTAAGCTCATGAACTACCTCTCTACCTGTCCATCCATCTTTCTCTTTCTCTCTCTCTCTCTTGCTCTCTCTCTCTCTCTCTCCTTCCCTCCCTAATTATATCATGCGTCTCTCTCTCCCCTACCTCTCGCTCCCTCCCTCCCTCTTTAGTTCTCCCTCTCCCTATATTTCTCTCTCACTCTCTCCTTCCATCTCTACTCTCTATCTCGCCATTCTCTCTCTCTTCTCTCTACTTCTAGAGAGAGAGAATGGTGATATAGAGTAGAGAGAGGAGATAGTGAGAGAGAGAGAGAGGGGGAGGGGGAGGTAGGGATAGAGAGAGGTGAAATAGATAGATATATATAGAGTGGTGAGATAGACAATAGAGAGGGAAGGCGTGTTAATAGGTCCAAGAAAACTAAGATGGGGGGTGAATCAGTTGTCACCAAATTTAAACTCAAAAATTCAACACTTATCAATTTCACAACTACACTATTATGTTATTAAGCTCGAGCATGAAAAGTAGAAAACAAAAAGTAAAATCAACATACTGAACACCATATTTTACGTGGAAAACCAAATGAGGGAAAAACCATGATGAGGATTAACTCACAATATAAAGTAATAGGAAAATTGAATATATAAGGCCCACTTCCCTAAAAGGACTCACTATCTAGATATAGAAGCTCACTACTTACAAGGAGGCTCACTGCCTACAAAAACATTTACAAAAAAAAATTGGGCTTCATAGCCAAAATGAACTAAAAAGAGTGCACCTAACAAGTGTTGATGTAGTTTCGGTGATGCTCAATAGACTAACTTAACACACTTCAACATTTTTTCTCTTCTTAACTTTTGCATTCACTACTTCTTCATCGATTACACCCCATCTTCAAAAACTGTTCAACATATATATACTTGATCTATCTGCAAGCATCAATTAGGTCGACCTAATTGGATGCAATTCAAAAGATAACTGTCAACTTCATACAAAGTTTCTCTTAATGTAATCCAAGTGTATAATACGCTACAATATGCTAGCAAGGACCAAAGATAGGTCACACATATATCCACAGTACACGTTAAAATATTAACTGATTATTAGGTTGGCCATGATTAACCTAATACCGAAATGCAAATTCCAAAGCCGATGCCAATACACCAACCAATCATATGATCATACAAAATACATACATACACACTTCAAGTGATCATAAGCCAATTTTCAAAATCTTAAACACCAATGATTACCAAAGGGAATATGCGGACCAAAATATCGGATCTACCACTAGAGGAAGTAAACCTATTCTACACACCGGTTCAGGGTACTGGACCAATCTGATACCATAAACAACATGGTGACATCAATGAAAACATACATAATGATCTTCATTCTTCAGACAATCTCCCCCTTTGTCATTGATGGTAACATGTGCAAAAGTATTCAAAAACTCTCCTCCAATCTCTCCCAACTTTCCAAATCTCTCCCCCTTTGACATCAATGGAAAAGGGCAACCAAGAAGATGTAAACATGGTGACATTCAAAATTGTGAAAAAAGATTCCAATTCTTTCAAAAAATTCCATCCATCCAAAAACTTTCAAACATTTAACCTTTCTAAAACAATTCAATTTTTCTTTATCTTATTCAGTTTCCCTCTTTCTCTTTCTTTTCATTTTTCCAAAACAAACAAAACAACATAAATTGAACATTCAAAATTCAAGTAAAAATGACACTCTTCACCTAGAACACCTTCTTGTATCTTTCTTTGATAACTGAATATAACTTATTCCAGTTAAATATAGCTAAATCCATTCTCGTCCACATGTTTTCTAATAGGGCCAACAATGTGAAAGAAGATGACCAATCTATAGATGAGCACTATTTTTCACAATCTTTTGCATTAGTAAGTATTCTAGAAAGATGGTTTAATCAGACCTCAGCAATCTCCTTAAGGAGCCAGAAATTTTTCACCATATCATCTCTTTGTCTCTACACAATAATCAGCTCAGCTTGCAAGTCCCCAACTCTCAGCCTTTGTTTCCCTTCTTTTTTTGGAAAGATATCTAAGTTCTTTATGATGTTGTTTACCTCAGATTCCATTGCTGCAATCCTACTTCTAAAATTGTTTACTGTAGCAAGCCACCGAAAATAGTATTTGTAGATATCTGATATTTCTTTTATACATTTCTTCGTTTCCATGATAATTTCATATAATCTTTGCCTAGATTTAGTACATCTCTTTTCAACCAAGGCTTCCTATTAAATGTCCAAGATACTAAGAGGGGGGTGAATCAATATCTTCTTAAATTTTATGATTAGATACCATCCAAAAATTCCAATAAGTACAACATCAAAGATAGTTAAAATCATTAACAAAACATGAAATTAGAGAGCACATGAACACTAGGATTTTTATGTGGAAAACCCAAAATGGGAAAAACTGCAGTGAGTGTTAGCTCACAATATAGTATAACTAGTTATAAAATATTATAAAATGGATGGCTCATTTCCAGGACTCATTATCTAGAAACAAAGGCTCACTGCATACAAAATTACAATGACAGAAAATGGCTTACAACCATAAAATGAACTAAAGGAGAACACCTAGTGAGTGTAGATTCAGTTCTGATGTAGCTCAATAAACTGACTTAACACACTTCATCATATTTTATCTTCTTTACATTCACATTCACATCACCCAAAATTCACACCTTCAAACTTCAAAGATTATCCAATATATACTTGATCTCTCTGCAAGCATCAATTAGGTCAGCCTAATTAGATGCACTTCTTATTTACAAAAAAATACCATTTGTTGACTTCAAGCATTCACAAAAATATTTCAAGAACATAATTCAAACCTCCAACATGCTACATTATGTCAAAAAAGAACTAAAATAGGTTGCAGATACATCCGCATAACAAAAATATTTTATCATTACATGATACATTCATTATGTTGGCTAGGGATAGACCTATTAGCACAAAATGCAAACACCAATGCAATACCAATACACCATACAAGCAACTGGATACTGAGATCTTGAATGTACGTGCTCCCAACATCTACAAACCATTCCCCAAAACCACCAACAACAAAAATTACCAACAAACAAATGTAGACCAAAATACCAGAGGATATAAGAAAAATACCAGTTCAAATACCGGACTAGAATACCAGAATAACTTCAGTCTTGATCTTGCAGTTGCAACTCATATATCATGGTGACAACAATGACAACACAAAGTAACAAAATGAGATTTTCTTGATTTTTCCAACAATCTCTCCCTTTGTCATTGATGGAAACATGTGCCAAAAATCAAAAAGAATATTTACAAAATTCCTTATTTATAGTACTTCTCCCCCTAACACCATTTCACCATTCTTCACTCCCTCTTTGACATCAAGGACAAAGGGTGTCCCAAAAAAACTAAAAAACATTAAAGAAAAGAAAACAAAGAAACATGTATCAACCGGAAGATGATGAGCCTTGAAGCTCCTTAAGAATACCTTCCCATATTGCTTTTCCATTCTACCAACTATCCTTAGCAGCAATCAAAATCCTATTTAGAGACTCCAACTCAATCAGAATTTCTTCTACACCATCTGAAGTATCAGGAGTCAGATTTATCTTTTCAAGCTTTTTTATATAATCTAGAGCCTTTCCAACCAATGTAAATTCAACTCTCACAATGTCACTCAACTGGTCAAATTTCCTGATAATTTCTTCCTTCTGCTTCTACAAAAAAAAAGAATAGATTGCAGAGATTGCATTCCAGGATGAGTTGTCTCTATCTTTAGATAGATTGTAAGTACCAAACATAATTGACAGCTGAGACTCAATGAAATCCATAGAAACCTTAATTTTTTGAGTGGCATCCAGCCACTTTAAGCAATAGGCAAGAATAGCATTAGCCTCAGACTCACAAACCTTCATGGCTTCCAGGTTCTTTTCAACTTTAGAATGTGCAAGCACACATTTTTCATATAGAGCCAGTAACCTTCTCTCTGCCAATTTCTCCTCAACCTCTTGTGTTTCCTTTTCATTGAGCCTGAAGGTATACTCCTTGAGAGAATCTAACAACAATCTCATATTTTCAATAGGGGCGAGAGATGTATCAATGGATGCACCAAGTATGACTTACTGTAATTCCTTGAGGGCATCCTCCACAAGTTATGTTCCTCTTTGATGTGCTTCCAAAATTTCCTTCCTACTCGATTCTTGCATAGCATCTCCCAACATTACTTTATGTATTAGAGACATCTTCTTCATGTCCACCAACCCTTCAATCAAAGGAATTTGTAAAAGCTCCTAGGGAATAATCGGCTGAAATATGATTTGCTTGGAAAGAAATCCTTTCAAAACATCATTACCAGAGGATGATTCTCTGGGAGTCTTAAGGTATTTCACAATTTTCCTTATACTTTCTTCAGTTTTCCCTTTAGTATCTTCATTTTTCTTTTTCTTCCTTTCTCTCTTCATTTTCTTCCTCTTCCTTCTTTTCTTCTTCCATTTCCTTTTCTTCCTTTTCTTTCTTCTCTTCTTCCTTTCCTTCATCTTTATCTTTATCATTATCTTTGTCATTATTGTCCTCTTCCTCATTTCCATCCTTTTCATTTTTATTCTATTCTTCCTTAGGGTTGTCTTTTCCTTCTTCCTCACCATTGCCTTGAACATTGTTGCCTTTTGCTTTAGTGTACTCCAGAGGAGCATCATTATGCATCCCAGGCTCAACTTCTCCTTCATTCTGCTCATTATTTTCATCGCCAACATTAATTTCAACATCAAAATTTCTAGAAATGTCTTCATTATCTATATCAAGAGGAGTATTTTCCTCAGTATTATCAATAGCAACAGCATTTTCATCGGTCTTCAGCATACCATATTTTTCTACAGTCTCATGGATTACCTTTATTATTTACTTTCTTTCTTTCTTTATCAAATTATTTTCTTGTCATCAACATATTCACCCTACTCTTCATTCTAAACATTTCAACACGGATCTTCTTCAGATATTTCAAATCATCAGGGATCAAGGAAGACCCAATCTTATTATATCTTACATTTCTGATTTTCTCTTCAAATACAACATCCTCAGATCTCCTTTTCATCAGATCATCCCACATGCTTTCAAGTACGCCTTTTCTTATGTCATCCCACTTGACGTCTAAAACAATAGCATATTCAATGATAGCTAAAAGCAGAGTTTTTTTGTCTTCCTCTCCAACCTTATCATAGTATTCAGTTGTGGGTTGAAATATGTTCTCAAAATTTAGCAAGGCATTAAGAGTTGGCTCTAGTTTATATCGAGGGCTAGAACTTACCAGAATGTCCTTTTCATTTCTTTGGTCCTTAGAGGCCTCACCAGCTACCTTAGCCTTCTTTGATTCTGGATTGGTGTGCACATGTATACCAAAATCTTTCTCTTCTTCATCATCAAAAGATGATGAAATATGTACTCTTTTGGAACCAACAGCTTCTGTAGATGCACCTTCATTAGAGGGAAAACCTCTTTTTTCTTCTCACCATCTTTTCTTTAGGATCTTCTTCATCATCATCCTGATCATCTGTAACACTCAAATTTTTCTCCCTTGATGCTTTCTCTTTTATTCCCCATTTTGCAGGAACTACTAGAGGAGCTTCCTTCCTCTTCCCAGATCTTGTAGTCGATCTAGAGGAAACATGACCTTTACCTTTATCAACCACACTAGGATCAATCTTAGTTGTAGGGGTTGTGAAGGGTTTTGCAGAGGTATTCCTTCTGAATCTCCTTGGGCCAGATGATTCTACCTCTAATCGTTCTCCCCAATCCCTTCCAAGGGAAATCTCCTCATTAGTGAATCCAACATCTTTAAGTGTTTTCTCCACTTTCTTCCTAATTTTAGGCTTCTACTGCTCCATATGAATCTCCATAGATTTTTTTGCATATGTCCCAATTATGGGTTCATTGGAGTCCTTTGGATTTTTCAGCAATAATTGAACATATCCTTTATCTTCATCTTCTGTCACCTCATATCCTAGAGGTTGAATCCATATAGTTCAAGGTTTTATAGCTACAATCATGCATTCATCAGATGAGACATGGAATATGATTTCATCCTTGTACTTCTCAATAATTTTTTTCGAGATCCTCTCTCTTTTATTCATGTTTCTTTTAAATACAACAAATAATGTTCTCAGCGCATTATCTTGAGCATCCAAATTTCCCAGACTATGCATATAATCAAAAATTTGATGTCCTACAAGTCTAGATGAGTCCCAATGTACTTCTTCACTCTTTCCTGGAAGTCTCTTCATGAAATAAAACAATAAGCATATGATAAATGAATGAAACTTGAAGGCATACTTCCTTTCCTTTGTCGACTTCAGGTTCTCTAGCAACTGTATCTAAAGAAGCTCACAAAGATCATAATCAACACCACTCTCAACCATATCAAAACTGGTATAGATTGTTGTGGCCGAAACATATTTCTCTCTATTTGTGAAATATATTTTATGTCCAGTCATCATGGTTGCATGCTTCATAGCAAGGTTAGTAATGGTTTTCATCGCTAGGGCTCTTTTTTCATACGCAGCTCCTGTGAGTTCCATTACTACCTCATTCTTCACAGATATTAACACAGGTATTGTACCTTTATCCCAAATCCCTATTACAACCCTAATCACTTCCTTTTTTATCAAGTGCGGGCGGTCAGTCTAGAGAAATTTTTCATGAATTCTGCTTAGGACTAGTTTAACATATTTTTCATTACAGCTGAAATTGGGAAAATTATTTCATTTATCCAAGATTTTCTCAATCACATTTGAGTACTCAAGTTTTACCAAGAATTCATCACCAGTAAGAACTTTTTTCCAAATATCAATCAATTTAGATTGATCATATTCCTCATAATTCACATGAATATACATCCTTATATCTTTAGCCGACATTATTCCATGTGGAATTGACGAAAATGTACCTGAGTGGTCATCTTCAAAAAAAATTGATGAATATTTTATGTAAGAGGGCCTCGTCCTCTCCAACACTTTCATAATAATAGGAGTTTCCATTCTACCAGTTCTAAACTCAAACACCTTGAACAAAGAAAAAACACAACTTAGGGGATAAAAGTACCTTTTCTACACGATAAATGACAACTAGGGTTTCCACAGCTTGAACTTCAATTCTCTTCAAGAATGCCCCAAAAGCTCTTCAACTTCTTTGAATGCTCAAATGATCAAAATGCCTTAAACATTTCCTTTATAAAAAAATGATCTTCCCTAATTCGCATTAAATGTGGTAGAATCCAAAAATCTGCTAAAAACTCTTCTCTTTTACATAAACAAACCCTAATTCGCTCCGCAAAAGATCATCCCTCCATATTTTCCATCGATTCCTTTTTCAGAACTTCTAAAAACTCAATATTCACATTTCATCCTCGTTCCATCATCTGACACACCATTTATCTAGGGGGTTCTTATGATTTTCTTATAATGCCCCCCCATGACCTTTCTAGGTCTAATTGCTTTATAATTGTCTATACCGGATGTAGGCACAAACTCATCAACAGTCTCTAGTTCTTCTTTCTTCCTCCAAATCTTATTCATCTCTTGCTTAATCTCATATTTTTCAATATTCTTCACAAATTCATTGTTTTCTACTAGATTGGTCTCCTTACTCTTCTTGTTTCTACAGACTCTTGAAACATGTCCTGGTTTGTTGCAGTTATAGCAGACAATATTTCTTTGATTGGATTGACTTCCACTAACTCTTGTTCTGCACTGATTAGCTTTATGTCCATACTTGTAGCAAGTATAGCAATATCCATTAAAGGATTGATTCATTCTTCCTCCATAAAACTGATTTATCATCAAGGTCCTACATTCACTTGCCCTATGTCCAATTCTTTTTCATGCAAAACACTGACTAGTAAAAGGACCAAGGAACTAATTCATCCTACTTCTACATTTTGTTGCCTTGTGAAAAAATTTATCACATGAAAAACAAGTTCCATGGAAAGAAGGATACCTTTGTGAATTAGGTTGTCTCATTGGAGGTCTCCTAGAGGAGTTCCTTGAATTTCCTTTCTGCTTTCCTTTATTCTGAGTCTTGTGATTGTTCATAGCTTTATAACTTTCACTGGTATCATTTCCCAAACCACCTTTGTCTTTACTCAATTTATGTCCTGCAATTAATTCATCCAGCCTATCTGAGCTAGATTTAAAAAAAATTTCACAGAGTTTTTCCTTCTCTAGATCTACTTTTAGTTTCACAAAATCTTGTTCAAGCTTGGTGCACTCTTCAAACTTTCTTTGTGCCAACTTGTTCAGGCATTCTTCAATTATTTTTTTTGCTTCTACTTGTAATTTCAAACTAGAAATACCTTCATTAGCTTTCTTCAACTGATTGAAATTACTTTTGTGTGCCTATCTTTGAACTTTTTCAAATTCTCCTTTAATTTTCAAACACAATCATCTACGTCTTCAAGATTTTCTTTCAGATCTTTATTTTCTCTTTCAACTTTGTCAAGATCCTCAAGAGTATTCCAGAGCTATCCTTTATCATTCATTTCTTCCATATTTTGGATCTCCCTCAAGCTATTAGGCTTCTTCAGAGGAACTAAGCTCTGATACCAATTGTTAAATGTCCAAGATATTGAGAGGGGGGGTGAATTAGTATCTTCTTAAATTTTTTGATTAGATACCATCCAAAATTCCAATACATACAACAACAAAGATAATTAAAAGCATTAAAAGAACATGAAATCAAAGAACACATGAACACTAGGATTTTTACGTGAAAAACCCAAAATGGGAAAAACCACGGTGAGTGTTAGCTCACAATATAGTATAATCGATTATAAAATATTATAAAATGGATGGCCCACTACTAGGTCTCACTGTCCAGAAACAAAGGTTCACTACCTACAGAATTATAATGATAGAAAATGGCTTCCATCCATAAAATGACTGATGGAGTACACCTAGTGAGTGCAAATTTATTTTCAATGTAGCTCAGTAAACAGACTTAACACACTTCATCATATTCGCTCTTCCTGACATTTGCATTTGCATCACCCAAAATTCACACCTTCAAACTTCAAAGATTATCCAATATATACCTGATCTCTCTGCAAGGAACAATTAGGTCAGCCTAATTAGATGCACTTATTATTTACAAAAAAATACCATCTATTGGCTTCAAGCATTAACAAAAATATTTCAAGAAGATAATTCAAACCTTCAGCATGCTACATTATGTCGAAAAAGACCTAAAATAGGTCACACATATATCTGCATAACAAAAATATTTTATCATTACATGATACATTCATTAGGTCAGCTAGGGATAGACCTATTAGCACAAAATGCAAACACCAATGTAATACCAATACACCATACAAGCAACTAGATACGTGAGATCTTGAATGTATGTGCTCCCAACATCTACAAATCATTCTCCAAAACTACCAACAACAAAAATTACCATCAAGCAAATGCAGACCAAAATACCGGAGGATATAAGATAAATACTAGTTCAGATACCAGACTAGAATACCGGAATAACTTCAGTCTTGATCTTGCAATTGCAACTCATATATCATGGTGATATCAATGACAACACAAAGTAACAAAATGAGATGTTCTTCTTCATTTTTCCAACACTTCCAACTTGCATCCTTCCAGACCTTGAAGCAACATTCTTTCTTCAACAACCTCAACTAAATTTTTTGGCAAGGAGTTAGAAAAAATTGATACATCAATACCTTTTCAAAGTAGATACTCTACTAGAGTATCATCAATCTTGAGTCTATTAACTAGAGAGGTTTCATTCCATAACTCACCAATTTTCTTCATCATCCTTTAACCAAAATAGATCGGATGTCATCTGGATTAGAGGATTCGAATCCAAGCAGAGGTTCTTTTTCTTTCTCTTCTGAAATGACAATGATGTCTTAAATTATAACTTTTCTTTTCTTCACTTTCAGAGGGGAATCACTAATGACAACTTCCAATTCTTTCTTACCAGAGGATGAACCCACTTCAAACTAACTTGGTGCTAATGTACGAAAGCATAGATTTGTTCTTAAGGATGTGAAATATTATTTGCACACACATTATCTGCCAACGATTCTAGGAATCTGTAGACTTGTTTCCCAATAGGAATACTAGATTCCCACACAAAATTTTCTCTTCATGGTAGGGAGTTCAAAAAGTAAAAATCCAAGCACACAAGCAAAGATCCAAACCAAAAGGGATAACCTTGAACCACCAACATTTGGGAATTTTTAGATAGATTTTCAAGTAATAGGCTACACAAATCAAACTGCCCATTTTCCTTAATCATCATATGTGCAAGATATACAACAATAGCCGAAGTCGAACATTCACAATTTCTAAAATAGATTTTATAAGAAACACCGTACACAACATACCTTATAGCCAAATCCGCAAGTGTATTTATCAATAGAGCTTGAGGTTCTTTATTAATTCCAATGAGTTCCTCCACATCTTTATATTTCACATTTTTCTTTCTAGGAAGATCTCCAATACTGCATAAGCTAGTAATTGCTTTGATCGCTTCCTTTGTAATTAGGTAGGGTTTATCCAAGACAATGTTGTTGTTCTTGAATTGACTAAACAAGAAAAAAATGAACTATTTATCTGCAAACCATGGAAATTATCCCCATAAATACATACCTAAGGTTTTTATGCTTTGTGATTCATTTTCCTTCAGCACTAGTTCCATTTCCTTCATCTTTTTATGATCAAATTCTTCCAATTCAACTCCTTTCAGCTTCAGTGGAATGTCACCATTATATCCTCTATCCATTTCCATGCTTAAATTTCTTGAATTCGTTAATGTTTAGTCAAGAATTCTTCTTTTCCTTCACAAACTAAATAATAATTCCTGAGTATCTATCACAATTTCTTCAACTTATTTCAGAAATGCTTCATATTGCTTCAAGATTGCTCCAAGATGCCTTTTCAAACTCTTCAAGTGCTCAAAGAGGCTTACAGATTTTACCTTATACACCATCAATTTTCCCTAATTAATATTAAATGTGGTAAACATCAAAAAACTATTAAAAACATTCTTCTCAACACATAAAACCCTAATACGGTCTACAAATCAGTATGTCAACATGTTTTCTTTAGGTTCCTTTTCCAAAACCTCTAATTATTAATTCTTCACATTCCATCCTTGTGCCAGCCTCTAACATGCCATTTATCCAGGGGTTTTTACAATTTTTTGATAATGCTCCCCCTAAGACCATGCTACGTCTAATTCTTAGAGTAATTTCCAATCTTCTTTACTAGTTCATTTTTCTCTATCGGAAAAGACTACTTCCCCTTCTTAATTCTACAAACCTTTGAGATATGTCCATGTTTGTTACAATTAAAGCAGACAATACTTTTTTTATTAGTTCGAACTCCATTACTTCTAGATCTGCATTGAGTTGATTTGTGTCCAAATTTGTTACAAGTATAGTAGTGCCCATTAAAGAGTTGATTCATTCTACCTCCATTAAACATGTTCATCATCACCTGGCTAATCATTCTCACCTGAGATCTACATTTAGTAGCTTTGTGTCCAAATTTTTTACATCCAAAACATTGTCCAGAGAAGAAACCAGAGGTTTGATTCATCCCACTCCGACATTTTGTTTCCCTGTGACCAAATTTGTTGCATGAAAATAAGACACCATTGAAAGAGGGATATCTTTGAGAATTAGGCTATCTCAAAGGTGGTCTTCTTGCAAAATTTCTTGAATTTCTTTTCTACTTCCATTTGTCTTGACTCTTTTGATTGTTCACTGTATTTTGCACCACTTTGGAACTTTCACCTGTATTAATTCCCAATCCACCTTTTTCTTCACATGGTTTCTATCCTACAATTAATTATTCAATCTTGCTAGAGCTAGATTTGAAATTGTTCTCATATATTTTTACCTTCTCCAATTCTACTTTCAAGTTTACTATCTCTTGTTCATGTCTAGAGAATTCGTTAGACTTATTTTGCACCATTGTATTCAGACATTCTTCAATCCTCTTCTTTTCTTCCACAAGAACCTTTAATCCAATGATCTCTTGTTTCTACTACTCACTCAATTCTCTATGTCTTTCTTTGAATTTCCTCAATTTTTCTTTCAACATTGAGACACATTCATTTTCCTCATCTATATTTTCTTTCAAGTCTCTATTTTCAAATTCAGCTTTATCAAGATTTTCAAGTGCAATCTAGAGTTCTTCTTTATCATCCATTTAATCAACCTTTAGGATCCTCCTCAAGTAGTTAAGCTCTTCACCTATGAACCAAAGCTCTAATACCAATTGTTAATAGGTGCAAGACAACTGAGAGGGGGGGTGAATCAATTATCACCAAATTTAAACTTGAAACTTCAACAGTTATCAATTTCACAACTATACTATTTTGTTACTAAGAATGAGCATGAAATGCATAAAACATAAAGTAAAATCAACACATTGAACACCAAATTTTTTGTGGAAAACCCAATGAGGGAAAAACCATGGTGAGGATTAACTCACAATATAAAGTAATAGCAAAACAAAATATATAAGGCTCACTTCCCTAAAAGGACTCACTGTCCAGATACAAAAGCTCACTACTTACAAGAAGGCTCACTACTTACAAAAAGATTTACAAAACAAAATTGGGCTTTATAGCTGAAATGAACTGAAAAGAGTGTACCTAACAAGTATTGATGTAGTTTTAGTGATGCTCAATAGAATGACTTAACACACTTCATCATTTTTTCTCTTCTTCACTTTCACATTCACTACTGCTTCATCAATTACACCCCATCTTCAAAAACTGTTCAACATATATATACTCGATCTATCCACAAGCATCAATTAGGTCAGCCTAATTGGATGCAATTCAAAAGATAATTTTTGGCTTCATACAAAGCTTCTCTAAATGTAATCCAAGTGTATAATATGCCACAATATGTCGACATGGACCAAAGATAGGTCGCACATATATCCACAGTACACGGTAAACTATTAACTGATTATTAGGTCAGCCATGATTAACCTAATAACAAAATGCAATTGCCAAAGTTGATGCCAATACACCAACCAATCATATGATCATACAAAAATACATACATATGTGCTTCAAGTGATCATAAGCCACTTTTCAAAATCTTAAATAGCAATGATTACCCAAGGGAATATGCTGAAAAAAATACCTGATCTACCACTAGAGGAAGTAAACTTGTTCTGCACACTGGTTTAGGGTACCAGACAAATCTGATACCATAAACAACATGGTGACATCAATGAAAAAATACAAACTAATCATCTCCATTCTCCCAACAAGGTGATAGTGAGAGAAAAAGATGGGGGATAGAGAGAGGGGGAAGGAGGTAGGGAGGTAGGGAGAGGTAGGGAGAGAGAGGGGGCTAAGATATAGAGAAGTAGAGAGGGAAGGAGAGATAGAATAGGGAGGGAGGGAAATAGAGAGAATTAGAGAGGGAAGGGGGGAGGGGGGAGAGAAGTGAGATAGAGAGAATGATAGATAGAGATAGAGGGAGGGAGAGAGGGAGGGAGAGGAAGGGAGAGAAAGAGAGAGTGGTAAGGGAGGGAGGGAGAGGTAAAGAGGGATAGTTGAGATAGAGATATGTACAAACAAAGAGAAGGAAGGAGGGAGGTGGGAGATAGTGGGGAGGGAGAGAGAGGTAAAGAGGGATAGGTGAGATAGAGAGAATTAGAGAGATAAAGAATGAAAATATAGAGGGAAGGAGAGATAGATAGGGATAGAAATAGAGAGAGATAGAGACAAAGACAAAGACAGAGATAGAGATAGACATAGACATAGAGAGATAGAGACAAAGATAGAGATAGAGACATATATATATATATATATATAGAGAGAGAGAGAGGAGGGGGGTGGGAGATAGAGAGTAGAGAGGAGAGGAAGGGATGGAGAGAGAAGTGAGATAGAGAGGGAAGGAGAGAGAGAGTTAGATAAAGGTATGAAGATAGTGAGAGAGAGATATAAAGCATAAGGTATAAACAAAGAGTGAGATTGAGAGAAAGAAAGATATAATTTTTTAATTACTAAAATTTGATATGTTGATTACTAAAATTTGACTAAGCCTAAAAGATTATAAGATCTTCCAAAAACTAGAATTTGTATTAGAACTCCTAGAGATCCAAAACCACTATCAAATATCCCAAAACTACATACATAAAATATAACTTAAAGTATAAGAAATTAAATTTTCTATTTCATGTATATAGTTTCATTGAAAGAGGAGAAAGAGAAAGAGAAAGAAAATAAGAAAGAGAAAAAAATTCAATGTAAAACATAACACAAGTTAGCTTCCTTGGAAGTTCAAAAATGACATGAATTCATGATTATAGCCCTTGTTAATCAAATTAGAATAAAGAGAACCTTTGTTGATAATGGTTCAACCATTAATGTGTGTAGTGTGAGCCTTTTGGAGAAGATCGATATGGATAAGAGTGGAATTGTACCTGATTCTTTGTGTATCCATGGGTTTGATAACATAGGAAAACAATCACTTGGAGTCATGACATTACCTATTACAGTTAGGAAGGTAACATTACAAACTTTGGTTCATGTTATGCCTCATGATCTTTCTTACAATCTCCTCATGAGGAGACCGTGGATTCATGAAATGAATGTCATGCCTTCAACCCTTCATTGTGTAATGAAATATGTCTATAACAACAAAGTTTACATGTATTCAAGGTCAACCTTGAACCTAAAAGTTGTTTACACACATAAATATAAAAATTTCCTATGAAAACATTGATACCAATTTCAAAAGTGGAATTCATGAAGGAAGAAGAACAAGGGAAGAACATTGATGAAGTCATAAAATTACTAGAATATTATTGTGGTTCCTTAGATTTCACACCAAAATTCATGGGAGAATAAAAAATTACAATGAAATAAATTGAAGAGAAAAAGGAACCAATGGCAATGTCAACGCAAAATTCTAAAGAAACCTCACAAGCATCTACTTCACCCACTCTAGAAGAAGATATAAGTTATATAATGAAATTTGATGAGATAGACTACCAAAAACCACTGAATCCGAAAGAGATGGAGAAAATTTATGGAAGAGGTTATGAGCTTGTGAAAAAACTTGGTTACAGTGGACAAGGATGTGGAAGAAAAAAACAAAGAATTTGTGTTCCTATAGAGCCTAACACATAAGAAACAAAAAGCAGTCTTGGATATTGTCCTTCTAAGATAATGAAAGCAACACAAAGACCCTCACTCAACATCAACACCATCATGTGTAACTCCCCTAAGACAACTCTCACTTTGAAACATCCTGAATTGATTGATACGACATTTGAAGAATCATTGGAATACTTTGAAGATGATGAATCTTTGAAAGAAATTTTAGGACTTTATGACAAGTCATTTACTCCCCCTAAGAAAAAATGGGTTTCTTGTGCTATGGTTACTACTAAACAAATGGATGACGAAAAGGAAGTTAATGAGGTTGACAATGATAAAGGCGAACACAATTCTAAAATTTTGAGATAAAATTCACTGTCTTTGGGAGATACAATCAATATACCAATGGATACAACTAATAAATAAAGAATGATTCAAATAGGAAAGTGCCTTGTTGAAGATGAACAAGAAGATCACGCAACATTACTACATGAGTTTCATGAACTTTTTTCTTGGACTTATTCAGACATGTCGAGTATCGATGCTAAGATAGTGATGCACAACATAGTTCTTGAAGAAGATGCTAAACTTGTAAGATAGAAGATATGAAAGATGAACCCTAAGATAGCTTTATTGGTTAAGGATGAGATTGTAGAACTTCTTGAAGCTACTTTTATATGACCTATCAATTATTCTCCTTGGATCTCAAACATTGTTGTAGTCACAAAACCTGATAAATATATTAGGATGTGTATGAAATTTCATGATTTGAATAAAGCACCTTTAAAAGATGATTTTCCCCTTTATAATATTGACATGATAGTAGGTTTGACTGTGGGACATGCTTTGTTGTCATTCATGGATGAATTTTTTGGATACAATCAAATATTTATCAATCCTCAAGATAAATACAAGAAAACATTTACTATAGCTTGGGGAACATTTTTTTGGGTGGTTATGCATTTTGGATCAAAGAACGCATGCACAACATATCAAAGAGCTATGACACTGATATTTCATGATTACATACACAAGATCTTGGGAGATTATGTTGATGATATTCTGGCTAAATATTTAACTCGACAAGACAATGTGAATAATCTTCAGAAAATATTTGAAATAATGCAAAAATATAACATGATATTGAACCCAAAAAAAAGTGTCTTTGGTGTGGATCTAGTGGAATTTTTTTAGGTTTTATAGTATCTCATAGAGGCATTGAGGTGAACATGAAGAAAATTGATGCTATCATTAATATGCCACCTCCTAAAGACATTTCTCAACTATGTACTTTACAAGAATTAATTCAAGTTATTCGTTGTTTTGTAGCATCCTTAGCAAACCAAACATTAACCTTTGCGCAACTCCTTAAGAAAGAGGTTAAGTTTAAGTGGAATGAGGATTGTAAACATGACTTTGAGATTTTAAAAGATTTTCTTGCTACTCCACCTGTTTTACAACCCACTATGCAAGAAAAATCATTTATTCTTTATACAGTAGCATTAGCCCATGCTCTCACAACATTGTTGGCTCAACAAGATGACAATATTGAAGAACATCTTGTTTATTACATGTAGTGTAGCAAACTGCATACCTTGCATTTTCACAATTGTTTGGGACCTCGCTTTATTTATCCCTATTTATGGCTTAATTGGTCTTATTTTACATCCACAAGTGCAAGGAATTATATCTTTTTCTAGCTAATTATGAAAAACTCCAATGGATAAATGATAATTTAATGATTCTATCTAAGTGTCCCTAATTTTTGGTTCAGAACTAAAACGCCACTTGGGACCCTGATTTTGAAAGCACCTAAATAGGTCCCTTTTTGGAGTCTATTCCCCGAGTTTCATGTCTTGGGACTAAGACGTCACCTAGTACATCTTATTCCCCCTTTTATGTAAGAAAGGAGGCAACACAATAGGTTTGTACAATGATTCACAACTTGGTTCTTGACTGACTTCCCAACTACTCACAAAACCCCTTAATTGGTGTAGACCTCCAAGTGCTCCAACTTGTACTTTAGGTTTCAGATCTCAACATGAACTTGTTTAAGCATCTAATAAGATTAAGATCCACATACAAACACAACTTGACTACTCAGACCCAAAATCAATTCCTAACCTTGACACCTCAAACATAAGAACTTCCAAAAAGTGGACTGTTCTTAATTGGCCCCAAATAGGCTTCTTTTAATCATTCAATTTGACACACCATTATATAAGACTCTTGTTAACTCTTCAATAATTCAAAGGCCTATAATAATTCATAGTTTAACCCTCTTCAAATGATATTATGATCACTCAAGATGAAAGATTACAAACTTTACAAATACTGTCCCATTTTAGGACTGTGTCAAATTTTCCATGACAGGACAGTCTAAACAAAGGACTCCAAAACCTTATCCTTTCACCAAACCCTATCAGAAAAGGGTTATAACACACCTTCAAAAACCTTCAAAAACAAAAAAAATCAAAAAGGACTCAATCACCACAGTCTAAACTTTTAAAGCACCTCTATATACTGGTTTTACTAGTCTTTGTCCACAATTACAGGCTTAGGCCTTTGTTAAATCTGTCCAAAAGCTCCTTCTCACATTTTGCCACCTTGAGATCTTTTAAATTAATTATCAAAATTCATTCCCACCAAGTTATAGGAATTTCCAATGCTAAAAATAAAAGAAACACAATTTAGTATGCTCATTGTTTACCCTAGAAGAGGGTTTAACTTTCCTGTAGGGATTTACTCATAACTTTCTCAAATTTGAATGGATTTAAATAAAACTAAGTGCATATTAAAGAGAATTCATAGGGATTACATCTAAAATGGATGAGTAAAATTTTTATATACTAATCATGGCCGTGCAATGGCCTAAAACAAATAAATTGCAAGAAAATAATTGAAAAATAGAGCATTCTATTGAATTTCTTCCTCATACAACTTTTCCCAATCTTCCTCAAAGAAAATGAGGTTACAAAAAGCCTTTATAAATCCAAACCATCCTCTCAAACCGAATCCTTAACTACTTTGAATATTCACCTTCCTCTATTTGGCATATTTTGCACTTTTGCAATATTGCTTATGACAACAATTAGGCAATTTTTTGCAATCTTTACATTTAATGCCCTGATTAACCCAAAATGCTTAACTATGACCTAAAACAAGCTTATTGTGGCAAAATTGACCTAATTAGAACATGAGACTAACATTTCTAAATCAAAACTTAAGGTTTCCTTATGGAGGCATACTCTTCCAAGGGTGCACCTACACCATTCTCTCTAGCAAAAAGAATTCCAAGTCCTCTTGGATCATCAATTCTCCTCCTTGTAGTCTTCTATTCCCTACAACAACTTTCATTTTCACCTTTGGATAGATTTGGTCCATGCCAACTTGTCTCCATCTTGTCTTGTCACCTAGAATCCACTTATTCATGCCCTGATATGCCTCAATCTCCTTTGAAATTTGTCCTTTAACCTTCCTCTTGCCAAGAACTGATGATGTACTTGCCTTTGTACCTACAAAAAAACTCAAACCTTTTGTTCCTTGAACTCTCTTCCTAATCATCTTTATTGAATGCTTGAACTCATCCTTTTGCTTTGACCAAACACTCATGTTTACTTCACTTTCAGTCTTCACATCTACCTGTTAGTTCTCAAAAATGTTGGTTAGAAAACCTCAAGAGGTTGCCAAACTCTTGCTACATTTTAGCCTAACGAAAAAGGCCAAATGGTGTATTTGAACCTTCTTCTCTTCAGGCTCTACCAGACCTAGGCGGGTATACCTATGCAAATGAAGCAAACTTAAACTGTATGTTTCCTACTTAAGCAATCTATCCACAATGGCGATTGAGAGTGGAGAGATGAAAGCTTACTAACTACTCCTACTGAAATTTGATATGTGAATGTTTTGAATAATATTTTATGAAATTCTAAAATGGAATTGGTATGACCAGTGCCTACTTATGTTGCCATAATGGAGTCAAGAGGTAAGTGATATGTGTGTCCTATTTTTGGATACAATTCAAATTATTTGGCACATTTATGAGTCTATGCCTGGCATAAACGTGCAAGGATGCAATTATAAAGTTCTTCTTATTGATCCAAATGACCTTTTCTAGATTACTGTGATTAATTAAAAGAATTTAATCCTTCCTTGAAGGAGCTAGTTAACTCAACCACACAAGAGCAGCAAATGTGCTTTGATAAATTGAATATATCCTTGATATATCAATTTAAATAATAGGGAAATGTCAACCTAGGAGACAAATGGATAATATTTTCAATTATTTCAACAAACAACTAACACCATAACACAATCACCAACTTTATGCATTCTTCTCAATTATATAATTTTAAAATATTTTACAATATCTAGCATAATGTTCTGTTGAGGCGACTAACCAACCTATCCAACTATCTGATGAGTTCCTAACCTACTGATTTCATCTTCTTGATGATTTTATTTCATCTTACAAATATACATTGTTCTTTTAGGGTTATAACCCTTCACATCCGTCCACTGCAACTCTTCATTTAATTAATTATCTTCAATAGATTAAAATATTTTAATTTTAATCTATTTGATATTCATAGTTCGTGAAAAATAAAGTATTTCACAATACTTTAGTCTTAATCCTTTCACCAGCGATTTCTCATTTATATTTACTCTTGGTGAAAATATTCCACTTTGTATTTTACCTTTATCGTTCATTGAAATAATTACCCATCCCTTTTACAAAATTTATATTTTAACCTTTCAATGCATATCCACTCAAATAATTACCTCCCCATAATTTTCACATTATATTTTCTCTTTTGGTGGATAAATATTTACCATAATAATTCATTTTATGATTTCAAAATATTTTCCTCATTTAAATATAAACCATTTTATATTTTATCTCACATGTAAAAAATATATTAATCTCTCTTATTTTGTTTCATCCTCACTGCATCCACCGCAAACATCTCATTTTACCACATACATGCTTATAGATTTGAGACCCCTTGTGGTAATGTGGGGAATATTAAGAGACCTCCCACAACACTGCACACAATCTTGACTCCTCTGGAGGGGATGTGGGAAGACTCACCACTGACCTGTGCATCATCAAAATTTCCTTCATGGGGATGTGGGTTAACTACTTTCATATCTTGCAAACAATTCTCAACTGGTGTATTACTTCAAAATTTTAGAAACAAAGATCTCATCGTTACCAAATACTATAGAATAATTTATTGATTCTTCGCAGTTGCTTGTTGTCCTCTGTCAATTACTCAAGTGATTCCCTAGGACATCCAACCTCTTTATTTTTCCATGCACATCAATCACAATGTAACCAGATGTTCACTCTATAAGTGTGTATCCATAGGCAGCTGTAGCATAAGCTAGTACCTACTCATCAGGAGATTCACCTTGATACTTGACCAAATTCACACCTTCTGATGTTTCTGTTATAATGGGAAATATTGTATTACAAGCTACTAGAGAAAGGAAATAATCATGTGCAAATCTTGTCTCTGATGTGACATTATCTTTCTGAAGCAACTGCGCAAGTCTGGGTTCCACTCTAACCTCCAATTTTTCCTTCCAAGTCTCTCCAACATTTACACCTATAAAAATATCCTTCTCTTCATTCTCTATAGAAGATTTATGGTAATTATACTCTATCAAAGTCTTTGAGGTACTATAATTTCTCCCAAACACACTTGCATCTCGAAATTCCATCTTATTTTCTATCAGAGTTCCTATCTTATCTGAAAATACATACTTTGTTTTTTGAAGGTCTTTATTAATATTCAATGCTCGGCATTGGAACTTTGATTTGGAAACACTGTCATACATCTTTTTATCTCTAATCATGAAATAATCTTGTCCCAAACAGACCAGTTCCATGGATATATACAGAAAAATATTATCATTTTCGTTAATATTGCAATCACTACCTTTGCTTCTATACTTTTGTTCTCTGAAAACTTGAAATACCTATCGCTGAATTAAGGCTACAAAGGATTTTAGTTATAATTTTATAGGTGATAGTATTTAGAGTAAGGTCCTTGTCCTTCCTTTCATTTCCCTATCATTTCATGTAATAGCTTTCCACACACTATCCTTCTTGGAGAGACCATTAGCAATAGTATGGTATGTTATACGCATGTAACCTCATTCTTATCAAAATATTGGTTGGGATCCATTGTATGCATATCCTTCGTCGATGGTGTATTCCTTGACCATTGTGCTCCATAAGATGACATATTTTTTAGGGATTCTGTCACATTGTTTGCATGCTTTTGTCTCTACTTCAAATTTATAGTCATTCTACTCGCACTTGCTTGAAACCTCCCAAAACATCTCCAATCAATCTATCATATCCATGAAATGGCCTTCCTTTAGACCCGTGACATACTTAAGGTGTCATATTCAACTCCTTGAAAACATTCTTTGCAAGTGCACAACATGATTTTGAAAAGGTAACAATCTTGTTACTGAGATTGTTGTCTTCATGAAATCAATGAGTTTTCCCTCCATGAATACTCATGACAACATTGTAAGCATAACATCTATTATCATCTTCTCTGTTAGCAACTCGAAAAGTGGAATTATCTTTAACTTCCAACCATCAAATCCTCAGTAATGTCGCATCCTTGAATTCACATTTTGTATTAGATAGAAGAACTTTTGTATTTAAATGGTGTCAAGGAATTATAAGCACTCTTTGCTAGGGATACTATTTTTTGTAGCCCTAAACCGTGCCATACTTTCCCTTAGATTGTTGATTCAGGTCAATTGTACGTGTAAGGAATTTCACTTGAGTTTTAGTTGTCTCTTTCTACCCATTTATGGCAAATTAATTTGTAATTTCCCATGAGCTCTTTTAGTAGCTATCAAAATTTTGTATTTCGCAAACTATCTTTCCAACAAATGTGGATGTCCATGTGCAGTGCTCTTGGTTCTAAATTAATTTTATGCCCATGTTGAATCTCTTCTTGGCCTATTCAAGAGAAGCTGTGATTTAGGACCTTTTACATGCTTATTTGATATGAAGTTTAGGTTCTATATGCACTACAAATTAGTTTATTCTCGAGATATGGGTTTGATCTCAAGTCTTCAAGAGTTCAAGCCATGTACCAATATTTCAAAACTTCATTTCCACATTTTTGATATATGAGACCAACAATCCCCACTTAATGAAAAGAAAGTAGAGCACTACCAAAGCAGCATATTAGCATTCCATGTCAATCACTATCTGAAGACTATTATTTTTGTTTGTTTTTCTTAATAGGTCCACCATGGGGAGTTAATTTCTTGTATTGGGGCAAAGACTAGGATATTAATTATAAGGGCCATCCCATCATTCTCATGAACTTTACTTAAGAGGGGATTCCTTTGTATTGCATATCAACACTCAAACTTGAATGAGTAGTCATAGGATCTATTTTTTGAAATCTTGCACTGCAGTCAAAAATAGTCAAGTAGCATCCAGAACTACTTTAGAAAATTGATCAAATGATCTCCAAAAGCCATGAAACTTTGCCAGTATTCTATTTGAGGGTAGGGGAGTGTGCTTGCAAAATGGTTTTGCATGAACTTGTTAGAATCAAAAACTGTTAATGTTCAAAATTGCTTACTTGGCATTTTGAAAAATTGCAGTTGTTCAAACTGGGTAAAATCCATTTGGATTTGATTTTGAAACAATGTCAAATGATGTCCTGAAACTTTGGAAATTGGCATGAAGGTAGATTTTTGTGGGGAGAATCAAGAGCACCAATCATTTTTTCATGAAATTCTTCCAATCGCTTAATATTATCTTCCAAAGTTGTTCACTTTGACAGATTTCACTGTGTAGACAACAAACCTTCTCAGAACCCTTCAACTTGGCCTTTTGAAACTTCGTCAAAAATAATCGTAGGAATATGAAAATTTGTATTCACAATCACATATGGTAGATAAACATCCGTGCAAGGTGGTTTTGCATAGAACTGCTCTAGCTTCAAATTATGATTTTTCAAAATAGGCTTTTTGAGTAGATTTTTCATCTGTACATTGAGTGCCAAAATCAAATTTTCACACATGGGAACCTAAAATTTGCATGAAATTTTAGGCTCCAACAATGGCTCCATCTGGGGATGTATTCCCCTTGTGGGCATACCAAGAATCCAGGTCTCTGGGAGAGCAGACCAAATGTTTTATCTATTGAGCAGTAGATTCAAACTCTTTTTTGTCATGAACTAATATGGTTTTGTATAAACCACATCACAACTGATGGCACAATGCCACCAAAAAAGAAAGGACCTTATATTCCTCTATCATACACCTAGTTTTCGTCACACCATTTTGAACCCAATCTAAAAAATTCAGTGAAATATGTTCAACAAAATCTGTTAATATTTTTTATCCATCTATTATGCCCAATATTACCCATTTGTTTTCCATTATTATGCACTTGGGTATCAAGTATAATCTGAAATATTTTATCACCATATGAAAAGGAGTCACAACCACCAAACTCTACATGGTACTTTATTTCATCCCTTTTTTCATTGTTCACCAAATGTTGGCTCTCTAATTGAACTAGAAAGCAAAATGGATCATGTTGTTGACATTTACTATCAACAATGTTGGCTTTAACATCAGACTCAAAAATATCAGCACCATATTCATCATTACATATAGTCTTCCTACATAGTTGTGGTTTTGAAACTTCATTAGAACCAACAATTTGCAGACCAAACACATCAGAATCATCAATACCCCAAGACTTAATAGAAGTATGCATTTATGGAGCAATGTTGCAATGAAATTCATGACCACCATCTATTTATGTTTTTTCAAAATGTAATTGTGAATATACAATTTCATGCTTACCATTTTCATACAAAGTTTCTTCACTGTCAAAGGAAATGTGCGTTGGGCATTCAATTTCAGCATTATTCATGTGTGCATATCTCTGAATTCCATAGTTAGAAAATTTGAAATTTGGTCACTGTTGAGTGAGCATGTTGGCTCTCTAATTGAACTGGAAAGCAGAATGGATCATGTTTTTATTGACATTTACTATCATCAATGTTGGCTTTAACATCAGACTCAAAAATATCAGCACCATATTCATCATTACATATAGTCTTCCTACATAGTTGTGGTTTTGAAACTTCATTAGAATCAATAATTTGCAGACCAAACACATTGGAATCATCAATACCCCAAGACTTAATAGAAGTATGCATTTATGGAGCAATGTTGCAATGAAATTCATGACCACCAACTATTTATGTTTTGTCAAAATGTAATTGTGAATATACAATTTCATGCTTACCATTTTCACACAAAGTGTCTTCACTGTCAAAGGAAATGTGCGTTGGGCATTCAATTTCAGCATTATTCATGTGTGCATATCTCTAAATTCCATAGTCATAAAATTTGAAATTTGGTCATTGTTGAGTGAACATGTTTCTTCATTCACCACATTATTGTTGTATTCTTTGCTCCTCTCATCATCATAGCAAATCTCAATATCACCAAGAAACATCAAATCAGATTTATTATTAGCACAGTCACTTACTTCACAAGTTGATGCAATATCTTGTTTATCTAAAAATGCTTCATCCTCCTCATGCAAGCTGTCATAGGAATTATTTTCACTTGCATATTCATCCTCTTATGAACTGATCATAGTCATTTCCTTCTTCATTATTGTAGGGCATGCTATCTTCTTTTATTTCAACTTCCAATTTTTTGTCTTCAATGCTATGGCAATGCATAAATGGCCTTACTTCCTCTTCATCTGAATCATGGCTGATATATTCCATAGGTGATGTGTCCCCAACAACATCTTGAATGTTGCAATCATCTTCCAAGGTGGAAGATTGGTCTTCAACGATTCCATCTTCATTAAAATCATTCTTTGTGTAGTTATATTTGACATTGCTAGCATGCAAATGTCTGATTATCCATAACCACAGTCGTGCAAGAGTAGTTGGCTTTGATGACTCAGGCTAATTAATTGAATCAAGGTCATATACTCTCATGAACTATTCAATGAATGTGGGATCATTAGGCTAAATATTAACATGTATTTCCCCATGGATAACAAATATTTTGTCAAATAGGGAGCGTGCAAATTTCTCCTTTATGTCTCCTTACACCAAAAAATGTCTCTAAAAGATCTTGACTTCCTTCTTGAATATGTAAATGTTCATCATCATTGTCCTCATATTGGCTTAGGAATATTCTTTTGAGATCTTCCCATGAAGATATACTTTGCATGGGAAAGCTTATAAACCATTCTCTTGCATTATCCCTCAAATATCTTGAGAAACATCTCATAATGACATCTTCTGGATAAATCTAAAAGTCCACAATGAAATCCCAAAATATTTGTACATGCTTATGGGCTGATTCACTCCGTTCTCCATAAAATTTAGGGGTATGTTGTAGTTGTTCTATCAGTTCGTAGGGATAAGGATTTGGGTAGCCTTGGATATTATTGCAGTTAAATGGTTTATTAATGGATGAGACAAAATTTGGAGGGCCATATGGGTTTTGGTAGATCACTAATCTAGGAGATGGAGGATATGTATTTATTTGATAAGGGGCTTGTGGTGTAAAAATATCCTACTGTGAATGGTGTGCATTCCCCCATTGCCAAAATTCTCAATTGCACCATAATGTGTATGGGGAAAAGAATAATTACTACACTTACTTCAGTTTGTGACTTCTATTTCTGACTGGCAATGTTGTAGTTTCAAACTATCTTTTGTATTTTTCATCAATTTTTTTCTAGAGTCGCCACCTACTTTTCCAAAAGTAGGAAAATGAAAAATATTTTGAAATTGTTCTTGGTTTACCCCAGCGGAATCCCCTATGAAATGAAAATGTGAATTTTTTATGACTCTATACCAACAAAGGCTTGGATTCAATGTTGATTTGGCTTGATCCCCAACAGATTCGCTAATCTATTAGTTGTGTGACTCAGATGGGGAGCTACAAACTACACAATTATGAATCTCTAGTTGAAGACCTGAATTGAAAATTTTAATGACTCTATGAGGCAAGGCTTCCTACTACCAAATTTTCTCAAGTTATTCCCCAACGGAGTCACCAATCTGTTAATTCTCAAAAACACTAATTAGAAAACCTCAAGAGGTTGCCAAATTCTTGCTATGTTTTAGGCTAACAAACAAGGCTAAATGGTGTATTTGAACCTTCTTCTCTTCAAGCTCTGCAAGACTTAGGTGGGTGTACCTATACAAATGAAGTAGAATTAAACTGTATGTTTCCTACTTAAGAAATCTATCCACAATGGAGTGGAGAGATGAAATCTTACTAACTACTCCTACTGAAATTTGAGATGTGAATATTTTGAATAAGATTTTATGAAATTCTAAAATGGAATTGGTATGACTAGTGCCTACTTCTGTTGGGCTAATGGATTCAAGAGGTAAGTGATATGTGTGTCCTATTTCTGTGTGGCACTTTTATGAGTTTATGCTTGGCATAAACTGCAAGGATGATTATCAAGTTCTTCTTATTGATCCAAATGACCTTTTCCAAATTACTTGATTAATTAAAAGAATTTAATCCTTCCTTGAAGGACTTTAACTCAACCACACAAGAGCAGCAAATGAGTTTATGCTTGGCATAAACGTGCAAGGATGCAATTATCAAGTTCTTCTTATTGATCCAAATGACCTTTTCCAAATTACTGTGATTAATTAAAAGAATTTAATCCTTCCTTGAAGGATCTAGTTAACTCAACCACACAAGAGCAGCAAATGTGCTTTGATAGATTGAAAATATCCTTGATATATCAATTTAAATAATAGGGAAATGCCAACCTTGCAAACAACTGGATAATATTTTCAATTATTTCAACAAACAACTAACACCATAACAGGATCACCAAATTTATCCATTCTTCTCCATTATATAATTTTAAAATATTTTATAATATACAACATAATTTTCTGTTGAGGTGACTGACCAACCTATCCAACTATCTAATGAGTTCCTAACTTATTGATTTTATCTTCTTGATGATTTTATTTCATTTTACATATATATACATTATTCTTTTAGGGTTACAACCCTTCACATCCATCCATTGCAGCTCTTCATTTAATTAATTGTCTTCAATAGATTAAAATATTTTAATTTTAATCTATTTGATCTTCCCAGTCTGTGAAAAATAAAGTATTTCACAATACTTTAGTCTTAATCCTTTCACCAACGATTTCTCGTTTATATTTACTCTTGGTGAAAATATTTCACTTTGTATTTTACATGTATGTGTTCATTGAAATAATCACCCATCCCTTTTACAAAATTTATATTTTTACCTTTCAATGCATATCCACTCAAATAATTACCTCCCCATAATTTTCACATTAGATTTTCTCTTTCGATGGATAAATATTTACCATAATAAGTCATTTTATGATTTCAGCATATTTTCCTCATTTAAATATAAACCATTTTATATTTGATCTCCCATGTAAAAATTATATTAATGTCTCTTATTTTGTTTCTCCCTCACTACATCCACCACAAACATTTCATTTTACCGCATACCCGCTTATAGATTTGAGACCCCTTGCAGTAATGCGGGGAATATTAAGAGACCTCCCGCAACACCACACACAATCTTGACTCCTCCAGTGGGGACGTGGGAAGAGTCACCGCTTACCCATGTATTATCAGAATTTCCTTCACAGGGATGCGGCTTAACCATTTTCACAGCTTGCCAACAATTCTCAACTAGTGTATTACTTAAAAATTTTAGATACAAAGATCTCTTCGTTACCAAATACTATAGAAGAATTTATTAATTCTTTACAGCTGCTTGTTGTCCTCTGTCAATTAATCAAGTGATTCCCTAGGACATCCAACCTCTTCCTTTTTCAATGCACATCAATCACAATGTAACTAGATGTTTTCTCTATAAGTGTGTATCCATAGGCAACTGCAGCATAAGCTAGTGCCTACTCATTAGGAGATTCACCCTGATTCTCGACCAACTTCACACTTTCTGACATTTCTGTTATAATGGGAACTACTATATTACAAGCTACTAAAGTGAGAAAATAATCATATGCAAATCTTGTCTCCAGTGTGACATTATCTTTCTGAAGCAACTGTGCAAGTCTGGGTTCCACTCTAACCTCCATTTTTTCCTCCCAAGTCTCTCCAACATTTACACCTGCAAAAATCTCCTTCTCTTCATTTTCTATAGAATAATTTTGGTAATTATACTCTATCAAAGTCTTTGAGGTACTGTAATTTCTCCCAAACACACTTGCATCTCAAAATTCCATCTTATTATATATCAGAGTTCCTATCTTATCTGAAAATACATACTTTATTTGTCCAAGGTCTTCATTGATATTCAATGCTCAGCATTGGAACTTTGATTTGGAAACACTTTCATACATTTTTTTATCTCTAATCATGAAATAAGTCTATCCCAAATGGACCAACTCCATGGATATATATATAGAAAAATATTATCATTTTCGATAATATTGCAATCACTACCTCCGCTTCTATACTTTTGTTCTCTAAAACCTTGAAATACCTATCTTTGAAGTAAGGTTATAGAGGCTTTTAGTTATAATTTTATAGGTGATAGTATTCAGAGTAAGGCCCTTGTCCTTCCTTTCATTTCCCTATCATTTCATGTAATAGCTCTTTGCACACTATCCTTCTTGCAGAGACCATTAGCAACAGTATGGTATATTATACACATGTAACCTCATTCTTGTCAAAAGCTTGGTTGGGATCCATTATATGCATATCCTCTATCGATGGTGTATTCCTTGACCATTGTGCTCCATAAGATGACATCTTTTCAAGGGATTTTGTCACATTGTTTGCATGATTTTGTCTCTACTTCAAATTTATAATCATTCTACTTGCACTTGCTTGACACCTCCCAAAACATCTCCAATCAATCTATCATATCCATGAAATGGCCTTCCTTTAGACCTGCAACATACTTAAGGTGTCATATTCAACTCCTTGAAAAAATTATTTGCAAGTGCACAACATGATTTTGAAAAGGTAACAATCTTGTTACTTGAGATTGTTGTCTTCATTAAATCAATGAGTTTAATGTCCATGAATACTCACTAGAGCAGTCGATATTGACAACATTGTAAGCATAACATCTATTATCATCTTCTCTTTCAGTAACTTGAAAAGTGGGATTATCTTGAACTTCCAACCATCAAATCCTCAGTAATGTCGCTTCCCTAAATTCACATTTTGTATTAGATAGACTAAATTTTGTATTTAAATGGTGTCAAGGCATTATAAACACTCTTTGTTGGGGATACTCTTTTTGATAGCCCTAAACCACCATACTTTCCCTCAAATTGTTGATTCGAGTCATCACATGTAAGTTATTCCACTTAATTTTTAGCTATCTCTTTCTACCCATTTATGGAAAATCAATTTGTAATTTCCCATTAGCTCTTTTAGTAGCTATCAAAATTTTGTATTTCACACCAACAAATGTGGATGTCCATGTGAAGTTCTCTTGGTTCTAAATTAATTCTATCCCCATGATGAATCTCTTCTTGGCCTCTTCAAGAGAAAATGTGATTCAGGACCGTTTATGTGCTTACTTGATATGAAGTTTAGGTTCTATATGCGCTACAAATTATATTATTCCTGTGATATGGGTTTGATCTCAAGTCTTCAAGAGTTCAAGCCATGTACCAATATTTCATAACTTCATTTCCACTTTTTTGATATTTGATACCAACAAACCCTACTTAATGAAAATAAAGTACAACATTACCAAAGGAGCATATTAGCATTCCATGTCAATCACTATCTGAAGACTATTATTTTCGTTTGTTTTTCTTAACAGGTCCATCATGGGAAGTTAATTTCTTATATTGGGGAAAAGTCCAAGTTGTTAATTATAAGGACCATCCCATCATTCCCATGAAATTGAATCAAGAGGGGATTCCTTTGTATTGCATATGAGCACTCAAACTTTAATGAGTAGTCATAGGATCTATTTTTTGACATCTTGCACTGCAGTCAAAAAGAGTCAAGTAGCATCTTGAACTGCCTTAGAAAATTGATCAAATGATCTCCAAAAGCCATGAAACTTTCCCAGTATGTTATTTGAGGGTAGGGGAGTGTGCTTGCAAAATGGTTTGGCATGAACTTTTCAGAAAAAAAAAACTGTTAATGTTCAAAATTGCTTACTTGGCATTTTGAAAAATTACAGTTGTTCAAATTGGGTAAAATTCGTTTGGATTTGATTTTGAAAAAATGTCAAATGATGTCCTGAAGCTTTGAAAATTGGCATGAAGGTAGATTTTTGTTGGGAGAATAAAGAGCACCAATCGGTTTGTCATGAAATTCTTCCAATTGTTTAATATTATCCTCCAAAGTTGGTCACTTTGACAGATTTCACTATGTGTAGACAACAAACCTTCTCAGAACCCTTCAACTTGGCCTTTTGAAACTTTGTCAGTGATTGTATGAAGATGAAAATTGGTATTCACAATCACATATGGTAGATAAACATCTGTGCAAGGTGGTTTTACATAGAACTGCTCTAGCTTCAAATTATGATTTTTCAAAATAGGCCTTTTGAGTAGATTTTTCATCTGTACATCTGAGTGCCAAAATCAATTTTCACACATAGGAACCTAAAATTTGCATGAAATTTTAGGCTCCAACACACACTACCTTGAGTTCTCTATTCTTGATTTTCTGGTAATCAAACTTATAGACCTGTCATTGTGAATTCAACTTCCTTCAACCTCTTGTCCAATCAGTGGAGACACTACTCTAACTACTTGACCTCTCTAAGGCCATTGTTAGTTTCCCTAAACCTTACTTTCACTTCATCTCTCACTTGTGGGGTCTTTTGCTCATTTTGATTCACAAAATTTTGTGTGCTCAGACTCACACACTTCTTGTCCCATCGATGGACAAAGCACTATCTCTTATATAATCTCATCTTATTTTCTAACTTATGTGTAACTTCTCAAGGAGTTCTTCATAGCCTCCTTTGTCTTAGATTACGACACCATCTTCTCTCTTGTATTTCCTTTTATCATTTGCATCATGCTGCAATATTGCTTTCTTAGCATCTCTTCAAGCCTTGAAGTGGCTTCAATATCTATCTCCCCTTCATCCTCTACTTGCACAAATTCTTTATTACCACACATAATTACCCTTACTGCTTTATTTTTTCCTTCTTCATTTTCCATCAATGGAGTCAATGTAAATGAAACCCCATCCTTCTCAATCTGATATGTATTCTACCTTCCATCATATAGGGCATACCTCTCATATTGCCATGGTATCCCTAACAAAAAATGACATACACTCATAGGTACCACATCATATAGAAGCCTATATCTATAGCAACCAATATGAAATTCTACAAATGCTTGCTCCTTAACCAAAAGAGAATGTCCACCATTCAACCAAGAAACATAATAAGGATTCTCATAAGGTAAACTTTCCAAATTTAACTTGTCTACCATTTCTGGTGATACCATGTTATCCAAACTACCTGAATCTACCATTATCTTACATAACTTTCCCTTACACTTGCATCTGGTCTTGAAAATTTCCTTCCTCTGTAGCATCTCCTTCTTTTCAATCAATTCTTTGATTCCCTTTGCCATGTTGTCCTTTCAACTTCCAACTGTCTTCTTCTTCAACCTTTAACTCTTCACCTTCAAAGATCTACTCCCTGTAGCTCTAATACCAAACTGATAGCAAGCTAGGAGGCACCACAAAAGGTTTGTACACATATTCACAACTTGGTTCTTGACTAACTTCCCAACTTCTCATAAAACCACTTAAATGGAATAGGCCTCCAAGGACACCAACTTGTACTTTAGTTTTCAAAACTCTTCAAGAACTTGTTTAGGCATATAACAAGATTAAGATCCACATACAAACACAACTTGACTACTCAGACCCAAAATCAATTCCCAACCTTGACACCTCAAACACAAGAACTTTTCAAAAAGTGGACTGTTCTTAACTGGCCCCAAATAGGCTTATTTTAATCATTCAATTTGACACACCATTATATAAGACTTTTCTTAACTCTTCAATAGTTCAAAGGCCTGTAATAGTTCATATTTTAACCCTCTTCAAATGATATTATGATCAATCAAGATGAAAGGTTACAAAACTTTACAAATAATGTCCCATTTAAAGTGTCAAATCTGCCATATAAGACGGTCTAAACGAGAGGACTCAAAAATTATCCTTTTCACAAACCCTATCGAGAAAAGGGTTATAATACACCTTCAAAACCTTCAAAAAAAGAAACAATCAAAAGGACTCAATCACCACAGTCTAAACTTTTAAAGCACCTCTGTATACTAATTTTACCAGTCTTTGTCCACAATTACAGGCTTAGGGCTTTGTTAAATCTGTCCAAAGCTCCTTCTCACATTCTGCCACCTTGAGATCTTTTAAATTACTTATCAAAATTCATTCCCACCAAGTTACAGGAATTTCCAATGCTAAAAACAAAAGAAACACAATTTAGTATGCTCACGGTTTACCCTAGAAGAGGGTTTAACTCGCCTGTAGGGATTTAGTCATAACTTTCTCAAATTTGAATGAATTTAAATAAAACCAAGTGCATATTAAAGAGGATTGGCAGGGATTACATCTAGAATGGAGGAGTAAAAGTTTTATATACTAATCATGGCCTTACAATGGCCTAAAACACAGAAATTGCAAGAAAATAATTGAAAAATAAAGCATTTTATTGAATTTCTTCCTCATACAACTTTTCCCAATCTTCCTTGAAGAAAATGAGGTTACAAAAAGCCTTTATATTTCCAAACCATCCTCTCAAACTCACTCCTTAACTATTTTAACTATTCACCTTCCTCTATTTGGCATATTTTGCACTTTTGCAATATTGTTTATGACAATAATTAGGCAATTTTTTGCAATCTTTACATTTAATGCCCTGATTAACCCAAAATGCTTAACTATGACCTAAAACAAGATTATTGTGGCCAAATTGACCTTATTACAACATGATACTAACATTTCTAAATCAAAACTTAAGGTTGCCTCATGGAGGCATACTCTTCCAAGGGTGCACCTGCACCACCCTTGAGGAATTCTTGGGGTTCAATTTCAAATTCTCGTGGGATTTAGCCTCCTTTAATTAAGGAATTCATTTTTCGGCTTGGTGTGGTGTAATTTTAGGATATTAAGCATGGATAAGTATAAATACAAGGTTCCTTCTCTCATTTTCTCCTAACAAGGAATCTAAGCATCCAAGCATTCAAACATTCAAGAGCATTTCATGAAGCATTTGGATCCATCATCAAGATTCAAGCATCATATCAAAGATCTTGTTGCATCATGTTTGTTAGTTTGCTAACATTTGTGATGTAGGGTTTTGATGAAAGCAAGCAATATATATCAAGCATTTCTTGATTCAAGATCCATATCCAAGCTACTCATTTCACACAAGTTTTCATATTTTATAACAAGGGTATGGTGAGTTGTAGCATTGCATATTGTTCGTTCATCATTCCTTCATCATATTTCATTCCATTTCAAGGTTTAATTACCAACAAGGGGTTTGACCAAGGCAAACCCCCATTCACTAACAATCAACAAGTTTTTCCCCTCTTGCATGTTTGTGATTGCATATTTAGGTTGAAGACTTGAAGATCATTTAAAGTGCAAAGTTACAAAGTTGCAAAGTTCTCATCTTCACAGAAACTCACCTATAAGCTAGATCAGGAAATTTTAGAACCTGAGATCAGAGAAGAAGGAAGTGTAGACATCAATCCTCAAGACCACATTTAGAGATTTCAGAAATTCCAGATGGGACTAAGTCGCCACGTAGGGAATCTTAGTCCTTCTGAGGGGATTTTTCATAAATTCCTCCAGATCTGATTCTGATATCCAAAGATTCTACATTTCCCCCAAAAAATAGTAGCGGGACTAAGACAACAGTAAGGGAATCTTTGTCCTCCATAGCTCATTTTGACAGCTTCTTTGCATTTTTGGAATCCTTGTCACATTTCTAGATTTCTCAAGTACACATACCCTAACTTGTTGCATTATTTTAGCATTTCCATCCTCCATTTAGCTTGCATTACTAGGTTTTGTGATTTGAATGCTTATTTGTCTTTTCTAAGAATTTGCATGGTGGTGAACCCCTAAAAGCTTAAATAACCCCTTCCTAGGTCTTCCTTGTTGAGAACTGACTAACCTTGTGAAGTTGATAGTCAATCCAATTAGGACTCCTAGGACATACTTGAATGATAGTTGGAGAAAAGTGATATTCTATATACCCATTTTTTAATGAATCATTTTGGTGAACCCAAAATTTCTAAGCTTTCATTTTTTGATTTGGAGTTCATTAAAGTCCTAGATCTAGGTTGCATTCATTCTTGCATAGAATCTTGCATTAGTGAAATTGCATCTAGGGTTTCTCATATTTGAATTAGTGAAAGTGCATATAGGTTTCATTTTCTTCTGCATCATCTTATCTCATTGAAAACTTAAAAAGTGCATTGTTCATCATCTCTGTATTTGAAACATTGTTGCTTCATTCAAAATTGAAAAGAAATTTTGTTCACTTTTGTGTCAATTGCTTGTCATTAGTTAAATTTTCTTGAATTCATTTGCATTGTTTTCTATTTCTAAACATCAAGTCCCTAGGTAGGCAACCTGGGATTACTATTAACAACTTAGAATTTGTTGTTTTTTTGACAAAAATCTCTATTGGGACAAAAAATCCCTTCCTAGCATCTTAGTCCCTCTTAGGGTTTCTAGCTCAGAATCCTGTCTCTGTTGATTACACATTTCTGCTCTAGTTTCTAGAACCTTCAAATTCCTTTAGTAAGACCAAGATTCCCTTGCTGGCGTCTTAGTCCCTATTGAGTTTGAGGTTGTAGTTTCAAGATTTAAATCTACTTTTATATGCTTCCTAAGCCTCTTGGTAACATATACTATAAATCTAAAAAGTTTTAGGAAATTTTTTTTTATGCACATCAATTTACAGTAGTCATTTTTGTAATCATTTCAAAAGCAAGCATCATTAGATTTGAAAATGCTCAAAATCTTTGAAACTTTGCATAATATGGATAAGTACTTTCAATTTTGTATATACAATGTTTATGTTCATAAAACTTTGCATAAGTTTGATAAAAGTGTTTTTCATTTCTGGATATACATTGTTTGCATTCTTAAAGTTTGCATGCATTAGATAAATTGTTTTGCATCTTTGGACATACATTATTTACATTATTAAAGCAATGCATGAGATGGTTAAAAGTGCTTTTCAATTTTTGTCAAACAATGTTAGTACATTACCTTTCTAGGCACACTAAGAAAAATTTCATATCCCCTCCCCATGAGAGTGTTTTAGTGAAAGATAATACAACCTCGGACAATCTGAATGATCATATTTGTTCTTCTCCTAATATCTTTCCTATTTATGAAGAAGATATTTTTGTGTTAGAAGAACCAATCAATGAGAGTTTTGAGAGTCCTAGTTGTTTCTCTCCATCTACCTCTCTTAGTGGTTGAGAGAGAATTGATGAACATGATAATTTGATCATTGATAACTCCTTTACATGTGATGAATTCATCTTAGAAGAACCAATCCTTGAATGTCAAGAACATTTGGTTTGTAGTTCTCCTAGGAAATCTCATACTAGGGAAGATATAACAGTGGAAGAAAATGAGAACATTGACAATAGTAATTCCTTAGATGAAGATGATGAAGTAACATTAGGCTCCTCTTCACTAAGAGATCATGAAAATAATGATAAGTCTTCAAAGGTTATGCACATTATATACCCCTTGGAGTACTCTCTCGAGCCTAAAATTATCATTTATCCACCCTATCAAAAACCACAAGTTAAAAAAAAATCTTTCCTCATCCTCGAACCACCTAAGAACAATGTTTCACAACAAAGCTGAATTACAATATTGTTTGCTCATGCATATAACACACTAGGAACAATCCGTAACCAAAGAAAAACACCTTCAACACATCCCTCCCATTTTCTAATCTATCTTACTGAAACCTATGTTTCCTTCACAAAGTGGAAAGGACTATGATTCTGTTGAACAACTTAAGAATACTCCAACAAAGATATCCCTCTAGGATTTGATTCATAATTCACCTAACTATCACACTATGCTTCAAAGTTCCTTACAACAAGTTCCTATCCCTTCTAATGTGCAACTGAATGACATAGCAGCAATGATTCAAGGAATAAATGTCGATATTGTTTTCAACCAAAGTGATCTCCCTCCTTTGGAAGTGCAAAAAATAATAATGATTTTATGATCATAGCTCAATACAATATGGTAGGGATAAAAAAATCCTTGTTGACAATGGCTCAACCTTAAATGTGTGCAGTGTAAACCTTTTGGATAAGCTTGGTGTCGATAAATCAAAAATCCAACCCACCTCTTTATCTATTAATGGCTTTGCTAACATGTGGAAACAACCACTTGGTGTAATCACTTTACCTATTAAAGCCGAAAAGGCCACATTACACACATTGATCCATGTTATTCCACATGATTTGTCATGTAATATTCTTTTAGGCAAACCGTGGATTCATGCAATGAATGGGTGCCTTATATAACTGTTAAAAATGAAATACATCTACAACAACAAAGTGTACCTACTCGAAACTAACTCTAAAACCAAAAACTTGTTTGAACATTGGGGAAAAATAAAAAGAAATCAGCTATACATTGACGCAAATACACAAGTAAAACCATTCACAATGATATCATTAGATGCTTTGGGATCATTGGATTTTACACCTACATTCATGGGACAATACAATATCATAAACAAAGAGCATGAAAAGGGAAAAGAAAAAGCAATAATGTCAACATAAAATTTAGACAAGCCCTTTGAAAGCATCCACCTCAACCACTTTAGAAGGGAAAAACAAACTACACCAAAACTTTTGAAGGCCGATATCAACAACCATAACTCTAAAAGAAATGAAAAAACTTTATGGAAATGGTTATAAAGGAGCTTCATTATCTTGGACATAGTGGGAAAAGGATGTGGTGCTTAGAAAGAACAGGTATTTGTTTCCCTATAGAACCTCAAATGCAAAGAAAAAAAGACTAGTGATCTAGGTTATTGTCCATTGATAGAAATAAACAAGCCTTCACTCAACATCAACACTCTTACAAAAGATTCCTCTTTAAGCCAACTTTAATAGTACTGCATCTTGAACTGATAGACACTAGTGGTCTTGAGTGTTATACTTTGCAAGAAGCAAAAGAAATAAAGGAATATTTGCTTAAAGTAAATGTCATCACACAAAACACTAATGATTTGAATTTGTTAGATTTTACACCCTCCTATAAAGGAGAGTACAAAATCCTGCAATCTAAAGAGTCTTGTGTAGGTATGACACCACCTCCTAAACAAAAGATATCTTTTTTGCACAATAACAGAACATCCTCTATTTTTTATTAAGAGAGTATGTTTTTGAGACTCCTCCAAGATCGCTTGATATCTCTCCCTCCAAAAACATGAAAGAAATTTTATTACTAGACTTCATTTTGTGTATATCATAGAGTTCATGGTCATTCTACTAATGAATGCAAGGATTTGAGTACTAAAATCCAACACCTTAAGGAGTTTGGTAGCCTTCCTTATGTGGGGGCACCTAATTCCTCTAATTCATATTTATTTTCACTTTGGCATGCACCTCATCATTCATTTCAACTAACCCTTGTCCTACACTAAGTGGGGGCAAGGGGTTAGGTAGCCTTGTCCATGTATGTCACTTGTCATTGTTTCTTTTGGCTAGTTGACCACCTTTCATGTATATAAGAGCAAGCTTAGGATGTGGACGTCATGCCTTAAGTTGGCTCGCATGTGATGTACTGAGCTAGAAATTTTGGAGGCAATCCCTTCCCTTCTCATGATGTAACTTATTGGAAACATATGACTTGGCATAGGGATTTTTGAATAAGCTCTCATGTCTCCTTCTAATTTAAAGCAATTTCTCATAGCAATGGTGTTATCAACTACTTTAAATTGGGGGCATACATCGACACTCGTGTTTCATTATGTTATTTTCTTTCTTCCTATGATACATTCCTTTTGTTGGTGGAGTCATTTGGTTTTATTTCCTACGAGAGCATGATATTTCTTTGACTTGTACTCTCTTGGAGAATTTAAGCACAATGTTCCCTAAGATGATACCTTGCACGAAATAAGTAAAATCCCTTTGAACATCCCTCTTTCTTATTGCATTGTATTTTTGTACCTTATTAAAGTCATGGAGTTATGGCTTTGATATGTTTTCTTAGGGCTCACCTAGTGAACAACTAGCTTCACTAGCCCTTGTGAGCGTGCATTTTTATTTTTGTCCTTATCATAGACATGGGGGTATGACGTTGATATGGACTTACTGGGGCTTAGCTAGTGAACAACTAGCTTCACTAGCCCATGTGAGCATGCATTTTGTTTGCATAGTGGAAAGCGTGTTCCACTTGTAAACATTTTTTGGACAAATAGCCTAGACCTAGTCCACAACACATTGGACAACTAGTTGAAGCTTGATCCATGGAATGTTTCTTTTTCCTTTTTTATTTTCCTTCTTCTATCTTTTATGGTGTATGCTTGTGATCAAGTTATGGCTTCATATATCATCCACATTTGTCTTCCTTTATACCTATGTTGGTTTGCCATATGATCTTGATCCTAGGGGCTTGATCATCCCTCTTGGTTATTTTCATCCTATCTCTAACATTCGTACATTTGAACCCATTTTGATTGCATGGTTGGATACTTTAGTGTGAATTTGAATCAAGTTCCTCCTCTCACTAAAGTGGGAGATAAATATAGTGTAGGAAAATGCATACACTTGCATTTTCACACTTGTTTGGGCCTGCCTTGCTTTATTTATCCCTATTTATGTCTTAATTGGTCCTATTTTGCATCCACAAGCCCAATGAATTATATCTTTTTCTAGTTAATCCCAACAAACTCCAATGGATAAATGATAATTTAATTATTTTGTTTGAGTTTCCTTGATTTTTGGGTCAAGACTAAAACACCACCTAGGGTGTCTTTGTCCCCCAAAGGTATTGGGACCCTAATTTTGAAAGCCCCTAAATAGGTCCCCTTTTGGATTTTGTGCCCTGAGTTTCATGCCTCAAGACTAAGACTCCATCTAGGGCATCTTAGTCCCCCTTGATGTATTTTTGGTATTTAATTTCAAATTCAAGCAAGATTTAGCCTCCTTTAATAAAGGAATTCATATGTCGGCTTGGTGTGGTGTAATTTTGGGATATTAAGCATGGATAACTATAAATACAAGGTTCCTTCTCTCATTTTCTCCTAACAAGCAATCTAAGCATTCAAGAGCATTTCATCAACAATTTGAGCCATCATCAAGATTCAAGCATCATATCAAAGATCTTATTGCATCATGTTTTTTATTGTGCTAACATTTGTGATGTAGGGTTTTGATTCAAACAAGCAATTCAAGTTCATATCTATCAATCCATTCTTTGATTCAAGATCCATATCCAAGCTACCCATTTCACACAAGTTTGTAGACTTTATAACAAGGGTTTAGTGAGGTGTAGCATTGCATATTGTACATTCATCATTCCTTCATCCTATTTCATTCCATTTCAAGGTTTAATTACCAACAAGGGGTTTGACCAAGGCAAACCCCCATTCACTAACAATCGACAAGATTTTCCCCTCTTGCATGTTTGTGATTGTAGATTTAGGTTGAAGATTTGAAGATCATTTGAAGTGCAAAGTTTCAAAGTTGCATTGCAAAGTTGTCATCTTCATAGAAACTCACCTACAGGCTAAATTTGAAAGTTTCAAAACCTGAGATCAAAGAAGAAGGAAGTGCATACATCAAACCTCAAGACCACATTTAGAGATTTCAGAAATTCTAGATGAGACAAAGTAACCATTTAGGGAATCTTAGTCCTCTCAAGGGTATTTTTCAAAAATTCTTCTAGATCTAGTTTTGACATCCAAAGATTCCACATTTCCCATGAAATATCGTAGTGATACAAAGACAACAGTAAGGGAATCTTTGTCCTCCATAGCTCATTTTGATAGCTTCTTTGCATTTCCAAAATCCTTTTCACATTTCCAGATTTCTCAAGTACACATACCCTAACTTGTTTCATTATTTCATCATTTTCATCCTTCATTTAGCTTGCATTACTAGGTTTTTTGAGTTGAATGCTTATTTGTATTTTCCAAGCATTTGCTTGGTGGTGAACCACTAAAAGATTAAAGAACCCCTTCCTAGGTCTTCCTTGTTGAGAACTGACTCACCTTGTGAGGTTGATAGTCAATCAAATTAGGACTCTTAGGACATACTTGAATGATCGTTGGAGAAAAGTGATATTCTATATATCCATTTTTCAATGAATAATTACATTAGCCAAACCCTAATTGATTACGAGACATGATATACAATGGATGAAATATAATGTGTGGCTCTCGTATTTGCTACTAGTAAATTGAGACACTGCTTATTAAACACATAAATTCATGTGATGACAAAATTTGATCCTTTAAAAAACCTTTTTGCTAAAAGGGATTTATCAGGATGTTAGCTAAGTGGGTTATGTTGTTAACCAAGTTTGATCTTAAATTTTTCTCTCAGAAGGAAATCAAAGGACAATCCTTGATCAACCAATTAATCAGAACTCCCTCTCCCTTAGTGTTACGTAATACGAACACATTCCTTGTAGAGAATGTGTTGACTATTCAAAATGAAAAAGCAGCATGGGAATTATACTTTTATGGTTCTAAGTGTCAAACTGGCTATGGAGTTTGGGTTATACTAATCCCTCCTTCAGGTAAGCCTATAACCTTATCTTTTCATTTAAACTTCCTATGTACAAATACAACTACATAATATGAAGCTTTAATAGCTGGTATATGTGTAACATTAGCATTAGGTCTCCAACACATCTTTACATTTGGTGATTCCCTATTAGTCATTAAACAAATAAATGGTTCATGTCAAGAAAAAAATGATAAGCTCATTCAATATAAAGACCTCACAATGACATCATTAGATAAATTTGAATCAAATACAATTGCAAATATATCGCTAAAGGAAAATGAACATACAAGCGCAATAGCAAGTGCCACTTCCCTTACGTCTCTTGAAGATCCTTTTTTTGATTTCACATTTATAGTTAAAATGATTCTCAAACTATCGATAGATGACAAAAGAAAAGAAGTGTTATTAAATGATATTGAAAATTCTAGCGAATGGTACACAATGATATTCAAATATTTAAAAGAAGGTACTTTTCTTGAGCCTACAACTAAGAACGTTTGAGCTCATCTTTGAAAGCTTGCATCTAAGTATATAATCCTTGTAGAAATGTTATACAAAAGATAATTTAATTGTATTTTACTTGTATGTATTAAACAAAATAAAATCCCTATAGCACTTAATGAAGCTCATGCAGGTGCTTATGGAGGAAATTTTGGAGGAAGATTGTAAGTTCAAAAATTAGTTCGTAAAGGATACTATAGGAGACATGTGAAACAAGATTGTTTTGCATGCATTAAGAAATGTCATAAATTTCAAGAGCACAACAATTTTATTCATTCTCCACTTTGAGCTTTGTGCCCAATTTCCTATTTTTCCATTCTTGATTTGGAGTTTGGATCATATTGAAAAAATATCACTGCCTTCTTTCGCTAGATGTACATTTATCATTACCATAACCAATTATTTTACAAAATGGGTAGAAGCTATTCCTATTCATTCTACCATAGCTGATGCAATATGTCATTTCATATTGGAACACATTATTTTTTTCTTTGGACTTCCTTCTGTATTGAGTTCAGGTAATGGAAATCCATTTAAGAACAATGAGATGAAGAAATTCTTGGAAAATTTTCATATTCAACATTGCTTTTTGACGCCATATTAACCACAATCAAATGGTCAAGTGGAATCAACTAATAAGACTCTTGAGCCTGCGAAAAATAGTAAGTAAACATAAAAAAGATTGGAATACTCAACTAACTTGTGTTGTGGTCCTACCATACAAGTATTAGAATATCTATAGGAAATACTCCATGTAACCTAATCATGGTATTGAAGCAATAATTCCTTTGGAGTTAGAGATTCCTTCACTACAAATTTCTTTTAAAGGGCTTATTGATGATACTACTTATAAAGAGCAATGATTGCATCAGCTTGAATTTCTTTATGAATGGTGTATTAATGCTCTCAAGAATCTCCAAGCTTATTCTAGGAAAATGCAACATATTTATAATGATCATGTAATTCCTCGTGCACTTAACAAAGGTGACTTGGTGTTGTATAAAAATGAGTGTAATGTACATGCTCTTCCAAATGAAAAAGGAAAATTTAGCCCTAATTGGTTAGGACCTTATGTAATCAAAGAAAACTATGGTTTTGGTGCCTACACATTAACATGAATGGATGGTATACCTCTAAAAGAACCTATCAATGCCACACATTTTCATCAGTATTATGCATAACATCCTCTCTTTTGAATATTGTGTTAAAGCAGTGTTGTCAGATTAGGTAGATGGTGTTCTATATTTTATCTCACATTGCTTCATTCTTTGACAAACGATATTAGTGTGTCTTAGAGTCTAAAGTGATTTTTCAACTAGTTTGTGTGTGTAAAATATGGGAATAAGAATAATTAATTCAATCCACACAATCGATGCAACATGTTATATTAAGGAAATCAAATTTAACAATACAAAGCAATTCTTCAAAGTCGTTCCATCATCCTCTATTCTTAAGGATCATGTATTAGTGCTCTCAAATTTTAAGTATGCACTAAACTACTGGGATGACACCTAAGAAATGAGAATCTATTAAACTAAAATGCAAGAAACTGTAACTACATCTACATGATTGATGAATTTGAAGGATGATATGCTAAATGATGTGTTGAATGATATGATGCATAAAAAATGATGCTAAGTGATGTAATGATAAAAAGCTAAACTAATGGATGTGCTATGAAAAGGTTGTAATGATAATGCAACAATTAAGTTCCTAGAAATGAAATTTCCATTATAACACTACTTGAAATCAAATGTTAAATTCTAAGCTAAAATGCAAATGCTAAGCTCACTAATGCTGAAAGTATTTTTGCAGAGTAAATTTATGCTATGCTCTCTATTGCTGAACAATTGTAAATGAGCCTCTATTTATAGATTTCACCAAGGCATCAAGTGATGTGGCAACACTGGATGATTAGGATTTAGTCTAGAGAGATCAATGGTGAGAAGCGAAGAGGTTAGCGAGAATCAAGGAAGTTGTCCCCTTTAATAGAACGAGCTTGCCAACTGTATAAGGGAATAAGTGGAAAGGAGAAGCCATGTGTCTCAGAGGTTGTTAAAATTGTTGAGGATAAATGCCCATTTAGAAATTAAAAATATTTAATTTCATGTGACACATGGTGAGGTGGAAGATGAGGTGGAAGGAAGGTTAGAAAATATGGAGAAATGTGACTAAATTCCAATTTTAAAATTCAAATTTAGTTGGAGGGAATTAATCAAATAAAAAAAATTAGTTATTTTTTTTATTTAATTAAATCATGGAGAAAGTGGTTTAGATAGGAAGAATTAAGAAATAAAAAATATATAAATAAATTTTACAATTTATTTATAACTAGAGGAAATAAAGATTTTATTAATTAAATAACAAGTATTTAATTAATTTTCTCTAGAAAAATTTTAGATGTATACATTTTGCCCCTCTTTGAAGTGATGTGTTTGCACATTGCTTCAAAGAAAAATTCACTAGCACTAATAAAATTTTGATAATGCCCCAAACGATGAATTTCAGGAGATAAAAAATATATGCCCCCTCGGGAGATAAATCGGGGATTTTTTGATGTTTTAAAGATTTTTGAAATTTTTGATGATTTTGGTGATTTTTGATGGCATTGATGATATTTGATGATAATTTTCTGATATGATGATGTTCCAATGATTTATCTCTTGAAATTGAAGAGATAACTTGCCATTTGATTAATTGATCCCTAAAAAATTAAAATATCCCACTTTAATTACCCCTTTTAATAGGCCAAAAAGTGAAAAAAAAGAGATTCATTTGTGCACTTTTGATTTTGAAATTTTGAGTGAGAGAAAAACTTGAGCAATTTAGCAAAAATGGTGATCCCCTACGAGACTCATCGGTTTGAGTGTGTGTGGAAACAAAAATAGCTAGTAGCATATGGACCTCTGGTACGAATTTCTAAAACCTTCTTTGTGAATTTTTGAATCATTTTTCCCACATTTCTAATTTTGAAATTTGATGTTTTACACATTTCAACACATTATCCATATGTTTTATCACATTGGATGGGTCTTTTTGCGCATAGATTTAGGGATTTAGTGCATCTCAGGCTTGATGTAGTGCATAGAGGGCCTGTAATAGTGTGTTTGCATTTTAGTGTGTAGTATAATAGTTTTAGCACATTGAGGTATTTAGATAGTGCATCAAATGAAATGATGCATAGGTCCAGTGTTGTGGCCCATCCACCAAAAGAAGTGGTGCATATAATGTTATGGCACAATGATGTGATTCTTCGGTGCATTGGAGATATTCTGTAGTGCATTGATTATAATGGCGAATAGAGAGACTGTATTGATGCATTAACAAAATTTAGTGGCACATGTGTCTTTTTAGCACAATGAAGCACTGTAGTAGTGCATCTAGGACATCATTGAAGATTTTTTTGTTTTTCTCCTTGATTTTGATGATGTTCCATCACGTTATCCAGTGGTTTATTGTTGTTGATAGACTAGATGATTTATTGATCTCATGATAGGTGAGATTCAATAATGATGATGTTTTGACCTCATGATAGATGAGGATCAAAACTAGATGTTTGCGAGATTTGATGAAAACATCACTTGAGCTGATAGGATAATTGATAGTTCAAGGTTATATAGCTACAATCATGCATTCATTAGATGAGACATGGAATATGATTTCATCCTTGTACTTCTCAATATTTTTTCTCGAGATCCTCTCTCTTTCATTCATGTTTCTTTTAAATACGGAAAAAAATGTTGTCAGTGCATTATCTTGAGCATCCAAATTTCCCAGACTATGCATATAATAAAAAATTTGATGTCCTACAGGTCTGGATGAGTCCCAATGTACTTCTTCACTCTTTCTCAAAAGTCTCTTCATGAAATAAAACAATAAGCATATGATCAATGAACCAAACTTGAAGGCATACTTCCTTTCCCTAGTCGACTTCAGGTTCTCTAGCAACTGTATCCGAAGAAGCTCACAAAGATCATAATCAACACCATTCTCAACCATATCAAGACCAATATAGATTGTTGTGGCCGAAACAAAATTTTCTTTGTTTGTGAAATATATTTGATGTCCAATCATCATGGTTGCATACTTCACAACAGGGTTAGTAATGGTTTTCATTGCCAGGGCTCTTTTGTCATATACAGCTCCTGTGAGTTCCATTACTACCTCATTCTTCATAGATTTTAACATAGGTATTGTACCTTTATCCCAAACCCCTATTACATCCCTAATCACTTCCTTTGTTATCAAGTGTGGGCAGTTAGTCCAAAGAAATTTGTCATGAATTCTACTTAGGACTATTTTAACATATTTTTCATCGCGGCTGAAATTGGGAAAATTATTCCATCTATCCAACCTTTTCTCAACCACATTTGAGTACTCAGGCTTTACCAATAAGTCATCACTAGTAAACAATTTTTTCCAAATATCAATCAATTTAGAGTGATCATATTCCTCATAATTCACATGAATATACATCCTTGTATCTTTAGCCGACATTATTCCATGTGGAATTGATGAAAATGCACCTGAGTGGTCATCTTCGAAAAATTTTGATGAATATTTTTTGTAAGAGGACCTCATCCTCTCTAACACTTTCACAACAATAGGAGTTTCCATTTTACCAATTTTGAACTCAAATACCTTGAACAAAGAAAAAACACAACTCAGAGGATAAAAATACCTTTTTTTGCATGACGAACGACAACTAGGGTATCCATAGCTTGAACTTAAATTCTCTTCAAGAATGCTCCAAAATCTCTTCAACTTCTTCAAATTCTCAAATGATCAAAATGCCTTAAACATTTCCTTTATAAAAAAATGATCTTCCCTAATTTGCATTAAATGTGGCAAAATCCAAAAAGCTGCTAAAAACTCTTCTCTTTTACAAAGACAAACCCTAATTTTCTCTGCAAAAGACCATCCCTCCATATTTTCCACCGGTTCCTTTTTCAGAACTTTTGAAAACTCAATATTCACATTTCATCCTTGTTCCATCCTTTGACATGCCATTTATCTAGGGTTTTCTTATGATTTTTTGATAATTCCCCCCTACGACCTTGCTAGGTCTAATTGTTGAATAATCGTCTATACTAGATGTAGGCACAAAATCATCAATAGTCTCTAGTTCTTCTTTCTTCCTCCAAATCTTATTCATCTCTTTCTTAATCTCATCTTTGTCAATCTTCTTCATAGATTCATTCTTTTCTACCAGACTGGTCTCCTTACTCTTCTTATTTCTACAGACTCTTGAAACATGTCTTGGTTTGTTGTAGTTATAGCAGACAATATTTCATTGATTGGATTGACTTCCAATGACTCTTTTTATGCACTGATTAGCTTTGTATCCATACTTGTAGCAAGTATAGCAATATCCATTAAATGATTCATTCATTCTTCCTCCATAAAATTGATTTATCATCAAGGTCTTGCATTCAATTACCCTATGTCCAATTCTTTTTCATGCAAAATACTGACCAGTAAAAGGGCCAAGGAACTAATTCATCTGACTTCTACATTTTGTTGCCTTGTGACCAAATTTATTGCATGAAAAACAAGTGCCATTGAAAGAAGGATAACTTTTTGCATTAGGCTGTCTCATCAAAGGTCTTGTAGTGGAGTTCCTTGAATTTCCTTTTTGCTTTCCTTTATTCTGAGTCTTCTGATTGTTGACAGCTTTAGAACTTTCACCGGTATCATTTTCCAAACCACCTTTGTCTTTACTCAGTTTCCATCCTGCAACTAATTCATCAATCCTAATTGAGCTAGATTTGAAATTGTTTTCATAGAGTTTTTCCTTCTCCAAATCTACTTTTAGATTCACAACATCTTGTTCAAGCTTGGTGCACTCTTCAAACATGCTTTGTACCAACTTGTTCAGGAATTATTCAATTCTTTTCTTCTCTTCTACTAATACTTTCAAACCAGAAATTTCTTCATTAGATTTCTTCAAATGATCAGTTACTTCCTTGTGCCTATCTTTGAACTTTTTCAATTGCTCCTTTAATTTTTAGACACAATAATTTACATCTTCAATATTTTCTTTTAGATCTCTTTTTTCTCCTTAAACTTTGTCAATATCCCCAAGAATAATCCAAAGCTCTCCATTATCATTCATTTCTTCCATCTTCAGGATCTCCCTCAAGTTGTTAGGCTTCTCTGAAGGAATCGAGCTCTGATACCAATTGTTAAATGTCCAAGATATTGAGAGGGGGTGAATCAGTATCTTCTTAAATTTTTTGATCAGATACCATCCAAAATTCCAATACATACAACAACAAAGATAATTAAAAGCATTAACAAAACAGAAATTAGAGAACACATGAACACTAGGATTTTTACACTGAAAACCCAAAATGGGAAAAACCACATTAGTGGGTATATGCGAGGATCATCGTGGAAAAAATAAGCCCTTAAGTGGCAAGAAATTTTAGAAAAATCAAAGTTAGGCAACAACATAAAATTTGAATAAGTTATCTATATTATTTCAAAATATGTAAAAATAGAGATCTGTAGGTGAATTTGGTTTTAAACTACTAGGTTTATTTATTTATTTAAAATCTATTTGGTGAAAATTGGAAATTTCGATGGGTAGTACTTAAATTTCAAAGGAAAAATAAGAAGTAGGTGTGCGTAGAGCCACCTAACCTACAATTAAATGATAATATTTTTTTTATAAGATTTTAGATATAAATGAGGACTCATGTCCAGATGTGATGCATATTTTGTAAAACTTGTACATCTAACCACTTTAACTTGGTCCAAAAATTCATGAATTTTATTTTTAATCCTATAGTATACGAAGCATAGAATGTGAAGCATGTTTTGGATTTAAAAAATTTGATACTATTGAAATATATAGATGTTTTCAATCAACCTATCAAAATCAAGACTTTAGTTGTAATTCAAATAGAAAATGAATAATAATTTATTAAATTCAAAGTAAAAGCATAATTTATATTGGTGGAAGCTAGAATCTCCTTTAAAACCCTTTTCCTTTCATCAATTTTAGGTAAAAGAAAGTTATCGACCACATACCCTACACATACCCATTATATACGCCCTTTTTGTCGATCTGCACATACCGAGTGTTAGCCCACAATATAGTATAACCAGTTATAACATATTATAAAATGGATGGAAAACTACTAGGACTCACTATCCAGAAACAAAGGTTCACTACCTATAGAATTATAATGATAGAAAATGGTTTACAGCTAGAAAATGACTGATGTAGTACACCTAGTGAGTGCAAATTTAGTTTTTATGTAGCTCAATAAACTGACTTAACACACTTCATAATATTCACTCTCCTTTACATTCACATTCACATCACCCGAAATTCACACCTTCAAACTTCAAAGATTATCCAATATATACCTGATCTCTCTACAAGCATCAATTAGGTCAGCCTAATTAGATACACTTCTTATTTACAAAAAAATACCATCTATCGGCTTCAAGCATTCACAAAAATATTTCAAGAAGATAATTCAAACCTCCAACATGCTACATTATGCTGGAAAAGACCTAAAATAGGTTGCACATATATCTGCATAACAAAAATATTTTATCATTACACAATACATTCATTAGGTTGGCTAGGGATAGATGTATTAGAAAAAAATGCAAACACCAATGTAATACCAATACACCATATTAGCAATCATATACGTGAGATCTTGAATGTATGTGCTCCCAACATCTACAAACCATTCTCCAAAATCACCTGCAACATAAATTACCAGCAAACAAATGTCGACCAAAATATCTGAGGATATAAGAAAAATACCAGTTCAGATACCGGACTAGAATACTGGAATAACTTTAGTCTTGAACTTGCAGTTGCAACTCATATATCATGGTGACATCAATGAAAACACAAAGTAACAAAATGAGATGTTCTTCTTCATTTTTCCAACACTTCCAACTTGTGTCCCTCCAAACCTTGAAGCAACATTCTTTCTTCAACGACCTCAACTAAATTTTCTGGTAAGGAGTCAGAAAAAGTTGATACATCAATACCTTTACAAAGTAGATACTCTACTAGAATGTCATAAATATTGAGTCTATCAACTGGAGAGGTTGTATTCCATAACTCACCAATTTTCTTCATCTTTATTTTAACCAAAATAGACCGGATGTCATATGGATTAGAGGATTCAGATCCAGGCAAAGGTTCTTTTTCTTACTCTTCTAAAATTACAATGATGTCTTTAGTTATAAATTTTCTTTTCTTCACTTCTGGAGGGGAATCACTAATGAAAACCTCCAATTCTTTCTTATCGGAGGATGAACCCACTTCAAACTGAGTTGGTGCTAAAGTACCAGAGCATAGATTTTTTCTTAAGGATGTGAAATATGATTTGCACACACATTATCCACCAATGATTCAAGGAATCTATAGACTTGCTTCCCAATAGGAATACTAGATTCCCACACAACATTTTCTCTTCTTAGTAGGGAGTTCAAAAATTAAAAATCCAAGCACACAAGCGAAGATCCAAATCGAAAGGGATAACCTTGAACCACTGACATTCAAGAATTTTTAGATAGATTTTCATGTAATAGGCTATACAAATAAAACTACCTATTTTCCTTAATCATCATATGTGCAAGATATACAACAATAGCCAAAGATGAGCCTTCACAATTTCTAAAATATATTTTATAAGAAACACCATACACAACATACCTTACAACCGAATCTGCAAGTGTGTTTATCAATAGAGCTCGAGGTTCTTTATTAATGCCAATGAGTTCCTCCACATCTTTGCATTTCACGGTTTTCTTTCCAGGAGGATCCCCAATACTACATAAGCCAGTAATTGCTTTGATCTCTTCCTTTGTAATTAGGTAGGATTTGTCCAAGACAATGTTGTCATTCTCAAATTGGTTGAACAAGAACAAAATGAACTCTATTTAGCCCTAGTTCCATTTCCTTCATCTTTCTATGATCAAATTCTTCTAATTCAAATCCTTTTAGCTTCAATGTAATGTCACCACTATATCCTCTATCCATTTCTTCGCTTAACTTTCTTGAATTTGTTAATGTCCAATCAAGACTTCTTCTTTTCCTTCGTAGACTGAATAGTAATTCTTGAGTATCCATAGCAATTTCTTCAACTTATTTTAGAAATGCTTTAGATTGCTTTGAGATTGCTCCAAGATGTCTTTTCAAACTCTTCAAGTTCTCAAAGAGGCTTACAAATTTTACCTTATACACCGTCAATTTTCCCTAATTCATATTAAATGTGGCAAACATAAAAAAACTACTAAAAACATTCTTCTCAACACATAAAACCCTAATACGGTCTACAAATTAGTATGTCAACATGTTTTCTTTAGGTTCCTTTTCCAAAACCTCTGATTATTAATTCTTCGCATTCCATCCTTGTGCCAGCCTGTGACATGCCATTTATTTGGGGGTTTTTACAATTTTCTGATAATGCTCCCCCTAAGACCATGCTAAATCTAATTCCTGGAGGAATTGTCTATACCAGATGAGGGCACAAACACATTGAAAGTTTTAGGTTCTTCTTCTTCTTTCTTCTTCCATATCTTATTCATCTCTTCCTTCATCTTTTATTTGTTGATCTTCTTTACTAGTTCATTTTTCTCTATTGGAAAATACTACTTTCCCTTCTTACTTCTACAAACCTTTGAGATATGTCCATGTTTGTTACAATTAAAGAAGAAAATAATTTTTTGATTAGTTTGACCTCCATTACTTCTAGATCTACATTGATTAGTATGACCTCCATTACTTCTCACACATTTTTGGTGCCCACCATTTTTAACATTACTTGCAAGTTTTGGCTTAATTTTTTGTTTTTGGAATCTAGATTTTGTCGAAGATTCGTTTTAAAGCGGCTTTAAACAGCTTTTCTTTAGCATATGCAAGATTTCTAATGTGGTGTTTTTGCATGTTTTCAGCACTTCAAGGATTGTTTCAGCGCATCCAAGAAACAAAATAGTGCATCCATTTAGTTCATTTAATTAAAAACATTGTAAAAAATAAAATTGTTTTTCCTTCCTAGATTAGCGCATATAGAATTTTTCGTAGCATTTTTCGTATTTGTTTTGGCACATTTACTGTTTATTTTAGCGCATATGAAAAATATTTTAGTGCTTATAGGTTGTAATTAAACACAGTTCTGAGTCTAACGCCTTCCGCAGACAAAACTTTCTCTGGTTAAAAAAAAGAAGCAACCCTAGGATAGTCACATCTGGATAAAATGAACCAATCCTAGGATAGACATGGAATTTAAAATCAATCAATCTAGGATAGTCACCACACAATAATCTTTCAGTTAAAATTGAACAACTTGTTTTTGTGAAGCAACATCTTCACTTAGATTAGATCATTGTGATTTGGGGCCTTTAAAAGAACATTTGTTTGCTTGTCCTGGCAATAAGTCTATGCCTCCTTTAACCTGGGTGGGATCAGAATACGTACTTTTCAATTTCATGAAAATTTCTATCGCTTTATTACATCCTTTAGGAGGGCCCTCGGGCTTGTGGGAAAAAAGTACTCACCCAAGAGGAACGATTCAAGTGGGTTCAAGCCAAAGCCGTGCTATTTCACTCCACTATAAAATTTTAAAGAAAAATCCGAAACCTTGTCATAGTGTGCAAGATAACCATCCCCAAAGCCTTTGTTCTAGTTATTGGGAGGTCTCCTAAGGGAGTTTATTATTTCCGCACCGAACAAAACCCTTACTAAGAACCTAGTGTAGTAGCCAACCGTGTTAGTTTCCAGACATCCTAATAATCATAGTGCAAGGGGAGGGAAGAATTTCCCCCCAAGACACTCACCATATAACTACCAAGGACCATTTGCTCAAGGGATCTAGTATCCACTTCGCCACTGGAAAAATGCGTCAGAAAAGACAAAAACACGGGCACCCCTTTGGGGGTGACACAGCTATGTGAGTCGACGTAGTTCTAAGATGTGGGCTGTTGATTACTAGGATGACCTACTTGAGTACTAAGAGTGAGTCTGCCTAAATTGTCTTTCATGTGCTAAACCCGTGAAAACACTTGTTGAAAAACATTTTTTGATCATACACTTGATGTTTAGTATAGGGTTTTAAAAACAACTGTTTTCAGAATGTTTGTTGTGTCTTCCATCACATTAACTAAGATAAAAGATCATCCAAAATGAACATGCAAAAATTCAGCTAAAAACTATTCTCAACTGTTCAGAAAATTATTTTGGAAAATTTTTTTAGCGCATCTAGGGAGTGTCTTAGCACATTTGATTGTTTCTCTAGCACATATGCCTGTTTCTGCAGTGCATATAGGACACATAGTAGTGCATCTATCATTTTCCATAATTTTCACTTTTGATAGATCTGAGTTTATAACATCCTTGGTCCAGTAGCATCTCGATATTTCTCTCATGCTTAGAGAGTGAAAATCAACCAAGTTTGTTAGGAAATCGATTGCCAATAGGATCAAGAAGCCTAAGAAACATTTAGGTTACAAGAAAACTTTGCAACGAAGAGAGTTTTTGTATAAAAGTCAAAAAATTTTGCTCCATTATCATGAGTTTCTCCATAGGTACCAAGATTTTTCTAAGGGATTCACTGACGAGTACGCTATAGAGCCTTTATATTCACGAGCCTATTTTCAGAGAAGAGCTTTATCTCAATGACACAATCACAATCAACCTCTTGAGATTGATTATCTACCACAACCTTCTATTGAATATCCAACACATCCCAATCAAATCCTTTAGTGAGTTTAATTAGGCTATTTGATATACTCATCATTCTTCAAAAACAAGGATCAAATCTTAAAAGTGCACCTTTCAAACAGATTTCTATTTTCTTGATTCAACTTCCCCAATAGGATTTTGATATCCTTCATCATTGGAAGCCACAATCAAGAATTAGGAACATCCTTGATCATATCATAAGATTTTCATCTTATCAGATCAAGACATCATCCTTTGTGTACTTCTCAAACTTGTGATCTAAGTTTAGAAGAACATTTCAAAATCATATGCCTATTTTTACAA
>VDFB02270651.1:587246524-587289696 GCA_007258455.2 Sequoia sempervirens | reverse complement strand
CTCTCTCTCTCTCTCTCTCTCTCTCTCTCTCTCTCTCTCTCTCTCTCTCTCTCTCTCTCTCTCTCTCTCTCTCAATCCCTCTCTCTCCCACTCCCTCTCTATTGCACTCCCTCTCTCTGTCTAGCACCATACCTAGATAACTCTCTCTCACACACACTTCCTCTCACTCACTCCCTATCTCTCCCAATCCCTCTCTCTCATACTCCCTCTCTCTCCCTATCTCTCAATTCCCTCCCTCTGGCACCCTGCCTAGATCTCTCTCTCTCTATCTCTCTCTCTCACTCTCCCTCTCTCTTAGGTCTCTCTCTCCCTCTATCCCTCCCACCCTACCTAGATAAGTCCCTTTCACTCCAACCCCTTATCTTCCACACCCTTTTTGTAACAACTGGTACCCAACATGCAACAAGCACCATCATACTGAGTTATACAAATGAATAGAATTGCACAATTTCATCATCATAATGAGTAAGGAATCACTCCAATGGTTATATTCATAGGAATGAAAAATTAATTGCATAATGAGGCAACACTTTCTAATAAATTTGCATATGAACATTCTATCATAACAAATTAAACATTCATAATGTTAGGGCATGATGAAATTTAGAAATTGAAATATGAATCATAAACTTCATAGCTAGTAACATATTGGAATTAGAATCCAAATTTAAATAAGAATCATATTCTTCTTAACTAGTAACAAAATAAAATTAGATTCCAAATTGAAATAAAGCAATTCAGACAAACCTCCTCCATCCTTTCTCCTTAATCTAAAGCTGAAGAGGGTAAAGAGAGAGAGAGAGAGAGCACTGTCAGGGTGATTTTCGCCCTACCACAAAGCTATAGGCTTCCCCATGATACCCCACAAAGGGAGCTCGGCCCATCATGAAGAGTCTAGCAATCTATGGCCAACATGTGTGAAATATGTGCAACTATGGAATAACTAACATATGCAACCTATTAATTCCCCCAAGAAAAAAGATCTAAGCATATGTCCTTTACCCAAGAAGTGACTCAATTTAATTCAACAATCTTCTCTTATTTGAATTAAAATATTTGGCCAAAGCATTTGTTCATTATTGATCCTCGGGTTTATCCTAGTAGTCACTTAGCACCTTTACACATTTTGTTATGGTTTTACTTTCAGTATCATTTAGCAACATCAATCATTTATCTCATTAACACAATGCCATTAAGTTTGTCCTTGCTAAATTAGTATAGGTTTATTTAAATCCATCTTTTAATTACTAGACATCTACTCAATTTAGATTCTAACTGACCCATCAAAAGCACTTCAAATGTGGGACTGAAATAAAATAGAATCATTATCTAGTAGAACCCTTAGGATGGAAGTTACTAGCTTACATTGTATTATTTTAAGTTTGATCTTATCTACAAAATTTAGTGATAGCCAAGGTAGTAAGTAGCAAATAGGCTTTAATTTTTCCATAGCATAATCTCACTAAACATGTGAATAAACAACATGAGGCTAATGAAGCACTTTCTCATGGCTAATGTATAGAGCTACAATAGTCATGCAAAAGTTCTTTCACAATTATTGTGTATCCCAGTAAACATTTGGTTACCAGAAAATTGTGCCCAACAACAGTTTTCTTTAAACACATATTAGTTTCCCACTCAAAATCACGTAGTATTGGCAAATCCTAGTTTTGGGTTCAACCTAGTTTTTCCTAATAAGAGGATAGTCGCATTCCTTACTCCCTTAAGCAATCTGAACATTATTACTTATCCACACCTACATTTTTGAGTAGCTATAAATTGTTCCTATTCATAAAAATAAATTACCTACTAACAGGATTTAGACCATAAGGTACGAGAAATCTGAAAATCAATGTCATTTAGTATGTATGAAATCACATAGAAATGGAAAGAACAATAAATCACTGTCATTTAGTGTGTAGGAAATTGCATAGAATTGGAAAGAGAAATGCTCAATATGTAGGTGTAGTAGATTCAAGCCAATTCTCCATTTTTATTAATTCCTCTACATGTTTCCCTTGCTTTCACAAGAGCCAATCCTTACCAATATTTTCATACCTTTGAGATTAAGATTGTAGGGATCTTCACCTCCCTTCATTGTGTGCATCCCCTTCTCTTCCTTTTATTCTCTTTTTTTCCTAAAAATTGAATGCTTAATGGTCTTCTTCTTCCATATTTTGTTACCAACTATTCCTCCTTCTTTGCGACATGGGGGAATGGGGCACTTTTCCATGTGCTAGTTGTTACCTTTATTTTAAACCTTTTTCCTACAACTAATAGCTAGTTGTTAAAACCTATTTGTTGGCCTTCTTAATTTTTGTTGTTTTAGAGAATATATGGGGCCAGTGTACCATTTTAAGGTACCTTTTAAAAATAATTTTGTCTTTTCTTGCTTGGGTCCCACCATTTTTAATTACACTTTTTTATTAAGGGGATGAATATTATTATTTTTTCCCTTCTTTCTTTTATATATATTTTTTTGTTTTTCTATTTACTTATTTTCTTTTATTCATAATTTACTCTCTTTTTTTAATTATAATTTACTCAACATACATTATATGAATATAAGATTATTATTGGTTAATAATTTAATTTCTCATTGATTTTTTCTTGTCAAAAATCAAATAATAAAAGCATCTTGATTTACCCTTTCTAATGCAATATGCAACTTGTTAAAACACTACGTTCTTATGTGTACTACTCTTACACTAGCTGCCTTTGAATGGCTAGACTCCCCTCCCTGATGATACTCTCTCTCTATCTTCGACGAGAGTGCATGATTGTCCTGTGACACTCCAAAATTAGGAATAATATTAGTCCATTACAATAATGAGATACAGGCTTAGCAATAAAATTAGCATTTCCATATAAAATTTAAGCATATCACCATAAATGAAATCATAGAAAAAACATTCATAAACACCATAATTAACCTCATTCATTGTATCATCAAAACGATTACCCTTAACACTAACTAAAACAACTGTTTTTAAATCCAAATGAAACAATATACAAGGAAACAATATAGAAATTTAGGGCTAACCATTATGACAGTTAAGTTTCAAATTCAGATGAATATCCATATCAACATGACAATGCAAAATTTAGGGTTGGGTCACAAGTGGGGTTGTGACATCCCTCCCCACTAAATATAGTCATTTTCTTGATGGTGGAGGTATGAAAGCAAAATAAAATATTAAAATAGATGAGGATATAGGCATTGCATTTTTGCAACATCCTCTTATGTAGCACTATCTTCAGAATATTGGTCCTATTAAACTTTGCATTGGACCAATTCTCTGTTGTACAAATGAATGATGTGTTCTTCAAGGATTCATAGGGGTTCTACTAGAAGAAACCTTGAATCTTGGACTTGCAAGGCCTACCAATCAAGAATATGAGAAGCATTTGGATGATATGGTTTAAGATAAGAAATATGAAACACATTATGAATTTGAGAAAGAGCTAGAGGTAGAGCCAATATGTAGGCAATTGGATTTATAACTTCTAGGATGTCAAAAGGCCCCACATATCTAGGAGCAAGTTTTGATGATTTGACAAAATAAATTTAGGTTTTTTGAGGTTTTACTTTCATAAATACTTTTATCTCCCACAGAGAATTCCTTGAAGCTTCTACTTTTTTTCTGCATAACTTTTTTTCCCATCTGAAGCTTCCTTTAATCTGGTCTTAATTACCTTCGTTTGCTTCTCCATCTCCTTCAACATATCAAGGCCAATAATAATTATATCCTCAATTATGTCCCAACTGATAGGAGTACGACATTTTCTACCATAAAGAGCCTCAAAGGGTGTCATGCCTAGAGAATATTAATGGAAGGAGTTATTGTAGAAAAACTCTACTAAAGGAAAGTACTCCTCCCTCTTGTATTGTTGGTCCATGCAATACATTATAAGCAAGTCTTCAACAATCTGATTGATTCAATCTATTTTTCCATCAGTTTGAGGGTGATATGCAATGCTAAAGTTTAAACATGTTCCCAGGGAAGCATTTAAGGTCCTCTAAAACCTTGATGTCATAGGAGAATCACAATCAGATATGGTCATTTCAGGTACCCCGTGTAGTCTAAATATCTCTTGGACAAATTTCTTTGCTAAATTCATGGATGCATCTGTCAAATTCCCAAGGATGAAATGTGCTACCTTGGTGAGTTTATCCATAACCACTAAGATAACATCATGCTTGGATTGTGATTTTGGTAGGCCTTGGATAAAATCCATACTTATGACTTGCCATTTGTACTTAGGGATTTCATGTGGGTATAAGTTCCATACAGGATGCACATGTTCTACCTTGAATCGTTGGCATTCTAGACATTTAGCCACATACTCAACTATATATTTCTTGAGCCCTGACCAAAAATATAATGGTTTTAGATCAGCCATGAGTTTATTTACCCAACCTAATCTTAATGCCTGTCAAAGGAGATGGCTAGAATTCTTGAGTGAATATGATTTTTAAACTGGTTATATAAAAGGGAAAGAGAATAAAGTGGTTGACGCACTCAGTAGAAGAAAACACCTCTTTGCTATTGAAACTTTCCAAACCACCTTCAAGCAACAATTCCTTGACCATTTAAAATATGATGAATACTATAACAAGATTAAAACACCTTTGTAATAAAACCATTCAAACCCAAGGTTTGAGGTATACAAGCTTGAACCTGGTGGCCTTTTGAGATTTCAGGGAAGAATGTATATCCCAACTCAATGTGCATTAAGAACTAAAGTTCTAGAAGATGCCCATAATGCTCCATGCTTTGGTCACATATATAACAACTCTTTCTCAATGTATCTCTTTCTCCCTCTCCCTCTCTCTTGGGTCTCTCCCTCCCACCCCCACTCCCTCTCTCAAGTCTCCCTCTCTCACTAGCCCTCTCTCTCTCTCAGGTCTCTCCCTCCCACCCTACCTAGACAACTCTCTCTCTCTCTCTCTCTCTCTCTCTCTCTCTCTCTCTCTCTCTCTCTCTCTCTCTCTCTCTCCCTCTCTCTATCTATCTATCTATCTATCTCTCTCTCTATCTATCTCTATCTCTCAAAATTCTCCCTCCCTTGAAATACATACATACATACATACATACAGGCATGTACATACATACTTACATACATAAAAGCATACATACATTGATACATGGATACATACATTTAGTAGATTAGCATTTAACAGATAGCAAAACATAACACACACTTGTTATGTCTTGCTTAGGCAACTCAAGCACAAATGCAAAAAACATGTCAAAACTATAGAGCCATAAAAATGCATGATTCTATGGAGTAAGAACCACCATTTCAGCCCACATCAATAGAGCTATTCTAATTAAAAGCAAAACCAGAAATGCAAATCTAAACTATAGAAAACAAATAATGATTTTAAAATAAATCAATCTCCATTGTCTCCCTATCACCAAGATCTTTGTTTATGCCTTTGCTCTCAGATTTTTATGAGCACAAAATGCAATAAAGAGGCTATGGTGAATGAGAAATGCAATCAAGATGCAAAGATGATATGAATATGTAAATTTGTGAGAAAAATTTGTGAGAGAGAAAATGAGAGGGAAATCCCACTTTAAATAGGAGTTCTTTGAGGATGGAGAGGGGTTGAAGATGAAATGTGGGATAAAAGATGTGAGAGAACTAAATGCCATTATCCCACATTGATGGGTTAAATGTTATGCATGAGAGTGAAAGTGATAAAGGGATATTAGATTAAAATGAACCTAAATGATTAAATATGAATAAAATGTTTTAAAGATGTTTTACTAAAATGCAATATTTCATGAATGATTTATGCAAATGATATGATTAATATGCAAGTTATGATAATTAGTTTATTATGAAATAATAATAAATGACTATGATAATTGATTTATTAATGGAGATGAATATGAAACAATTATGGATGATAATGATAATTGATTTAATATGGAAATGATGTTTGTGACTTATTATACAAATGGATTATGAATGATTATAATTTATTATGCGAACGGGTATGAATGATAGTGCAAATGGACATGAATGTTAATGCAACAGATATTGAACGAGCATGAGATGGTTCAATGATTTGATGAAATGCATGAATAGAATAAAGTATTGAATGAATTGATTAAGTAAATAATAATATCTATTTAATTAATAGATGAATATCGTTATGATTGTGAGGATAAATTTGAGTGTCTACATTTTGCCCCTCTTTGAGACAATGCAGCTTGTCGTGTTGTTTCAAAGAAAAAGATTGATCAACTGAAATGCCTCAACTTTTAGATATATTGGTAAGGATTATGATAAGAATGATATGCCCCCTTGAGAGATTGATCAAATAGATTGTAAGAAGATTAATCTCTTGATAGATGTCTAGAAAGTGATTAGATACCTGATATTGCGCAAGTGATAAAGCAGTGATGTACATTTTGATGAAAATGCACAGTTGATGGGCGTAACTGAACAATTGATGGAAATGATCAGTATAGCCAGGTTGATGAGCTAATGAAGTTGATTGAGCTGATTAAGCTGATTGAGCTGATTAAGCTGATTGAGAATGATGTTGACACAAGACAAGGTGTTGCTATGATGTATTGACTGATGGGTTAAGGGGACATGAAATTTTGAGAAGTAGGTTGATTGTTTTGAGATTTGATTCAAGAGACATATAGCAATTGTATAAAGTAATCAATTGATTTCTCTACGACAAGAAAGATGAAGAAAATGAAATGCAAGATGGAAGAGAATGAAGGTGATGAAGCCTCTTGTGCCTTTTAAGTGCTTTTATCATCATTGAGCTTATTATGTCACAAAATAGTATAAGTGTCTAGATAACATGAACATCTAGACGACCTGAATATTGTTTGCATTTGTATTTAGTAATGAAGTATAAGCATCTAGGTATAAAGACCTTAGATGACCTGAATACTTATTGCATGGAAGACACTATCAGACAAGGAATTCTCTCATCCACATTATACTCATAGGTCCGTGATGGTTTTAGACAACCATGTCCTAAGACGAGTCATCTTGTGAATAAGAAACAATCCACAAATAGCAAACAAATGAACATGCCCCATCCTTGCCTCTCTAGTCAAAGACATCCTGGAGAAGCTAAAAGGCATGTCACCAAAGATAAAATCATAAAATAATCAAAGATAAACAAACAAACATGGATCATGCTTCGATGTGGAACTGATTCTTGTTACAGTTTATACGTTTGGTTGGATTTGTAAGATGGGTTGATAGATATGTTATAATGTTTGCTTGATTGTCAACACTTGCATGTTTTGATTTTGTTGAAGTTCAAAGCTATGCGGTGATCTGAAAGTGTCACTGTTTTTTGGAATTTTTAATTTTTTGGGATTTTTGGAATATTTGATTTTTTTGGATTTCTTTTGGACATTTTATGATTTTTGGATTATTTCAAATTGTTTATGATTTTTTTCAATTTTTTCAAGACATTTTATGATTTTTTTGAATTTTTTCAAGACATTTTACGATTTTTTTGAGTTTTTTTTTCAAGACATTTTATGATGGAAAATAGAAAAGCAGATAGACAAAGAGGGTAGTTTCTCTGACCGCGAGATGCTCAGTATCTTAACCCATAGCTAAGGTTAAGGAGATGCCCCAGTGAGGGATAGGACCAACCTAGTATGCATGGCAAAGCAAGCAAGTGAGGGGAATGTCGAACAATTCACAAGCCATGGTGAGTGTGAAAAGGTCATTATGAAGTGGAGGATGAATGAAAAGATCAAGTAGAGCTCCAAAGGAAAGAGGAGCAAAGCCTCTACACATGGTGCCAATTTCTCGATTTTCACCATGGTACTTGCTCAAGGCGCCACTGAAGTGGTTTTCACCATTGAACGAATGGATTTCTCTTTTTCTTTTTCTTTTTTTTCTTTTTTGTATTTTTTTTCAGGACTTTTTTCCTTTTTTTTGTATTTTTTTAGGACTTTTTTCCTTTTTTTTTGTATTTTTTTAGGACTTTGAAAATATTTCCCTCTGAAGCATTTAGATGTAAAACTTGTGAATGTGCATACTATTGATGGGATCACTAAGCATTTCACCTTCCGGAGTAGATAACTGGTATGCCCCAGATCCATACACAACAGTGATAACATATGGACCCAACCAGTTAGGCTCAAAATTACCCTTCTTTTCTCTGTCTTGTTGAGTGCGAGGATTTTCGCGAAGAACAAGATCCCCAACCTCAAATGTACGTGGTTTCACTTTCTGATTATAACTTCGACACATCCGTTGCTGGTATGCTCTAAGATGATTGAAAGTAGTTTGTCTTCGTTCATCCAACAGTTCCAACTCTTGCAAACGGGAAACTTGGTATTCTTCATCACTGATGTGATTGCGCAAAGAGACGTGCAAAGAGGGCAACTCGACCTCGATGGGAAAGATGGCTTCAGATCCATAGACAAGGGCATATGGGGTAGCACCTGTGGGAGTGTGGACACTCATGCGATAAGCCCACAGTGCAAGATTCAATTGAATATGCCAATCTCGGCTAGCTTCATTAACTATCTTTTTAAGAATTTTGAGAATGGTTTTATTAGAAGCCTCACCCTAGCCATTACCTTGAGGATAGTAAGGTGTGGAAAAATGATGTTGTATATGGAATTTCTCACAGAGTTCACGGACGTCCTGATTTTTGAATGGATGACCATTATCTATGATGATGGATAAAGGAACGCCATAATGACAGATGATGTAGTTCAGTATGAATGTGGCTATTTTTTTTCCAGTGATATGAGTGAGAGGAACAGCTTCAATCCATTTTGTGAAATAGTCGGTGGCAACGAGAATGAACTTATGACCATTGGATGAAGGAGAATGGATCTTGCCCACGAGATCGAGTCCCCACTGATAAAAGGGACATGGTGTAGCAAGAGACTACAATTCCTATGCAGGAGCGTGTATCAAGTCTGCATGTTTTTGACACTACTTGCATTTTTTAACAAACTGATGGGCATCCTTTTCCACTATAGGCCAATAATAACCCATACACAAGAGTTTCTTGGCTAAGGTAGGACCGCTAGAATGTGCCCCACATATACCTTCATGTACTTCTTGTAAAGCGTTGTTGACCTCATCGTGCTCAAGACATTTGAGTAAAGTACCATCCAGACCTCGGCGATAAAGGGTATCAGCTAAGATCACATAGCGGGAAGCTTGACAGATAAAGGTTTTATGAGATTTATTGGATAGGTTTGGTGGCAAGGTGTTATCTCAAAGATAGGTATAAATATCCCCATACCATTGGGAATTAGGACCAACAATGAGACAAATCATTTTAGATTGTGGTATATTGTAAGCAGGTTCCAAAAGAGGTTCTACCAGGAACTCACAATAAGCGGCATTACTTGGCATTTCTACAAGTGAACCAATTGTTGCCATTGCATCAGTAGCTCTGTTGTTATCTCAAGGAATCTGCTCAAAATAGATTGATGTGAAATAGGCCTTGAAGTCATCCACCATTCTTTTGTAAGGAATCAATTTTTCATCTTTTGTTTTATAGTCATCATTAACATGTATGATCACTAGCTGAGAGTCACCAAGAACATGCAACTCAAGGATATTCCATTGCACAACTATACGGAGCCCAAAAAGTAATGCCTCATATTCTGCAATATTGTTGGTACATGGAAACTGTATCTTATAAGCTTTAGGTATACAATCCCCTTGTGGAGTGACAAAGAGAATTCCAGTGCCAGAACCACCTTGTGTGAAGGAGCCATCAAAATATAAAGTCCACAGATGTGTAGATTCCATGTTGAAGATTGATTCATCAGGAAACTCTATAATAAGAGGATGATCATCTATCATAGGAGCATCGGCGAGTTGATCTGTGATAGCTTGTCCTTTGATTGCTTTTCTTTCTATATACTCAATATCAAACTCACTAAGAATCATCACCCATTTAGCTAATCATCCTGTGAGTGTTGCTTTGTTCAAGAGGTACTTAAGAGGATCAATTTTTGCAATGAGCTTTGTCTGGTGTGTAAGCATGTAATGTCTCAGCTTCTGTGATGCAAAAACTACAGCAAGGCATGCTCTTTCAATAGGGCTATAATTGAGCTTGTATCCCACTAGAGTGCGACTGATGTAATAGATTACACATTCCTTTCCTTCAGAGTCATGTTGTGCCAAAAATGCCCCCAGTGCCATGGTGGTTGTGGATATATATAGAAGTAAAGGTTTGTCATTTGTAGGAGGTACTAATACTGGTGGTGTCATAAGATATTCTTTGATTTTCTGAAAAGCTTGTTCACACTTGTTGTCCCATCTAAATGAAGCATTCTTGTGTAACAGATGCTGAAAGGGTTGACATTTATCTACAAGTTGTGCTATAAAACGGCGGATAGATTGAAGTTTTCCTTGTAATGATCTCAACTATCTAATATTCTTAGGCGGAGGCATTTCAATTATAGCCTTTATTTTTGCAGGATCAGCTTCAATTACTTTAGATGATACAATGTATCCAAGTAGTTTTCCAGAGGTTACCCCAAAGGCACATTTCTTTGGATTCAATCGGACCTTGTATTGTTCTAATCTTGTGAAAATTTTATCCATGATCTCTAGATGTCCTGCTCTGGTGTTGGATTTTCCCAACAAATCATCTACATAGTCTTCCAAATAGTTATGCATCATGTCATGGAAGATAGTGGTCATTGCACATTGGTAGGTAGCTCCGGCGTTCTTCAACCCAAAGGGCATGACATTCCAACAGAAGGTTCCCCAAGGACAAGTGAATGTTGTCTTAATTTGATCTTCAAGAGCAATTTTAATCTGATTATAGCCTGAGAAACCATCCATGAGGGATAACATTCAGTGCCCTGCTGTCAAATCCACTATCATGTCAATGTTTGGAAGTGGGAAGTCATCCTTAGGAAAAGCTTTGTTTAAATCTCTAAAATATGTGCAAACTCGGATGCCCCCATCAGGCTTTGAAACTGGTACTATATTTGAAATCCAATCAGCATAGTCAACAGGTCTGATAAATCCCACATCTAGCAATTTTTGTAATTCAGCTTTTACCAATAGAGCAATGTGTGGGTGCATTTTTCTCAACTTTTGTTTAACAGGTTTTGCCCCCGGTGGTAAAGACAAGTGATGCATTACTAGATCTTGACCAAGTCCTGGCATATCTGCATAGGACCATGCAAAGTTAACTTGTCTTTCCTTGTAAAACTTCATATGCTCTATTCTCTCTTCAGGTGTTAATGATTCTGCTAAATGAATTATCTTTGGTTTTTCTTTTGTGCCCAGATTTGTTGGTACTGTCTTCTCCACCAACATAGATGATTTTTCATGATATACTGCTAAGGGAAGTGTGTCAATCCCTCCATCCTTGGGCGCCTCAGAGAGGTTTTCACCTTGGATACGTCCTTTATTTTTACTTTTTTTGGGTCTAATAGTGTCGCAAAGCAGTTTTCACTAGAAGACCTATTTATATTTTCAATAATTTTGCGACTGAAAGGCTTGACGCTCCCCCCAAAATAAGCCACACTATTGAGTTTTATGATTAATCTTGCTTTATGATCCTCAAGAGGTGTGTCTTCTCGTGCTCCTAGAAATTTTATGATTGCCTCATCATTTTCAAATACATCCAGTTGTGGTGGTCCCTTCTGATCGAAATCAATGAGTTCGGGGTGAACTAAGGGTAAAGAGTCATGATTCGAGTCAATATTTTGAATGGATTCAAGGGTACAAATATCATGATAGGTTTTAGGGGTAGGGACACTATCATAATCATAAATTTCAATGAGGTCATCGATGGCACTTTCCTCATTTGTCTGTGTAGCATTAGAGGACTCTACTTCCTTACTTGAAGCACACACGGTACTCAAGGTCTTATCTTTCTGTGCATCATATCCTAAACCAAGGACTTTTTGCGTACGAGTAGGTTGTATTGGTTCTAAGATACCCTGTTTCTATAAGCCAAGAGGACTTTTACCATCATATCCCATTTTTTTCATAATATCAAATCCTTTACCATATTGTTCAACAGGTATCTTTATTTCAGTCTGTTCTTTTTTTGTATCTTCATCTTTGTATAACCAGTTTAGGAGATCAGCTTCTTTTGTTTCATTATAAAGGGCTCCCCATCTTTTGAAAGTAGTTGATTTACAAATCATTGTAGTATTTGCATTTGATGTGGTCTTATTCATTTGTGGTTTGCCATAGGTGTGGGGAGATAAAGGTAGCTTTCCAATGCAAAGGGCATGATTCAAGGTATATTCTCCCACTCCTTGTTCTTTTACCTGTATTTTGATCTCGGTTGCATTGGATTTTGAGGAAGATGCTTTTAAGGACTCAAGATCAACATATGCTTGGGAAGGAAATGCTTCACGATTGCTTGGGATTGTGATTTCATTTTTAGGGCTTAGATTATGTCAATACATGAAAGGGTTTGGATCTCCTCGTATTGTGATTTCAACACCATTATGGGGGAATTTAATGCACTGGTGGTATGTAGAAGGTACTGCTTGCATTGCATGAATCCAAGGTCTTCTGAGGAGGATATTATAGGTCAGTGGGAGATCAAGGACTTGGCAAACCACATCCTTTACCACAGGGCTGATTCTAATTGGTAGAGTAACTGATCCTTTAGATGAGCGTTCCTCTTCATCATATGCCTTTATGGTAATCTTTTTACTTGGATCAACTGCATTTTTAGAGAACCATAATTTTGTGATCAATTCTTGAGTACAAATATTAAGGCTTGCTCCTCCATCTATCAAAACTCGCTTGATCTTAACATTATGGATGAGGACATCAATGTGTAAAGCTGCATTATGTGGTTCTCGAAGGGATGAATCATCATTTTCAGTAAAAGTGAGAGTATGAGGAGAGGTGATGTGTCCCACCATAGCTTGGAATTGATCTACATGTAGGTCTGTAGGCACTATAGCAGTAGCAAGCGCTTTATCTAAGATAGCTTTATGCTCAGGAGATAGGCATAGCAGCTCGAGTATAGAAATTTGTGCGGGTGTTTTTCCTAAATGCTCTATGAGGTTGTATTGCGAAGAGGGTGTAGTAGGTTTTGCATTAGGACCTTTAAGGGTAACAGTGCCTTTACGGGTAGTAACCTTGCAATCAAGTTCTTTTCCTTTTATGATGAAAGTGTTGACATAATTATTGACCTCACTGATGTTATGTATGGTATAGTCATACTTAGCAGTAGTATAATTTACACCATCACCAGATTCAAGAGCCTTTCCTTTATCCTTGTAATGCTTAGGGAGAGGGTTTTTAAACACCTCACGATCAGAGTGACCAGAAGGAGTGTGTCCATCAACTGATATCTTACCATCATCAATAAGGTCTTGTATTAAATGTTGAAGTTTATTGCAACTATTAGTCTTATGTCCTTTGTGTCTATGATAGTTGCAAAAGTGATCTTCATTCCACCATGGGGGTTTGACTTGTGGATTATATTCCTTTATTTCGGGTAGCGTTATAATATTAATTTCAAGAAGTTCTTTTAATGCGGATTCAAGTGATTGTCCCAATGGTGTAAAATTTTGTTTAGGGAAACTTCTTTGTTTTTCTTTTCCTTTATCTGAAGATGGACCTTTGATATTGTAAACAGGGGATGATGTTTTAGTTGTTTTTGCATCGACAACTCCGTCATTGACTACATTCTTGTTCTTAACCCAAAAAGGGGTCTTGTTGTCTGAATTCGATTTTTGATCTTTGTCATTATTAAGTTTAATAGTTCCATCATCAATGAGGGTTTGTTCAATTTGAAATCCCATTTCTATGGCTTCATCAAAGGAATCCAAGCATTAGAGGTGAAGTTCCCTTTTGATTTCTTTGTTCAAATTTTGACAAAAGAGGTCAACCAATTCTTGTTCAGGAATGGAATAATGCAATTGTTTCGTTAAATGTCTCCATCTTTGTAAAAATGACACAAAAGATTCACCTTGTTTTTGTTTGGTGTTGAAAAGATTTGTCATGGTCACTTTAAGGTCACAATTGAAACTATAATTGGAGACAAATTTATCAGCCAATTCTTGAAAAGATTTGATGGTTAGGGCTAATCGTGAAAACCATTCCATAGCTTCTCCTCTGAGACTGCGAGGAAATAATCTCATAAGGTATGTTTCATCAACTGCAAATTCCATGGTAGTGGCACAAAATTGTCTTAAGTGGTTCTTAGGATCTCCTTTTCCATTATATTTGTCAAGTTTGGTATGTCCCAATGGTTAGGAAAAGGTGGCATTGGTATGCTTGGATCGAAGGGATAAGGACATATGTCTTCAATGCAAAACTTGTGAGTCGATGTTTTACTGTTCTTGAGAGTATCCAATTCTTGTCTTAATGTTCTAAGCTCATCCAAAATAGGATCGTTTGTAGGTGCAGGTTTTGATGTCTTTGAAGATCACTTGTAACCAGGTTGTAGATAAAAGGGTCTATGATCTTTGATCCTACCATCATTGTTTGTTTTGGGATTCTTAGATTCACTAGATTTAGGCTGGTCATTCATTGTGAGTAATGATATGTCAAAATCAGGAGGCATTTTGATTCCTTCATCAACAAGGGCCTTGAAGTATTATTGTGGGTTACGTTTGACTACCTCTGTAAGAAGTTTAGTGAATCTATTATCGTTGAGAGCTTCATTTATGGTGGATTGTGTTATTTCTTCACTATCATTTTCACTTGTTTCACTAGTTGCAACACTAATGTGATCTTCCCCATCAAAGTCTTTTCCCCAAGGGTTCCCTTCTTGAAACATTTTTGCTCTTGTCCTAGGGGTCATAGGTGATTCGTTATGATTTTCAATCCAAGGTAATGTATGATACCTAAGACTAGGATGCAAATGAAAAGGATATGATTCTAAGATGGGATATGAAAATGGTATGGTATGATATGACAAGCTAAGAATGAAAAAGCTAAAAGGCAACTCTAGGTCCAAAGTTGGTTATGATGTAAAGACTTTACTTGTGTTATGATGAATAGACACAAGAACCCATAATCAAGAGAGGGTATGTAGGAGATGATGTACTCCAAAAGGATTTCCCTACTCAAGGATAATGGTATGTTTCCCTAACTCAAGGATGGTGAACCTCAAGTGATGCGGGTGATAGATAGCCAATAGTTTGATTTCAAGACCTAGGAAGAGTAGCCTAAGTGCAAGCTAAAGGTTTTATTTGATCGATGATGAATATGAAAAGGGCTAAATTCTTAGAACATGCAAAGGTTGGGTGAGATGGTCTTGATACGCAAAAGGGGTTGAACATGAAAGAACTAGGTGGAATGGTATATGTATGCAAGGACTATGTAATGTGACTTGTGTATACAAGAGGAGGAACATGCAAGAACTAGGATGAAAGGGATATGAATATGTAAGGACCATAAATATGCAAGGACTAGGTGGAATGCAAGGATTGAAAGATCAAAACTGAAGGATGATGACCCCAAGAAATATAAGTGATAGGTTCACGTGAGATGTTTGTGTTGTTGGACCTTTTGAGGTTTTCAAAGCTTGAGATGTTGCAAGTTTCTAGGTGTGATGTTTGTTTGAAGTCAATTGTTTGTGTTCAAATTTGTGAATGTGGTGAATACTGTTTGAAAATATAGAAAACACTTGACAAGCACGATGTTTTGGTGTATGCAAACGCACATGAGACAAGCACAATCCTAATAGGCCAAGGGTTTGTATACTTGATATAGCCCACCGATATACCCTGGATTGGTGCTAAACACCTTTCCTTCTCAAGAGAGGATAGCTTAGAAGTTTGGTGGCATTGGCTCCCCTCCATGGCTCATTAACGTCATTCAAGCACACCAACTTTAGATTCTTGGGTCATCACTTCCCAAGAACTGCTATTCTACTCAAGGGAGTTAGTAGTGAGTATCTTCGGGCATGATACTGTACCCTGCACTATACCAAGCAACGGCTGAAAATGGTTGGCTTCTAAAACAATAGGTGTTTAGTTACGGCATCTGTTCGAGTGGCCACACATGGGGCGACAAATTAATCACCAATTAGGTGGCACTCCAGCCTAAAGAGGTTACGCTCAACAGGGTTTATGAGAGTACTACTCCATCCGTGTGACACATCCGTACTCGTGGTACTTGAACTTTCCTCAAGCACCCATCTTATATCCCGGCTGGAAGTGGCTTGGCTTTAGCCTATTACCAGTCGATTCGTCCCTTGAGGTGAGTACTTTTTCCCTTAAGGCAGGCCCATTTCTAGAAATAATAACCGTTTCTCTTACACCCAGGATCGCTCGAAAGTGCAAGGGGAGAGGATACTTTGATTATTAAGTCATGAAGGTGATAAAAAATAAGGTGGGTCTGGTTTTCTGATCACCTAGTTTTCACAAGGTGAGAGCATAATCACCTACCACCTTCAAGCACAGTCAAACAAAATCAAGCACATGTTCATTGAGCCCCTAGTTAAGCCTATGTGGAAGAAGACAATTGTTCATTTTTTAATGCACCAATTGAAGTGTTTTATAATCTAAAAGACAATTGGTTTCAAAATCATGTCTTCGACAAATGTTCTGCATCAAAATCTCATTAGTAGTTTCATGTCTCCTTTCTTTGACAAGCGTATGTTTTGATTTTCAATTCTTTTCCAAATGAACCTAGCAAAAGAAACCAAATTTTAGTCACAAAACCAAAACTTAACCAAAATGAAAACTAACATAAATTTAAAGAAAAATAATCTAAGAAAAAAAAAGTTAATCTAAGATAAAAAAGCTAATTTAAAATTAAAAGTTAATCTAAATTCAAAATCTAAAGTTAGAGATTAAAAACTAATCTAGATTCAAAGTTAATCCAAATTTAAAACTTATCTAAGTTAGAAACTAATTAAAAACTAATCTAATTTAAAAGTTAGTGCAAATTAAAAACTTAAAAAAAAGTTATTCTAATTAATCAGAATTAAAAGCTATTCTAAATTAAAATTAATGTAAAACTAAAAGCCAATATTAAAAATTACTCTAGATTAGAACTAATCTAAAGTTAAAAACTAATCTAAGAATTAAAAACTAACTTAAATCTAAATCTCTAATCTAAATTCTAAATTAACTCTAAACTAAGAATCTAATTTAGAAAGTCAAAATCTAAAAAATAAAAAATAAACTAAGAATCCAAGTAAAATCTAAATTAATGATTTTTCATGATTTAAAAATCTAAGCTAAGCTAAAAAAAATAAAAATAAAAAAAAATCTAATTTAAATCTAAAATTAAATTTAAAAGCTACATTAAGAAAGAAAGAAAAACTGTAAAAAGCAAAATCTAATCTAAATTAAATTAGTAACTAAAATCTAAACTACATTAAAAGAAAAAATAAAAATCTAACTAAATAAGAGATTAAAAACTAAACTAAAAACTAACTTAAATTAAACGAAAACTAAATTGAACTAAGCTAAATTAAAATAAAACTAAACTCAAACAAAATAAAATTAAAAACTTAAACTATATTAATACTAAACTAAAAAAGAAAACTAAAACAAACTAAAAATGAATGTAAATTAAAATAAAAGGAGAATCAAAGTCACATAAGAAGAAAATAGAATTGCATCTTGACAGTAAAAATCCTCCAGACTTGGAATAGAGACAAAAGATTACAGATTGTAGCTGACAGAATATCTCAGAATAGCCATTGCCCCATGAATTGTAATGATTGCAAGACCTGCACAGAATGCAAAATGAGCACAAAAAGGTTGCAATTTATTATTATTATTATTATTATTATTATTATTATTATTTTAACACAGCTAATTAAAAAAAATATAAGAGATGCAAGAAAAAATACAAAAGCATAGACAAGGCAAGCAAGTTGTTTGACAGAGGCATAGACAAGGTATGTGAATTGTTTGCCAATGTGCACAAGATGGTTTTCTTTTCTTCTTCTTTTTTGTAGAAAAAGATTTTAGCAACTTTCAAGCAAATGCTACTTGCAGGTATAAATCCAAAGGCAAAGAAACTTGCAAGCAAATGTTATTTAGAAAAAAAAACTCTTCTATTGGTGATAAAAGTTTGTAGGGCACAGAAAATGAGCCAAACTAATTCTATTCAAAATTTCCAAGCACATGATAAAAAAATTTCAAACTTAAAGCTTGCTTCAAAAACTTTAAAATATGTTGTGTGAAATATGCACAAAATGGCTCTATTGAAAAAAACTTAAGAAACTTTCCAAAAAAAATGCTATTGGCAGGTGCAAAGCTTGCTTTAGTAGCATCCTCCCTGTCTGTGCCAAAATGAAAGTTTTTAAAACAGCAATATCCTTTAAAACATTTAAAGCATGAATATTGATGAGCTTTTATTCAAACAAAGCTTTTAAACATGTTGGGTTCACCAATTGTAGAGCCATAAAAATGCATGGTTCTATGAAGTAAAAACCACCATTTCAGCCCATATCAATAGAGCTATTCTAATTAAAAGAAAAACCAGAAATGCAAATCTAAACTACAGAAAACAAATAATGCTTTTAAAAGAAATCAATCTCCATTGTCTCCCTATCACCAAGATCTTTGTTTATGCACTTGCTCTCAGATTTTTATGAGCACAAAATGCAATAAAGAGGCTATGGTGAATGAGAAATGCAAGCAAGATGCAAAGATCATATGAGTATGTAAATTTGTGAGCAAAATTTGTGAGAGAAAATGAGAGGGAAATCCCATTTTAAATAGGAGTTCTTTGAGGATGGAGAGGGGTTGAAGATGAAATGTGGGATAAAAGATGTGAGAGAAGGAAATGCCATTATCCCACATTGATGGGTTAAATGTTATGCATGAGAGTGAAAGTGATAAAGGGATATTAGATTAAAATGAACCTAAATGATTAAATATGAATAAAATGATTTAAAGATGCTTTACTAAAATGCAATATTTCATGAATGATTTATGCAAATGATATGATTAATATGCAAGTTATGATAATTAGTTTATTATGAAATAATAATCAATGACTATGATAATTGATTTATTAATGGGTATGAATATGAAACAATTATGGATGATAATGATAATTGATTTAATATGGAAATGATGTTTATGACTTATTATGCAAATGGATTATGAATGATTATAATTTATTATGCAAATGGGTATGAATGATAGTGCAAATGGACATGAATGTTAATGCAACGGATATTGAATGAGCATGAGATGGTTCAATGATTTGATGAAATGCATGAATAGAAGAAAGTATTGAATGAATTGATTAAGTAAATAGTAATATCTATTTAATCAATAGACGAATATCGTTACGATTGTGAGGACAAATTTGAGTGTCTATAGATGAGATGTATCTCAACATGGGAAAAAGGGAAAAGGTGAAAAAATAAATGCAAGGGATGCTAGGAAGTGAAACTCTAGAGGGTATGTCAAGAAAATAAATTCCAAAACTCCAACATTCAACGTAGTCCTTAGAAATAACTTGAAAAACCTCCATGTTTAAATAAATTTTCTAATATTTTTGTAACTTTCAACACATGATAAGAATATTAGGGATAGCAATATATAACACTTAGGTAATTTTTACAAATGGAAACCCATTTAGATTTTCTCATATCAATTATAGATAGTGTGTTAAAATAAGGCAATTGTAACAAGGTGGGAAATGATAATATATTTTATATTTTGAAGCATGTAAAATAGGGCTCGAACATTGGTCTTGTTTGGAGATGTATTTTCCATTGGGTCCTAGAAATAATAGAAGAAATCTCTATAATATAGACCAAGGTGCTAACACAAAATTTCTAAACTAGCTTATCTTGTAATGTTCATATTTTCTAAACATACCTCATCACCGATAGCCCACGAAAAATAAAAAAGATAATATCTCCCTCTAAAAAAGAATCTTGTTCCTGGATGATTTCTCAAAACTTGATTTGAAAATATGATTAAAACTTTCTTGTGTAATGATATTGACATTAAAACCTCCCTTCATACTCTTGAATATACTACTATTAAATTTTATTAAGAATGTTTGAAATTTTTAACTTAGTACCGAAAGAAATGCCTTACCATTTAGAATGCATGTACTATATTTTTACTTATATCACACTCAAATTTATAGTGACACTTTATATCAACAAGATTATAGTTGTGAATTATCATAAGTTTGATAATCTAAACCAATAAATGAAAACATTCATAGCCCATTGGATAAAATTTATCATAAGTATTAACCTTATACATTAGCTTCACATCAAATTTAAATCCTTCAAATGTATTATATATAATGAATACCTTTGCAACCATTGGTCTAGCTTATTAAAATCATTGTTTAGCTCTAGGTCAAATGAGTAAAACTGATAAATACCGGGGACATGCGATATGCTGGTAATGATAACAAGGTACCTCATCATTCCTCCTCAAATTACCAATAAGGCTATTTAGAAATCATTCACATTTACTTGACATAGAAGATTCACACAATTTATGTTTTGTATTACACATAAGAGGTAATCCCCTTGGCCAAGAATTTTATCATGATTTATATTGTCTAGTTAGTCCTTGGATAGATCCTCATCAAGATTTCCATATTCCTTACATCACTTCCAAAGATAGGATTTTCTCTACACCAATAAAGATCATTTCTCATATCAAGTAGAGATGTAGAATCATCATAAAGGATATTTTTCCTTCAATTTTTTTTCCATAAATGCCTTATCTTGCTCAACACAAAGACTTAAGTTCTTCTAAAAATTAATATATTAAGAATCACTACAATCACTTGAGCTTAAAAATAAACAACTATTGCACCACCAATAGTTTACATCTTTGACCCACATTCTAGAGATTCACCAAGGAAGAAATCTCATTCATTCTTAGGCAAATGTGTGTCCTTGGTACTATTCAACACATTCCTAATGTGAAGTAAGAACCTCCAATCTATCTCCATGAGAGTAATCACAATAGAAGATGTCCATTTAGATTCATTTTCATCATAGTAGACAAAGAAATGTAGCTCATCATACATAAAACTTGTTGAACACACTAAAATTCTAAGAGGGGGATGAATCAACATATAATAAAACTTAAATAATTCCATTTTACAGATTAAATATCAAATCACATTAACTAAAAGAATAACATAAATGAAAACATGCACCACACAAGGACACAGATTTTTACATGGAAAACCCAATCAGGGAAAAACCACAGTGACAGTTAAGTCAGAATACATGAAGCTCACAACTTACAAAAATTATAATGTTGTTTAAGGCTCACTGCCTAAGGACTTGTAGAATAAGGTGCACAACCTTAGGGAAAGATATAAGGACCTACTGAGACTCATCATTTGAGAGAAGGATACATGAAAATTATAATGAAAAACATGAACAAGAATTGTTATAAAGAAGCATCCAACATATGTTGATGTTGTAGTTCCCTTTTCACACAATCATACTGATGTTCCATCATACTAACTTCACACACTTCATAATCAACATACTGCTCAATCTCAATTAACTGTTGTCGGTTACCTTCACAAATAATTTTTTTCTTCTATAAATACTCTCTACAATAACTCAGAACCTCAATTAGGTCACCTTCAAGATGAGCTTTAAATGAAATGTATGATACTACATAGGTCAACTCCAAACATATACACTATGAAGATAAAATGAGTTATGAATCAACACATGGCATTACAAGGCCCAAGTATATCTCAACACATCCTCCAAGGAAAAATTAATTAATCAGGATCAATTGTTGATGAAGGAAACAAGATTGTCAACCCAATCAACACCAACACTATTAAAATTTCCAACTATTCATCTTTACACCATCTGGTAGAAACCAAAAACATCATGAGAACCAAGATTTGAATAATGTAGTCTATAGATAATACCTCTTCAAACATATTCTGAAGTATTTGATCATTAGGTGCTAGCACAATAATAGAAACATATGTTCTATGGAACAATTAAGCATTTAAATCCAACTATACTACACTCCCCTTTGAAAACTACACATGCAGACCTCCAAAAAACATGATATAGTAATATAGTATGCATTGAACATCACTAAACATGTCCATGAAACTGCAAGGCCAAAACTTCACTTTCAGAGGAATGCAATGCATTCTGGCATGCCTTCATCAATACTTTACTCTGCTAGTGCACAAACCGAAACTCTATCACTTATAACTTTCACTATAGAAGGTATAATAACTTGAATTCTTGGAGATAATACCTTCATATCTCACCCATTATATTCTAAACTAGAAGACAAAAGATTGCTCTGTGGAAGGATGTAGACCAAAATATCATGACTCTATCTTAGAGTATACATTGTGAATTCTTTAGCAAATCTTCTGCAATTTATCTCAATGTGCGATACGCCAAACATGAATGATATCAATTTCAGCATGTAGGAAACATATTGGAACAAGTGTAATCACCTATGCATCACATATAGACATTAGACTGATCACCATTCTACCTCATACTGTACTGTTGTCTTGCACAAGATGGTATCTTTGTACATCAACTATCTTTGGAGTATTATACAATCTTCAACACATATAATAGACATCAATGACAACACATCTTGAGTTGACATCAATGACAACACATCTTGAGTTGACATCAATGACAACACATACTACCAATAATCTCCCCCTTTTGATTTATAGTAAAACTCTCCCTCTGAGACGGAGATTCCCCAAAATAGATGCTATGTACAAAATTATTTCAACAAAAACTCAAAAATATGCTATAATCCTCCGTAAAACTATACAAAGACAAAATTGTCTTATCTACACCTTTGCAACCTCTTTAGAAGGTAGAATATTCATAGAAAGTACATTGAGGTGTGCCATAGTTGCAACCCAATTTTATTTTGCTAAGGTGAGAATATGATTTTGACATTGAAATTGCATGCATAAATGCTCAACCTCATCCACACTACTTGGATCCATCATTTTATGATCAAATTTTTTTGCTTCAACAAGCAACCCAAATAATGAAGCAAGCCTCAAGTTGTCTGGTTCCCTCAACTGAGCAAACTATTTCTTAATTTTTTCTCTTTGATTGTGAAGCAATGATAATTGCACATGAAGTTTTTCTATTTGAGCTTTGGTTGATCCATCCCTATCCTTTGATTGATCATATATCCCTGCCATTTGTGCAATTTGTGACTCAATGGAGTCAATCTGGTCTTTGATGTTCTTGGTAGAAATAGACCATAACAAAATTGATAAAGTGCAGTGGCTTCATCAACACAGTCCTTAAACATATTTATGTTTTTGTTGAAGTTTATTGTGTGTATTATCACATCGGTCAGATTCTTGAGCCATTCTCTTATTAGTTGTATTCATCAAGGCCTAATTCTCTACCTTCTACTCAATGTGTCAAGAATGATCCTTAAAAGAATCTATCAAAATATTCAATTTTTGTTCCAGAGGCAAGGAAGAATCTATGTTTACCTTTGGTAAACCTTCTTGAATGATCTTCATTGCATCATCAACTAATCCACTCTTTTTCACATGCTCCTAGACAATCTCCTTCCTTGCAAAATAATGCAAAATATCACCAAGATGTAACTTATGGAGGGGAGAAATGCTTGAAAAGTCAACTTGTCCCTCATGAATAGGAATTTGTAGAAGTTGAGGTGTCACCATAGGTTGAAACTGCATTTGTAAAGTCAAAAATTCTTTAAGAGAATTTGATGATGAAGAACCATGACCTCTATCCATGGAAGCATTTTGCTTCTCAACTATCTCCACTACAACATCCTCAAATTTCTTAGGATAATCTTCTTTTTTCTTCCCAAGATTCTCCTTCTCCTTTTCCTCCTCTTTCTTTCTTCTTTTTTCATCTCTATGCTAGAGACTTCTTATATTTTATACACACCGGAGAAACCTTCTCCTTCTTACAATCTAGAGGGTCCTTGTGCTTCTTGCTGACTAGATATATTTTTCAGATTTGTATCTTTTGGAGGAGGCATATATTTTAGTTTCTTGTTCATTCAGAGGCAGTTGTGAATTTATTTCAACATCAGTATAATGCAGTTTTGAATTATCATCAACTTTACTTTGCAATTCATTAATGATTTTTTGTGTAGCTTCTTTAGTTTCACTCTGAATCTTCCTCTTGACATCTTCATCCATTCTCATTAGTATATCTATTCTTCTTTAAGCCTAGAGCTCCTTGGCTTGTCTTCAGATAATCATCTCCTTTTCTTGTTGGGAAACAAGAATCCTTGCTTTGTCAATTGCTTGCAATTTTAACTCTTCTTTGTCTTGAAGCCTCATCAAGGCTATCCAAATCTTTGTCTACAATGTTACTGAAGAGAATGTTTTGCTTCAACATGTATTCAATAACAACATTTTCAATTTTCTTCTTTTCCTCTAGAGGGACATCCAAATGTAGCTCCATGGTATCATTCAATAAACCATATTTGATAATTCTATTGTTGATTGCACCAAATTCTAGAGGGTCATGTTTGGCCAGAGGATTCTTCTTAGTATTCTCCTCAGTTATCTCCTTTCCTTTCTTTTTCTGCAAGGAGATTTCTTCTTCTTCTTGTCTCATTCTTTTCTTTCTTCTCCTCAAAATGAAATATTGTGCTTCTTCTTCCACATCATCTTCATCATCATCCACATTCATAGGTTTAATCTTTTCCCTTTGAGATTTTTTTTTCTCAGTTTGCATTGGTACTTCAGCGACAACCCTCCTTTTGCTAGGAGGTGTTTGACTAGGTTCAGAGGTTTTAGGAGTAGTGATAGAAGTGGGCCTACTTGTTCTTCTTGGTCCTTGAATTTTTTTTGGAGTGGCAGTAGAAGCTTGTGGCACAACTGTAGGAACCTTAGGAGTGCCAAACATCTTTTCAAAAAAATTCTTCATCTTCTCAACCTTTTCCTCTACATTCTTCTTGATCATCTTGTTGATTATCTCATCATATGTGCCAAATATTTCAATAGAGAGGTCCTTAGGTTTATTGAGAAAAATGTCAACATACGAAATATAGTTAGGTTTGGAGATCTCATAGGGAAACTTTGCTATCTATGAAGTTCTTGGTTCAATTGCCTCCATATAATAATCGTCCTTATCCACGATAAAAGTAATAACATCCTTGTACCTTTCTACAAATTTTGAGAATATCCTATCCCTCATCTACATTTCATTCTGGAAGGACTTAAAGAATCCCCAAAACATTGTATCACATTATTTACTATCCAGAAAACTACACATGTGATCCCTAATTTTCACTACAACAAGAATATCCCTTCTTCAGACCACATTTCTCAAACCAGGAAATTCGTTCATGAATAAAACATAAGAAAAATGATCAAAGTGCCATATCATAAAATGTAGTGTGAATCCTTGGTTCTGTATAAATTCTCCAATAATTATTGTTGCAAGAGTTCACAAAGATCATAATCCTTTCCTTCCTTCACCATATGATGAGTAGTGTAGATAGCAGTGGCAGTAGTAGACCCTTCCTTGTTTGTGTAGTAAATTTTTTATGTAATACCCATTGTGGCATACCAAACCCCTAGGTCAAAGATTTCATCGATAGTTAAGGTCTTTTGTCAAATTTTACATTACTAAGCTTCATAACCCCTTCATTCTTCAATACATTCAGTACTGACACAGGTCCGATGGAGCTCAACCTAGTCACAACCTTGATAGCTTCCTTTGTAATTAAGTGGGGTTGATCAAGCCAAAAGATATCTTCATGAATCTGGCTCAATGATTCTAACCCATTCATCTTCAAAGAAAAAGTTGGGGAAACCCTTCCACATATCTAAACCTTTTGCTCCATCCTTGTTGGTCATAGTGGATTTGTATGAATATTTCTTGAATTTTGGCCTCAACTTCTCAACAAATTCAATGATAATTGGTGTAGCCATGATAGCACAAGCAAACCAAAGAAATACCTGTGAATATTGTCCTTAGGGTTTTCATACAACACGTTCAAAACCTTCTTCTCTTCCTTAGCATTTTCATACACTTTATATCTTTGAAATGAAATAAATTTTGATCAAATAGGGACTAAATATGCTTCACACCAACCCTAGTCACTTTGTATTAAATGAATTTCTTATTTCTTGACACACGGAAATTTTTACTGTCTAGGATATCATAGGGAGCCATGATCATTCAACAAGCTTCTGTAGATAGTTTATTTTCTCTAGAACCTTGAGCAAAAAAATCCATATCACCATTAACCATTATGCTAAGGACTTCAACATCATATACTTTATAGGGTTTTGAATTTTTTTTTGTAATTGCAACTCCCCTGAGCCAATACTTTCTTTTTAGTTACCAGATGATCTATTTGTGCTAGGTTGAGGTATAGATTCATTTATTGATTCACTTTATTCCTTTTTCTATCATACATTGTTCATTATCATCTTTTGTTGATTAGAATCAATTTTGTTTTGAGGAGAAGGTCTTACATTCTTTCCCTTGCAGAACCTTGCAATGTGTTTGGGTTTATTACAATTGTAGTAGGTGATACTAGTTTGTGGAGCATAGTTACTTCTCACATTAGATCTACAATCAACAGCCCTATGACCAAACTTTTCACATGTGTAGTAGTAACCATGGAAGGATTGAGAAGTCATAACATTACTATTCCTTATCAATTTACTTTTGCATTCATTAGGTGGAGTCGTAAGTACAATATATGGTTAAATCCTCAAAAGTGTGTCTTTGATGTGGATAATGGAAAACTATTAGGCTTTAGTGTCACATTGAGGCATTGCAGTGGAAATGAAGAAGATTGGTGCAATAATTAACATACCAGAACCTAAAGACATTTCTCAAATTTGTAGCTTATAAGGAAATATTTAGGCCATCTGTCATTTTGTCACATCATTGGTAGATAACACTCTTCCCTTTACTCAATTATTTAAAAAATAATCCCGCTTTAAATGGAATGAAGATTGTCAAAAACCATTTGAGAACTTAAAACAATATTTAGTTAATCCCATTGTCTTACAATTGGGTACATCAAGATGTACCTTAATTCTTTACACTTTTTCTTTATCTAATGCTATTGTTATGTTATTAGCACAACGAGATATGAATGGTAAAGAACACATTGTTTACTACATTATTCAAACATTAATCAATTATCAAACACAATATACAAGTATAGAAAATTAATGTTTTCCTATTTTTTTTATTACAAATAAATTATTGATACATTATTTGTTAAATGTTGAAGTGCATGTTGTGATGAAATTTGATCCATTAAAACATCTTTTTGCTAAAACTGACTTGTCAAGATGCTTAGCTAAATGGTTGATGTTGTTAACAGATTTTGACCTTAAGTTTGTCTCTCAGTAGGAAATTAAGGGTCAAGCATTGAATGACCATTTAGCTTAAGCTCGTTCACCATTAGCTTTACCAAACCATGACTCATTTCCTAATGAACATGTTTTGAAATTAGCAAAAAATGAAACATGGGATTTCTACTTTGACGGTTCTAAGTGTCAAACTAGCTTTGATGTTGGGGTGATATTATTACCTCCTTCAGGTAAGTCAATTCCCTTATCTTATCGACTTAATTTCTTTTGCACAAAGAACATTGCAGAATGTGAGGGCCTTATTATTGGTTTATGTGGGATGTTGTCTCTAATATTCAATATCTTTATATATTTGGGGAATCTCAATTAATAATAAAACAAATTAATGGATCATATCAAGGAAATCAAGATAAACTATCCCAATATCATGATTTGGTGTTGACAATGTTAAAATGTTTTGCCTCGTATACTACAGACAATATTCCACAAAAGGATAATCAACATGCAGATGCAATGAAAAGGACTGCTTCCCTTATATCTCATGATGATACTTCTATGGAGTTTAAAGTCACTATTTATAATGTCACATCGCCATCAATAAATGAGAACATAAAATAAGAGATAATATATTATGAAGATAAAGCAGATGAATGGTACTCACAAATATTTCAATATTTTTGTGATGGTATTTTTCTTGAACCAAGTACGAAAAATACTTGATTTTGTATTCGAAAACTTGCAACACGATATATAATTTTGTCTAATAGGTTATATTGAAGAGCTTATAATGGTCTCCTTTTTTGTTGCCTTAACAAATCATAGATCCATGTGGTCCTCAAGGAAGCCCATTCAAGTTCTTGTGGAGGTCACTTTGGTTCAAAAGTTAATTCAAATTGGATATTATTGGTAAAATATGGAATATGATTCTTTCTCCTTTGTTAAAAATTGTCCTAAATGTCAACAACATAACAATTTGATTTATGCTCCTAGTCATGAACTTCATGCCTAAGTTGCTTTTTGGATATTTTCTATGTGGGGTTTGGATCTCATTGGAAATATTTCTCCTCTGTCATCTCGAGGACATACATTTATTATTACAACTACATATTACTTCATGAAGTGGGTCAAAGCAATTCTACTTCATTCCATGATAACTGAGGTTATATGTTTCTTTCTATTAAAAAAAATTATATCAAGATTTTTTCTTCCTTCCGCTTTAATTTTGGATAATGGTACACCATTTAAGAACAAAGAAGTACAAAAGGTTTTGGATAAGTTTCATATACACCATCATTTTTCAACACTGTATTATCCTCAATTGAATGGACAAGCAAAAGAAACTAAAAAAATGATTGAATGAGTTTTATGAAAAGTTGTTAACAAACATGGTAAAGATTATCATACCCAACTTTCTTATGCATTATGGGATTATCACACAATTGTTCATATGGCTATAGGAAATACTCAATACAAGGTCTTGTTTATTGCATTGATGCTTCTATGCTTTTGGAATTAGAAATTCCTTCATTGTGAATCTCTCTCAATGGTATTATTGATGATAATTCTTACAGAGAACAATGACTAATAAATTTAAATTCTCGACGAATAGTGTATACATGCTCTCAACATTTCCAAGCCTATTACAAAGGTGTTCAATGCAATTGCAATGAGGGCATTATATAGCATTCATTTAAGAAAGGAAACTTGGTGCTATATGAGAACCAATATAACATAAATGTGACACTAGGAGAGAAGGGAAATTTTAGTCTTAATTAGTTGGGACCTTATGTTACTGATGAAGATTATGGGTTAGGAGCATACAAGCTTTCTATGAAAAATGCTACACCTCTAAAAGAACTTATTAATTCTATGCATTTGTATAGATTTTATGCTTAATATCATTTTTGAATAGTATGTTGTATCTTCAAGCATGTTGATTAGATTAGATGTATGTTCTTCTCTATTTAAGTCTTGCATTGCTTCATTCATGACAAACATGTGTGTATCTTGAGTTCTTAGAGTAATTTTGATAATTGGATTATTATTGATTATGCAAACTATTCCATAATTTGTGTGGCATGTTAATTAGATCATTATAGTAAATATTTTTTTCTAAATTAGATCATTGTTGCATCTAGTTTAACATGTGTACACTTAGTAAAAAGAGTAGTATTTAATTGAACGACTATATTTTATTATTTAAATTAGATCAAATCATTCATTTACATATATTAATTAGATCATTATAGTATTTATTAAATAATATTAATCAAATTGTTTAATAGATCACAATTGTATTCAATTTTTCTATATATGGAAATGTAATGCAAATTTTGAAAAAAACACATGTAGTACTAAAAACAATTAGATATACACACCAAGTAAACCATACTCATATATATCATGGTGTTTATATACATCATCATATCACCACGTTAATAAAATGTGGTGTGTCATACAAAAATATATTGTCATCCTATTGGCCCTTTGGTTATCAGACTCCTCAAGACTTGGTGGTGGTACAATAGATCATGAGTAGCTCCTAGAGCTACTTTTTGCCAGTACAACCCTCAACTCACCTCTAAGCTCGACATTAGCCTTAAGTGATATTATGTGTTGCTGCTGAAGCCAATCTTTCTCTACTTGTATGCTACTCAACTCCTCTCATAGATAGGCCTGCATCTCGCTATCAGTAGGAGGTCGATATCTCTCATCTCTCAGCTCCTCATAGGTGATTCTCAAATCTTTATCTATAGTCCTCAATCAAGCTATAGGTTGAAATATCTTTGCATGGTTTCTCGCACTTTATGGTGGACTATGCTAAGCATGCACTGGATGATGTGGATGCATATCAAGAACCATATCCGATATTACTTAACCTAAAAAGTCAAGAAAATATCAAAATCCAACTACAAAAGTAATATATATATATATATATATATATATATATAGAATAACTTCAGATACAAGCATGATATAAAACATAACATCTAAAAGAATATAAAATGAAGCAAAAATCATAACATATCATATAACTTGGATTGTCGACTTTCCATTGCAGATCTCAACATGCGACTATGGTGGATATGTTTGAACTCCCTTAGGATGCTGGGGTATAGTAGGTGTTTCTCTACTAATATATTCATGATCATAGATAGGTGGTATCTCAGGTGTAGAGGGATGTTCTCGTGATACATGAGGACAAGATTTGGGTCTCTTCTAGGGGGCATCTCTAGCCTCCTCTTGCTCCTTTAGACCTCCTATTGCTGCTGATCCTCCTCCTCCTCATCTCATTCTCCTACATCTCCATCCTTATCCTCATCGTGCTCCTCATGATCCTCTCAAAGTTGTGGCAATCACCTGGGTTTTCCAGTAGGATGGTCAGCAAGAAATACAAGGTCTAGATGTGTGGTGTTCCACCATTTGATGTATGTACTGGTGGACACAACATCATCTACATTATACTGATGATGTCTATCATGCTCATCATCATCTAAGTCACTCAATGGGATGTCTATGATGGTAGGATGCACTATGTCTTGTGGCCTAGCACCATTGTGATTTGACTCGAGATAGGTTAGTCAAGGGATGGTTACTCTATGTGTGTGATCAATCAGTCTCATCACTTTATCATTATAGAATGGTATCAAAATATACTCATAGTGACTCAAAAAGAAGCAATCACACTACATCCTGGCTAGCTATTGTGGTAAGCCTTTCCAATGATGCAAAGTCTTGTAGGATCTCCAAATAGTTTCTATAGTATTTAGTCAATCAAAAGTGATGCACCAATATAATAAATATTCATATTGCCAAGGTCTCTTAAGTAGATAGTAAAAGACTCAAGGATATTTCCATGGTACCTCCATGGGATATCGTGCATGCCACATGCAAGCGATATGCTCGAATTCCCATACTTGAAGAAGGGTGCAAGTCATAAAATTGTGTCTCGTAGTGTGTGTATTACCTAAGATCATGGTAGAGGTGTTGAACACTTTAAATATTGAGAGGGGGGTGAATCCATATTTCCTAAAATTCCATAACTCAAAATTTAATTACAAAGCATCTCATGAAACTTACAAAAATGGAGAGAAACAAGTAAAGCATGCACCACAACAAAATAACGCTGGATTTTATGTGGAAAACCCTTGAAAGGGAAAAATCACAATGAGGATTAACTCACTATATATCATAACTAGTTACAATAGATCATAGCTTAAAGGACTCAATGTCTAGAAAGTATGAGGCCTCACTGGCCAAGGAAGATTACTTCTTCCTTAATTACAAATGAACATACAAAAATGGCTCACTGCTAGAGTTTGAACTGTAAACAATGGATTTGCTCTACGTTGAAGATGTAGTTCCTTATTCTGCTAAAAAAATTGACTTTGCACACTTCATCCTTCACTATCACTCTTATGCCCATGCACAATATTACATCACACACACTTATTTCTATGAATTTTCCTTCTCAATATATATATCTTCCACAATCATTCATACCATCAACTAGGTTGGCCTAATTGGATGAAGCATGTGACTCAAAACTTGTCAGCTTAAATATCCAACATACATTCCTTGTTAAAGTAACCAAAGTGTGTTATTCACAAAAATAGGTAGGAATGACCTATAGATACTCCTATGATTCCACTCGATACTAAATTTATTCCGCTTGATACATAATTCAGTCTTGCACAACCCCAAAATCCTTAGGTCAACATCACACAAATAAATTGATAAAGAAACAACTAAATAAACCAACTGTTCATTCAAAACTTGACATGTCGATCACCAAACCAATTGACACTCAAAATGCACACACATTTGACATCTCCAAGAACTTCCCAAAATCCACAAAGAACAATGATCATCCATGGTGGAATGTGGAGCATTCCAACAAGAACTTTGCAACTGTAACTTTTTCACAACTTAGTCTAATACTCTATTACTAATATCTTCTACTACGAAAGATATAAAACCTTGAAACTTTGGATATGGACTCCTTCAATACATACCATTATGACCTCAAAGCTACATGACAAGATAATGAAAAGTGGAACAATTTTGACCATAAAATTGTTCCTCTGTTATATTAAAAATACACTCTTAGTATGAGATTTATCCAATTTTCCCAAAAACACTTAGTCTTCTTTAGACCATGTATTCATACTAATATACCATCAATTCTACAATGGGTTGACATCAATGAAAATACTATACATCATAATGCACCATCATGCACCATCATGCTCATGTTTCCTATAATAGGTGCACCAACATGCTTCGCTCCTAGGTGAACATGGTTTGATGCTCTACCATTGCTCATATCATATGAGTGAGGCTCCCATTTTAAGTGTGTGCCTCATCTATCAGGCGACATGACCAATGCTTTGGTAGCCATCAAGATCCAACAAAGAATAAGAACAATTTCACCCACATGTAACAACCACATTGCTAAATTTGGTACTTACCCTCATGTGAAATCTTACAGCTAGTGAAATAACGTTGATCATCTAGGACTTCCTCCATAGTCTTCCCCTCATCATTCTCACAATCCTACCTCAAAAGGGTAGTCGAAGAATGCAATATAATCCTCCAATGTGATTGTCATCTCTCCCATCAAAAGATGGAAGGTAGAGGTGTCAGCGTTCCAATGTTCCATGAGTGCCATGAGTAGTCTCGTGGTACCTCATCACAAAGATGGTTTACACCAAAGGTGTGGCAACTCAAGGGTAGACAACTGAGAGGGGGGGTGAATCAGTTGTCACCGAATCTCAAACTTATTCAACTTATTAACCTTAATTTTTGATCTGATTATTAATCATGAAAGCATAAATGAACAACACATCAGAAGTGTTATCCACCCGAGAATCTAGCGGCTTCGTTCCATGGATAACCCCCCTACGAAACTTGTCCGTTTCCTAGGATTTGTGAAGTTCAGGTACGCATAACGAAGTGATTTTCAAGCCACCTCGAAATGCGTTCCTAAGCCTCGAATAGTCAATTCGAGCATTCCCCCATGTTGCCCTCGAGAACCTTGAAGCGAGATCTCGTAGAAGTTTCCCGCTGTTCATGCCCGGTGGTGCGAAAAATGCGGTGGCAGCGAGAAAAAGTCATCTATGAAGCCAAAATTGGCTAAGTCTGGAAAATGCAAGGGCGCATGCAGTGAAATTTCCAAAAAATGCAATAGCGCTAAATTTTAGTGCCATTACATTTTTCTTCGCCACTTAAACTTTTTCATGGCTTTGGCACGTTTCTTCATGTTTTCGCATTTTTCGTCAATCGTGCCACTTTTCGTGCCTAAATTTATTGCTCGACTTGAGTTAGGTTTTTGATTTTCCTTTTCACTTAAGGGTCTTTTAATTCGCCATTTTTCATTATTATGAGTTTTGTTCTTTTCTTCCTCTTGCTGGGCGAAGTGTTTCTCAACTGTAAAAAACATTTTTGAGGGTTTTGCATTCTTCTCCAGCAATCTTCGTGTTTTGGTTCAGGTAAGTCATTTGCTTTGTCTTCTTCTTTCGTTTTGTATACGTTCTATGTTCTTCATGTGATATTTTAGCTCTGTATTTGTTTTACCCTACATGCATTCCTTCTCTCCATTCACGTTTTTATTCCTATGCGTTTTTGTTTTCTGTTTTCATCCTCCCACGCGTTTGTCTTCTTTTCATCCGCATTTTTCTCCATTTTGCATATCTCTCTCTTTGCGTGTTCTTCATTCGCGCCTTTCATCTTATCTTTACACAATGCAAATTCTTGCGTTTTGTTTTCCTTCGCATGCTCCATCTTGCCTTTCTTTCTAACGTGTTGGTAACCCTCATGTCGCCTTCTTCATTCGCTTTGTTGCAAACATTGAAAAGATCTATCACTTGGAAAGAAAGAAAGTTTAGCTTTTGAATGCAAAAATAATGATGGTGCGAATTGCAACTCTATCCAAAGACAAACCAAATTGTCTTCAAAGCTTTCATGATTCAAACAATTGCATTTGTCAAGCACGAGCGCCATCGCCATACATCCCTACATCTGCATTTCAAAAATTGCTAAAAGTTGCTGAAGCGCTGAATTTTAGCGCTATGACATTTTGAAAATGTCAAAAATTTCCTAACACTGAAAAATTTAAGGGTGCTAAAATTTAGCGCCCTTGCATCAAAAGTGATTTTCCAGAGATGTAAGGGCGCTGAATTTTGGCACCCTTACATATTTTCCAAGATTTCTCTAATCCTTCCGAAATGAGCTTCATTTTCGACCAGTGCACTCTTGAGCCTCATTTTTCTGCCTTTGTGCATCGTTTTGCGTGCCTCATCATCCGCTTCATGCTTTCCCATCCTCGTGCTCATTTCGGGCTTTCCCATGTTTCCTAACAATTAATGTTTGTTCTGGCTAAACGGATTGCAGTCTATTTTCAAAGATTGTCAAGTCAAGAGTGATCAGAGTTCTAGTTCTTTTTGATGATTGCTACTAAGCCTCCTTCTTCGAAAGAAAAAGGAAAGATGAAGTACAAATATCAAGGTGTCTATCCGCCGACTGTAGTGCTTTCCAAAGTCGAAGAGATAAAAGACACAGAGGTTGGTCATCAAGACTTGGTTGACTTCGCAAAGCTAACTGAGATGAAGCCTCTTCCTGATTCAATGAGAGCGATCATACACAACAACCTCCATTTGGTGGCGATGTTCCCTACAGCTGCTCACAATACCGAGTTTGTTCTTCAAGTTGCATCTCATTACATCAGAGAAAGTCAGAGTGTGATTGATTCTTCCGGGCACGAGATTCTGAGACTCGACCCCGATTTCTTTGATATTGTCTTCAAGGTCCCTCATATGGAGAAATACATTGACATCTCTATATCAAAAGCTCAGGAGATCTTTGATGCTGATCCCAATAAAGCTAAATAGTTGATAAACACTCAATGGTTAAAGAAGCCTAGATCATCTGTTTCCAGATGGCCGAAAGGACTCTTGAGAAGTGACTTCAAAGATGACTTCAAGGATATGATCACGTTTCTAAGCAGGGTGAAAGGCTTACCGGAATCGTCCACTTTTCACGATTGGATGTATGAATACATCAGGATCATAAGAAGGCAGAAGGTGCATATTGACTGGGGCAAACAAATCAGTGATGAAATGCACGAGCAGTTGATTAATGCTCCTTCTACATTGAAGTTCTACATGACTTCTTACCTGGTGTACGCGGCGGCTGTGATGAGACAATTCCCAGGTCTATCTACGAAAGGGAATCGGATGATGGTGCCTGTGTACAGATATTTCTATCAATTGGAGCTGAAGGAAAGCTTTCATCATTTCAGACGGGTCACTGATGCTTTCTTTGCGCCTTTACTCTTCAATTTTGATCCATCTTTGGAAAGGAGAAGAGTATCTGATGAGGCTTATAAGGTGGTAAGTAAAGTTGGATGCATATTTCTTCAATTCCCAATGTTTACTTACTTGAGAGTAGGCTGCTACACTGGTTGTCCCTACATGCTACCATGTTATCCTTCGGATAAGTGGGTTCTCATGGAAACATGCAGACAGTTGATGTCGATTGCAAAAGAATGAAGAAACAGCCACAGTATGGAGTTCAAGTTTGCCCGACCATCGGCCCGATACTATCAAAGCTGCACAAAAATTGCATTACCATGTTGAAATCACGGATCATGATCATGACCATCAAAACCTATAGGTATAGGTTTGATTTCGACTACCGAGATGTCAGAAAAAAGTTGCAAAAGGGTCACCTTCACAGGTACCGTTTTGAGGACATTTGGGCAGATTGCAGAGATGAAGAAGCCATTCGCAAAATGGACTATTGCAAGTTGACAGTTCAACAAATCAGAGATCTTGGTATTGCTGACCTACCAGAGGATTTTGAGGATCCAGGTGATATCATGAACGCTGTCTATGATGAGCAAGGCATTACTAAAAGGTCGTTGCCTGCAATACAATGGTCTAGGAAAGAAGTTACCAGCATGAGAGAAAGGTTGAGGCCAATCCTAGCCAACACAGAAGAATGGTTACATAAACATGGTTATGCAATGAAAAGTTTCAGGACAGACTCAGAAGGAGAGGAATCTGAAGCAGAAGCTCGCCAATAGCAAGAACTCCGCGACAAAAATAAATCAGCGGTCGTTCCCACTTCTTCACGAAGAGGTCCTAGGATCAAGTTCATTGTTGGCAAGAAAGATACCCAGGCTGTCCGAGAGACATAAATCACAGAATCTAATCCATCTCATTCTAAGAATAAAAAGCCTATTCTAGAAGAGATAGATTCCAATGAAGAAGAAACTTCAAGCGACCAATCCGCTGAAGATGAAGATTCAGCAGAAGCAGACTCCGATGTCGAAGAGGTTTCTAAAAGCGGGCAAGAGTCTGATGAAGATTCTAAAGAAGGATCTGAAGGTGATTTTGAAGGTGAACTAGAATCGGAGAGACAAGCGGGTGATCAACAGGAACCCGAGCATGATCAAGAAATAACTACTTCTCCTCCTGAGAATGTAGTTGAGGAAATTCCCAGAACATCATCGCCCGTGACTTCAAATGTTCCTCATACCCCTCCAGATTCAAGAACTCCTCCACCTCCTGTTCCCTTGTCACCTATTCCTACCACATGCATTCCTACAGTCGAGATACCTCCTATCCCTGCAGCATCAACCCAGCTTGATACTCCTTCAGTGACAAGCATCCATACGGTTGATATACTGTCAAGCCCCCCATCGTCCATTCCTAGCTTGTCTTCGCCAACGTATGATATCACTTCTGAAAATGAATTCAATTGTTTCATGAATGAGTCAATGCGTGATCAGCTCAATGTGTCAACTACAGGAGCAATGATGACAAATACTTCTCCAATTGTCACAATACCTATGGTGAGTTCAGATGTGACAATAACTTCAGAAGTAGCAATGGCGACTGAATTGACAGTAAATCTAGAAGTTCACACTTCTTTTCTTCCTCCTTGGCTAATATCTCAAGTGTCGAAGCGTAAAAAGCAAATGATTTCTCCGGAGGAGCTCGACCTCGAAGAGATAATTCTTCCAAAAGCCAAAGGGAAGAAAAAGGAAAAGGTATACTCAAGGCTGAATGTTGATAAGTCTGGCCACAAGTATGCTGAAATTGGCATACCACCAAATGAAGAAGGTGATGTCAATATGGAGGACTACACAGTAACAAAGGTCCAACTTGGCAAGGTTACCAACAAAAGTGCAAAAGCCGATGTGCAAGTCACTTTGGATATCCTGGTAGGAAGGTCGGATAAAGCAGATAAGCTTCAGAACATGTACAAAACGTAGGGCGTATATCATGCCACTCCAAAGAGATTCACCGTTCCTCCGCAATGCACAACCACCGACAGCAGGAATATCGAAGACCCAAATTGCCAAGAGCCGAGAAGTTCGGCCCAAAGGCGGGTGTTATATGATTTTGTTGAAAAGATCATTGAACACCTGCCTCGACATATTAGCTGTATGAATTCCAGAAAATCCATCTTGTTGGGCCAAGCTCACCACGAGCTTGATAAAGGCGAAAGCGTACTTTGCCTCAGAGCTTACAAAAACAGGAAAACGTTGCCATGACCGAAATGAAACGTGTAAAGCTTAGCAAATTGGTGGAGGTTGGGGTAATTCCATTGAAAGAAAGTTCTCGTTGAGATAAGAGAATCACTAAACACAGAATTCAAGTGGTTCAATCTCAAGTAGAAATATCCTCACCAAGTACGAAGATGCCCCATCGGCATTGCTTCCATTCTTGAAAAAAAAAGGCATCAAAGAGCTCGGGTCAACTCTCGAGGAAAATCGCATCTCCTCGCCGGGCCACGAAATATCCCGTGATCTTCAAGGAAGCCATCATGAATTTGATCGACAGCTAGGACTTCTCTGCTTCACTGAACATCATTTGTGATACAAGGCTCACATTAGACAACCTGAAGACGCATCTTGACAGGTGCAAAAAAGTTCACTCATCTGCCATGAGATCGATCACGAGAATTCACACCATTGTGGATTACACCGTTGGTCCAAATGAGAAGTTCGTGCAGGAGACTAGGAGGAAATTTGAAGACTTCCGCGCCCAATGCAAAGAAACGTGAAGTGCCTTGGTTCTCCAAGCAGTTAGACTTTTCCCTGCATCCCATTATGCATCTTTAAAATATTTCTATTACTTTCGAATGTCTTTTTGTAAATTGTAATTACACCAAGTCCAAAGATGTAATATTTTGAAAACAAATTACACTTTGACTTTGGTCAAAGTTAGGTGAGATCTCTTTAAATCGCTCACCTAACTTTCCTTGATTTCCTCAATTAGATTCCTATTTTTGCTCATCCCTCTTTCTATATAATGTGAGGGATTTCTATTGTAAATTTATCCTTTAGTGTTTTGCAACGAAGTGCTGCCCTTTTTGAAGCAAATTTATGAAACTTTGCGTTCATGCTTTGTGAATGAGATTCAATTAATAAAGAAGAGGATTGCAAGCCAAACTTTGCGTTGGATTCGATACTTTTGTGAGTTGATCTTATTTGGTAGTGATTAGCTTGAAAAATCTTAAGGACTCTAAGTAGTTTATGTAAATTTTGTGTTAATGGCTATTTAGATTGCATTTGTATTTCGCTTTATCATTTTGGTTGAATGATCACAAGACTTTTGTGCTTGTAATCATTCATGCCTTTGCATGTTCTCGTTGAGCGATCACAAGACTTTGTGCTTGTAATTATTCATACTCTTGGATACTTTTTTGTCGTAAGGATTCATGTGACTTTGTGTCAGAATCGTCAGGTTATTTTGATACTTTTGTTGGATGATCTACAAGACTTTGTGCTTGTAATCGCTCATGCCGCTCTCGAGGAATTGTCGCTGGCCTAAGAAGACTTTGTGCTTCTAACGTGACAAACGGTACATCTCAAGCATTGCATCCAAATAACATTGATAAAGCTACAGAACGACTTTGTGCCTTCGTGAGCTTTCCCTTTTTACTTTATTTGTTTATTATTAATCACTTCTGGTATCTCTACGCTTCACTTTGACGAGATAGAGGTATTGTTATTACTGTTAGTTGTTAGTTTAAGGTTATCAAGAATTGTAAACTTCCAACGGTGAAGCATTGTAAACATCTTCTCTGAAAAAAGAGAGAAGGATGAATGTAACACACCCCCCCACTCCATAAGTTTCGTGTACATTTTGTAATTACTTGTTTGATTTACTATCACTTTTGTTAGCAGTAAGAAGGGTGCCTCCCCTTTCCGAGAGGAGAGATTCACATCTCACATAGTTGTGGCTGAAGTCCAAGTTGTGTAATCTATCGAAAAGCTGATTACATAATTTTCACCCAACAGAGAGGAATGTAAACATGAAAAAATATTCAACCTTAGACTCCCTTTTACCACTACTATCAACCATACAATAGAGTTGTGTACCTATGACATGACAACTATTCTCTAGTTGTTAGAAATAAACCTAGTTATAGATCGTACATCCCTCACCAAGAGGAATTTTAGTATCCAAAAGCTCATATTATCAACATCCTTTTATATGAATTTAATATTTTATTTATTTATTTATAATTTCAATATTTTAAAAAATGCAACAAAGCATACCCCATCAACATAAATATTACAAACATTGCCTATCATAAGTCTTGTACAAATATTTGACTCGTAGGTTCTTTTGTAAAAGTGTAACAAGGAGGCAAGAAATTACTCTCAACATGGTTGCTCCCTCCCAAACACATAACATCATTATAAAAGAGAGTGAAAATTGTCATAACAATATAAATTAGAGTGCTCAGCAATAAAGGAAACTTAAAATAACATAAACCAAAAATTACTTAGAGTTCCACTCACCACGAGTGTTCTTCATACCTTATTCATTATCCCATATACCTTGTAACTTATCATATCTTGTTAGAAGAACCTAAAGGAACTAGGGTTAGGGTTAGGATTCATTTAGGGTTAGGGTTAGGGTTAAGGTTAAGATTCATTTAAATTTATGGTTCATTTAGGCTTTGATTAGAGTCAGGGTTAGGAGTAGGGATCAATTAAACTTTATTTAGGGTTATGGTTCTACGATAAAGCTTGGGATTAAGGTTAGGATTAGGGTTAAGGTTTGCTTATGGTTAGGATTCAATTATAATCAAGGTTCAATCAAAGTTCAAATAAGGTTAGGGTTATAATTCGAGTTAGGATTCACTTCAATTTAGGGTTGACACTCAATTAGGATCAAATTACGTTTAGGGTTCAATTATAGTTATGGTTATTGTTAGATTTATGGTTAGGGTTAATGTTAATGTTCAATTAGGTTTCAATTAGGGTTACAATTAGGTCATAGTTAGGGTTTGAGTTCAATTAGGGTTAAGGTCAGAGTTAAGATTAATTTATAATTATGTTTCAATTGGGGTTAAGGTTAGGTTAGGGTTCAAATACAGTTGGATTTAGGATTCACTTACAAATGAAAATGAAATAGACACCTCGAGAATGATATATCTCAACATATTTTATATAGATTTATTAAAGATACATATGCTAGTTTAAGTCAATAAACACTTAATCTATTGGTGAAGTTGAATAGCTTATAAATGAGCTCACCATTGAAGACACATATGTTGGTTTAATTCAATGAACTCTTAGTCTATTGGTGAAGTAGAATGATTATGAATGAACCCACCACAAATCTTATTTTGTTGAATATAAGACCTTGATGTCACAAGAGATGAGACTAAAATTGTACATGGAATGTGTAACGTCTGAAAATGAAACACAGCTTTTTGCACAATAGACAACAAGAATCAAGATTAGAAGCACACATGCATACAATACTAAATCTAGAATGCAAATTCATACGTTAAGCAACAAAGAACATGGGAAAGTAAAACGTAATTAAAACTAAAACAATCTCACCAATTTTCAAACGTATTTCCATGAATCATCTCGATTGCCCTTCTCCATTTCGCTTGTATGGTATAATTGCCCTCAGATTTTCAAGTAATTCGTGCAAGTATAGCCTAAGATAGTGATTAGCAAAATATCGAAGATTCAAGACAAAAGTGCTCTCAAAAGTTACAAAATTCGCGAGAGAGATTGGAATGAAGAATGACAAATCAATTTATAGAAAATTGATTATTCGAACGACAGGCCAAGATTGAAAGATCAACAGACGGTTGAGATTGACAGATTGGACATGCATTCAGATAACTGATAGAAATGACATGAGTGATTCGAATTAGAAATAGAATTAAAGATTAAATAAATGATTTAATCTTCAGTTCGGCATTCGAAAACATTAGAAATATCTTTGCATGACAAAGATAAAGATTGATTAAAGCAACTCTTTGTTCGAATGCATGCACAACACTTAATTAATTAAATAAGAATATTTAATTAATCTGCATGTACACACAATTGAGTTAGAAGTGGATGATTGAATGGTTAGACGAAAAGATTACTCGAAGACGCCACTCAGACATTAAATCAATAGTTAACTAAACGATTAAAATAGATGTCGAGTTGAGTAAAAGTGAATATTTAGATAACTCGCATACCATTCCAAAAATATAGCTAACGTGTTAAAAATAGAATTAATGAATTCAAATAACTACTTCCAATCTCAAACACTGATATTTGAGTTAATAATTAAATAAATAAGATTTATTTAATTAAACATCTATGGATGAATGAATACCAAATAAATTATGAATTTATTTCAATTATAAATAAAATACGATGTTATGCAAATTAAATAATAATTTATTTAATTTAACCGGAAGAATAAGGTTAATTAGTAAGATAATTAAATAAGAAGCGTTTATTTAATTAATTAGATAGAATAAAGAAAAGTATGAATTAATTAAATATTTAAGATTATTTAATTAATAGAAGAATTAATAAAAGATGAATTAATTAAATAATTGACATTATTTAATCATGACCATGAAGAATAAGAATTATGAAGAATATAGAAGTCGCAGGCTAATAACCAGATTTCGGTGTCTACAGAATGAATTGACAAAATATACAAAAATTCCTACTAACTGACTGCCATCTCAAGATATACTCAATATCTATAGAGTGGGGTATAACATGAAATGAATCTACACACTTTTGAAAGAAACATTTGCTTATGCATGAACCCACCGACCAAAAAACTGTCAGGCCACTGAATCTTATTTTTTCGTTTAGTAATTTTCACCTCTTAAATGTCTAGTGATGTCCAAAGAATGTGTTCCCTCTTTCTCGACCGACAAAACTAGGGGCGTGTCTCTTCACATGTTACCATTAGTTGCAACTTCCCCTATCTCTATGGTGGAGTCTCCTACAACTTAAATTTCATGTTCAGTTTTTCCGCATCTTGATAGATTTGTTTTTCAGTAATTTAATTGAAATAATTATTTTTATTGAATAAATTTGAATTACATTAGAAAAAAGTAGTGAAAATCAAAGTTCAGATTTTTAATGAAAAATATATAAAATAATAATACATAATAGTATATAAAATATAGTTAGGTTGTTTTGTGTCCACTAGGTCTATAAAATGTGGGCATGATAGAAACAAATGAGATATTAAATATATGAATGAAAAAAGTAATATAGGAAAAAAGAGAGGTAATATTAAAAATCAAGATAGAAAAATAAAGTAATAAAATGAGATAAATAAATACAATACTAAAAGTAATTGAAAATTATGTGACCTACAAAATATGCTCAATAACCTTAGCTAACAAGCAAAAGGTTATAGAAAAATAGACTGCCAAAAAGAGAAAAAATATGATAAATAGAGGGAGGGAGAGAATGGAAAATCTACATACAAAGATAAAAAGAAAAGACTGACAAACAAATGAAACAAAAGAAATATAAAAGATAGATGGAGAGAATAAAAAAAATAGAGAGTGAGTGAGCAAGCAAGAAAGAGGGAGAATAAAGAGAAAAAAATTAAGAAAAAATATAAAATAAAGAAAAA
>VDFB02270651.1:587154219-587246424 GCA_007258455.2 Sequoia sempervirens | reverse complement strand
TATTTACTATCCAGAAAACTACACATGTGATCCCTAATTTTCACTACAACAAGAATATCCCTTCTTCAGACCACATTTCTCAAACCAGGAAATTCGTTCATGAATAAAACATAAGAAAAATGATCAAAGTGCCATATCATAAAATGTAGTGTGAATCCTTGGTTCTGTATAAATTCTCCAATAATTATTGTTGCAAGAGTTCACAAAGATCATAATCCTTTCCTTCCTTCACCATATGATGAGTAGTGTAGATAGCAGTGGCAGTAGTAGACCCTTCCTTGTTTGTGTAGTAAATTTTTTATGTAATACCCATTGTGGCATACCAAACCCCTAGGTCAAAGATTTCATCGATAGTTAAGGTCTTTTGTCAAATTTTACATTACTAAGCTTCATAACCCCTTCATTCTTCAATACATTCAGTACTGACACAGGTCCGATGGAGCTCAACCTAGTCACAACCTTGATAGCTTCCTTTGTAATTAAGTGGGGTTGATCAAGCCAAAAGATATCTTCATGAATCTGGCTCAATGATTCTAACCCATTCATCTTCAAAGAAAAAGTTGGGGAAACCCTTCCACATATCTAAACCTTTTGCTCCATCCTTGTTGGTCATAGTGGATTTGTATGAATATTTCTTGAATTTTGGCCTCAACTTCTCAACAAATTCAATGATAATTGGTGTAGCCATGATAGCACAAGCAAACCAAAGAAATACCTGTGAATATTGTCCTTAGGGTTTTCATACAACACGTTCAAAACCTTCTTCTCTTCCTTAGCATTTTCATACACTTTATATCTTTGAAATGAAATAAATTTTGATCAAATAGGGACTAAATATGCTTCACACCAACCCTAGTCACTTTGTATTAAATGAATTTCTTATTTCTTGACACACGGAAATTTTTACTGTCTAGGATATCATAGGGAGCCATGATCATTCAACAAGCTTCTGTAGATAGTTTATTTTCTCTAGAACCTTGAGCAAAAAAATCCATATCACCATTAACCATTATGCTAAGGACTTCAACATCATATACTTTATAGGGTTTTGAATTTTTTTTTGTAATTGCAACTCCCCTGAGCCAATACTTTCTTTTTAGTTACCAGATGATCTATTTGTGCTAGGTTGAGGTATAGATTCATTTATTGATTCACTTTATTCCTTTTTCTATCATACATTGTTCATTATCATCTTTTGTTGATTAGAATCAATTTTGTTTTGAGGAGAAGGTCTTACATTCTTTCCCTTGCAGAACCTTGCAATGTGTTTGGGTTTATTACAATTGTAGTAGGTGATACTAGTTTGTGGAGCATAGTTACTTCTCACATTAGATCTACAATCAACAGCCCTATGACCAAACTTTTCACATGTGTAGTAGTAACCATGGAAGGATTGAGAAGTCATAACATTACTATTCCTTATCAATTTACTTTTGCATTCATTAGGTGGAGTCGTAAGTACAATATATGGTTAAATCCTCAAAAGTGTGTCTTTGATGTGGATAATGGAAAACTATTAGGCTTTAGTGTCACATTGAGGCATTGCAGTGGAAATGAAGAAGATTGGTGCAATAATTAACATACCAGAACCTAAAGACATTTCTCAAATTTGTAGCTTATAAGGAAATATTTAGGCCATCTGTCATTTTGTCACATCATTGGTAGATAACACTCTTCCCTTTACTCAATTATTTAAAAAATAATCCCGCTTTAAATGGAATGAAGATTGTCAAAAACCATTTGAGAACTTAAAACAATATTTAGTTAATCCCATTGTCTTACAATTGGGTACATCAAGATGTACCTTAATTCTTTACACTTTTTCTTTATCTAATGCTATTGTTATGTTATTAGCACAACGAGATATGAATGGTAAAGAACACATTGTTTACTACATTATTCAAACATTAATCAATTATCAAACACAATATACAAGTATAGAAAATTAATGTTTTCCTATTTTTTTTATTACAAATAAATTATTGATACATTATTTGTTAAATGTTGAAGTGCATGTTGTGATGAAATTTGATCCATTAAAACATCTTTTTGCTAAAACTGACTTGTCAAGATGCTTAGCTAAATGGTTGATGTTGTTAACAGATTTTGACCTTAAGTTTGTCTCTCAGTAGGAAATTAAGGGTCAAGCATTGAATGACCATTTAGCTTAAGCTCGTTCACCATTAGCTTTACCAAACCATGACTCATTTCCTAATGAACATGTTTTGAAATTAGCAAAAAATGAAACATGGGATTTCTACTTTGACGGTTCTAAGTGTCAAACTAGCTTTGATGTTGGGGTGATATTATTACCTCCTTCAGGTAAGTCAATTCCCTTATCTTATCGACTTAATTTCTTTTGCACAAAGAACATTGCAGAATGTGAGGGCCTTATTATTGGTTTATGTGGGATGTTGTCTCTAATATTCAATATCTTTATATATTTGGGGAATCTCAATTAATAATAAAACAAATTAATGGATCATATCAAGGAAATCAAGATAAACTATCCCAATATCATGATTTGGTGTTGACAATGTTAAAATGTTTTGCCTCGTATACTACAGACAATATTCCACAAAAGGATAATCAACATGCAGATGCAATGAAAAGGACTGCTTCCCTTATATCTCATGATGATACTTCTATGGAGTTTAAAGTCACTATTTATAATGTCACATCGCCATCAATAAATGAGAACATAAAATAAGAGATAATATATTATGAAGATAAAGCAGATGAATGGTACTCACAAATATTTCAATATTTTTGTGATGGTATTTTTCTTGAACCAAGTACGAAAAATACTTGATTTTGTATTCGAAAACTTGCAACACGATATATAATTTTGTCTAATAGGTTATATTGAAGAGCTTATAATGGTCTCCTTTTTTGTTGCCTTAACAAATCATAGATCCATGTGGTCCTCAAGGAAGCCCATTCAAGTTCTTGTGGAGGTCACTTTGGTTCAAAAGTTAATTCAAATTGGATATTATTGGTAAAATATGGAATATGATTCTTTCTCCTTTGTTAAAAATTGTCCTAAATGTCAACAACATAACAATTTGATTTATGCTCCTAGTCATGAACTTCATGCCTAAGTTGCTTTTTGGATATTTTCTATGTGGGGTTTGGATCTCATTGGAAATATTTCTCCTCTGTCATCTCGAGGACATACATTTATTATTACAACTACATATTACTTCATGAAGTGGGTCAAAGCAATTCTACTTCATTCCATGATAACTGAGGTTATATGTTTCTTTCTATTAAAAAAAATTATATCAAGATTTTTTCTTCCTTCCGCTTTAATTTTGGATAATGGTACACCATTTAAGAACAAAGAAGTACAAAAGGTTTTGGATAAGTTTCATATACACCATCATTTTTCAACACTGTATTATCCTCAATTGAATGGACAAGCAAAAGAAACTAAAAAAATGATTGAATGAGTTTTATGAAAAGTTGTTAACAAACATGGTAAAGATTATCATACCCAACTTTCTTATGCATTATGGGATTATCACACAATTGTTCATATGGCTATAGGAAATACTCAATACAAGGTCTTGTTTATTGCATTGATGCTTCTATGCTTTTGGAATTAGAAATTCCTTCATTGTGAATCTCTCTCAATGGTATTATTGATGATAATTCTTACAGAGAACAATGACTAATAAATTTAAATTCTCGACGAATAGTGTATACATGCTCTCAACATTTCCAAGCCTATTACAAAGGTGTTCAATGCAATTGCAATGAGGGCATTATATAGCATTCATTTAAGAAAGGAAACTTGGTGCTATATGAGAACCAATATAACATAAATGTGACACTAGGAGAGAAGGGAAATTTTAGTCTTAATTAGTTGGGACCTTATGTTACTGATGAAGATTATGGGTTAGGAGCATACAAGCTTTCTATGAAAAATGCTACACCTCTAAAAGAACTTATTAATTCTATGCATTTGTATAGATTTTATGCTTAATATCATTTTTGAATAGTATGTTGTATCTTCAAGCATGTTGATTAGATTAGATGTATGTTCTTCTCTATTTAAGTCTTGCATTGCTTCATTCATGACAAACATGTGTGTATCTTGAGTTCTTAGAGTAATTTTGATAATTGGATTATTATTGATTATGCAAACTATTCCATAATTTGTGTGGCATGTTAATTAGATCATTATAGTAAATATTTTTTTCTAAATTAGATCATTGTTGCATCTAGTTTAACATGTGTACACTTAGTAAAAAGAGTAGTATTTAATTGAACGACTATATTTTATTATTTAAATTAGATCAAATCATTCATTTACATATATTAATTAGATCATTATAGTATTTATTAAATAATATTAATCAAATTGTTTAATAGATCACAATTGTATTCAATTTTTCTATATATGGAAATGTAATGCAAATTTTGAAAAAAACACATGTAGTACTAAAAACAATTAGATATACACACCAAGTAAACCATACTCATATATATCATGGTGTTTATATACATCATCATATCACCACGTTAATAAAATGTGGTGTGTCATACAAAAATATATTGTCATCCTATTGGCCCTTTGGTTATCAGACTCCTCAAGACTTGGTGGTGGTACAATAGATCATGAGTAGCTCCTAGAGCTACTTTTTGCCAGTACAACCCTCAACTCACCTCTAAGCTCGACATTAGCCTTAAGTGATATTATGTGTTGCTGCTGAAGCCAATCTTTCTCTACTTGTATGCTACTCAACTCCTCTCATAGATAGGCCTGCATCTCGCTATCAGTAGGAGGTCGATATCTCTCATCTCTCAGCTCCTCATAGGTGATTCTCAAATCTTTATCTATAGTCCTCAATCAAGCTATAGGTTGAAATATCTTTGCATGGTTTCTCGCACTTTATGGTGGACTATGCTAAGCATGCACTGGATGATGTGGATGCATATCAAGAACCATATCCGATATTACTTAACCTAAAAAGTCAAGAAAATATCAAAATCCAACTACAAAAGTAATATATATATATATATATATATATATATATAGAATAACTTCAGATACAAGCATGATATAAAACATAACATCTAAAAGAATATAAAATGAAGCAAAAATCATAACATATCATATAACTTGGATTGTCGACTTTCCATTGCAGATCTCAACATGCGACTATGGTGGATATGTTTGAACTCCCTTAGGATGCTGGGGTATAGTAGGTGTTTCTCTACTAATATATTCATGATCATAGATAGGTGGTATCTCAGGTGTAGAGGGATGTTCTCGTGATACATGAGGACAAGATTTGGGTCTCTTCTAGGGGGCATCTCTAGCCTCCTCTTGCTCCTTTAGACCTCCTATTGCTGCTGATCCTCCTCCTCCTCATCTCATTCTCCTACATCTCCATCCTTATCCTCATCGTGCTCCTCATGATCCTCTCAAAGTTGTGGCAATCACCTGGGTTTTCCAGTAGGATGGTCAGCAAGAAATACAAGGTCTAGATGTGTGGTGTTCCACCATTTGATGTATGTACTGGTGGACACAACATCATCTACATTATACTGATGATGTCTATCATGCTCATCATCATCTAAGTCACTCAATGGGATGTCTATGATGGTAGGATGCACTATGTCTTGTGGCCTAGCACCATTGTGATTTGACTCGAGATAGGTTAGTCAAGGGATGGTTACTCTATGTGTGTGATCAATCAGTCTCATCACTTTATCATTATAGAATGGTATCAAAATATACTCATAGTGACTCAAAAAGAAGCAATCACACTACATCCTGGCTAGCTATTGTGGTAAGCCTTTCCAATGATGCAAAGTCTTGTAGGATCTCCAAATAGTTTCTATAGTATTTAGTCAATCAAAAGTGATGCACCAATATAATAAATATTCATATTGCCAAGGTCTCTTAAGTAGATAGTAAAAGACTCAAGGATATTTCCATGGTACCTCCATGGGATATCGTGCATGCCACATGCAAGCGATATGCTCGAATTCCCATACTTGAAGAAGGGTGCAAGTCATAAAATTGTGTCTCGTAGTGTGTGTATTACCTAAGATCATGGTAGAGGTGTTGAACACTTTAAATATTGAGAGGGGGGTGAATCCATATTTCCTAAAATTCCATAACTCAAAATTTAATTACAAAGCATCTCATGAAACTTACAAAAATGGAGAGAAACAAGTAAAGCATGCACCACAACAAAATAACGCTGGATTTTATGTGGAAAACCCTTGAAAGGGAAAAATCACAATGAGGATTAACTCACTATATATCATAACTAGTTACAATAGATCATAGCTTAAAGGACTCAATGTCTAGAAAGTATGAGGCCTCACTGGCCAAGGAAGATTACTTCTTCCTTAATTACAAATGAACATACAAAAATGGCTCACTGCTAGAGTTTGAACTGTAAACAATGGATTTGCTCTACGTTGAAGATGTAGTTCCTTATTCTGCTAAAAAAATTGACTTTGCACACTTCATCCTTCACTATCACTCTTATGCCCATGCACAATATTACATCACACACACTTATTTCTATGAATTTTCCTTCTCAATATATATATCTTCCACAATCATTCATACCATCAACTAGGTTGGCCTAATTGGATGAAGCATGTGACTCAAAACTTGTCAGCTTAAATATCCAACATACATTCCTTGTTAAAGTAACCAAAGTGTGTTATTCACAAAAATAGGTAGGAATGACCTATAGATACTCCTATGATTCCACTCGATACTAAATTTATTCCGCTTGATACATAATTCAGTCTTGCACAACCCCAAAATCCTTAGGTCAACATCACACAAATAAATTGATAAAGAAACAACTAAATAAACCAACTGTTCATTCAAAACTTGACATGTCGATCACCAAACCAATTGACACTCAAAATGCACACACATTTGACATCTCCAAGAACTTCCCAAAATCCACAAAGAACAATGATCATCCATGGTGGAATGTGGAGCATTCCAACAAGAACTTTGCAACTGTAACTTTTTCACAACTTAGTCTAATACTCTATTACTAATATCTTCTACTACGAAAGATATAAAACCTTGAAACTTTGGATATGGACTCCTTCAATACATACCATTATGACCTCAAAGCTACATGACAAGATAATGAAAAGTGGAACAATTTTGACCATAAAATTGTTCCTCTGTTATATTAAAAATACACTCTTAGTATGAGATTTATCCAATTTTCCCAAAAACACTTAGTCTTCTTTAGACCATGTATTCATACTAATATACCATCAATTCTACAATGGGTTGACATCAATGAAAATACTATACATCATAATGCACCATCATGCACCATCATGCTCATGTTTCCTATAATAGGTGCACCAACATGCTTCGCTCCTAGGTGAACATGGTTTGATGCTCTACCATTGCTCATATCATATGAGTGAGGCTCCCATTTTAAGTGTGTGCCTCATCTATCAGGCGACATGACCAATGCTTTGGTAGCCATCAAGATCCAACAAAGAATAAGAACAATTTCACCCACATGTAACAACCACATTGCTAAATTTGGTACTTACCCTCATGTGAAATCTTACAGCTAGTGAAATAACGTTGATCATCTAGGACTTCCTCCATAGTCTTCCCCTCATCATTCTCACAATCCTACCTCAAAAGGGTAGTCGAAGAATGCAATATAATCCTCCAATGTGATTGTCATCTCTCCCATCAAAAGATGGAAGGTAGAGGTGTCAGCGTTCCAATGTTCCATGAGTGCCATGAGTAGTCTCGTGGTACCTCATCACAAAGATGGTTTACACCAAAGGTGTGGCAACTCAAGGGTAGACAACTGAGAGGGGGGGTGAATCAGTTGTCACCGAATCTCAAACTTATTCAACTTATTAACCTTAATTTTTGATCTGATTATTAATCATGAAAGCATAAATGAACAACACATCAGAAGCACACATAACACCAAGATTTTTACGTGGAAACCTTGTTAGGGGAAAAACCACGTTGGAGATCAATCCACAAGATTATACCCTATTAAAAGTATAAGGAAATATGAATGGGGAATGCACATGCATTCAGGCACACTGCCTAGAGCTCACTGCTCAAATACAACAAGGCTTACTGCCCAAGGAAGACACACTGTCTTATAGAAAGATTCGTATTAAAACCATCCATATTTTAACTGAGAAAATAGCATCTGCTAATGCTTGGTTACAGTGTCAGTTAATGACATGGACACTTCTTCACTCTTCTTCACTCTTCTTCACTCTCTGCTCTACCTTTGAATGATCTAAACTTTATTTGTACACAGGACTCATACACGTCACATTCACACCCACTTCACTCTTCAAACAATCGCTCTTATATATCCACAACAAGAAATTGCATTGCTATAAGTTGGCCATAAGAAGATAATAAAATAATTAATAGAAGTTGGCCCAAAAAAAATAAAAATTATTCATGCGAATCAACCAAGGTCGGCCATAACATAGTGAAGACCGAAAACAACATCTCCAACATGAAAGAACTTCAATTAATTTCTCCTCTAAGATCCACAACAGCTTCAACACCTTGTTGGCCAAGAACATGAAAAACATGAACACGCAAGAGAAAATCTCGGATCATGAGCACAACGATCAATGCAGACATGCCACAAAGATAGAGAATGAACTAGAAACATCCACAAGCATCATGAAACACCAGAGAAGCATCCACAACAATTGAACTTACTGAAATCACATAATCCTCAATCAGGAACACTAACTGAAAAGACAGAAAAACTATCAGAATAAAAATCACCATAACTCGATCAACTCTTCATGCGGATCTCTGAAACTCAATGTGGATAAAATAGACATACTCAACAAGAAACCATTTAGTCCACAACCTCAGAATAGCAACGTACTAAACACACCGAAAAAAAGAACTTCACTTCACCATTGACAACCTATAGCACTTATTATAATTTTCTCAATATCCTTGACATATACAACTTCTAGTGAAACAATGCTAATAGTGTTGACATCAATGACAACCACATATCAACAACACAACCACAACATCCAAAAAAAGGAGAGAAAATACACTAAGGTGTCGATGCTCTAGAACTAAGAGTTGTGTAGCCTAATCACGAAGAAGTGAGAACAAGTGACCTCCTAGGTGCTCCTCCATGTGTGGATGGTCCTGTTAGCAAACTAAAGATTCTTTATCAATAATGCATTCAAAGATAGATAAAAATCAAATAGAAAAATACAAATTCTATAACTCTAAGCCCAGCTAGGGGTGCCCATGGTAGTCTAGGGATCCAATACTGGTCAAGAGTGCCCTTAGGGGTCTAGATTTCCCATGTTGGTCAGGCACACCCTTTTTTCTAAAAAAACATTAGAAATGCATAAAATAGAGCTCCTAACTACAAGGGAAGTTAAAAAATATCCCACCTATCATGTCGGTGTGCCACATACAATGTGATCCCTTAGAGCCTTGAGCCCTAGTGTACAATACAATCATTGTTGTGACATTTTTGCTCCTAAGGATAGTGGTCTTAGCTCTCAATGCTCTCAAACTGCAAAAGTGAAAATGAATGACAAAAAAGTAAAAGTTATAACTTATAGCTAAATTTAGCACTACATTTCTCATACCATGTGCTCTTAAAATCAACATAACTAGAGCTTGCAAACTCCAATTTCTATATTGTCTATTGTATTAGAATCGTAGTTTGATCTCTTTCATGTTGTATGCTCTTTGGTGCTTATTTTTATGTTTCATGACCCTACAATAATAATTTTCATCAAAACCCTAATCAGTTCAATGTGGAAAGATTGCTAACCTAATTCCACCTCCATAAAGCAAGAAGAATCAAGGTGGCATACATCTACCCTTGAATTTTATTCTCTTTAGAAATATTAGACAAGCACATTTTTGTATGTGCATGATGGTTTGAATTTCTAACTATTTTCTTTTGCAATATGTGGCTCCTAACATTATGGTTTTATATATTACTACATAGAGGGCTTTGTTCTCTCATTTGGTAAATGTTTTAATTTCAATACTTTATCTTGCATAAGCACATAGTGTCATATGGCTACTAAAGTGGGGGCTAAATATAGTGTAAACAATTGTACTCCTTTAAGGTAAAAGCACAATTTAATGCTCTATTTGGAACTTTCTATAGTAATGTATCCATTAATGCATTTTAGACATTCCCTACCCCTAAATTTTCCTATAAAACTAGGATAATGTGTCAGTACTACCCTATAAAATGCTTTCTCGATTGAACATGATCAAATTGACCCTTATAAGTGCTCTCATGTTGGAGAGGTCCTGATTATAGAAAACCCTAAACACACAAATTAAATTTTGTTGAGTAATTAACCTTCCTTAGATAAAAGAGAAACAACAAATAATGTATGTTGTGTTGAAAAACCAAAATACTGAGAAGGGGGTGAATCAGTATTCATTGAAATTAATTAACTTCATCAACTTAAACATGCATTCAAAGCATCTCATCAAACTTGCAAAAATGGATATGAACAACTAAAGCATGCATCACATCAATAAACAAAAGAACACTAGATTTACATGGAAAACTCTTGGAAGGGAAAAAACATGGTGAGGATTAGCTCACAATATATTATAACCGATTACAATGGATTACAAAATGTAGGACTCACTATCCAGAAAGAAAGGCTCACTGTCAAGGGCTTATTTCCCAAAGGACTTATTATCTAGAATATAAAAGAGAGTAGAAGAATGGATCACCGTCAATTTTTGAACTACTAACAATGCATCTGCAACATGCTGAAGATATAGTTCTAATTAAGCTTGGAAAAATAACTTTACACACTTCATACTTCACCATTGTCACCTTTCACACTTCAGTCACATCACATATTCATTCATATCTCATATCATCTCTCATACAACTCACACTAAATTTACCTTCTATATATATATGCATATATTCCACAAACACTCACAACATCAATTAGGCTAGCGTAATTGCATGAACCATGTAACACCATGAAATTTTGACCCAAAAATCCATCACACGTGCCTTGCAAAAGGAGCCAAAATGTGTTCTTCATGAAAATAGGTTCACATGACCTATAATCACTCCCATGAATCAGCTCCTTACATAATTCAACTCCGCACGACCCCAAAACCCCTAGGTCAGCAGCACATAACAAAATTGATGGAGCAACAACTAAATGAACAAACTATTCATCCAAAAATTGACACGTGAACCACTAAATAACTTGCCACTTGGAGTGCATACACTTTTGACATCCTCAAACACTTCCTCAAAACCACACAACATAATAATCATCCGCGGTGGAATGCAGAGCATTCCAATATGCACTATGCACCTGGAACTCTACTTCTACTAAGCCCGATACTCTATCATCAATATCTTCAGCTACAAAGGACATGCAACCATGAAACTTCAGATAGATACTATCCATACATACCATTATTATCTTAGAATCACACAATAGGATTTTGCAAAGCGGAGCAATGCAGACCGCAAAACTGTTGCTTTATTACTTACTATTCCAGTCTAGGACTTGGGCAGTTTTCACCAAAACACTTGGTCTTCTCCGGACTTCTCCAAACTATGTACATACACATGCATCATCACTTCTACAATGGGTTTCCATCAATGATAACACCATATACCATCATGCTCATGTTGCCAACATGTCAAAATGATACAAACATACAAGAGGATATAAGATCCAATATAATGTATAAATGAATCATTAATTATAAAGGAAAGACGAAAGATATTAAAAATTAATATTATGACAAGTTTCATAAAATGATAGGACATAAAAAACAAAAATATAACTATCGTAAGTTTAACTTAAATTACCCTCAGTGAACTTAGCAACTTGAGTGTGTATAGGTCATAGAAGGGAGACAATTATTTGCTAAACCTTGTTCACACCAACACTCCAAATGACAATTATTTATAGTCAATTCAACACATGTAATATAACTCAAATGAGAATCAAGCCACTTCTCTTGAAAAGATAACTAATTCATAAATAAATCACCTCCAAGGTCCTAGTTGCTAGGTCAAGGTAGTGTTGGAGAAACTAAGTGTACTAATTGATTTATTTCTTCAAGGATCACGTGTCATTTAAAATCAAAACTGGATAGATCTTTACCAAAATATTATGAATCTAATTCTATAGATGATATTGAAATGAAATTATTCAGGTACTTTGTTCCTAACGTAACAATTTTTTAAAAATATAAAAAGTAGGTTTAAGGTTTAGAGAAATAAAATAGAAAATAATAGCTTTATGCGTGGTCTTTAGTGCTTGACTCTGGAAGTTATAATGAAATTCAACTAACCTACAATGTTGTGATCAATATTACACCCTGCCAAAACATTATATATTCAATATTCAAAGGAATTTTGTGTGAATTGGCAATAAATACATAAGACTATTGTATGACACATGCAAATTTTATACACTACTCCACAACCCAATGATGATGATTTAAATTATTAAGCACTTTTATAAATTTTTACCAAATAATCTAAATTTTAGAGAAGAAAAACATAAAATACATAACCAACAAGGTAGAGAATGATAAACAGAAGTTGGAATACTTCTTTATTGGTGAAATGGTGAACATTGGTGTGGTGCTTTCTTTCACTTCTAGGGTTTTGGACTTAAAAGGAGAAAGACCAAAGACCAATTTTCAACCACTTCACTCAAGAACAAACCCTTGAGATTTCAATGCAAAGGAGATTGAAATCTGACAAAGGGAAGGTTCTAGGGATTGAATAATGTATAATGAGGGGTTCACCACCAAGTGTAAACTTGGAAAAGACAATATGCTGGAAAACATATTGTGATATGCAAAATTGAATTAAATGACTTGAAAATGCAAGAACAACTAAAATAGAAAGTTGTAAAACTAAAAGTGTGCACCTGGAAACTTGTTGGAGATGGAATGGAGCTCTGAAATCTTGAACATGTTACTTTTTAGGCCTAGTGGGACTCATTCGCCAATCTGGGAGAATCAACCCCAGATCAAGGTTTTTGCATAGGAACATGTTTTTCAAGAAAGGGTATCCAAAAATGCCAAAATCTCAAAATTAACCAAAAATGGGACTCATTCGCCACTTGTGGTGAATGAGTCCAATTTTTCTTTTCTAGAAATTCAAAGTCTGGATCTACTCTTCTTGGTCTGATCAATTTGTACCTCCAGGTGTCTAGATTAGAAACCCTAGTTTTGAGGATTGTAAGTGATTTTTTTTAAAGATTTTGACCTTGCCAATAGGGAGATGAGTCCATCAAGTTTGAAACCTATTCTTCAATCATCTCCAAGCCTTCAAAGCACCTAGATCTGCAATCACACAAAGAAAGAGGGAAAATTTTGATTGTTAGGGAATAGGGGTTTGCCTTGGTCAATCCCTTTTAGCTAATTAAACCAAATGATGAAAATAGGATAATGAAACATGAACATGAAGTGATGCAATTAAAACCTTGCCATGATGATTGATATTGAATTGCTACAACAATTGATGAAGAATATGCCCTTGAATTCCTTAGAATTGACCTTGAAAGCTATCTTGATGACCTTGTGAAGACTTGAAGTGCTTAACTCTTGATTGCTTGACTTGATGGCATGAATATATGATGCTTGGATGAAATGAGGATTTGAGAGCTCTCTTATATAGGCAAGCCACTCAAATGACCATTAATTTCATCCGAAGGCGGACATTGAACAAATTTAAACTTAAAACCCCATTCTTCTCACTCAAACCTCAAAAATGGCTCAAATGGGACTTATTCGCTATCCTGGGCAAATGAGTCCCACCTGAATGGGACTCATTCACCCAAGGTGGTAAATGGATCCCACAGGGGCTATTTTTCCAGCTAGGATGTTGGGGAGTGAAGAACTCAGGTTTATATGTTGATTTTTTTGGGTCTTTGATCAAAATTGGTGTAGGTGCACCTTTGCAAGAGCATGCCTCCATGAGGAAAATTTATTATTTTGAGTTGGTTAAGGTAGTTTCATGATGTAATAAGGCTTAAAATAGCCATTTTGAGGTTTTAATGGTCTTAGGTAGTTGTTTTAGGCATAAAGTGCAAAATTGCAAAGTATTGACAAAGTTGTCAATTTCAAATATTGTAAAAATGCAAAAAGTTGTAAAGGCATGGAATGAAAAGGGACAAGGTAGTTGTAGGGTTGATTGACTTGTTTTAGGAAGTTGAGAAGTTAGGGAAAGTGTTTAATATGATGTAATAATTCTTCGTTGTAAGGGTTGTTGAAGCAATTTTGAAGAGGAATCTAATAAAAGATCTCAGTTTTATTTGTAATTTTCTGAGTTTTCCTCCATTATTAGCCAATGTACAGGTCCGTACAGAAGGGTTATGTCTTGAAATGTTCTAAATTTATTAGAGGACAGTGTTATATTTTTTTGGATTTTTTCTTGAGAGTTTTCATTGTGATTTAAGCCACTTGAAGGGGAATTACTGTTGACAAGTCTGAAACAGGGGCATAAGGGTTTGAAGTTCAAAATGTGTTGAATAGGCCATTCCTCCTTCTGTATAGGCTGTAACTCAGAGGAATGGTCCTATGTAGACTAGTGTAGGTGTAGGTATAAGTTCTTTTGTGGTGGAAGAGAGATTTACGAGGATTGGTAATGCTGCCCTGTTGTAAAAACCAGTTTTAGTGCCTTTTGAGCAAGGCTTAGGGGAGTGATTTGAAGAAATAGACCGATGAATTGTTAGGAATTGATGAAAACAATGTGAGCAAGTGTATTTGGAGATGTTGAGATGATCTGAGTGGTTAAGAAAGGTTATTTGTCAAAAAAAGTGAGAAACCCTAGTTGTAAAGGGTGAAAGACAAGGGAAAATAGTGATTTTGTAAAGGAAGTGTAAGGAGATCTTTGGGGTAGCACCATTAGAAGATGAAATGAGCATGTGCATGCATAAATAAGCTTGATTGAATTCATTTCAAGCTTGTGAGTGGTCAGGGCATGGGATTTTCAATAAGCCCTAGTTGAAAGTGATGAAAAAGAGGGTTTTGTGAACAAGAGTCTAAGTGAGAGGGTTGTGACCTAAAAAGTGGAAATTATGAGTTTTGATGGTTGTCTAATGAATGTTTAGTTGTTTCAAGAATTGGTTGTGTGATTTGAGACGTGTCTCTTTGGAAAAGAGGTCTAATTGAGGGTTAATTCAGCATTGAAAGCCAGGTTTGGAATCAATGATCCAAAGGAGTTGGTATTGAGTTATTGATATGTGAAAGTAGGCCATGATGGGTGCCTGATTTGGTGTTTTTTTGACAAGGTTGTTTGAGAAAATTGAAAGTTGTGTCAAGAAAAGAGAGTTGGATGACCTAGTAGGAAGACTAGGGTGAAAGTTGAAAAGAAGAAAAGAATTGAGTTTTGAGTGGAAAAGTGGATTGAATCCTCATTGAATGGTGAAAGTAAGTTGTTTGACTACCCTGCATTGCATCAAAAATATGCCTTGGGATGCACAATATGGAGTCGTAGGGGCCTATTAATGATGATATTAAGGTTATAAATGCAATAAGGCCCAAAATCCAATGTGAAAGCATAAATAAATACACTTTACAACATTAAATTAAGTCAAAATTGAGTCTATTTAGTTTATAAAGGCCCTAAATCCCATGTGAATGTGTAGAACACATTACAACACTAGATTAGGTCCACTTGGTTTACAAGCCTCCCAAATTTAATGTGAAGATGTAAATAAATACATTTTACAACATTAAATTAGGACAAAATTAAGTTAATTTAGCTTAAAATGGGCACAAGATCTAATGTGGATGTGTAAAACATCTCACAACACTAGATCAAAGAGACATCAAGTCCAATTTATCATTAATTATCCCCATATCAAGCAAGGTGCATTTTTTTCTACACTACATTTAGGCCCCACTTTAGTGAGTGGATGAACTTGTTTCAAACTCATACTAAAGTAGACATTCAAGAGGGGTCCAATCGTACCAATGCGGATGGTCTAGGATAACAAAGATGAAGGAGGTGGTCAAGCCTCTAGGATCCAAGATCCTAAGTCAAACTGACATAAGCACAAAAGGACAAACACAAGGTGAATGATTTGCAGCAAGACAAGATATGCGATCATGCAATGACAATAACTAGAAGGAAGAGAAGTATAAATGAGCAAAAATAAAAAGGTGGATCAAGCTTCGACCATTTGTCCAACACGATGTGGATCAAATCTAGGCTGTTTGTCCAAAAAAATGCATACTTACTCTGAGGCAACAAAACTCTTGGTTGTTCGTTGGGTGAGAAGTCCTAGAAGGTGAGACACATACACTCATGGTTGGTATGAACTCACACACATGCAAGTGGCTATGCGGAAATTCATGCCTCGGATTGGACTTCATGCTCAAACCATACCAAAGTTATACCTCCTGATAAATTTGATAAGGTGCCACACAAAAATGATATTCGAGCTCCATGAAGCAAGCAAAACTTTGTATGATTGAAACTCATAGAAAAATAGGATGGCTCCATAGTCATGCAAGCTGTGTTATGCAAGGTGGCCATATAACAATTGTTGTAAATGCCAAAATAGTGTAAGGTATGTTCAAATGGATTTTGCTTAGTTCATGCAAGGTCTCTTCTTAGGGAACATTGTGCTTAATGTCTCCAAGAGAGGACAAGTCCAAGAAATATCATGCTCTTGGAGGGAATCAAGCTCAATGACACTACCAAGGAGAGGATGCATTGCAAGAAAAAAGAAAAAATCGCGTAGTGAAACATGAGTGTCAATGTATGCCCCCACTTTAAAGTAGTTGCTAACACCATTATTGTGAGCAATTTCTTTAAAGCAGAAGACATGAGAGCTTATTCATAAATCCCTATGCCAAGTCATATGTTTCTAAATTGAACTACATCATGAATAAGTATGTCACATGTGAGCCAACTTAAGGCATGTCTTCCACATCCCAAGCTTTCTCTTATATGTTCATGAAAGGTGACCAACTTGCTAAAAGAGGCAACGACAAGTGACATACGAGGAAAAGGCTAACTAACCCCTTGCCTGCACTTAGTGCATGACAAGGGTGAGCCAAATAGGATGAACGTAAGTTTTAGTTAGAGGAATCAGGTCCTTCAACACAAGGAATAGCACGACATTCCTTGAGATGTTTAATTTTGTTGCTTAAAGTCTTACATTCGTTAGTAGAATGACCATGAACTCCGTGATATGCGCAAAATGAATTCTTGTAGTAAAATTCCTTTCATATTTTTGGAGGGAGAGTTATCAAACAGTCTTGGAGGAGTCTTGACAAGATTCCTTCTTTATCAGTAGTAGAAGATGTTCCTTTATTTGTGCAAGATGTCATACACACACTAAATGACAAGGCTTGAGATGAGAATGGAGATAAGGGAAGTAACCCTAGATTTTTTTGAAAGATTATGGTATGTCGGTTTCCTTCGTGTGTTCCTTGTATCCATGTGTAGAAGGGAGATTGTATCCAATACCATATTAATACACACTTGTCAAATTTTCTTACAACATTGAACAAGATCTAGAAATAGAAAATGAAGTAAGATAATCATAGATTTTTGCAATGAAAGCATGATGTAATGATTGTTCTACAAGCTTGAAATGCAACAAGGATAGAGAAAACACACAAAAGAGTAATGCTATTTTTTAGATTTTGAAGATGACAATTGACTGATTATGCTATGTGAAAATACAAATTTGAAATTAAGCAATGCATGAAATGGGCCAAATTAAGCTAGATTTAATGAAATGCATGTAACAAAAACTCCACTAGAACTGAAACAGATAGTTAATTGCAGCAAATAGAAGTGTAAAAACAAGGTTTTTAATACTGTAAAAGGATGTTTTAGATTTGTTCTGGGACTGATTCACCGAAGGTGGCAAATGAGTCCAATTAAGGAATTTTTTCAAAAATTTCAAAAAAATTCAATGGATTTTTAGGATTTTTGGTTTGTATGAGTTGTAAACTAAATGAAAATGCAGTTTTTAGATGATTTTAAATGATTTGAAATACAAAAATGCAACCTATATGCACTTTCACTAATGCAAAAATTTGGAAACCCTAGATGCCAATGACCTAATGCAAACCTTAATGCAAAGTTAATTCAAGGTAGATCTAGGATGATGATGGACTCCAAATCATAAAATAAGGTATTCAAAATACAGGTTCACCAAATGAAATGGAGAAAACTATGTGTAGTGATTTTTTTTGCTTCTAGGGTTTTGGACCTAAAAGGAGAAAGACCAAAGACCAATTTTTAACCACTTCACTCAAGAACAAACCCTTTAGATTTCAATGCAAAGGAGATTGAAATATAGCAAAGGGAAGGTTCTAGGGATTGAATAATGTCTAATGAGGGGTTCACCACCAAGTGTAAACTTGGAAAAGATAATATGCTGGAAAACATAGTGTGATATGCAAAATTGAACTAAATGACTTGAAAATGCAAGAATAATTAAAACATAAAGTTGTAAATTGAAAGTGTGCACTTGGAAACTTGTTGGAGATGGAATGGAGCTCTGAAATCCTAAAAATACTACTTTTTAGGCCTGGTGGGACTCATTCGCCAATTTGGGCGAATCAATCCCAGTTCGGAGTTTCTACACAGGAACATGTTTCTTGAAAAAGGGTACCCAAAAATGCCAAAATCTCAAAAATGACCAAAAATGGGACTCATTTGCCTCTTGTGGTGAAAGATTTCAGTTTGGCTTTTCTAGAAATTCAAAGTTTGGATCTACTCTTCTCGGTCTACTCAATCTGTACCTCCAGGTTTTCAAATCCAAAACCCTAGTTTTCAGACTATAAGTGACTTTTTCTGAAGATTTGGACCTTTCCAGTAGGGAGATGACTCCAACAAGTTTGAAACCTATTCTTCAATCATCTCCAAGCCTTTAAAACACCTATATTTGCAATCACACAAAGAAAGAGGGAAAATATTGATTGTTAGGGAATAGGGGTTTTCCTTGGTCAAACCCCTTTTAGGTAATTAAACCAAATGAAAAAATTAGGATAATGAAACATGAACATGAAGTGATGCAATTAGAATCTTTCCATGATGATGGATCTTGAATTGCTGCAACAATTGATGAAGAATATGCCCTTGAATGCCTTATAATTGACCTTGAAAGCTATCTTGATGACCTTGTAAAGACTTGAAGTGCTTAACTCTTGATTGCTTGACTTGATGGCATGAATGTATGATGCTTGGATGAAATGAGGATTTGAGAGCTCTCTTATATAGGCAAGCCACTCAAATGACCGCTAATTTGATCCCCAAGGCCGATATTGAAGAAGTTTAAACTTAAAACCCATTTTTTCTTGCTCAAACCTCGAAAATGGTTGAAATGGGACTCATTCACCCAAGGTGGAAAATAGGTCCCATAGGGGTTATTTTCCCAGCTGGGATGTCGGGGAGTGAAAAAATTAGGTTTATATGTTGATTTTTTTGGGTCTTTGATCAAAATATGCCTTGGGATGCACAATATGGGTTCATAGGGGCCTATTAATGATGTTATTAAGGTTACAAATGCAATAAGGCCTAAAATACAATGTAAAAGTATAAATAAATACACTTTACAACACTAAATTAAGGCAAAATTGAGTCTATTTAGCTTAGAAGGGCCCTAAATCCCATGTGAATGTGTAGAACACATTACAACACTAGATTAGGTCCACTTGGTTTACAAGCCTCCCAAATTTAATGTGAAGATGTAAATAAATACATTTTATAACATTAAATTAGGACAATGTTAAGTTAATTTAGCTTAAAACAGTCCCAAGATCTGATGTGGATGTGTAAAACACCTCACAACACTAGATCAAGGTGACATTAAGTCCAATTTATCATTAATTATCCCCATATCAGGGAAGGTGCTCGTTTTTCCACACTGCAATTGGTTGACAAATAATGGGCACATTACAAATTTTTAGCAAGATAGGCACTAAAAATATTGTCTTTTTCTGCTTCTAAAAACTACCAATTGTATACAATATGTGGCATTCCTCCTTTTATAGATGTAATTTTATATTTTACATTAACCACTCGACCTAGGTCCTAAAGATCCAAGGGTCCTCAATTAATACACCCCTTTAGGTGTTACATTTTTGAAATGGAAATTTTCAATCTTAAAGAACTTTCATAAACTAATTGGACTCTATTATAATTTTAAATTACAAGTTACGTATTCCCCAAATTTCATGCATGAAAAAGCATAATTTCAAATTAAAAAACTTGCATCGTATTATTATGCCACAAAGAAATAACTACACTACTAGGTGAGCACCTAGATAAAGGAAAAAAACACTAATCTAAATATTCAATTATGATTTTCTCATGTTCCTCATCTTTTTCTCTTTCTTTATGTTTCATGATTTCTAAAAGTTACATGTTCCTATGATCTTCATGAGGACCATTAAGAAAATTGGATCTAAACTTATATTCAAGAATTTTTTTGAGAGTTAGAAATAAATGCATAAGATTATTGTATAACATAGAAATACTTTATAGAGCACTCCACAATGCAACAATGAATAATATAAACCATTAATAAATTTCATAAATTTTTACCAAATAATCTTAAATTCTAGAAACTAGAAACATAAAATACATCACCACCAATATAGAGAATGATTAAAAAACTCTGGAATGATTCTTTATTGATTAAAGAAATAATAGATACATAACACATTTTACCAGAATGACTACACTAAAAATATTTTGTATTTTTCTTTTCAAAAATTCCCAACCCAATACAATGTGTGGCATGCCTCCTTTTATAGATTTAATTTTATATTTTACATTTTTATAAGTTGTCTTGAGTACTAAAGATAAAAGGACCCTCAATTAATACACCACTTTAAGTGTTACATTTTGGAAATGGTACTTTTGAGTTTCAAATCACTTTTATAAAATAAGTGGAATCAATTACAAATTTAAAGTACAAGTTACATATCCACCCAAATTAGGCCAATTAAATGATATAATTTCAAACTCAAAAACATGCATTACCTTTTCACACCATAAAATAATTGGATTTTCATCTAAGTAGCTGAGAAGAGGAAAACAAATTAATCTAAATCTTCATTTTTGACTTCTTATTCTACCTCAGCTTTACCTCTTTATCTATACTCCATAAGTTCCAAAAGGAACCTATTGATGTGATCTTCATTAGGATCGTTAAGCCAATAACATCTAAACTTGTATTCCCTAAATTCATTAATTAGAAAACTAATCTTCCTTGTTTTTGTTGGGAGGCTCTTTTCAAAGGCTTTGAGCTAAAGTTTCAACTCCATAAAATGGTGTTAAAGTGGTAGGTATCACCTATTCCATTACTTGATTAACATCTTTCTTCAATTTTTCCTTGATGTTTTCCATAGAATCAATCCTTGTCTCTAACACAAATATAAGTTGACAAGAACTTTGACTACCAAATCCTCTATTTCATAATATATATTGAGGATTTCCTTTTGTTTCTTTAACAACTAGACGTTATACCATGTGTAGCATAAAAAATTGTGCTCCCTTTAAGGAAAAATCATAAATTCACGCTCTATTTGGAGCTTTCATTAGTGACATCTCCATTAATGAATTTTAGACATCGCCTAGACCTAAATTTTCCTATCAACCCAGGAGAATGTGTCAGTACTACCCTAGACAATTATGAAATTGACCTTTACAAGTGCACTCAAGCTGGAGAAGTCTTTATTATATCAGACCCTAAATACCCAAATTAATGTTTTTTTAGTGTGAACGAGCTGGATAGGGGTGTCCAACACCCTAGTCGAAGTATTTTTCACAACAAATTTAATTTCTCATTTTTTTCGGTCTTTAATTTCGAAGATGTAATTTTAAATTTGACCCTTGGTGGTAAATTAATCCAAAAAATTAAAATTAAAACAGTCAACCTATGTATACTTTAATTTATTTTAATTTCCACTATATAAACATGAATTATTATTTCAAAATAGAAGGAAGCAATTACAAGTACAACAAGACTCTTCAAAAATATATCCATTTTTATAGGTTTTCAAGTATAATTTTAGAATTAATCAAGTTGCTACAATGATTGAATTTTGATGCCAATGGAAGAACATGATGAAATCTAGGTGTTGGAGATAGCTATGGATTCTTTCAATCACCTAATAACTTTTTTTAGTAGTTTTCTCATCTTCAAATTTTGATCTACTTGTTTCCCTAAGAAAGGTATTGTTGGATTTTAGATTTTGATTAGTTGAAACATGGATGCTTTATGGTATAAGACATATAACATCACTTTTCTCCAACTAAAATTCAAGGATTCCCTAGAGATCTCACCCCCAAGAGTGGAATAGAGGCAAGAGATCTACTAAGGGATAATCCTAGGTGTTGAATATGATCTAATGAGGGGCTCACCACCAAGTTTAGACTTGGAAAAGACAATGAAATGGAAAACCCTAATATGATGCAAACTTGATTTAAATGACCTAGAAAAGTAAATGAAACAAAATAGAAACTAGTAAGATGAAAGGGGTGCACCAGGAAATATATGAATGACTAGTTGAAGCTCTGAAATGTTGGAAAATTTAACTTTTTGACCTAGTGGGACTCATTTGCCATTATGGGTGAATTAGTCATAGTTCTAGATTTTTGTATAGGAGCATGTTTCAGAAAAAAAAGGGTATCTAAATCTGCAAAGATCTCTAAAAAACCTACAGTGGGACTCATTCACCACAAGTGGAAAATGAGTCCAGTTTGGGTTTTCTAGAACTTTAAAGTTATGATTTGCACCTCTAAGTTTGCTCAATTTTCTTCTCCAGGTTTTTGGATTTGAAACCCTGATTTTGGGGTTGTAGGTGGCTTTTTGGTGAAGATTATAACCTTGCCAATGGGGTCCAAGCTTGTAACCTAATCTTCAATGATCTGCAAGTCTTCAAAGCACCTAGATCTACAATCACACAAAGAGAGAGAGAGAGAGAGAGAGAGAGAGAGAGAGAGAGAGAGAGAGAGAGAGAGAGAGAGAGAGAGAGAGAGAGAGAGAGTTGATTGTTAGGGAATAGGGGTTTTCCTTGTGATGTAGGAGCATCCAGGGTTTGAGAGAAATCTTGCATCAACCAAAAGATAGTATTTTGTTTGTTTCGAATAAGGCCAAGGTTGTGAGAAGTCATGGGGTTTCAAGTTTTCCTAACATATGTCGTGAGAATTTAAGTTTTCCCAACCTTTTTCTCGGGGTTTTGGAGTTTCAAAACCTTCCAGCTTGGCGATCTCTTCATTGTCGGTGGGTTGTGGGTTTTCAAAACTTGGTAACCTCTAACAAGAGGGTCTAAGGTTCAAGTTTTTGGCGACTTAGCAATAGAGCGATGGGGTGTGTGATGCCGAATGTGGGACCTGATAGGTGGACAAGGACAAATGTTGATGTGTAAAAGAAGATGATGATTATCATTTGGGTAATCATGCAATTCACATCCTTGTGAATTGCGAGGCAGTGAGCTAGAATGGTGGGCCCACAGGTAGTAAAGGCTTATGTAAATCTTCATCGAGGAGAAAGGGTGATGTCGCTGGGAGAAGATTGTTGGTCCCTCTGACATAACGATGAGTATTCAACTAAAGGTGATCGATAGTGTTGAGTTGAAGGATAGACAATCTAACAGTTGTGTTTTAAAGATGCCAAGATGAACAGAGAGCTCGAGGTTTGTGGCATGAAAGAGAAAATCGATGACCATAATTCAAAGGTAAAAATTGAAAATGGCTACGATAGTATGAATGAGGGTTTGGAACAAGAGACCGACATAGAGGAAGAAATTAATTGGTCCAACTGCACTAGTGACCAACATAAATAAAGATTTGATTTTCAAGGTAGTGGAAAAAATTATGAGGTAATCATGATCAAAATTAGATCGAAGGATCAAAAGAGAGCATTAAATGTATATCCAATCTTAGGGTTTGACAGGAAGAGAATGAAGGAAATTTCTCTGTAACAGATGAATTAAATGTCGACGGCTCGATGCAAGATATGGAAATATCAAGTAAACTCTATGAGATATCTTAATGATGAGTTGGACAGTGGTGTGTGGCTCAAGGCAAGGAAGCTTTCTAGGGAAGTTATTATGTGAAGAAAACCCTAGGAGATAGGGGTGGCTTGGGGAGAAGATCATGGTAAGATTGGAGGATCTGAATGGTGGGGGGTTTGGAGAAGGAAGGTTAGCATACCTAGATGCTACTGGGATTGGCACCAGGTTGTTGAAGATAAGTTTGTTGTAAATGTCGCACGTAAGATTATGGAGGATCCCATGAGCTTTGAATATTTGTAATCTTTTGCATGTTTGAAGATAATATAAGTTGCATATTTTATCTTCCAAATTTTGTTCCTATTATGTATTTGCAGTCTTTTCTCGTTGAGTCTTGTGAGGTTTTTGTGATCTTATTAGAAGGTAGAGTCTCCCTCCCTCATCAGTATTATCAGATTTGTTTGTCCCGAGTCTGTAACAGAGCGTCAGACATGAGGCAGTTGCAACAAGACCTGTGAGTGTGGTTTGAAGCCAGAAGGCCTGCGAGAGAAGAGTTGAGAAGAGTTGTGGAAAGCTTGTTTGTTGCAGGCATGAAAGAGGGTCTGTAACTGCTATTCTCCAACAGAGATTAGACTAGGTAGAAGGTGTAGAGTTTCTCCACTAAGAGAGAGTGGGTATAGGAAGCATCTTCCAGAGTCTTTGTTGGGTAGAGGATGGTTGTGCGAGTGAGATATTTCTTGCAGTTGTGAACAGATCGTCGAATGTGAGACAGTTCATATATGCAAAACCTGAGGGTTTAAAGCTTTATTAGAACATTGAGAGTGTGTGGATAACACCTGAAGGAGTTGAAGATTTGTAAATAGATCATCAAACTGGAGGAAGTTTATGATAAGGTTGGTGAATATTGAAAGAGGGTTTTGTAAATAAATTGATGAACGAGAGGAAGTTCACATTTGTGAAACCCAAGGGTTAAAGATTTGTACTGTTATGGCTTAGAGAGGCCTGAAAAATGGAAAAGAGAAAGGGAAAGAAGACTTTTGGCATGAGATAGGTTCCAAGGATTCATAGAATAGAGGAAATTAGAAAGAGATTTCAAGAAAGATAATTGATAGAGTTGCGGCAACAAATAAATGAATTAAGGGATGAGATTGAAAGGAGGAAACAAAAGAAGACAAGAGTTGAAGGTAATGTTTATCTTTCCACTGATATTTTGATTGTAGAAGAGGAAGCAGAGTGTCACACATGTGACACTGTAGAAGAGGAAGATGGGTGGAAAGAAGTTTCTGAATTTGAAGCTGAGGAGACATGCCTTTTGGAAGGCATTAAAGATGAGATGAAAGAAGTCACAAAAAAAGAGGTAAATGAGGAAGTAGAAGCTAGTATGATGGAATTTGAGGGTCCTATATTTGATGAATAATTTGGTGAAGATGAAGAAGATCTCCTACTCAAAGAGGAGATGAGGAAGATAGATATCTTCTTTGAAGGGAAAGTGACTGATGAATGTGGTAAGAGGATGGGAAAGATACATGTGGGAAAAGGTAAGCTCCATGAACATGTTGATTTTTTTTTGTTTGCGGGAAAAGGAGAATTTGCAGTAGAGGAGAAAGAGGTAACATTTGATTTACCTTACTATATGCAATTGAAGGAAGAGAAGGTTGAAAGGATAATGAAAAAAGATGCAGATAGAGAAGATGAAACAGTTGATGGTGGTGGAGAAGAAGATACTACAACAACCATTGAGGGAGGAATCCCTAAGGTAATGGTTAAATTTTCTGATTTTGATGACAAAGATAATGAGATGTATGCAATTGGAGAGTTGAATGCAAAGGAGGTGCAAATAGATTTTGTTAGTGTAGATTTGGATGGAGGTGGACGGACTATGGTGAGTTGAATCCCACAAGATCAAAAGGGCATGTAGTATACACTTGGTGGTGGTGGTCGGTTTGTGGTGGGTTGAATCCCAAAATAGAAGAGAGGAGAATTTATGGTATTAGGAGAAGAAGGATGGCTCATGGTGGAAATGATTCCACATTTAGGACATTCAGTGAAGAGCAGAGTTGTTAGAGAAGGAAGCTTGTTCTAGTTAAGTGTTGGAAAAGGAGAAAGAAGAATAAGTTATAGGTACCAAATTCAGTGATGGAGTTTGCTGAGGGTTGCTTGCATTCTAAAAGGGTGGTACTCCCACTCAACTCCATTTTGTGAATCCATATTCACAAATTTTTTCCTACCATGGGTGTCTGATGCAAGAGCATCTAGGTTCTAAGAGAAATCTTGCATCAACCAAAAGATAGTAGTGTGTTTGTTTCGAATAAGGGCCAAGGTTGTGAGAAGTCGTGGGGTTTCAAGTTTTCCTAACCTATGCCATGAGAATTTGAGTTTTTCCAACCTTTTTCGTGGGTTTTTGGAGTTTTGAAACCTTCCAGCTTGGCCATCTCTTCATTGTCAGCATGTTGCAGGTTTTCAAAACTTGGCAACCTCCGACAAGAGGTTCTAAGGCTCAGGTTTTTGGAAACTTAGCGATAGAGCTATGGGGTGTGTGAATTTGAATGTGGGACCCAATAGGAGGACAAGGACATATGGTGACGTGTAAAAGCAGATGGTGATTATCATTTGGGTAATCATGCAATTCACATCCTTGTTGTGAATTGCAAGGTAGTAAGCTAGAATGGTGGGCATGCGGGTAGTAAAGGCTTATGTAAATCTTTGTCGGGGAGAAAGGGTGATGTTATTGGGAGAAGGTTGTCAGTCCCTCCGACATAAAAATGGACGTTAAACTAAAGGTGATTGATGGTGTTGATTTGAAGAATAGACAATCTAACAGTTGTGTTTTAAAGATGTCGAGATGAATGGAGAGCCCAAGGTTCATGGCGTGAAAGATAAGATCGACAACCATAATTCAAAGGCAGAAATTTGAAATGGCTACAACAGTATGAACGAGGGTTTGGGACAGTAGGCTGACATAGAGGAAGAAATTAATTGGTCCAACTGCACTAGCGACCAACGTAAATGGGGATTTGATCTTCAAGGCAGCAAAAAAAATTATGAGGTAATCAAGATCAAAATTAGATTGAAGGATCATAAGACAACATTAAATGTATATTTGATCTTAGGGTTTGACAAAAAGAGAATGAAGGAAATTTATCTATAACAAATGAATTAAATGTTGGAGGCTCAATGTAAGATATGGCAATATCAGGTAAACTCTATGAGATATCTTAATGATGAGCTGGATAGTGGTGTGTTGCTCAAGGAAAGTAATCTTGCTAGTGAATTTAGTATATGAAGAAAACCCTAGGAGATAGGGGTGGCTCAAAGAGAAGATTGGAGAAGATCTAAATAGCGGGGGGCTTGGAGAAGGAAGGTTAGCATATCCTGTATTGTGAAGTATTGAAATGTGTAAATGCAAAATCAATTGATACAACACAATCAATGAGACATTGTATTAGAGAATTCAAATCACAAAACTAATTGAATTGAAACAAAGAAAATTCTCTAAAGTCATCCCATTGTTTCCTATCTTCAAGGATTCATTAAATCATAATGGCTCTCAGATTGCTTTGTGCACTATGACCTTTAGAATGACAACCTGAAGAATGAAATGCAAGAAGATGCAAGAAATCTATTCCTACATGATTGATTGAATTATATGATAGAAGAGTGCTATGATAATGATGCAGTGATAAGGATATGATGCTAAATGTTGTGATGTAAATGTTGTATGAAAGCTACTATGATAACTAAAAGTGCAACTACCAAACTAATCCATGACTATGCTAATGAATTCTAAATGCTAAGAATGCTAAATGCTCAAACACTAAATGCTCACAAATTATCTAATGAAAATTCTACAGAGTAAGATTGCTCAAATTTGGGATATGAAATGCTGTAGAATGAGGCTGCATTTGTAGAATTTCCAAGGCACATTTTGATGTGGCAGCAACCAACGGTCAAGATTTTAGCTGGAGAGATGAACGGTGGAGAATGAAGAAGTTAGAGGGAATAAAGGAGAGTGTTCCCTTTAATAGAACACTTTGCCAAGTGTGAGAGAGAATAAATGGAGCAAGAGAGCCAAGTGTCTCAAGTTTGTTTCAGAATTTGTTGAGAAAAAATCCCAATTAAATATCAAGGACATTTAAATTCATGAGACACTTGACATGATGAGCTGGCAAGAGGAAAGAGTTGTATACATGTGACTAAATTTAAATTTGGAATTGTTAAAATTTAGTAAGAAGATATTAATTAAATAAAACAAACTATTTGAATTTGTTTATTTAATGAAGATTAGAGGAATATGATTTAAGATAAGAAGAATTAGAAAATGTGAACCATATAAATAAATTTAGAATTTATTTATAAGTAGACAAAATAAGAGGTTTATTAATTAAGTACCTTGTATTTAATTAATTAATTATCCCGACCGATTTTAGGTGTATACATATCCAAATGATGCCAAGATTGGCACAAGGTTGTTGAAGATAAGTTTGTTGCAGGTGTCACATGTAAGATTGTGGAGGAGCCCATGAGCTTTGAATATTTGTAATCTTTTGCATGTTTGAAGATAATATAAGTTGTAGATTTTATCTTCCAAATTTTGTTCCTATTATGTATTTGCAGTCTTTTCCCATTGAGTCTTGTGAGGATTTTCTGATCCGTTAGAAGGTAGAGTCTCCCCCCTCATCACCTTGGTCAAACCCATTTAAGGCTGTACTCCACGGGGACACATCCCCTATGTTTTTATGTCATTTCTCATACCGGGTACAAAATGGGGACACGAGGACAGTGAGGAAACATCCCCTAGCCATCCCTTTTTTCCCTCCAAGTACCCGACACTTCCAGGGGACTTTTGGAAAAATGCAGGGGAATGTAGGGTACTTATAGAAGTACCCAAAACTTTCCAGTCATCCCTCATTTGTATCGGGTACGACTAGAAGTACCCTATGGCCCAACATCAAAAAAGACACATTTTTATAAAAAACTAAAGTTTTTTAAAATGAAAAAAAGCCATGGGCGGGCCCACAAGGGACACCCCATGCCACTTAACCTAATTTATGTCTTATATATGCCCTAAAATGAGAAAAAACAACTCATTTTTACATTTTTCATGTGAAGTGAAGGAGAGAAAAAGCAGAGCAATTCGCCTAAGTTGAGATTACTTGCCATTCACCTTCTTTCACAGGTTGCCAATTCCTCTACTGCAAAGAGGAATTGGTCCACATATAGATTCATCCAATCAATCAATAGGAACTGCCTTACCTCTAAATGATTGAAGAAGTTGGTGGTAGTACACAGTGCTTTGTGGCTATAGGATTTCCAAACTAGTTAGTATTGTCAGACTCCATCCTTACATTGGGATACTAATCCCAAAGATGTTATGCAAATTGAGGAGGAGGATGCACATGAGGGACTGGTTGGGGTTCCATTGGTTGAGTCAGATCCTTCTATTGACATGGATACTAACACTAACTTAGTCTCGAGCTCTGATGGTGAGGGTAATGCTGATTTAGACCTACCTTTTGTTAATTAGGGACCTACCTTCTGCTGATTAGGGACCTTGGACAACGATATATTTTCTTAGTTTTATGTTTATCATGTCATTTCATAGTTGAGACTTGGAGCCTTTAGGCATTTTGGTTATAATCATCAAACTTTTATATGATATGTATGCACATTGATAATGAAAAGCATTTGAATTTTGTTAATTTGTTTGTTGATTCTCATGTGAAATCTCAATTCAAGTCTAATGATATGTATTAAGCTTATACAATGTCTAGAATGAATGCTTTATGAATGTTATGCTATGAACATTTGAAATTTCTCTATATTTTTAAAAAATTCCCTATTTTTTTTATTAGGCGTCCCCTAAAAAATGACCCAAAAGTACCCATGTATCAAAAAATTGTCTCATTGTACTGGGTACTCCCCGTCCCTGAAACCCTATGGAGAATAGATTTTAGGTAATTAAACCAAATAATAAAACAATGAAACAAGGACATGAAACATGAAACTTGAACAATGATGCCTTGAATGATGTCTTATAAATCTACAACTCAACATGAAATGGCCATGAGATATGTAGACCTTGATCTTGACAATAGGTGTATAATAATGCTTGATCTTGGATCTTCAATACTACATCACAACACTAGCTCAATAACATGTTTTATGCTTGATATGCTTGACATGATAATGGATCTTGAATTGCTGCAATAATTGATGAAGAATTTTCCCTTGAATGCCTTAGAAACGACCTTGAATGCTCTCTTGATGCTCTTGTGAAGTCTTGGAATGCTTAAATCTTTCTTTCTTGAGTTGATATCATGAATTCTTGTATGAAATAATGATTTGAAAGCTTGTTTATATAGGCAATGCACTCAAATGACCATTAATTTGATCTTAAAGACCGACATAGAAGAAATTTGAACTTAAAACCTAAATTTCCCACTCAAAACCTTAAAAATAGGCCAAATGGGACTCATTTGCCATGCTGGGCAAATGGGTTCCACAGGGCCTATTTTGCTTGCTAAAATGTTAGGGAGTGTGTAAATTAAGCTTATTTGTTGATTTTGTCGAGTTTTTGACTGAAATATGCATTGGGATGCATAATATGGGGTCATAGGGGCCTACTAATGATGATATAAAGGTTATAAATGCAAGGAAGCCCAAAATTCAATGTGAAAGTGTAAATAAGTACACTTTACAACACTAAATTAAGGAAAAATTGGGTCTATTTAGCTTAGAAGGGCCCTGAATCCCATGTGAATGTGTAAAACACATTACAACACTAGATTAGGTCCACTTAGTTTACAAGTCTCCTAAATTTAATGTGAAGGTGAAAATAAGTACACTTTACAACACTAAATTAAGGCAAAGTTAAGTTTATTTAGCTTAAACGGGCCCAAGACCTAATGTGGATGTGTAAAACTAATCACAACACTAGATCAAGGCAATATCAAGTCGAATTTATCATTAATTATTCCCAAATTTAAGTGTGAAAATGTATATGACATTTTTTGACACTACATTTGGCCCCCACTTTAGTGAGAGGATGAACTTGCTGCAAACTCACACTAAAGTAGACATTCAAGAGGGGTCCAATCATGCCAATGCGGATGGTCTAGGATAACAAAGATCGAGGAGGCACTCAAGCCCCCAGGATCCAAGACCCTAAGTCAAACTGACATAAGCACGAAAGGACACACACATGGTGTATAATATGCAACATTAAAATACACAAACATGCAATTTTAAAGATATAAAGAATAAGATGGGTGGATCTAGCTTTGACAAAGATGCTCTCACTTTGGAGCCATGGAACTTCAGGTCATTCACAAGGTGAGTATCCACAATATCCTCACTCTGGGGCCACAAGACTCTCGGTTGTCCGCAGGGTGAGTAATCCAAGAGGGTGAGACACATACACACATGGTCAGTATGTGCTCACCACACACACACACGTTGCTAAGGGAATGTCATGCCTCAAATCGGCTTCTTGTCAAACCATGCCAAAATTATACTTCCTGATAACTTTGATAAGGTACCACACAAAAATGATCTTCGAGCTTCATAAGACAAGCAAAAATTCGTATGCTTGGAGCTCATGAACAAACAAGATGGCACCACAGGCATGCAATGTGTATTATGCAAGGTGGCCATATAATGGTTGTTGTAAATGAAAAATAATGTAAGGTACATTCAAGATCATTTTGCTTAGTTCATGCAAGGTCTCTTCTTAGGGAACATTGTGCCTAATGTCTCTAAGAGAGGACAAGTTAAAGAAATATCACACTCTTTGAGGAAATCAAACCCAATGACACCACCAAGAAAAGGACGCATTGCAAGAAGAAATAAAATCACACAATGAAACATGAGTGTCGATGTATGCCCCCAATTTAAATCAGTTGCTAACATCGTTGTTGTGAGCAATTGCTTTAAAGTAGAAGAAAACATGAAAACTTATTCGGAAAGCCCTATTCCAAGTTATATGTTTTTGAGTCCAACTACATCAAGAATAAGTATGTCACATGTGAGTCAACTTAGGGAATGTTGTTCACATCCCAAGCTTGCTCTTATATATACATGAAAGGTGGTCAACTAGCCAAAAGAGATAATGACAAATGACATACGAGGACAAGGCTAACTAACCCCTTGCCCCCACTTAGTGCAAGACAAGGATGATCTGAAATGATTAATGAGAAACATGCTAGTATAAAAATCAATATCAATTAGAGGAATAGGTGCTTCAACACAAGGAAGATCACCGCACTCCATGAGATGTTGAATTTGATTACTCAAAGCCTTACATTCATTAGTAGATGTATCATGAACTCTATGATATGCACAAAATGAATTCTTGTAGTAGAACTTCTTTCATGTTCTTGGAGGGAGGGATATCAAATGATCTTGGAGGAGTCTCGAGAAGATACCTCCTTGAACAATAGTAGATGTTCCTTTATTTTGCGAAAATGATATCTCTTGCTTAGTACAAGATGTCATACATGTACAAGACTCTTTAGATTGTGAGATTTTGTACTCTCCTTTATAGGAGGGTGTAAAGTCTAATGAATTAAAATCATTAGTGTTTTGTGTGATGACATTGACATTAAGCAAAGATTTCTTTGTTTTTTTCGTTTCTTGCAAAGGATAAAAATCAAGACCACTAGTGTCTATCAGTTCAGGATGCACTACTGTTAAGGTCAGCTTAGAAGAATCTTTTGTAAGAGTGTTGATCTTAAGTGAAGGCTTGTTTGATGGGTTGATTTCTATGAAAGGACAATAACCAAGATCATGAGTTGTTTCTTGCATGTTAGGATCTATAGGGGTACAAATACCTTGTTTGTTAGCACCACATCCTTTTCCATTATAACCGAGTTGTTTCATAAGTTCATAACCTGTTCCATAAAGCTTTTTCATTTCTTTTGGATTTGATGGTTGTTCATAGTCAAGGTCATCAAAGTTTTTTGTGTAATTTGTTGTCTTTTGTTCTAAAGTGGTTGAGGTGGATGCTTTCGAAGGATCTTTCAAATTTTGTGTTGACATTACCATTTTTTCTTTTCCCTTTTTAGAGTCTTTGTTTATGATGTTGTATTCTCCCATTAATGTAGGTTTGAAATCTAAGGAACCCAAATAATCTTCTAATAGCTTTGTGATTGCCTCAATATGCTTTTATTTGTCTTTTTGTTGCACAGGTTCCACTTGTGTAGTTGGTGTGAATGTTGCCAAAGGATTTCCCTTACCTTTCTCAATGTTCAAACAATTGTTTGGGTAAGGGTCAGCTTCGAGGGTGTACACTTTGTTGTTGTAGACATACTTCATTTTACGATGAAGAGTAGAAGGCACCCCATTCATTGCACGAATCCACGGTTTGCCTAAAAGAAGGTTATATGAAAGATAATGAGGCATAACATGGATCAATGTTCCTAATGTGGCATTTCTAGCTGTAATAGGAAAAGTGATCACACCAAGCGATTGTTTTCCTATATTGTCAAACCCTCGAATAGATAAAGAATCAGGTTGAATTTTTGATTTATCCACACCAAGCCTCTTCAAAAGGTTTATGCTACACACATTAAGAGTGGAGAAATTGTCGAAAAGGTTTCTCTTTATTCTTGTTCTATTGTATTTAGCTATTATCATGAAAGCATCATTTTGTTTTTGCACTTCCAAGAAAGGGAGCTCGCTTTGGTGGAAAACAATGTCAACGTTTATTCCTTGAATCATGGATGCTATGTCATTTGGTTGTGCATTAGAATGGATAGGAAATTGTTGTAAATCACCTTGAATCATGTTTTGGTAATGACGGGAGGCTTGAATAAGGTCCCATATGGATCTCTTTGCAGGAGTATTATTTAGTTGTTCAACAAGATCATATTTCCTTCCACTTTGTGGAGGCAAACGAGGGGGACCTGGTAAGATAGGGTTAGGAAATGGGAGGGATGTTGAATGTGTTTGTCTTGGTTGTTGATTGTTTCAAGTGTTATATGTATGAGCAATGATATTATGAATTAGTTGCTGCAAAACATTATTGTTAGGTGGGTAAAGGGTAAATTCAAGTTTGTTTTGAGTTTGAGGTTTATGTGAAGGTGGGTAAAATATGAGTTGAGGTTAAATAATATTAACATCCCTTAGTGAGTTAGAGTCTAGTGCTACTTAATTATCTTCATCTAAGGGAACAATATCATTATTGTCAATGTTTTCCTTTTCTTTCACCATGATATCCTCCCTAGGAGGAGAGTTTTTAGGAGGACTATAAGCTAGATGTTCATGACATTCAAAGCTTGGTTCTTCTAAAATGACTTCATTGCAAGTAGGGGAATGATCAATGGTTGGATTTTATTGTTTATCAATAGTGGGGATATTAGGAGAAGGCTACATTTGATTGTCCTTTTTCTCTAAGGTGTCATTCTCCATACTATCTACCCTAGTAGAAGAGCTTGTAGGGGAGGAATCAAGAGAAGGACAACTATGATTTTCATGCTTACTAAATAGATCTTTCCAAATGGTAGTAGCATTAGGGAAGGGAGGAACAAGATTCTCGTGACTCTCAATAGATGCATCTTCTAACACTAACCCATCCTCTTCGCATCAAGGAGGGATATTAGGAGAAGGACAAATTTGATTGTCATGGCTACCTATTATTTCATTCTCTTTCACTAGAACATTCTCACAAGTAAGGGATGAATGGAGACTAGGTATGGTGATGTTTAGAAATTTTTCTATGATCTCATCTTTTTTTTTAATATCTTCCAAAGGGGGATGAGGAGAGGGACAATCAAGACTCTCAATGTTTGTATCTGCTTTCACCAAGATACCTTCATCACTAATAGGAGAGGTATTGGGAGAAGAACAAGTATGATTTTTATGATTGTCTATGCTTGCATCCTCTTGTATCATACCATCCTCACCAATAGACAATATAATATTTAAGATTGTGTAAATGGTTTGATCCACTTTCTCTAAGATTTTCTCATAACTATGAAAGATAGTAGAAGGATGACTAACATGTTTTGTAATGACCTCATTGTTGCACTCTAAATTGAACTCATAAGAGAGGATGTTGTACTTATGTAATCCATTTTTAACCATATCAAAGCCACATCTCTTGAAAGAAAACATGCTATCATGGAAAAGTAAAGAAAGTGCAATGTAATGACCTAAAGTGAAATGTTTAAATATATTTTTTAGATTTGAAACAAGGTAATTTACTGATTACACTATGCAATAAGCTAAAAGTTATATGTTGTAAACACAAATTTGGAATTGAGCAATGCATGAAATTGACCAATTTAAGATAGATTTAGTGAAATGGATGTATCAGAAAGTAAACCCACTAAAATAGATAGTTAATGGCAACAAATAGAAGTGCAAAAACAAGGTTTTCAATGTTGTAAAAGGTAGTTTCAGATGTGCACAAGGATTGATTCGCCCAGGGTGGCGAATGAGTCCCAATAGGGATTTTTTTCAATTTTTTTAGAAATTTTCAATTTATTTTCTATGCTTTTAGCTTTTATGATGTGTAACCTAAGTACAAATGTAGATTTTGTATGAATTCCAATGAAATGAGATGAAAAAATGCAAGCTATATGAACTTTCAATAATGCAAAGTTAGAAACCTATAATGCCAATTAACTAATAAAAACCCTAATGCAAAGTCAATGCAAGCTAGATCTAGGATGATGATTGACTGCAAATAAAAAAATGAAATGTTCTAAATGTAGGATCACCAAAATGATTAGTTGAAAAATGGATTCTTTATGGTTTAAGACATAGAACATCACTTTCCTCCAACTAACATTCAAGGATGCCCTAAAGATCTCACCCACAAGAGTGGAATAGAGGCAAGAGATCTACTAAGGGGTTGTCCTAGGGGTTGAATATGATCTAATGAGGGGTTCACCACCAAGTTTAGACTTGGAAAAGACAATGAAATGCAAAATTAAATGCAAAACCCTAATATGATGCAAACTTGATTTAAATGGCCTAGAAAAGTAAATAGAACAAAGCAACAAGCAGTAAGATGAAAGGGGTGGACCTGTAAATTTGTGAATGACTGATTGAAGCTCTGGAATGTTGGAAAATCTGAATTTTTGACCTAGTGAGACTCATTCACAATTCTGGGTGAATTAGTCCCATTTTTGGATTTTTGCATAGGAGCAAGTTTCAGACAAAATGGTATTTGAATCTTTAAAGATCTCTGAAAAACACCTATAGTGGGACTCATTCGCCACTTGTGGTGAATGAGTCTAGTTTGGATTTTCTGGAACTTCAAAGTTTTGATCTACACCTCTCAATCTGCTCAATTTGCTTCTCCAAGTTTTTGGATTTGAAACTCTGATTTCGGGGCTGTAGGTGACTTTTTTGTGAAGATTATAACCTTTCCAATGAGTTCCAAGCTTGTAACCTAATCTTCAATGATCTTTAAGTCTTCAAAGCACCTAGATTTGCAATCACACAAAGAGAGAAAAAAAGTGTTGATTGTTAGGGAACAAGGGTTTGCCTTGGTCAAACCCCTTTTAGGTAATTAAACCAAATGATGAAACAATGAAACAAGGATATGAAACATGAAACATAGGATACAAAACATGAACAATGATACCCTTAATGATGTCTCATAAATCTGCAACTCAACATGAAATGGCCATGAAGGATGTAGATCTTGATCTTGACAATAGATGTAGAACAATGCTTGATCTTTGATCTTCAATGCTACATCACAACACTAGCTCAATAACATGTTTTATGCTTGATATGCTTGACATGATAATGGATCTTGAATTGCTGCAACAATTGATGAAGAATCTGCCCTTGAATGCCTTAGAAATGACCTTGAATGCTCTCTTGATGCTCTTGTGAAGACTTAGAATGCTTAACTCTTGCTTGATTGACTTAATATCATGAATGATTGTGTGAAATAATTATTTGAAAGCTTTTTTATATAGGAAATACACTCAAATGATCATTAATTTGATCCCAAAGGCTAACATAGAAGAAATTTGAACTTAAAACCCAAATTTTCCACTCAAAACCTTAAAAATAGGCAAAATGGGACTCATTCACCATGCTAGGTGAATGGGTCCCACCTGGATGGGACTCATTTTCCCAAAGTGGCGAATGGGTCCCACAGGGCTTATTTTGCTTGCTAAAATGTCACAGATTGTGTAAATTAAGCTTATTTGTTGATTTTTTTGAAGTTTTGATTGAAATGTTCCTTGGGATGCATAATATGGGGTCATAGGGGCATACTAATGATAATATATAGGTTATAAATGCAAGGAAGCCCAAAATTCAATGTGAAAGTGTAAAGAAATACACTTTACAACACTAAATTAAGGAAAAATTGGGTTTATTTAGCTTAGTAGAAGGGCCCTAAATCCCATGTGAATGTGTAGAACACATTACAACACTATATTGGGTCCACTTAGTTTACAAGCCTCCTAAATTTAATGTGAAGGTGCAAATAAATACACTTTACAACACTAAATTAAGGCACAGTTAAGTTTATTTAGCTTAAACGAGCCCAATACCTAATGTGGATGTGTAAAACTCATCACAACGCTATATCAAGGCAATGTCAAGTCCAATTTATCATTAATTATTTCCAAATTAAGTGTGAAAATGTACATGACGACATTTTTTGACACTACAAATTATCTTCAGGGTGTTTGAATTTTTCTTGGGTTCATCTCATTTATATCATTTAGGAATCCTTTTATAACATATTTGAGTAGATTTTTTTAACATTTTATCTCATTACAACCTTATATGCACATAAGGTTAAGAGCACACGTAATTTATCATTTAATCAATGGGCTATTCATGGAGGTAAAAATACGATAACGAGGGTTTGACCTAGGAAAAATCCTATATAGCCATCCCCTTTCCCATCTTTGCTATGATTTTATATGTTATAATCTGAAGAAAAAAGTTACAGATAAAAATAATAGAGTACAAACCTAGGAGCTTTAGACCTAAAATTTCTAGATCTAGAAATCACTCTCATTCAAGGGTGTCCAACATGCTTGTCCTCTTATTTCAACCTTAGATTCATATCACAGGTGAACAAAAATTCTGCCCTTCTTAGGTCTGTCTTTTGTTTTAGGAATTTATGGTTCATTTGTGTGGAAAAATTGATTTTTTAGATTAGGTTGCATAGTGAAATTAAATCAATTAATCCACATTAAATTCAATTAAATTCCAAAGTAATAAAAGAACCAAATCCAGGACATATTGGCTCTCCTTTTAGGTTGCTAGGCACTCTCGTACCCTTGTGGATTTGGCTTCTAATGTTAATTTGGTAAAGGATTTATCTTAGTGATCTACTCACTAGGTCTATCATCCCTTTTTCAATTAAACACCATGTCATAAATATATTTCTAAAAGCAATTTTTTTTTTACACCTTATAAAATGAGGATCCTCATCTTGGAGAAGACCCTTTGTCGATTATTGATAACCCATCTTATCAATAGGTTTAAATCTAGGGATCTTTTAGAATGTGTATGCTCTTGATAAAATATCTCCTACATGAAGGATCTAATATATTTCTCAGTGTGTCTCATCCATCATTTTATTGACATATTCTAAGAAGCCCATGAACCACTAGTGTATAGCATTTTATCTAGTTTTTATTTTGTTAATGAGTCTACCTCCACTTTGGACATTAAAATAGGTGTATTGGTGAAGATATCCTTCTTTTGGGAAAGACGAGCAGTCAGGTGCTAGATAAAGGACCTCCTTTGTTCCAATTTATTTTTTGATTATAGTTTCCTTATATTCATTATATTAATTATAGTTTCTATTGTTTATTGGATTGTGTCTATATCCTCCTCCCTTGTCTTTCATCCAATATTTATCCATGATATTTGATAAAAAAATAATAATTCCTTTCATAATTTTTTTCTATTGGATAACCATATAAGAATTATCTTATTCTTAAAAATTAGGTACTCTTGATCCAAATTCATCAAAGGAGATGAAGGAAAGTTTTGTTGGTCTCTTCCGTGCTATTTATCTATCAATGTGTAGGTAATTGTTCCAAAGCAAGGTTATTTAATGGCTCTATGTGCTCTTGGGGAACTTCATTTTCAACAATTATGTCTCACTCTAGCATGCCCTATTCCCCCACAAATGTATCTTATTTCTCTTTCTTCTCCCTCTTCAAGGGTTTTAGATGGTGCAATGGGAATATTTTTTGTAGGACCAACTATTGTGATCATTGTTGATTCTTTTTGTTAATATTCTTCTTCTTGTAGGAATCTAATGTAGTTATCTTTCAATCTATCCAAGATAGATGAAATTCTATCATCTTCTATTTGATCTCCTCCAAGGAAGTGCTTTCCTTACTTGATTAATAGACTTCTAGTATTGTGAAGGCACCAGATTGGTTGGTGTCATAAATTGGGTCCAAGATATTTTTATTACTAGGAAAGTCAGAGGGAACCTTGAGACCAATGTCAAATTCCTTTATTTGAGAATTTTTGAGTCTAGAGCAAGTACATGTTTGTAGAATAATCTTCTCATTTTTTCCTATAGGCTAAATTTTCTTGTTTTATCATAAATATTTAGGTCCAATGCAACTAGCTCTTTATTTGAGGGATTTTCATTTGCCACATTTTCACAAGTATATAAACCAAGAGAAATTGGGGATTTTATGCTTATTCTATGTTTATTTTTGGAATTCTTTTAGAACTTAGAGATCTTCCTTAAAAAATCTAACAAGATTACCTTATTCCTACAAAACCTTAGAAGAGGATATGAATTCCATGTGAATCTAGATAGTATTATCTATGTATACATGTTGAAATAATTATACCAACTACCTTAGGTAGATATTAGGATCATAGCCTCACTTACTATTCTACAAGTCATATTTACTTCCATCTTATTGGTTATGTAGAAAATCATGTAATTTAGTAAAAGATTATTAGAGATATCTTGTGTATTTCTCTATTATTAGTCAGGTGTCCATAGCCTTGATAGAGTTACCAGTGATTCCACTCAAAGTAGAGTTTTATCACTAGTTAGTTGTTTGTAGCCTCAAAGAGGTTCCATGAATCATCTATTTAGTTGAGTTCTTATGGGTTTTTGCCTTTTTTTCTGTTTCCCTCTTCTTTTCCTTTTTTATTCACTTTTTTTTAGTGTTTTTCAAGCTTATTTTATTAAGTTACACAAACTAAAAGGTAATGAAGTGTGATTCTATGTTGGGAGTCACAATGGCCATCTTAAAAGAGTGTAACCTTTAGATTTTTCACTTGATGTGGAATCAAAAATTTTAACCACAACCCATGAATTTTATTATGTATATAGAGTGTAAGATTTGAAGCATTTCCTCCTTGAATCTCAAAATATTGCAGCCCTTAACAGAAAAAAAAACATTCCTAAGTTTGATATGACTGTAGACATAGTCAAAGAAATCAAGTTAATGACTAACCCAAATATTATAAAATTCAAATAGCAAGATCTCATTCAAAACACTGCTTGGAACCTTTCTGAGAAAAATTTACCCCATAAAAATGGAGGACCACTCTTAAGAAAGAAACATATAAAAGAAAAGAAATTAAAAGAAATACTGATAAAAGACCTAAAAAATAACATTGCTAAAATTGGCTCCACACAACCAAACAAATCAATAAACAAAAGAAGACAAGACAACTTTAAAAATTATTTAAAACAAACAAAAACTAAGTAAAAACAAGAAAGGAAAACCAATCCCTAATCTAAATATGTATAAAGGGTTTCGTAGACCACTAGGAATTAAAATAATTTGTGAGAATGTGCCCATTAAAAGGTAATATTACATGTTCTCCAATTAAAGAGCCGATTCTAAAGGTATTCTCTCTAAATATCTTAGATATTTGAAATGGAGTTATCCACAACTTCTTAAACATGGGACAATATTCTTTCTTTTCTCTTATTTTATTGTAAAGGATGACAAGATTAGATGCCCTAAAGGATTTCACTTTGGCCCTCTTATCAAACAATCTCTTAACTATTGCCTAATTTTTGAAAACATAATCGAATGTAGTATCTCTCTTCCTCTAAGTTAAGTAAATTCAAAATTTGTTCCTCAATCTTGTTGTATATTTCCAAATAGTTCATGAATTACAAAGTTGGTATTCTCAAGTTGATTGGTAATACAAGGTTAAGCCCATAGGCAAGTTGGTAGAGTAATGTTTGTAAAGAAGGTGTGACTCTAGTTTCATCTACCCATAAAGAATATTTCAATTCAATGTGCCAAACTATATGATTCTTTTTAAACAATTTTTAAATGACACCCAATGGGTTCTTTTTAGTGGATTGAAAAACCCCATTCCCTTGCAGGTAATAATTGGAATAAAATTTCAATATTACCTTTTTTTCAAATGTCTATTGTAATAATTTACTAAATGAGAAAATGGGCTTGCTATCACATACAAATAATATTATATTCCAAACCTTCTGATGTGTTCTTCCAGATGCTTTATCATGACCTTAATGGTACATTTCTTATATTTTGGGCTTTCATCTACCTCATGCAGTAATATGTAGCAATAAAAAAAAATCCCCCTATAGAAGAGTTAGGGTTAACTACCCCTATGAAATTTAAGTCCCATTAAGTAGAAGGACATACTTCATAGTTTTGAAATAACAACCTAGTTGGGTTCCCTTTTTTGTGTGTAAAGTTTTGAAAAATATGGCACTTGCTGATGTGTTGATGAGTAGCCTTAAATGGGTGAGGCTAATAATAACTTTCCCTAAGAATTTGGGGATTTTTTGGATCACCTAAACCATTTATTATTCTAATACTATATGAAATTATTCCAAATCTTGACCTACTTCTATCTTATTGAGGCATCTTTAAGTATATGCCTTCATAGTTCCTTCTATAAAGAAAACCTGCCTTGAATATGTAATTGAACCTTCTGATCCTCACTACTTTTAGTTGTGTTAAATTCAAAATCTATAAACATCTATTTATTCTTAAAGTAATAAAAACTATCCTTGTACCATTTTTTATATATAATTATACCCATAATATATTATTGTCAAACCAACTATGTATCCAATTCATCCAAGGAGCTAGAGAGACCTTGACCTTGAACCAAATGTATTAGTTGTATCTCTAAATCAAACTCCTATAAAATTACAATCCACTTTCTTAAAAGTACTATCCACTTTCCATTCTTCTATCCTAATTCAATTTTCAAGATTATGAACTTAATTTCCTAATTGAAAATCATAGAAGAGATCATACTTCTCAAAATAGAGTTCCTAAACTTCTTTATCACTTGTACTAGTGTAAAACCTACTTGTTAATGTAGGGATATCTAACTTTTGTATTTTGTAAATTGGGACTCATACATTATATAAGTCATTTTTTTTTTGTTTATGGTGTTCCTTGTATTGAATCTTTAAAACACATGAATGCTTTGAAGTGATAAGTAGATATAAAAATGATGAGTATAATCTAGATTGATAAGATCAAGAGATTTTTAAATTAATTCTTTAATTTGAGAGAAAGGTTGTTCAACCTCAATATTCCATTTAATATTTGCATCCTTCTTGATCATATCATTTAGGGGGAAAACTATTTCTACAATATTAGTGATGAATTTCCTTGTCAAGTTAATGTTATAAAAAATAATTTAAGTTTTTTTTGTTGTCTAGAAAGGTTAACTTCATAATAATCTCCACTCTTCCAGGCTCATAGGAGGTTCCATTTTTAAAGATAACATGCTCTAGTAACTTCTCTTTAGTCACACTGAAGATGTATGTTTTGGGGTTCAAATAAATGATAGATTGTTTATACCTTTGGAGGATTTTCCTCAAATCAGCTATATGGTCCCCTTAACATTTATAAAATATTATCATATAATCCATATAAATGATAATATATTTACCTACAATACCTTTGAAGGCTATGTACATGGATCTTTGAGAAGTGTCTCAAACATAGATTGACTCAAACGAAATCCTTTGGTAAGAAAATATGCCCTATTTGGTTGTCAAAGTAATTTTAAATCTATCCTCGTATTTTATCATTACTTGATTGTAATCCAAATATGCTTCTAGAAATGATATCATTTGGGATCCCTTCATAATTTTGTAGCACTTCATCAAGAGATAACAATAAGTAATTTCCTTTTTGGGAAGCTCTATTAAGGTTACAAAAGTATACACATAATATAATTTCTCTATTTTCTTTTTAGTGGGTACTAGATTAGCAACCCACATGGAATGTATAATTAGAAAAAGGATCCTAAAAGGTCATATTTTTTTCACTTCATTAAAATTAGAGGTTCTAATAGAGCTTTCTCTAGGCCTTTATTTTGTTTCAATGGCTTAGCATTAGGTGTCAGTGAGATGGTGTGATTAATAACTAAAATGTCATAGGTTTTTAATTATCTATATCCCTAGGGTATCAGCTCATGATAATATCCTAGTACCTTGATTATACCATCCCTTTCATCTTGGGTAATTACTTTACCATGACCACATCCCTTACCTGTTGATCATCTCTCAAATTATATGTATCATATTTTCTACCTTCTAAGTTAGGAAGCTTGATTTATGTTGTTTACTGATCTACATCAAAGATCCTTTATATTGCTACCATACCATTTAGGATGGAGTTGGTTTTCATATTTATAACCCCTTCATCATTCATCTCAAAATGGTCCCTTTCTAATTTGTCTATAAGTTATGTTTCCAAAACTTGAAATTTAGTAATAAATTCCAAAATGTGTTTATCATCTTAAAACACTTGGAAACTTTTGACATTGTGTAAGAATATAGGAATAGGCACCAATTCTATTGAAAATATTTTCAATTTTGATTCATTCATTGGTTCTAAAGTGCTATCAACCATTTCTTGCACATCTTCAATTTGATTTTTCTTCTCCATGATAAAATTGATGCCAATAGCATTAAATTCCTTCGTCGAGTCCCAAACCCTATTTGTAACTATTTTTTTCATTCAAAGAATATTGAATTATAATTTGCATAATTACTAATTTTGAGTTCCCTTGCACCTATACATATTTCACCTTTATTGTTGTATAAGGAGCAACCCCCTTATTAGTATTTCATATTTTACCATGTTGTTGGTGCAAGTGAATTGTAACCTATAATACATTAGCAAAGTTGCTTTTCCCTTTGGGGTTAGTTCACTCTACTCCTCATCCTTGTTTTGATTTTGACCCATCAAAATTTAAAGTCCACATCTAATCATATTTTATAATTATCAACTCCCTGTTGGTGTTTCCAATTGATTGTCTAGGTTTTCCTAAAGATTAGCCACTTCTTATTCTCAGAAACCCCAGGTTAGTGGCCAACAAATAGGAGATAGATTTACAAGTTCTCCTCTACACTTTAGGCTTTGCAAAACCAAGGTGGGTTCCCCTATAACATCATGCGACAATAACAACATGCAATGATGCCTTTGATATCATATTCATCACACTAATATGGCAGAAGGTAACTTGATGGGCTAAACCATCTTTGCAACCCTCTATATTTTCTAGTGGTTCTTTGTAGTGCGGTAATGGACATAAAATGTAAAAATGCAAAAATGTAAACAATTTTAATTTGATTTGATGATTGATTCTACCTTAGCTTCAAAATTTGTGAATCTCCTTGACCAGTTCCTTATCCATAGAGAGTCTAGAAATTGAGTAAAACTCCTACAATAGACCAACCCTTGGCTTCTAATACCCTAATTGCCTTACAGTAAGAAACCAACAAAAGAAAAATGCCATCACACTACTTACAAATCCACACTGCAACTCCACAATCTTTGATGAATGAATTAAAAGCAAAATTACTTCTACTCCTTCAATACAAACTAACAATTCAAACACCCATAATAGAAAATGTGATATGAAAACTAGACATAACCCTTGAATATATTGATTCAAAAGATAATGAGTACAATGATGGAGAGCATAACAAATTGATATTCAAATTTTAGACAAATATAATGAGTATTCTAGTCATCTATTCTTATTATAGAGTAAAACTTTACAACAATTCTTCTTTGAATTTTGAAGGACTTACCTATTCAACTTGACCCTATATAAAGAATTACAAAAACTAAGAATCATAATCAACACTTCAGAAGATTACAAAACTTTCCTTTATAGTGCAAGCATAACTGGGAATTGAATTCAAACCCTAACTCTAACACAACTAGAGTTACAACAGGGAAGAAATCTATTTGAATTTCAAAAAAACATTTGAATTGCCCCCAAAATATGAGTAGCAATCCAAGCCATAACGACTCTAACACCATCAATAGAAAATTTATCATGATCTCCATGAATGCAGACTAGGAACTCCTAGGAAATCCACAACCAAATCTAGGTGAGCATGTCCTGACAAATGAATTTGGCACCTGCAACACATAAAGAAGCATTGACGTCGTCTTGGCCATTAATGTAGCATGGGAGAAGAACAAAAAATGATGGGGCCGATCGGATTTGATTTGGTCACTGGAAATGCAATTGCACCATCAATTCTAGTTTCTTGCAAAACACAACGTTCTTAGCCATTAAAATTTGAATTTTGGTCATTGGATCGAGGATGGATGACTGAGATTACAATCCCAATAGAATTTAAAAATGACCATTTGATTAAACCCCCTTTAAATCCATGTTGTAGATCTTTGAATATCACACATCAAAAATAAGCATCGGGCCCAATAAAAGTGAAAATGTGTTGTAAAGACAACCCGCAATGCAATGAGAAATTGCTAGCTGGTAGGGAAAACACTTTTGGCCCCATCACCCTTTGAAGCAATAGAGGAGCTGATGTGGTGACATCCTTCACTCACATAGTCTCATTTGTAATTGTTAACTGTGTCCTATGAGATAGCAGGGAACAAACATGTGGATCCAAGCTATCACAATCTAAGCCCTTCAAACCTTGGGCCAACCACCAGCCTCGAACAAGTACTGTTAAGAGCCCATTGGGTCCATTAGACACATGGTTCCCTTCTTGCATTCCTGCACCTTTTCACTATGATTATCTTATTCCTTGCGGGTGAGCAGAGGCCAATAGAAATTGAGCACCTGCATTTGTGGGGCCAAAGGACGAATGACATAGGACAACTTAAAGTACACACTTTAAGTTAAGACTAAAGGGGGGTCATGCCTACATAACATAAGATTTTAACACTTAGAAATATTTCAAACCTAGGGAAAAAACATTAGACTTAAGAAAAAAATTATTTCAACCCACAAACTTAGGATTTTTTATTAAATATTTGACCCATGGGCATAAGCGATGAAAGAGAACCAAGGGGCCGGTTAACGAACGACAACCTAGACATAGGTTATAACTTGAACGACTAGGAACTAGATACAATTGGTCAACAAAATTTTGTAAAAATGTGGACGCTCAAACCTAGGGTTTAGGGTTTCATTACATGATGTTTTTTGGAAGCCCTAACTTGCAGACTCATAACCCTAATTCAATACAATTGAGGAATTTCAAAATCTCTTAAATCCTAAAACATTAAAATAGCTATGAATTTTACAATCTCCACCACTCCCTACTAGGTACTTTTGTTGATGCCTAAATATTTTAAGGATTTTTTGAGGTACTAACAATGCCAACCGTTTTCCCTTATGATCTCAATGTAAGTGGGAATTTTCATCCTTTAACATATTCCAACAATAATCCTTGGATATTATTCTAAAACAACAACGTCAACCTTCTTGATTGCTTCCAAACATGTGAACAGGAAATTTCTAAATGACATTCACCATAAATCCTACACTAGTTAGGAATTAACAAATTTAATCTATGCATATCTTGGTGCATATGACCCTTTTTCATTGGCCTGGTTGGCAACACAAGGGTAGACAACTGAGAGGGGGGGTGAATCAGTTGTCTCATAAATTTAAACTTATTAAACTTATTAACCTTATTCTTAGATATGATAAATAACCATGAAAGCATAAACCATCAACACGTCAAAAATACACATAACACCAAGATTTGTTTACGTGGAAACCTTGTTAGGGGAAAAACCACAGTGGAGGTTAGTCCACAAGATTATACCCTATTAAAAGTATAAAGAAAAATAATGGGGAATGCACTTGCATTCAGGAACACTTCCTAGAGCTCACTACTCAAATACAGAAAGGCTTACTACTTGAAAGAAGACACACTGTCTTACAGAAACATTTGGATTACATCCACATGATTTTGAACTGAGAAAATAGCATCTGCTAATGCTTGATTACAGTTCTGGTTAAGCACATAAACTCTTCTCACTCTTCTTCACACTCTGTCTCTGCCTTCAAAAGATTAGAACATTATTCACGCATAGGACTTGCACACTTCACACATTGACACCTTCAAATGATATAAACAATCACTTATATATATCCACAACTAAGAATAATATCATCTCCATGTCGGCTTCAACAAAATATAAAGTGTACAAATTGTAGGCCCAAAACATAAATAATTTACAATCTGAATCAACCAATGTCGGCCACAACATAGTGAAGACCTAAAATAACATCCTCAAACATGAAACACCTTCAAAAATTATTCCACGAAGATCCACAACATGCTACAACACCTTGTTGGCCAGGGACATGAAAACATGAACACACAAGAGAAAATATCTAATCGTGAGCACAACGGTCAATGCGAACGTGCAACATAGATAGAGCATGATCTAGAAACATCCGCAAGCATCATGAATCACCACAGAAGCATCCACAACAACTCAGATTACTAGAATCACATCTTCTTTCCAGAACACCAACTGAAGCAACATAACAACTGTCAGAATACAGATACTCATGACTCGATCAAATATTCATGCGGATCTTTGAAACTTAACGTGGATAAACTAGATATACTAAAAAAACCCCTTTAATCCACAACCTTTGATCATCAATATACTGAGTTGGCCACCATATTGAACTTCACTTTGCCAATGACAACCTGCAACTTATTTTATTACAATTTTCTCAATATCCTCGACATATACAACCTTTAAGACATTAATGCCAATAGTGTTGACATCAATGACAACCACATATCAGCAATATCCAATAGGCCTATATTTTTATAAACTCATAAATATTATAATCTAGAGTAGTGCATAACATGGTACTAGTTTCTTGCATTTCCATTCTCTCATTTGTGTTTATATTGACTAGAAAAAGGGAAGGAAACAAATACCTCATCTACCCTCTTGTTTACCCCAAGTTTAACATCAACAAAGATAGCTTCACCGGGGGAATTATACTCAGTGATCATGTATTTTATCCTTGGTTCACTTTCAATCTTAATTTGATTATAGTGTCATCTCCAAGACAGCCATAAATATAAAAAATCTATGAAAAAAATCCATTGAGATTCTTTATCCAATCTCTACTAAGTAGCATCCTATAGAATTTTGTGATGTCAACCACTTGAATATCAATGTGTTGCTAGAATTTTGGATCTTACTAACTAGATATCTTTCAACTCTCCTATAACGTTTATCTTTATCTTGTCAAGTTGGATGAATTTCTTGTTAGTGTTGGTGGGGACCATCACCATTTTTAAATAAATAGAATATGGCATGAAATTACTTGATGCACCTAAATCTACTAAGTAATTATATAAATTATATTTTGACACTAAATAGGAAGAGTGGTGAATCAACCTTATGCTTGTACATAGATGTAAATATATTAAGAACTATAGATTTTCCTTTATCCTTTTGTGGTATTATGGTTGTTTCATGCTTTTCCATGGAATTAATCAATGCTTCACTATGATGTAGATAATTCTACATGACATCAATGAATGACATGTTGGTCTTAACTTTATTCTAATCTTCTATAATATCATTATTATGGTCGATTGGGACATAGGTCTTAGTGTTTTAAAAAATATATGTTTAAATGATTTACTTTGGGGATAATTAGAAGAAATTGTATTAATTTCTTTGTTTTGATCTGGTGGAGTGGGTGAATTACCTGGAGGACTTGAATATGTAAGAGGTTCTTTATTCATATTGCAAAAAGAGTAATTGTTTTTGAATTGCTAAGAAGCTTGCATCTCATCATAATCTGTCATTGGTTCATTATTCTTTTCAAAAGGAAATACATATGTATCAAGAACTCTTGCATTACACATGTATCCATATTGTCTATTCCTACTATAGCCAGCATTCTCCATTTTCTAATCTACTTGCACTATTCTAGATATTTTCTCCATTCCTAGGAAATTCAACTCTAAGTGAGGAGATGTGTCATAAATTTTGCACTAACCATATAATAGATTAAGATTGCTAAGGTTTGTAAAATTGATTTTATTCAATCTACCCAATTTTTATTATCAAATGGGCTACATACACCCCCATTATTTTCCTGGTGTTCCATTTTCGATTAGGTCTTTCAAAATAAAACCCTCTATTCTAAAAATTGTGATTCTAATTTCTTTAATTTTGAAATTTCTTCTAATTTAATGTATGAGAAGGGTTAATCTTAATCTATGTAATCTCATTTGTACTTGTGAAAGTTTCATTTTTAATGCTTCTAACTTTGATGTCAAATATGAAGTTTGAGCTTAAGTTGATTGTATACCACTTGATGATCATCCTACCTAATTTGTTGATTGAACACTAGTTGTAGGGACTTAATTTGTTTCTTATGATTTAAAATATTAATTATTAGAAGGCTAAGGTTTATTAGGAATAATAGGAATATTTTGAACCTGTTGCAATTTTGTTTTCATTAATGTCAAAAAGTATAAGTGTGAGACTGGTTGTCTTTGTTTTCAGAAGTTCGTTGTAGTTTGGTTATTAGTATTGTAGACTGGCTATTTGTTTACCATAGTCTTTGAGAGATGCTCTACATTTCTTCGTTGATAATGTTGTGCTCCTGTAGTTTGGAAGCTACCTTCATATGTTATGGAATGTGTGATTCAAGTTTCATATTTTTTAGATTACAAGTAAGGTGTTTTGCAAATGACAATTTGAAGACAATGTTATTTCTATGAGGATGCTCGTGGTGGTGCAAAGTTTGGCTTTGCATTTCTTGGCATTTGCAGATATGGTCATGTGGTTCAGACATTAATTTTAGTGTGTTATGAAGGTGTTATATTTAAAGTTTCATATCATTTGTCCCTCTGCAAAGAAAGTTGTAAGTGATAGTGTGCAAGACTGTATTATCTGGCGGCTAGTTTCAGTGGTTGTGGGTTTGTGAAAACTTGTTATATGAAGTGGTGAATTGGCTAGTGGAGAATGATATTGAAGATCTTGTGTTGTTTCTTGTTACTCCATAAGGTGTTTTTAGGTTTCTCCAAAACATACTATGGTCCAAAACGAAGGTGTTGTTGGGTTATTCCTTTCTTGGTCAATTGAGATATGTTGAAGGTGTGCAACATGTGTTGAGATTTATGCATTGTCTATGAAGTGTTTGAAGATGTTGTATGGGTCATGTTGATTCTTCTGGGATAAGCACAAGTAATGTTTAATCTTTCATGGGTACTGCCAATGTTGTAATGGTTGACATACTACAAGTTTCATATTTTCTTGCTTAAGGCCAACCTATTTCAAATGTGCAAAGCATACAAATGTTTTTCCTTGAAGAATGATGCTATGAAGAGTGTTTAGGACCAGGTTAATCATGTGTAGGAATCTGCAAGGCATGTTGTTATTCCTGGTGTTGTGTGTAGTTCATTTTAGGGCTTTCCCTCTACACATGTCATGTTGTGTGATCTTTGGCCGACTTGTAATTGAAATATTCTTGTTGTTTTTGGCTGACATGTAATGTAAATCAGTGTACAATCATGTATAAATTTTAAAACTAGTTGATCTAGGTGGGGTGAGTGTGAGGAGGAAAATGAGGATTTTGAATGCATTATGATATATGTAAGTGACTAAAAGAGAAAGAGAAGATATTTTTGATCTTGTCCAAATTCATCTTGAAGATATTTTTTAGACAAAAGAAAAGTAGAGAGTGTGCCTAATTGACTCTTGGAGGCAGTGAGCCAAAGGAAAAAAAATATTGAAGGTTGAAAGCAGTGAGTCAGTAAGTTGCAGAGAAGACATTTGAAGAAGTTGTAAAAGTTTTCAAAGAAGAATTGCAATCATCAAAATAGAAGTAAAAAAGTGGAATTGTAATCATCAAATGGATTGAGCTTCTTTGTTAGATTCAGATAGTAAAAGGACTGTAATGTTGTAATATTCTTTTGAGTTTGTTCCTAGTTCAGGGAGTAGTTGCTTCATTGGGTTGAAGCCCTAAAATAAAGTCTAGAGGGAGTTTTAGGTTCCTTAAGAGTGACCCTAAAACCTTTCTATACGGAGTAGTAGCTTCCTTAGGTTATAGCCCTAAAACACAGTTGTAATTATGATTCTTTTGTGAGGTTGGATTAGGACAGTAGCTCCTAGAAGCTTTTCTCATTGTGGTTTTTCCCTTGTGGGGTTTTCCATGTACGTCTGGTGTTGTTTGGTGTTTTGCATTGTGTTCATCTTTCATGTTTCTATTTGTGATGTGAATTTTAAGTTTCAATTTTCTCCAAAGTGTTTGAGATTTGATTGAATACTAATTCACCCCCTCTCAGTATTTTGATGTGTGTTCATCAATTTGTATTAGAGCCTAGTTTCTTAGAATAAGTTTAACAGCTTGAGGAAGATCCAAGATGGAAAAAGAGGGATCTCGAAAGGTACCCAAATTTGATGGAACAAATTTCACTTTCTAGAGATACTAGATGGAAACCCAACTATCCTCTTTGGGGTTTGGTGTTTAGAGATCTGCCAAAGATGGTTATGTTGTTCCTACAACTCGTCCAACTGGTCCAACTAAGATAAGAGCCTATGAGGATAATGGAACAACAAAGCATAATATCCTTAGTGGAATATTAGATTGTTGCAAGTATGAAGGTGTTGTCATTGATGTCAACTAGTTAACTAGTCAATTGGTTGTTGTTGTCATTGATGTCATGTATGAGGTTATTGGATGTATATATTGAAGATATTGAGAAAATTGTAATAAATAAAAGTTGCAGGTATTCAGTGTTTGCTCCAGGATTTGTTGCTATGCTAGTATTGGAAGCTGTTATATCTAGATTTTGGGTTTCAAGATTTTTGTATAGTGTGAGTTATGTTCACCAATTGTGAACCGTGTTTTTCTATGTATCTGGCTTAGGTATGGGAGAAATATAGTTTCTTTGGATTTCTTCTTGTTTGAGTTTTATGATTTGTGGTTCTCAAGATAAGTTTATGAGGTCATGTTCAAGTTAATTTTGTTATCTGGAAAGATTGAATCGTGTTAAGGTTGCATGTGTTTAATAGCTTATGTGTTTTGCATGAGCATTGGCCAAACTTGTGTTAAAAACTACTCATGAAGTTTATGAAAGTGTATGTGTTGGTCACCCTCATGCTAATTCCAATGTAGAATGTTTTGGAACCGACCAGATTTGAATTTGTAAATGCAAGTGGTGTGTGGCTGACTTTCGATGAGTTTTAAAGTTGAAGATGGTATAAATACGAGTTGAGATGTTTGTGAAATTGAATGAATGCAAGCAATATATATGAAATATTGATGCAAAAAAAGTGTGTATGTGATGTGACTTTGAGAAGATCAGTGCAAAATCTAATTGTGAGTTTTCAAAGGAAGTGAACTGAAGGTGTACTCTATCATTCAAGCATGTCTGAAAGTGTGTGAGTGAATTGGGATGGAAATATGTGCTGTATTGAGATTTTTTTCTCTCTATAACAAATCTCTTCTATCTTCTTTGTAATTTTGTGGCTGTGAGCCCTTCGGGTGGTTAACCCTTGTTGGACAGTGAGTCCTATTTCAAATAGTAAGTCTTATTTTGGCAGTGATCCTTCTCTTATAGTGAGCCTTTGTATTCAGTTTTGATATTCTCTATATTGTGAGCTAATCCTCGCCGTGTTTTTTCCCTTATTGGTTTTCCACGTAAATCTGGTGTTATTGTGTGTGTGATGCTTTTTAGTTTCTGCTTTTTCACTTAATGATTAATCACATTAGCAGAGTAAAGGATTTGTGAATTATAACTGTTCTAATCTTTGGTGGAAGTTCTTACAGGTTAAAATTTGTTACAACTGACTCACCCACCTCTCAGTTGTCTTGTTCAACAATTGGTATTAGAGCTTGGTTCCTTGGAGAAGAGGTTAACTTCTTAAGGAAGGTCAATGATGGCTAGCAAGATCACTATTGAGTGTCTTAGGTTTGATGGGTCTAATTATGCCCTCTGGAAAATAAGGATGGAAGGATATCTAGAGTACTATGGATATGATGTTGAAAAAACTTATAAGATTGCTTACACTCCTGCTAATGGTCTAAGTACAGTTGATGAGATCAAGACACATGAAGCGAACAACAAGGAAAAGTTTATTTTTAAGAATAGTCTTTCACATTCCAAGTTAATTAAAGTTGTAAACCTGAAAATTGCTAACTTAGAGGTCTGGGATGAATTCGAAAAGATTCATGATGGATATGAAAAGGTCAAAGAAGAAAAGTTGTAGAATTTGGAGGCACAATTTGAGCTCTTATATATGTCTGAAGATGGGAAGATTAAATCCTATGTACAAAGAGTGAATAAGTTGGTAAGTGAAATGCGAGGACTTGGTGCTATAGTGGATGAATCTAGGATTGTGAATAAGATTCTCACAACTCTCCCTAATGCATACATTGAAAAGGTATCTGCTATTGAGGAATATATAGATTATAAGACATATACTAAAGATAAGTTGTTGGGTATTCTAACATATTTTGAAATGAGAAAGCCTAGCTTGAGAAATGGATCGAAGATAGAAACTGCTTTCAAGGCTACAAAAGTTGAAGATCTGGATGAAAAATACTGCAATGAAGTAGAAGATAACTTTGTAAGAACAATGAAAAAGGGCTCTGGTAAGCATGAAGGTAAGTTACCTTTTAAATGCTTTAGCTATGGAGGAATTGGTCATTATGCTTCAAGATGTCTGGAAAGAGCTAAGAAGAATAAACATAGATTAATCAAATAAAACAAAGGGAAGATGATTAAGAGAGCATATTATGTAAATGAAGATGCTGGTATTTCGGATCTGAAGAGTCTGATTATGGAGATTTTGATGATAATGAATGCTTGTTCTTGGCTATAAAATATGAATCTACTCTTGCTGATATTGAAAGACATGTAAAGGAAAAAACTCTAAAGAAAGTTGAAGATACTATGATATCCGCCCTTCATGCTAAACAAGAAAAGAACTACTGGGTTGTCGACGGTGGCTGTTCACATCACATGAATGGTGATAAGAGTAATTTTTTTAAACTTGAAAAATATGGTAGAGGCTTAGTTAAATTTGGAGATGATACTGGTGCTAAGATTTGTGGGATAGGTTCAATCAGTTTTGATGGCAAGCATAATACTGATGATGTCTACTATGTTAAGGATTTAAGGCATAATCTCTTGAGGGTTAGACAAATGTGTAGTAAAGGATATAATCTTGTATTTGAGGATGAGAGATGTGAAATCAGGAAAGGATCTAGAACAACAATTATTGTTGGTAATAAGTTTGAAGGAAATATTTATCAACTTAAGTGTGTTGATGGATATTGCTTTATGTCTCAAATTAATGATATTTGGTTATGGCACCGGAGGATATGTCATATGAATTTTGAAAACTTGGCAAGGATCAGTGCAATGCAAGTTGTATGAGATTTATCGAAGATTACAAAGCTTGTTAATGTTATTCACAAGAATTGTCAGTTTGGAAAGCAAGCTAGAAACTGCTTTAGGTCGAAGGAACAATCTACTACTAGACTACTAGATTTGGTTCATATAGATCTTTGCAGTCCTACAAGAATAAAAATTATACAAGGTGACATGTATCTTATGATTCTAATTGATGATTAATCTAGATATACATGGGTTACTTTTCTTAGAGAGAAATCTGATGCATTAGATAGATTCAAGTCTTTTAAGGCTATGGTAGAGAATGAATAAAATTTGAGAATAAAATGTTTGAGGTTTGACAGAGGTGATGAATTAACCTCCAATGAGTTTAATATGTTTTGTGAAGTTCATGGAATAAAAAGATAGTCATTTTCTCTAAGGAATCCTCAACAAAATGGAGTTATTGAAAGAAAGAACAGAACAATTCAAAAAGTTGCTAGATCAATGATTACAGAGGTAGGTCTATTAGAATTCTATTGGAGAGAAGCTATTCACATTGTTGTTTATGTGTTCAATTGAGTTCAAGAAAAAGCTTACAGTACTAAGACCCCCTATGAGCTATGGTGTGGAAGAATTCCTACTATCAAGTATTTCAAGGTATCTAGAAGAAAATGTTATATCAAAAGGGATGAAGAAAATTTAGGGAAGTTTGATGCTATATGTAATGAAGGTATCTTCCTTGGATACTCTACTAGAAGCAAAGCTTATAGATGTTTCAATAAAAGACTTTGAAATATTGTAGAAAGCACAAATGTCAAGGTTGATGAAGCATTGAAGAATTCAATTGAAGTTGATGGATATGTCTCTGATGAACCTGATTCCATTAGAGTAGAAGTTGTGGAAGAATAGGAAAAGTAGAATGAAGAAGAAGGTCTAGTGGTCTCCCCAAAGACACCTAAATATGTGCAGAAAAATCATTCAAAAAGTCAAATCATTGGAGACAAGAGGAAAGGAGTATTGACAAGAAGCAGAGTTGTTGCTGCTGATGAAATAAATTTGTGCATACTTTTTGAAGTTGAACATAAGACAATGAGTGAAGCATGTGAAGATGAGCATTGGATGAAAGCTATGGAAGAAGTTCTTATGCAGATTGAGAAGAATCAAACTAAGGAATTGGTCCCTAGACTAGCAGATAAAAACATAATTGGATCAAAATGCGTATTCAAAAACAAATTAAATGAGAATGGAGAAGTGGTGAGAAGTAAAGCAAGACTTGTGTGTAAGGGTTACTCACAAGTAGAAGGTATAGATTTTTAGGAGACATTTTCTCTAGGGGCAATGATGGAAGATATCAGAATGTTTTTAGCATTTGTTGCTCATAAAGATTTCAAAGTTTATTAGATGAATGTTACATCTGCATTTTTGAATGGTGAGTTAGAAGAAGAGGTCTACATGGAACAACCGAAAGGATTTTAGTTGTCAAATCAACCAAATATAATTTGAAAATTAAAGAATGCCTTATATGATTGAAGCAAGCTCCTAGAGCTTGGTATGCAAGGTTAGACATATATTTCATTCAACAAGGTTTCAATAAAGGTACGATAGTTAGTAATTTGTACTTCAAAATTGAAAATGACAAAATCTTAATAGTGGTTGTATATGTTGATGATATTATCTTTGGAGGAAATGAAAAAATGTGGAAAATGTTTACTGAAGAGATGCAAAAATAATTTGAAATGCCTATGTTTGGTGAGATGAATTTCTTTCTTGGGCTACAAATCAATCAAACATAAAAAGGGATTTTTATTTCACAGTGAAAGTATGTAAGATAAATGTTGAAGAAGTTTGGGATGGATGGTTCCAAACCAGTATGCACTCCTATGCTGACTGGCTGAAAATTGAGTAAAGATGATGATTCAACTAAGGTTGATCAAAGAAAATACAAATCTATGATTGGAGGACTATTGTATTTAACTGCTACTAGACTTGATATCATGCATGCAGTTTATCTTGTGGCTAGATTTCAACAAGACCCTAAAGAAACACATGTTGATGCTATTAAGAGGATATTCAGATACTTGAATGGCACTCTAGATTATGGCCTGTGGTATCCTAGATATACCAATTTTACACTAAGTGCTTATATAGATGCAGATTGGGTAGATTGTGTTGATGATAGAAAAAGTAGAAGTGGTGGTGCATTCTTTCTTGGTTGCATATTGGTGTCAAGGTTGAGTAAAAAGGAAGATTCTATTTCCTTATACACTGTAGAGGCTGAGTATATTGTTGTGGCATATTTCTATACACAAGTTTTGTGGATGAGACAAACATTGAAATATATCATAGTAATGTATGATGATCCCATTTTTATCTTCTGTGATAATACAAGTGCAATTAACATTTCAAAGAATCCATTGATGCAATCAAGGACAACTTAGCATATATCTATAAGGTATCAATTTTTGAGAGAGAAGGTTGTGGAGAATGAATTAAAGCTCGAGTATGTAGCTACCATAGTTGGAATACTCAGCATTTGCAAGTACTCGGCAAGCCCAAAAAACTCAGCTTGGCAAAAACTCGGCAAAAAGCTCGAGAAATTAAAAAATTGCTTAAACTTCACTAAAAATGCATTTTTTTTTGCAAAATTCAAAGATAAAATGCATCCAATGAGTCAATAAATGAGTACATATAAGAAACAAGCAGTATTTGATTGATTTGAAAGAAAATTAGATACAAAATGGCATCCTCATGTGGAATGCTCAATGTGTTGATATGATAATAGTCTAAAACAAAATGAAAATAGCAAATTATTTTTGTAAAACTTAAAGTAAATACTACATAAACATTAATATATTTTAGTTTTTACAAATTCACATTAATCACATCTTCCTCTTCCCATGTCTAGATCTCAATAAGGGACTGGAAGAGGGTCTACTCGTAGGAGTCTGCTCCTGCTGTGCCTATGGCTCAACCTCCATCCTAGATGTAGATCCTCTTGCAGTTTTTGGTGGTGGCACTGGCAATGACTCCTCCTCAGGGTCATCCTCAAGGTTGTCCAATGAGAATGAAAATCCACCCTCCATTTCCTGTCGCTCTAAATCATAAATCTCATCCTCAGTAAATAATGGAGGTTGATCCCCTTGCCTTGTCTAATCACTGTATGGATCTATCTCATCCAAATCAATTGGATCATCATATGATATTTCCTCTACCTTTCTTCTATGCAATCGAAGATTATATTGCACATACACAAGGTCATTGACACATTTTTGAGTGAGTTTGTTCCTCTTCTTTATGTGGATGGCCTCAAACAAACTCCAATTGCGCTCACAATTGGATGAACTGCAAGGCTGGCTCAAGACATAGAGGGAAATTTTTTGAAGATTTGGGGTTTTTCCACCCCAATTTGTCCACCAAACATCTACAAAACAAACAAAAAAAGAGTTAGAAAATTGTAACTTGTAACTTGTAATTATCAATTTTTCATTTTTGTAACTTGTAAATTTCAAATTTTATACCTGGTGGCAGCCTAGATACTGCTCTCTTTGCCAGGTCTAAAGAGAAGAGTGCACCCCTTTTTTCTCTATAACTCTTCAATTCATTAACAATGCAGTATGCCTCATCAGGTGTGGATGTCATCCGCTGAATGCAAGTAGTGAGGCCCTCCATAACCTCTCTAGTAGGATCTGCATAGGTGCCTGAATGGATGAAACAGGGGTTCAAGAAGTACCCTGCTGCATGGATAGGTTGGTGGAGTTGATTGTTCCACCTCCTATCAATAATCTCCCAAATGGGATCAAATTTGAGGTTGTCCCCCTTATAATAATTTCTAATAGCCTCCTTGGCCCTATCCATGGCCTCATAAAGATACCCCATTGGGGTTTGATCTCCATCCACCAAGCGGAGCACTCTAACCAAGGGCTCTGACACCTACAATATAAATTTAAAAATGAAAAAAAAGATTAGAGTTACAATTTAGTAATTTACAAATTTACAATGAAAGACATTAACTTTAAGAAAAATGTTCAATTTGAATTTAGATTCAAACTCAAAGTTTTGAAGTTACCTTCACAATCTCTTTTGCTCTTTGTGCAAAGAGGGGTTCGAAGACAATGTTTTGAACTCTTTCTCCTTCTGGCTTCTTCGAATAAGGTGAGTCTACCCATGCTTGACTCACAAACATTTGTTTCAAAGCCGTCAATGCACCAAGAATGCTTTGCAATGTTAAGAAAACCATTGCAAACCTTGTAACACCAGGTCTCACCAATTCTCTCCCATTGGTGTGCTCCCTCATCAAGTTGAGAACCCAAGGGTGATTGTAGATATATTTAGTGATCCTCCTTCCATCCTCTACAATCAGTATGACCCAATCTAATTTTCCTATGTCCTCCAAAAGAAGGTCAAGGACATGGGAAACACATGGTGTCCAAAAAACTGTGTGGTGTTTATCTTGGAGGATTCTTCCTGCTGCCACATATGCCGCTGCATTGTCAGTTATAATTTGCACCACATTTTCAAGCCCAACCTCCATGCACACTTGCTCCAACATTCTAGCCAAATTTTATGTATTTTTTACTATGCCGGAGGCATCCACAAATTTCAAGAACACCACCTCATTTTGCAAGAAACCAAAAAATTAATGATGGTACGGTTTTTTCCATCCATCCACCCATCAGAAAGAATAGTGCAGCCATAGTTTTTCCATTCTTCTCTTTGTTTTTCTATCACTGCCCTTGCCCTTTCAGTTGCATTAGAAAGCAACCTACAAGTACAAAAAGAAATTAAGCACACAATTTTAATTTGTCAACAAAAAACTAGCTTAAATTAATCATAAATTAAACTTAAAAAACATAAATTAAAGAAAATAAACTAACCTCCCGCTCAAGTCTTTGCATGAAGGCACCTTGTAGCCTTTCCTCACAACTGTCAATGCGGTCACCAAATTTTTCCAATAAGGTGAGGTTACCACATTGAAAGGGATGTTGTTGAAGTACCAAAAATCAACATAAGCAACATCTGCATGTTCACGCACCTCCTTATTCCACCTAGTTGCCTCTAAAGAAGGTTGTGCACTAGGTGTGTTTCTAGGCACAAAAAAATCACCAATGTGCGAACCCGTGGCTATAGGTGTTGATCAGGATCTTGCCCCTAGTACTCTACTAGAGCCAGAGGTAGTCGAAGGGATGGAGGTGGTGGTGGGTTGCAGCGATTGTATTCTCACATGTGGACCACGAAGAGAGCCCACTATTCTAGCTACTACATCATCATCATCATCATCTGATAGTGAATCAAAGTTTGCTGCAACACCTTGAGAAGAAGCTATGGTAGCTTGCATTGTCGCTTTTTCCCTCGCTCTTTGCACCTTTTTTTCTTTTGCAGCGGAAAGTATTGCATTCATTTTTCTTTTTATTTCCTCATTGGTGTTTATGCAAGCCTTAGCATCACATCTAGGGATGCATGCAGGGTGGTATTTGAGGTGATTGATGCCTCCACAATATACAATTTTACATTTAATGCAATGCACTGATCCAGGTTCCGGTCTTTCATATGCATATTTCCAAGCAGGATCTCTAGCTCCTATTGGATGAGTGCCTACATATTCCCCACTCCCAAGCATGGATGGGGCTGAGGTAGGGGTGGAAGCAGATTCAGAAGCCATTATCAATTAACCTACACGCACAAAAGTGAAATCACAACTTATTAGTTTTTTGATAGAAAATTTAAAAACAAGCTAAATTAGATTAAATAAAAATAGATTAATTTAAATTAGGAAAATATAAACTAATCTAAGATTCTAAACATTTTCATAAAAAAAAATGGATTAATAAAAGAAAATAATAAACTAGGGTTACAAAACATGTGAAAAAAATGTAAAAATCTGAAAATTACTTTAAATTAGTAACAAATGAAGCTAATATATGATTTTAAACATGTTGTCAACAAACAAGAAGAATCAAAATAAAAAAAATAACTAGGGTTTGAAGAAAATTTCAAAAAAATGAAAAAATTAGCAAAATATGTAAAAAAATCAATAAAAAGTGTCATAAATTCTTGTGTTGATGAATCTAAATCTTGTTTTAAATGTATTTAAATCTATTTTATAGTTGATTCATGATTTTTTTAAAACATACAATCAAAAAAAATGAAGAAAAAATTAAAAAAAATAAAGAACAAGAAAAATCATAAAACCTACCTGGAAATTCAATTTGCCTTCGAAATTCGTTGAAAATATCGTTCAAATCTCGTCTCCTTAGTGAAAAATCACTGAAAAATGGTGCAAAATGCTTTGGATTGGTTTTTTTCTTTGCCAAGAGTGAGAACAACTCAAAAAAACCAAATGAAATCAACTTTTGGCTCGTCGTGGGCTTCATACCCAGATTGCGCGGGTTTTTTTAAAAAACTCGTCATTTTTTTGACAAAAACTTGCCAAAAAAATGGCGAGTTCTTTTCGCTAATACTCATTTTTCAAAAAAAACTCATGAGTTTTTGGCGAGTGTGCCAACTATGGTACCTACAAAGGATCAAGTTGCTTATATATTTACCAAGCTCCTTCCTAAAGATACTTTTGAGTATCTCTGGGAGAAGTTAAGGGTTATTTCCCCTCCTTTCTTGAACTAGATGTGTATGGAGATGCATCAGTCTGGTGGATCTATGGATCTTTCTTCTGGACTAATGTTTGGTGGCTACCTCTTAGGGGGAGTAGGTAGTATCTTGTGTTGTCATTTAAAGAATATTCAGTACTGGCAGTGTTCTTAATGTCAAAGGGGAAATCAATGTTGAATTTCTTTTTCCTTTGCCATTGATGTCAAAGGGGGAGAGAGTATCATGTGAAAAATATTATCTTATGAGGGGGAGAAAGTAAAATCATGAGAAAGTGTGTTCAGAGCTATTGTGTTGTCTTTGATGGTCTTTGCATGATGTGTTGTCATCACTGACAAAGGGGGGGATTATTGCAAGTATGAAGGTTTTGTCATTGATGTTAACTAGTTAACTAGTCAATTGGTTGTTGTTGTCATTGATGTAATGTATGACGGTTATTGGTTGTATATGTCGAGGATGTTGAGAAAATTGTAATAAAGAAAGGTTGCAAGTATTCAATGTTTGCTCCAGGTTTTTGTCTGGGATTTTCTACTATGCTAGTGAGGATTTGAGGTATTTTTCATGATTGTTGGAAGCTGTTATTTCTAGATTTTGGATTTATGGATCATTGTATAGTGAGTTATGTTCATTAGTTGTGAACCATGCTTTTCTGTGTATCTGGCTAAGGTTCAGGAGAAATGTAGTTGCTCTGTGTTGTGACCTTTTCACACATTGACCCATTGCAAATGGGGACCCCAGTAGTTTTCTAGTTTTTAGGGTTTGCTTTCACACAACAGTTTCATAAGGTCATCATTTTGAGAGTTTCAAGTCAGTCTTCTGAGAGTCATCCAACCAAGTTTGATAATCCATGCTTGAATTAATGCCTAAACATCATGAAAGTGCTCAAAAGGTACGGGAGACAAGGATCACCTGTGCTTGGGCCAATTCTGAAACTTCCTATTTTCTAGGGATTTTGTTTTTTTCATTTTTTTCATTTTTGGCATTTTTGGACCAATTTGGGTTCCCTATTTTTTAGGGATTTTTCTTTTTCTATTTTTAGAAAGTCAACCCTAGTCAGTGGGTCAAGGTTTCCATTTTTAGAACAAAAAATCAGCCCAAAAAATCAAAAAATCATTGAAAAATCAAGAAAAGCATGGAAAAGCAAGTTAAAAATTTGGAAAAATCAATTGAAAAATCATGAAAATCAGACGTCTAGAATAAGAAAATCAACGAAAAATCCACCCAAAAGCATGAAGGCCATGGAGTAAATTTTCCTAAGTCTAGAGAAATTTTCCTAAGCTTTGAGGAAGAGAAAATGGCTAAGTCATTGGCAAGCCTACCATGGCTTAGAAGAAAATGGAAAACACCTTGGCAAGTTCGCCCTTGCCATGGAGATGAAGGATGGCAAGAAAATTTGCAAGTCCGCCATGGAATGGAAAGAGCTAAGGCAAGTCTGCCCATGCCTTAGACCAAAATTGGCACGCCTTCCTCCAAGTCTGCCCCAGCATGGCAAAGAAGCAAGGAAGTCTGCCCCAGCATGACAAAGAAGCAAGGAAGTCTATGCCAACATGGCAAAGAAAATGGCAAGACATTTAGAAAGTCCGCCCAACCTAGAGCAAGGAGAAAATTCAAAATTTGGCTAAGTATGGGAAGAAAGAGAAAAAGAAAAGTTCGCCATCAAGTGGAGATAAATGAGGGACGACCAAGCACATGTGAAGTCCACTTGGGGAGATGGCATAAAAGTTTCAAAGTATTCCTAGACCATGGAAAGAGGTTGGTAAAGTCTGCCTAGCCTAAGAAGAGGAAGGAAATTCAAAATTTGTCTAAGTCTGGAGGTCTAGGAAGAGGGAAAATTGAAAATTCGCCTACGTATGGATGCCTAGAGGAGGAAATTTCATGATTTTTGGCTTTGTGGTAAAGGAAAATGGAAGGATGATGAAAATATCCTAAGGCATGAGATATCCAGACGTCTAAACACATAGTAAAATCTGATTTTTCCTAGAGAAAATCATCCAAGCAAGGAGAAAAATTTGATTTTGGCATGAGAAAATATGCCTAGCATAATTTAAAGTTCACCATGGCATAAGAAAAATGGAATCTTGGGTAATATTTGTTGGAAAGATGGCTAAAAATTCAACTTGGCTAAAGGACAAATTGAAATAACTTGGAGAATAAATATTTAGCTAAGAGAAAATTAAAATAGCCATGGGTCAAAATTGAACGGGTTGGAAATAAATTAAAATTTGACATTTTAATACTTTGGATAATTTATTTCTGGCACTTAGAAATATAAAATGCCTCAGACAAAATAAAATTCGCTAGAGATGTCTTGGAAGAAATTCATGGAAGAAAAATCATTACACCGGGAAAAGAAAATAAATAAAATTTCACCATGAATTAAAACTTGGAAAAATTGAATTTAGTTTAATTGAACATTTAATATTTTTCCAAAATATTCAAAAATAAAAGATAAACATCTAGCAAAAATCTTTTTGTTGAAAATCAAAGGATTTGCTAAAGCTGCCGCCTAGATAAGCTTGCCATGGAGATTTTTCGAAAAGAATAGAAACTTGCCTGATTGAAGAGAAGAAAAAAAATTGAAATCAAGAGAAAAAGATGTAGTTACTAAAACAAATTGAATTCTTCAGCATTACAATGAGTTTCAACAACTCATTTTTCACACGCTCAGCTGAAGAGAAGTTAATCTCTCGAAGTTGCAAGAAAAGTAAGGCAAGGTCAATTATTTTGAAGGAAAGGTTGATTTTCTCAATTGAAGAAGTAATTTTTTGTGCTGAGGAAGTAAATTTTGGAGAAGTAAAAGGATTTCTTGGCTGAAAGTCAAACTTCTCAGCAAGTTGGCGCACTTTGTCTTTGGCTTTTTGATTGAATTCTCAAAAGCTAAATCTGATTCACAACCAAAGTATTTTTCCTGAGGTTTGGAGTTTGGTTGGCTAATTTTATCAATTCTTCTTCTGTCTTTTTCATTCTGGCTAAGTTATGGAAAAATCTCAGGAAAATTTGTTTACTTTCTGCTTGCTTTTTCACAAAAAATCAATCTTTTAATGAGTTGAATGTAAAATTTTTGAATAAAAGGCACAGGAATAAATTATATTTAAAGTCTCTGTATTAATGTTAATTTTTTTACTGTAGGTTAATGACCACTCTGGGAGAATCATCAAAGAAGGTTCCGATGAAGTTCATCAGTAAAGGTTTGCAGCGAGAGACAAAGATCAATTCCAAATGGAAGAATATTGCAAACACTGATCTCAGACATGTGGACTTCATGGAGTTCAAAAAGAGGGTATATGGACATGTTGGATTACCAACACCAATTTCCAGATAGATGGTGAGGAATGGAATTTTCCAAGCAGTCGGATTCCCATCTACAATAGAATGTGTTGAGTTAATGGTACAATGCGCCATTCATTATGATGTGCAGGAGAGACAAATTGTTGCACCCGACGGAAGGATTCTAGCTCACCTTGGCGAAGTAGCAATCTAGGAGGCATTTGATATCCCAACACACCATTGGGCTGTCTATAAGACCAAGGAGGATGCCAAAATATTATATGATGGCCAAGCTGAATTGTGTGCCACAAATGTTAATAAATCATGGCCGGAGAAATCTAGACCATCCACTAAGAAAATGCCTAAGAAGCTGCGTCAGACAGATTTTAAGGAGGATTATGGAGATGTCATTCTAATACTAAACAGGATAGCTGGCAATCCAAAAGGCACATATTTTGAGACGTGGATGTATTATTTTATAGATGAAATTACCTCTAGTGTGAAGATGTTTTACTGGTCTCGAATGATAAGCGACAATCTCCACGAGCATCTGATCAATTTAGAGAAAACCAAGTCTTTCCACATGAGCTCATACGTCATCTATTTGTTGGCCAAAATGTATAGATACTTAGGAATTATATGCAAAGGAAAAGTTGGTAATGGTGAGAATGAGCTCAAGTCCTATGACTGCTACCCACAACTTCAACTCAGGGAGAAGTCTCATTTTAGGCGGGCACACAATGCTTTCCTCATGTATATCACGAGAATACTTCAAGGAGGAACTCACCAGAGGCTGAATCACGAAGCCAAGAGCTTAATCAGTAAATATGGATCCTAGTTTATCTAGTTTCTGAGATTCACATAAATAAGGATCCAGGGATTCACTGGAAATCCTTACAGGCTTCCTATCTATCCTACAAATAGGATGATTTTTCTCAAAGTCTTGAGATAGCTGGAAGATTACTAGAACATCCAGAGGCCAAGTAAGAGGGAGGTTATTACTTTCCCATTCTTTATTGGGAATATGTTGGAGTCTTGTCCTTTAGCGCAAGCAACTGAAAGTGCCAGGCTGGAAATTCAATGGTACCCATTCACAACTTATCCATCCAGGGCCAATTTTGACCCTCATCATCACATTCAGACCATGGATGGGAGAAGATATAAGCATAGAGTAGACCTAGAAGAATTCTAGGAAAATGTTGCTGATGAGTATGAAGTCAGGAGAATATTATGGTCTAGAGTGTCGGTGGATTTAATGAGGGCAACCAAACTTTGTTGGGTGCCCGATCAGTTGCAAGATGACGGAAAATATGTCCAGTCATGCTTCAATGAGAGTCAACCTCTTCCTTCCATGAAGTGGTCAGAGTCTAAGCATTCAGACTTGGCTATGTTGATAAGGCCAATGATTAAGTATTCTTAGTGGTGGGTCAACTAGCAGGTCCAGGAGTTGAGGTAGAAAAGATTAACGCTCACGTACGACTTGTTGAGCGAGACAGAGTCATAGTCCTCCAATGCTGGTGCATCCCACAATGATGATTTGATTGAGGTTACTGAGAAGAGGAAGGAAGTGGTTGCAAATATAGAGCCTTCCCAAAAGTGACAGAGGATGGAACCATCTCGTTCTGCGACGTCTAGAAACATTGATGAGCTAGTGGCTACTAAAGATGAATCCTTGGCTGAGATGATGAGACCTTCTTCAGTTTAGGAGAAGAACAATGAGCCGATCTAGTTAGATGATGATGAGACCCCATCTCCTACAGGCATAGAAGTATTGGGTTTAGAAGATGAAAGGGATGTCCAAGATGATGAATTCCAAGAGGGGATGGTTTCTGCTCTCAGAGGAGTTTTGGATATTCAAAATGCAGAAAATGTTCAGGAGGAAGATAGTATTGAGTAGCCTACCATTCCGGAGTGGTTGAAGGACAGGATGAAGATTCAAGCACCAGTTGATATCCAAGAAGAGGATGATACTACAGATTTCTTGGCAAGGTTGGAACAAGTTGTTGTGAAGAAACCTTCCAAGAAGTTTTCCACGATTCATAGGGACGAAGCTGGTGGTCATTCCATATAGATCACAGTACCAACAATTGACAAAGCACAAGATGAAATCACTCCCCAGGAATACGCCATTACCACTATAGACCTTGGCCCAACAACAAAGGGCCAGGAGGTGGAAGAACTAGATAACTTAGTCTCAACTATCAAGGCGAGACTGGAAAAGGAAGTGGCGAAAAAGAAAGAATATAAAAGGGAGGTCGAGCACCTGAAGGAGTGTATACGACATTTGATCTGACCACTCAATCAGGTTGATACAGTAGATCCTCCTCTTCTCAATTCCTTACTGGAGATGGCCAAGGATGTGGAAGAAGGTATGGTAATGACCAAAGAGGCCAAGGACTGGATGACAAGTAAGGGCATAGAAGCAGCTTTGTTCATGGAGAGATTGACGCTTGCCTACAAACAAACTTCTTCTTTCCTTTCCAGATTGGCTGACATGACGAAAGTTTGGGATAACCTCCCGGTTATTCAAGAGAGGCTCATTCCATGCCTCAAAGTACTGAAGGGTGTCCCAAAGCAAGAATTCGTCGAGGGAAAGGTGATTGTTGTGGGAGCTGCTTATGACTTTCATCATTGGTTTTGGGAATTGACTATACGAAGCGAGGTTTTGGAGAAGGCAAAGGCTAATGGGCTCAGAGTGGAAGAACAAATAAGAGAAATCTGGAGAAAGATTTACCTCATAGCTATAGACGTGTTTGATATAGAGATTGTCTAGGAAAGTAACATGCAGCTGGAAAGATTGAAGAGAAAAGTTCAAGAAATCTTTTTCTCTACTACAGGACCAATTCTGAGGCAGGACTTCACAAAAGTGGTGAATCTCTTATCTATCTGAGATACCTTCCTAAAGCAAGAGCTAGAATGGGAGAGTACCTTTGCCAGATACGCTGAGGACTTGGATGGATTGGAATTCAGGATGAACATGTTTCCACAGTCATGATGGAGGAAGTCATCATGATCATGTCCAGGTTTGTCGAGCACACTGTTGCTCAGGAGGATAGGGATGAAATCCCTTGAAGATAGCTCCAACTACCACCTCACTCTCTGTTTATTGTTTGTTTACTAATGTTATTTCAGGAAACCCTAATTAGGGTTGATTTGTATTAATATTGGTCGTTGATGTTGATTTAATCTTGGCCTTTCATTTATTCTTGAAAACTCTATATAAACTTGTGATCTCTCACTTTCATTTGTGTGGAGACAGTATATGAAATTGTTGCATTAGGCTATTTTCGATAATGAAAGCTCTTATGCATGATTTGCTTTGAATCACTTTTATTGTCAAGTAGTGTGCAAGGTTGCATAACTTCTTCAACCATAGATTAGAATTATATTACAATTAGAATAGAACTTGCTTTAAATGTTTGTTAAGTGAATGCAATATTTGATCATATAGATTAATGGTGAAATATTGCTCATATTTTCTTCGAATGGATGATTTTCATTCGATGCGTAAAGTTAACTTGAGCTTGTGATTGTGGATGCTTAACTTTGGTCTTATTTGAGGCATGAAAATTATAATCACACCCTTTGAAGATTGCACCCACTTTGTGTAGTTGTCCCAGGGAGGCGAAACAAAGTGTGGTTACTCGTTTCACTTGATCTTTATTGTCTCTTGAATTCCTAGGCATAGATTAGATCCTCTAAACCCTTAGATTTTTTCCTTTTTTTTGAGATTGAAACTAAAAGTCCCAATCAAAGAATCCTTTAATGATAAATCCGTCTAAGTCCCAAACTTGTGAGGAATCCTTTAACATAAGTCCCTTTATGTATTAGCAACATATCACAATGCCCATTGAGCTTATCCATATGTCATGACCTAACGAAAGAAACCTTGGAGTCACGATATGATCTTCTCACAATCTTAGCATATGCGGTGACTTTGTTCAAGAGAGGATAGAGTGTCTTCAGAAATTTTATTCTGTGTGTTCAGTGGATGATAAAACATACACCAACATAGAATTGGTGCTAGAAGGAGGGCTACACAACAAAGGATTGTTTACAAGTTAAGGCAGTAGGCATGATGCAATATGGTGTTACCACATGAGTTTCCTTTTGATGTACCTATTGAACAAGCAAAGAAAGCATTGAAATACATTATTGATCAGTTTTATTCACTAGCTTGGAAGTCGCAGACAAATCATGCTCAATTCGGATAGACAAGCCGTGTTCTTGCTAGAGAAGAAGAAAAAGGAAAGCGAATTGAGGAAGCAATCAAAAGTGACTTGATAAGGCAAAAGATCGATCATCTAAAGCAAAATTTTGATGAGATAGAATGATCAGTTGCTACAGGCCCATCCTTGAATTCCAACCTTGATAATAGAATGAAGAATGTTGCTTCCGGCCAATGTCCCTGATCTAGACCAAGCTCCTTAGCCATTGTTACAACCAAACTTGGGTTTTCATGACAAACAAGAGGATATTATTACTAAACTGTTTAGCTTTGTGTGGCAAGAAAGAAGAAGTGCTCCTGATTGGTTTCACATGCGCTATATTCTTGAAGAAGAAGAAGAAGAAAGAGCATGATGAATTGAATTCAATATTCAAAGGGACCTCCTTGTTGAAAGATTTGAAGCCCTTTAGCAAGAGCAGAATCGACAGGATAATCAACAGGTGAATCAACAGTCCCATAGCAAGCAAGTCAACCAGCTGAAGCAGCTCCTACACCACCTCGACAAGCTTGAAGAAGGATAAGCTGGATTGAATTGGCTCTTTCTCAATAGAAAGACTTCAAAGAATTACTAGATCCACTCCAAATTCCTTCAAAGAGTTTGTAGAGCTATTGCCTTACAGATATAGGCAGAAAAGGAGATTTGAAGCATCACAAGAGGAAACATCTAGTGCAATTGGTTCCAGTGAAGAAGCACCGAGTGAGGAAGTTCCTTTTGGTCTCTTCCAAACCTCACCGCCACATACTCCAGTTCCAAGCACCACACAACCAGACCATCAACAAGTTCCAATGGTTGCACAACCAGTTCCACCAGTTCAACCAGTCCAAGTGAATCAACCAAATGCTCCAATGGTGTGGTGTCCAGCTAATGCATCACCTATGACATTTTCTATTTATCATGATCTAAATAAAAATATGGAACATTTTTGTTCCATGTTTCATAGTGGTGACCTGAACAACACAGCAGAAAAGCATATCAAGCTCTTCGAAGATCTTCAAAATAGAGATATCCAAGAAGAGGATGTCACCTGTAGATTGTTTCCCTACATGTTTGATGAGGAGGCTTCTTACTAGTACATCCATTTACCAGCTAACTCCATCCACAATTGGCAACAAATGAAGACTGCTTTCTTAGAAAAGTTTAGGGCACAGATTTCCCCATCTGATCTATATAGGAAATTTGTGGAAGTAAAGAGACAAGAACATGAACCAATTAGAACATTCAATAACAGATTCCATAGAGCCTATACCAAGTTAAGAGATCCTTATGAGTTGGACAATGCAGCGACACTGCCAATCTATTACGAAGCTTTGGATTGTCTTACCGCCATGTTTGTAAAATCAACGAACCTGTTGCCAGCGGACTTGAAGGGAGCATATGCTGCAAAAATTATGGCTAGCAATGGTCTAGGAGTAGGTATGGCTCTAGGTCCACTCAATTACTTAGGAAATGCAGCCGCCCAGAACCAAGTTTAGGATATTAATCGGGCATTGGCTCACCAGACACCTATGATGAACCCGATCCCTCCTACAAGTAATTCGATGGTCCTGCACCCAAGAATGCCTATGTCACAAATACCACCAACTCAGGCAGTGTACCTTCAAAATGCGACAACTTCAACCTGAACTCAAGAAGAAAAAGATGAAATGAAGGAACTAATTGACCAAGTCAAGAAGCTATCGACTAAAGTCACTTATCTAAAAGGTCAGACTAGCCAAATGCAAAATTTTCAAAAGAGCTATCAGCCACCTCAAGGGAATTACCAAGGTCAAGGTCATTCTGAATATTAGAGAGTCAATCATAATTATCAAAGGGACAATAAAAACTATCAAGGGAATAGTCAAGGTTTCTAGAATAACAATCCAGGCTTCCAAAAGAAGACATGGAACACTGGACCCAATAATGGTACTATACTATTACCCTTGGATAACCCACTTGCTGACAATCATCCCATAGACAAGGTGTTCCTAGCTAAAGCAACATTATCAGGATGGTGCAAGCTACACAACATAGATCAACATTCTGAGTTGCATTGTCGTGAGTTCCAAGTAGCTGTAGATATTTTTAGAAGCGAAAGGAGGAATTCAGATGTAGAAGATCCTCCAGTAACTAGATACAAATTAGTTCCTACACCAAGATATGATCAAGCCCTCATGATTGAGAGTGTTTGATTTCCACCCCAAGAATATCCATAGTATCAACATAATCAAATATTTCCACCTACATCTGCAAATGGCCCAGTGGAGGCACCACGATATCAAGATGGACCGAAAATTCAAGACTTGTCAAGCCAGCCAGCTACGATTAATGGTTATAATTTCCCTCCATTGTATAACAGTATATTGGTAGAAGGAACCAAAGAAGTGCTTCAATAGGTGTCTAGAAATCCATTCAGGATATACCAGAGGAATAATCGCCAAAATGAACCCTTGACTACATATATTCCTTCGAACAATTTCCATACTCTGCCAAATCCAAATGCTACCAATGTACCATCTCTTCCCAGAGATTTTCTAGAATATCACCAGCAAAATGCTCAGCCAAATGGAATGAGGCAAGCTATGGTTCCACAAGTGGGACAAATGAGACAATTGAGCCCTTAAGTGGAGCAGGATCAGTCACAAACAAAGGATCATCCCAGAGAAGAACTAAAGAGGTTGAGTTCATACGTGTTGGAAGAATTTAAAAGAATGAAGGTCAGCTTACCTCTGATCGAGTTGATGAGATTCCCTGAGATTCAAGAAATGCTTCTAGGCAATTTGACTGAAGCGGTTGTTCTAAAGAACATCCCACATAATGTGTCAAACATAGTACCTAATGCTATGACAAATACCAATCTTGCTGAGCTAGAAGTGTCAGGAAACATATTTGATGCTCCACAACAACCTTTTGGTGTTGTAGGAATAACCCAAGCATCGTTTGGAAATTCCATTCAAAGAGACATGTCGTTAGAAGAATTCCTTATGGACACAAATATTTTTCAAGAAGAAGTCCTAGCAAATGAGCGACCACAGACCCCATCAAAGAAGTAAATTGTTCCAGGAACACAAAAAGAAAAGAACCAAGATGTCGGTAATTAGGAGAAACACCTGGTAGTCTTTTACCAAGGAAAAGACGAGCTTGCCCCATTTTTATTTTCAGTCAGAATATTTGGAAAAATGTTACACAATTGCCTAGTGGATTTTGGTGCTTCAAGCAACATGATGCCACTAGCCATCTGTCATAGGTTAGGACTTGTGCCTACAAGAACCAACAAGAACGTCACTTAATTAGACAAGACGAAAGTCCTAGTTATGGGAGAATTAAATAATATGCACATGCAATTAGCAATGGACCTGAGAATACAAAGTTGTATAGACATATCAGTGGTGGATATTCTTGATGGGTACAACATGATTTTGAGTAGAGATTGGTCGAGGAGGCTAAATGGATATATTTCTACAGACTTTTCTCATATGTGGCTACCATGGAAAGGAGTCCCGAACTAGATAAGGATTGATAGCACACTGAGGCTCAAGCTGATGATTATGGAATATAGAGAGAACAATGAGATATTGTTCCTAGAGACAGACTTAGGCACTTACAAGCCTAAAGTAAACAAAGTTCTCATGCTACAGGGATTAATTCAGGAAAGTGACTAGATGAGTAACTCCACAAATGTGCTAGTTGAAAAGGAGGAAAGATCCCAGGACAATGATAGAGGAATGTTTGAAAGTTTCAGAAACTTTGTCTAGAAAAGTGTTCAAATGAAGGCAAAATTGCATGAAAATATCCATATTCAAAATTTATTACTGTCAAATTGGTGTCGATTCCACAACTCAGCTCATTCTGAGTTCATATGTAAGATGTTCCATAGAGCCATAGAAGAGGTACAAAGAAGTATTCCACAAATGTTAGGCTTTTCAGACCATGCAGAGGTCAATCACGTCGATAGCTTTACCTCAACAAGAATACAAGAGATAGAATTTGAGCAAGATCATCAAGAAGGAAACTTGGATCCACAGACTCCATAGGCCCCGCAACAAGAACAAGTTTGGATCCTAAGGTTTGATGGATCCCAATCGAAGAAAGAAACCTTGGAGTTGCCATATGATCTTCTCGCAATCTTCGCATACACAGTGACTTTGTTCAAGAGAGGATAGAATGTCTTTGGACATTTTATTCTATGTGTTCGGTGGATGATAAAACATACACCAACACTCTGGATTTCTTCTTGTTCGAGTTTTATGACTTGCAGTTCTTAGGATAAGTTTATGAGGTCGTGTTCAAGTTAATTTTGTTATCTGAAAAGATTGGATCATGTTAAGGTTGTGTGTGCTTAATTGTTTATGTTTTTTGCACGGGTATTGGCTGACCTTGTGTTAAACACTACTCACGAAGTTTATGAAATTGTGTTGAAGTGTGTGTTTGGGTCGCCCTCATTTTAATTCCACCGTAGAATGTTTTTGCATCGACCTAATTTGAATTTGTAAATACAAGTGATGTGTGGTTTACTTTGTATGAGTTTCAAAGTTGAAGACAGTATAAATACAAGTTGAGATGTTTGTGAAATTGAATGAATGTAAGCAAGATAGATGCAATATTGATGCAAAATAGTGTGTATGTGATTCGAGTTTGAGAAGATTAGTGTGAAATATAATTGTGAGTTTCTAGAGGCAGTGAGATGAAGGTGTATGCTATCATTCAAGCATGTTTGCAAGTGTGGGAGTGAATTGTGGTGGAAATCTACATTGCATTGAGATTGTTTTCTCTTTGTAACAAATCTCTTCTATCTTCTTTGCATTTTTGTGGCAATGAGGCCTCCAACTGGTTAACCTTTGTTGGACAGTGAGTCTTGTTCCATACAATAATTCTTGTTTTGGCAGCGAGCCTTCTCTAGCAGTGAGCCTTTGTATTCGGTTTTGATATTCTCTATAGTGTGAGCTAATCCTCACCATGGTTTTTCACTTATTAGGTTTTCCACATAAATTGGGTGTTGTGTGATGCTTTTAGTTTCTGCTTTTGCACTTAATGATTAATCACATTAGTAGAGTAGATGATTTGTGGATTATAACTAGTATAATCTTTGGTGGAAGTTCTTAATGGTTAAAATTTGTTACAACTGATTCACCCCCCTCTCAATTGTCTTGTTCAACACAGATTCTGACCTAGTAAAGGTAATACACTACAAGTCAACAAAGGAATTCTGGGATAAGTTGGGTGGCATCTCTGAAGGACATATCAAAGTAAAGCAAGCCAAGTTTTAGATCTACAAAGGAAAGTTTGAGAACTTGAAAAGGTTAGAGGATGAAGATAAACCAAATATCGAAAACATGAAAAGTGAGAAGAAAGGGGATATAAGGACTTGGGATTGGGTTTAAAATCCCTTAGGACTCTCGACATTCCATAATATATGAACCAAAATAAAATAAAATAGGGGGTGGGAAACAAAAGGATTGGGACATTTCCAAAGTCCCCAAGGAACATAGAAACACACAAATGACAAAAAAATCAACATTTGTCATATTTAACCTATTTACACATTATTTTTAGGTTTTTATATATTTTTAATGTACAATATTAACAAAACATAAAATATAAAAACAAAAATGACCAAAATTTAAAAATAGAAAAGGAAACTAAAAGTTAACACAAAAAATAAGAAAAGGGGGTCCTCATCATGCTCAGAAAAGATGGGGCATATGTGTAAGGGACAACAATAGTTACAATCAATTGTTATTGCATGAACTCACTTAAGATCTCAAAAATTGTCCCAAGATCAATTACAACTCTCTGCTATAATTTTCTAGTCATGAATATTAGAATAGCATTGTCATGTTTGGTTCATAAGACTTCAATTATAAGACTAAATTCACTCCATTACATGCTTGATTTAACTCAAACATGATATATATATATATATATTACAAATCTTATTAGAATTGAAAATAACCATCCAAGAAGAAAAATAAATTAAAAATTCAAATTCTAGATCTTGGAAAGACACTCATGGCTATATAGAATGAATTTATTGCTTTTACAAGTATGAACTCAATGGAGATGTTTAAAAATTTGTTGAGATTTTTATAATTCACTATTTTTGCTCACAAATTTCTTAAGAATTTTTAAATTTTTTGACTTCCTATCACAAATACATCACTTCATTAATATTTTTTATCTAAAGGAAATTCCTTTTGAAGTCATAATGTTTGCATATAGACTCAAAATAAAGTGTTAGTTTATAAATTTCAAAATTTGTCAAGAAAAATGTAAATATATAATTATATTCAGCTTTTGATTCAATTAAAATACTTATTTAGTTTTGTAACACAAGTGCATTTATGGGGCTAATAATGAACAAAGTTAATCCTTGAATTGTATCTACTTTACCAAACAATGTGTCAAGATCCCATATCATCCCAAAAATTCTCAAGCATCAAATAAGTAGACTAGTTCCTAAAAAAAAATGGTGAATAACTATCTAATTTAAAAGCTTTAAATACATAAATTAAAAAATCTGTTTTAAGGGTTGGGGAAATTTTACGTGATGTTCTTCCTAAATTTTTGTCTACGTTCAAATGAATGAAATTTTGTATCTTTGGTAGTTTGTAGGAATTTTAAGTATTGCAAATTATGACAAGACTAACTTGTGCAAATGTAGTTGTGCCCATTTAAATTATGATACATAAAATCTCAGAGAAGGATCTATGTAGATTCATGGTGGTCTAGCTCTTAGATAATAGTCAAATTTGATACCCTTAGATGCTTGCATTATTTATATTGAAAAATATTGATTATTATATAAATGACTTTAATTTACTAGAAGTTTGAAAATACAAATAAAAAACTTATTAACATAAATTCTATTTTTTTTCTTTTTTTGAATTTTTAATTTCTTATTTACAAAATAAAATTCTACTTTAAATATAATTTTATTACCTTCCTAGTATTTTAAATGTATATGTATAATTCTTTTAATTAAAATAAAAAATTAGTTCTTTAATATTCCAAGCTTGATGATATTAGTACCAACTAAAGCTCAATTACTAGTATCCATTGTAACCAAATCCCTAACAAGAATCTTAAAAAAATTGTGGAAATATCTTCCTTTTAAGGGAGCAAACATTACCCCACAATGACTATAGAAACCCATAAACAATATGGTTAGTTGTAGATTTAGTTTATAATGTAATATAGATCTAAAATATTTGAGAATTTTTTTGTGTGAAAAGGATTTCAGATTGTCAAATATTTGAGTAAAGTTTTTGTAAGGGGAATGTACTATGTGTCAACATCTTTTAAAATAGATTTTTTTATTGGTAACTCATAAATGAGTAGAGCATAATATGGGTTTGTTTTTAAGGGCACTAAAGGGTCTACATGTGATTGGACATATAAATAGTTTTTAATAAATATTCTTCAATATATGACTTTCTACATATCAAATTAAGAAAGAATACTAACAATGTGAATTTTGTGCACAAAAAATTTGAGTATATATTTATGATCACGTACATGTTTTTCCTATCTATTTAGGAGAATGCACTTAATATAGTATCTTATTGTATATATTTATGTAAAATAGTTTTGAATAGTTGATGGATTAATATTGTATGTGTAAATAGACATTACACATGGAAGGGGAGAATTTGCGAAAAGAGATGATACATTTAGAAAAAAATGTACAAGTAAGAATTTTTAATTAATTATACGTTAGAAATTGTTATATTTATTTTAGAGGTCTTAAATTTTAATAAATATTTTTATTTAGTTTAATTTTTATGACAGACATATGATTGGTGAAGATTTGGAATCACTAAATTTTAAGGAGCTGCAATGTCTTGAAAAGAAAATTAATTTGGGTGCGAGAAAGATACATTTAAGAAAGATAATGATTAACAATTTTTGAATTTGATTTAATATTTCAAGATTTTCTAAATACAATTTAAACCCTACATTTACTTTTATTAAAGTTGCATGACTCTAAATTCATGTTATGCATCTCTTTGAATTTTTTTTTTTTGGAAATCCGCTTATAATACAATTCTTGCATTAAGTTTAATCCAAAATTATAGTCTTATGGAGAACATGCTATGCTAACATTGCAGGAGAAAAAATTACTTTACCATATTCGATCTCTAAAATTGAAGGTATTGTATAATTTTTTTATAAAGTATGATATTTTATTATTTTATTTGTAACACTTAAATAAACACATGCCCTATAAATGATGTTTACAAAGTCAAGGATATTTTAAAATGTTTAGTTAGAATTTTATTTTTCTTTTGTATTTAAGTTTTTTTTTTCTTTCTAAAAACCACATAATTAAAAGAGAGAAGATTTTATGAGTTTATTTAATTTATTTAAAAAGTTTTTTAAAATTAAGATATAATATAAAAGAAATTTCATTTAATTTATTTAATTAGTAAATTTAACATTGTTAATATTATTTTTATTGGTAAAATATTATATAAGAAGATTTAAACTTGTAATCTAAAAGATGTTATAATTATCATCATAAAAATATTAGATTATAAGATTGAAATCATGGTATGGCCCTAATAATTCGATAGATTCAAGCACATTTCAATTTAAGATAGCCAAGATCAAACATAGATATTTACATGATGATAGAGCCAATTTGATATATTGATCAAATGATTATGAGAGGTAAATGTATCTATTTAAAAAAACTATGTAATTGATAGTATATTTGAGAGATTGCAAGTTCATGATAATTATTTTTCTTATCCATAAATATCCAAGTTGTGTAGATTTGGTATGATTTAGCATGCATCTTGATGTGAAAATTTGTGTGAATGAGATACTTTATATACGTAGTTGCACATGAGGACCTATTCACACCTTGTTTCTTAAGCATACTTAGGCCATCTTTATTTTTTATCTCATTTCATAAGATTTAGAAACATGACATGATTTTAGTTTGTCTTAGAGTTTTATTCGTACCTATATAGCAAGGTCATTTCATTGTATTATAAAATCTCATCATTTAATTGTTTCGCAGCAACATAGTAATTCATCATTGCAACTCTCTTTGTATATTTTTTTTGCATCGAATATAGGTTCTTATGCTCGTGATTTTTTTCATAAATCTAACATGGTATCAAAGCTTTGAATCAAAAAACCCCTTATTTTTAAGGTTTCTACTCCAAATGTTCAAAGGAGGCCTCTTGGAACAAAATTAACCACACTGTTGCGCTCTGAAGGCCTAAAAACCTATAAATTCATACATAACACTTTGGTTTGGTCATGGAATTTTTTTGAGGATTTTTTGGGGCACATAGATCAAATATCCATATGGTTTGTACAAACATATGGATTGGTATGGGGTTGATTTCATTGTTGCACAATCATACTACACTAAAATCCATGCCTCTAGTCCTCTATTGGCACTACCATATAGGTTAGATTAGATTTGAAGCAATTTTTTTTTCTATTAAAAGTAGGTTATAGTATGCCTGCATAAGAAGGTTAATGGGGTTGATGTGGGGGGGAAACCCTTAGTCACACCTAAACCTACTACGAGATGGTGAAATGGTATGTAAGGCTAATGCTTAACCTTAATCACTCATTCCACCATAAAGCATTGGGGAACACAAAAGTAACCAAGAGAAACTATTTGGCTATTGTCCCCAAAGAAGAGCTAAAACAAGTGGTCAGGATTTTTGTCCCCTTTTTTATTTGATGATGATGGTATGATGAATGTGATGTGAAATGTTAAAAACTAGGTAAATTAGAACTAAAAAGATGAACTATCACATAATTTGAAAAACTCAAAAGAGAAAGACAAGAATAGAAAGCAAAACTGAAAAGTGTAGATAGAGAGGAACTTGACATATAAATCTAGTGTTGAATTGGCTAGACAAGGGAAGGACTGACCTAGTCGAGAAATGGTGATTTCTAGGATTTTAGAGTTTGTACAAGTGCATCATAGTCTATAGGTCTTTGTTTGTTGAGATTGTGTTCTGAAATTCGACAATTTACAAATAATCAACTTTCCCTAAGTTGATGAGAGAATATTTTTGAAATCTTTTCTTAGGGTTTTGAAGTCTTGAGATCTCCAATCCACTTGAATCCACTTCATACCTATAACTTGCAAGGACAAGGGGAGAAGGGTTGTGTCATATAAGGGATTGCCTTAGCCAAACCTCGTTTTGGTGTTTCCACCTTCACAAACATCTATGATAACAATGATATAAATTATGTGTTCTATGGAGAGCAAAGGTAAATGGATAAAAATGAATGATAAATGACAAGTTGTTATAACTTATCACTCAGATTTGCATTCCTTGTAGGATTGAAGTCACTTTGCTCATCACATACAAGGATAAATTGGAGGACTCTTGGAGATATTACAAGTTCTAGTGCTCATAACAAATAAACATAATCATGAAAAATACATCTTACAATGTATAAACATGAATTTGTTGATGTGTGAAAAACATGATATTGATTGCAAGAGTGTTGTATATTTTCTACTTATTATGTTCTTAAAATTTCTTTAACTTCCTTTAGGATTCTTAAAGGATATTCAGGTTGCTTAGATGTTCAAAGGGAGGGAGAGACTTATATTTATATGAGTTTCAACATATTTCACATTAACCAATATGATAAGTTGACAATTGAGTTGGGAATCATATGTTGGTGTAGGCTTTTTTTTTTGAAGTGGTTTAATTTATTTTCCCTTAGTTATAGGGTTTTCCTAGATTTTTGTTAATCTTTCTTAGGATAATAAAGTGGGTTTATTATTTAATAACTAGGAGATAAAGTGATGAGATGTCTCCACCCTTAAAGGGTGGAGTATTTACTTTTTTATCATTTTATTTAATATTGGTGATTAATGGTGATCAATTCCTATTGGTTAATTTGTCACCTTCATCCTCTCCTTAGTTTTATATAAAATCACTACTCGGCTTGTATTTTTCATCTTAGAAGCTTTTAATGCAATTCTGTCATTTTGACATTACATATCTCTCGGAGTTGTTGGTTTGCATTGTTTATGTTTTTCTAGTTTATGTAGCTTTGAATTTCTCTTATAATGTTACTTGGGTTATTCAATCTATTTTATATTTCTAAAGTTACTTGGGTTATTCAATCTATTTTCTATTTCTAACATGGTATCAGAGCATTTTTTTAGAATTCTAAGTTCTTGGATTCTTAATTGAGAGTTTGAGTTTTTTATGTGAGATATTCAAAACTTGAGTATGCTCATCTCTTGCATCATATGATGACCTAGAGAATTAAAAAACTTGATAGAAATAATAGATTTGGGGTTTTCTTTTTATGGATGACAACCTTAGAATTAACTGCATGAATCCTTCCCAACGTAGTTTCTAGTGTTCAACTTATGATTAAATTGTGGTGGTTTAATCTTTAGACACATGGTAAGCATTCATTTGAGTGCATCCATTCTTTTCATAATATTTTCTCATTCTTAGTGCAATAGTAAAATGTGTTAGTCGATGCTCTTTCAAAAAGACAACACTTTTCAGGTTCCAGTTGCAACACATTCTCACAAGATGAATATAATCCATTAGTGTATTGATGCTAGAGCGATTAAAAAGTCAAGAGACATGAATTGGTTTCTTATTCCAATGTTGAGTTTCTTCATACAACATTTTTTCCAAAGGCAATTCAAATCAATTATGTAGTGAGCTTTGGGCATTCGTTGACAATCCATCCTCTTACAAATAATTTAGATCAATGACTATAATTTAAATGAAAATAGCTACTTGCAGATGATTAGTTTTATCCATGTGAGTAATTACTTAGGAAATTAAGGCTCATCTACTATTTCTTTTAGGATGATAAAACAAAGATTTTATTTTTTATCGCCATAATCAAAGTGCTCTTAAGAATTGGATGAAGGTTTGAGTTCCTAAAAAATGTTGTGTGAATAGAGCTAAGGTTTTCTATTGAATTACTATGGGTAAGGTTCTCTAGTCACCTATAATCTCAATTTTTTTTGTAATTTATCAAAAATGATATAGAGAGAAATGTTTTAAAGTTGGTATTGTGTGAGTCTTAAGAAAAAATCAAAACCTAGGATAGTCCAGAGATATTTTAATAAGAAAACCTAATTATCAGAAACCAAAATACCTTTATAATGAGTGAATCAAGTGAAAAATATAGAGGAACTAAATTTTTTATGAAAGATGATTTAATGAAACAATTACCCAAGTCCACAAAAAAAAGCAAGCATGTCTAGGGAACAGGTGTTCTAATAGATAGATTAATCAATACAACATCACAAATCAAGGACACAATCATTCCTCAAAAAGGTTGGAATCTTTTTGAGTATGGATGCAAAAGGAGAAAACTTGATAGAACAATATCAAATTTATGGACTCAAGACTTGGTGAAATTGGTTGTCCCTAATGTTTTCATCAATGTTGACCTAATTAAAGCCCTAACAAAGAATTATGATATAGAGAACAGGGTTATCAAGAGTGAAAATGGAGCTCTATTGCTTGAAATTTCAAGATAAACTATCATGGAAAATTTTGATTTAAATGTTTTAGCAAGTGCCATTATTGACTTTGGGACCCTAAGCAGAGAGTGGGTAAAGAGGAAGCATATTTTTCAGGTTCTTGTGGCTACCTCAACATCAGAGGATAGGAGCAAATAGAAAATTGGTAAGATTTGCTAAAGATGAGGTTGATCGCTTCAACTTTGATATTTTTGAGAATTATTTTGTCAACACTTATTTTGGATTGTGCCAAGTGCTAGGAGAGGACTTTAGGGTTAGAAGGCTCATTCACATGTTGAAGCTTGCTACTGATATTCGGGATAGGGAAGTTAATAAATGCTTTGAATTTTCCTCATACATTAAAAATGAAATCTATAAACAATTGAGGGATTTAAAGTACCCAAAGGTTGGATTATATTTCAAGTGGTACTCCCTATTATGCCACTTAATTTTATATAGTGGAATGAAGATATAGAGTAAGCCTTTAAATTTTAAAATAATAGATGAAGAGGGAAATATGTTGTCAGTTTAAATATGGACATATATTTGGGATTCTCATTGTTAGTTGGATAATTATTTAGATTTTGAGAATATTTTTTTGAAAGATATTTTGCAAAATCCTAGCCTTCAACCAAAGATAAGGATATCTGCGAAGGTAATTAAATTCCTCAAGCCATTGTAGTTTGATCCTCAGAAGGATATTGATCAGAACTAGGGAGATCAGTACATGCATGAAAATTGTACAATCTTCAAGGTTTATGGTACCCCAGTTCAACCCCACTATCTACCAAAATTTGTATCAGATAGGTTTGCACTCAAGGAGATAATGTGGCAATTGAATAAATGAGATAAATTTCATTTCAGGCTTATTAAGAAAGGATCACTCATTCCTATTGGGACACATTTCTCAAATTTCATAATCACTACAAAGGAGGGATTAGAGGTTTTACCTTCCATGTTACAAAGCAATAGGATGAAAGTGGATACTACAAGGAATTGTGATCTTCAAGGTTATATAAATGAAATGAGGTTGGCACGAGGAAGGTCACAATATTATCACAAATTTAATGCCTTTGATGATATGATTAGGAATCTTTAGATAGATGAATTGGTGAAGAAAAGAAAATAGATATGGATTTTCATAACCAAATAGAGGAAAATAGAAAATTGTCCCATCCCTCCTATAGGGGTGATTTCTTTGATATTTCAAATCCCATTGAGAGGATAGAGAAATTTCTAAATAGTTTTGATTATTTTTCATTCTATAATAAGCACCCTATTGAGTAGAGGCCTAGTGAAAAAGATATTGAGAAGCTAATTTAGCAAGCATCACTACCTACTTAATCATCAATGCACTTAACAACTACCCCTTAGATATCAACTATTATTCAACCATTGGTTGATTTTTTAATAAACCCTGAAGAGATGGTGGAGAGTATGCAAGAAGAAGATGTTGAGAACATTCCTGGTGATGAGGAGGTAGATCAACACTTTCTTCCTCCCCACATTGATCAAAGAAATAAACGGGCGATGGCTAAAACGCTTATGTTGGATCTTAATGATCCAAATATAATTGATAATGATGTTAGGGCCTTAGCATATAGTCAGTTTTTGAGTGATGATAATTTTATAACCTCCAAGGAATTTAAATAATATTTATAAGGATTAGGAAGGAGGAATTTCATGACTTGGCATCCCATTTCCAATAATTCCATGAGACGTAGTTCTAGACTTATGGCATCCCACGCTATTGTTACATCTATTGTGGATCCTGGGTCTTCTAACTTTTTATACAAAGTGTTGTCAATACTCAACCCATTTAGGACTCTATCCTTGAAACTGCCATACCAATGACAACCTTACAAATGCCTATTTTTACATATGTGGAGACTATGGTTGCCCATTTTCTCGAAGACAAACTACAAAAATTGGGCAAAGACTTAGAAGGACTACAACACTATGTGAGTATTGAATCTCTAGCTAGTCTTGTGGTCCTATGATAGATAAAATGAAAAATTTGATTAGTGATGCCCACGGATTAGAGGTTTTGCATGGCCTAGCTCATATAGTTGATACCAACATTACTACCACATCTAGTTGCACTCAAACATTGATAAAACTTCAAAACCAAGGAGCAAATCAAGTTTCCCTCTCTACAACTATAGCCTCTATTCCTACATACACAAATCTAACTGTCACATCAACAATACAACAAAGCATTGGTATAACTCCAACAGTAGCCTCTCCATTGGAAATCCTTATGGTTTTGGATCTTCACATGTCACACCTCAAGTTTCATCTCCCCTCATAAATTTGCAACATAATATCCCACCAAGCACATACACACTTCCACCATATTCACCACATTCCCAAAACATGTCAACCAATGATTCCATCATCAACCAAATTTCACAAAATGTGACCTCACTTCAACAAAAAATCTCAACCTTGAACCAAAACCAAAATGGACAACCATCACAATATGTCTAAAGGAGCCCATTGTCACTTGAAATATTGAAATCACAAATGCTAAAAAATATAGAGATACCCCTATTTGACAAGTACAATGGTAAGGGAGACCCTAGCAATTATATATTGACATATACAACCTTGTGTAGTGACTTCATCTTTGAGGATAAGCTATTGGATAAAATATTTCCTAGGTCATTGAAAGACATGGCTTTGGAATGAATTTGTTCATTATTGAATAATTCAATACACTCATTCAATGAGCTTGTTGATGATTCCTCAATCATTTCCAAGTAAACATTGGTCCTAAGATTAACGTAATTGATTTAATGTGATGCAAACAAAAGAAAGGAAAAAAGGTCACAAATTTCATAAGTTGTTAGTTCCTTTATTCACAGATCAATTTTACTCTTCCTAATGCGGATGTCCAAAGAGTGTTCATTGAAATATTTCAATTTGACATAAGGTACAAAATATTATTAATGAAATTTCCATCCTTCATACATTTTTGTATGGCCCTTTGTGATTATTAGAATTTGACTAGTCAGTATGAAGAGGCATCTTTGTCAGCTCATGCTGAAAAGTATGAATGCATACCTCAGAACTACCAACCATTCAAAAAGTAAAACAAAAACTTTATCAAGTTTCATACACATCAAACAACTAACCACATTGAACCTCAAGTTTCTATCATAATTTCCACTCCATACCAGTTTAGATTGAGAGATAGAAAATTCACCTAGTTACCTACCACTCTCCATTTGATCATGTTGCAACTTATAAGTAAGAACTTAATCTACTTTCCTCCTATTAGACCTATGGATAGAACTAAACCTTTACCTCCAAATTATAATCCAAATACCTTTTGTCAATATCATCACACAATTGGACATGATACATCTAACGATGCACATATCTTAAACATCAAGTTCAAGACCTCATTGATTCTAATCACATCAAATATGTTGCCCTTCCTAACCAAAAATTGCAAATTTTAACTAATCCAATGCCAAATCATCCATCCAACTTTGTGCAAGCTTGTTATGTTAAGAATGGTGAGATGAATGTTAATACAACTAATGAAATGAATGGTGATTACAATGTTGATGAGGATGGTCTACAAGATATGGTTTCTTTGATAGATGTTCAACCTTGTAAGGACCAAACCATTGTCTTACCTTACATTGCTTTCACTCATAATGATGCACTTAGACATGCACCCAATGGTCCTCTCTACATTACTGACTGTATCAATGCTAAACCTATACAAGGAATACTCATTGATCCAATGTGTGTAGAGAATGTGATCACTAAGGAATTCTTGTTTATGCAAGAGTTTTATCAAGATTTATAAATAATTGAAATCATGGATAAAACCTTAAGATTTTTTTGCTCACCCTATGATAGTTTCAATCACTCTTCTTCTAAAAGTTGGACCAAAAAAATTAGATGTATCATTCTCTATCAACACAACCTTGAACCAATTCCATGTGAAGCTAGACTATCCATGGCTACACTTAATGAATGTTATTCGGTCAGTTATTCACAAGTGCATAAAGTTCCCCTTCAAAAATGAGATATTTATAGTGCATCATAGTGGGTTTAATCCTTTGTCTTCTTGTGGGAATATTTCATTGAATTTATTTTTCCTCAACCTATGGAACCTACAAAACCTCGCGAAGATTTCATTTTCAAGTCATACTAAAAGTTTAAGGAAAAACACATAACAAAGTTATCTCTTAGTAATATTTATAAGAATGATAGGTCCATCGCTGTTCCTTCTCCCCCACCCATCATGTATGAACCTATGCCCCAATCCAAGACCCTTCCAAGTAACCAAGGTAAATATGTTGCAGTTCCTCCACCCATCTCCTATAAAAGACCAAGAGACAATAAAATGATTCCTTTTGTGCCTCCAAAGATAAAACAAATGTATAGACCTAAAAAGACAGTGGTTTCCCAACTCCAAGTGGTTCGTTCAATTCCTCCCTTTAGGGAAGAAATGAGACCAACGGTTGAGAAACCAACTCCTACTCCATAATAAATTGAAAACTGTGCAAGAAAAATTGAAATGCTCAAGAGCGTAGGCATAGACGTCGTGCTATTGCTCACTTATTGGAATAATAGAATAAAATAGTGAATGATAATCTAACAAATATGGAAATAACTCAAGAAGAAATACAACTTTGACCAACACAAGACATGGAACCAAAACAAGAAGTGAAACAAGAAAATTCAACTACTATTGTTATAAAACCTCCCATTATGAAGATGAAATTGCTAAAATTGATGAGGAGGTACATAATGAGCTAAATGTTTTATTTTCAAAGAAAAAGAAATTAGATGGTTTTGGAAACAAGCAACACCAAGAGGTAGGGGTGGATCAGTGTTGTGCAAAAATTCAACTTTATTATTCTGTCATTTAACTTACTTAACCATTCAACAGAAGAAACATGCATCAACAGAAAGAAAATAATCACAACACCATAACATCAAAATTTTTATGTGGAAACCCTGTTAGGGGAAAAACCACGGTGGATGGCCAATCCACAATATAATATGAGTATACCCAAAATGAGAAGTACAAAATGGGAATGCACTTGCATTCAGGCTCACTGCCTAGAGCTCACTACTCAAAAAGAATGGGCTCAATGCCCTACAATGATTTGGAATAGATCCAAAAGACTGAACTGATGAAATAGCATCCACAATGCTTGATTACGGTTTTGATTAAGCTCTGTAGATAATGTGTTGTCCTTCTGACTGATTCAACAATTCTGCTTTGCTTTGCACAACTCGCACTGCAAAAATCTTAATGCACAAGTGAAACTATGCATAATCGCCTAATTGCTTTTCCTGATGATCACAGCACACCACCACACTTATTTTTCACACACCAAATGATATATCGAGTCTCTTATATATATCTGCATCTAGAAATAAAATCGCTATAGTTCGTTCTTAATAAAACTTGGAAATATTATCAACTATCGGCCAAAATTTATGATGAAATTTTCAATGTGGATCTAACACCATCGGCTAGACTATAGCTAGGACCCATAATTAAATATTTGAACATAGAAAACATTTTAAATAATTTCACTTTACACATCCACAATGCGTCACATTCACTGAGTTGACTACAATGAACAAAAAGACAGAAAGCATCCTATCGGACCTCCAAGCTCGTACAATGACTGATGCAACACCATAAAATTTAGTAATAAGATAATGTACATGCTCAACAAGAAATCTCAGGGATCCACAACTCAAAACAATGATCTGGTGAAGTAGATAGATTAGCTGACTAACCAGATACCTTGTTCATCAAGTATTCTATCAGTAACACACAGTATTATACTTTATCTATAGGTATGACTCGATGCTGATCTGTGGACCATGGAAATGACTTTAGTTGCCATCAATGACAACACTATAAGCCATGTGCCAACAATCTCCCCCTTTGGCATTGATGGAAACACTTAGTGAAAAGTGACTAAGTGTCGAAACTGTAAGTACACTGCCAAAATTCAAAATATTGCTCCCCCTAAGAATGTCAAGGAATTTTTCACTACACTCTCCCCCTTTGACATCAATGAAAAATTTGGGGAATCCAAAATTGCAAAGTTGTACAAACATAACCTGAGACTTACAAAAATTTGAAGACTTCTGCAAAGTTATTCTTTAGTCCATTTAAGTTTGATTCCCAGACACTTCTCAAACTCTCCAAAATGGTTATATGACCACAAAGTAGATGTGACAAAGTTTTTGTTGCTTCAAGACTTACCAGATTAGGAGCGGCCATAGCATCTTTAGCTTCTTTTAGAGCATTTACCATTATCTTAATCTTTGGACTTATTAGTCCCCTGAGTTCACATACTCTGCCAATAATCCTTTCATTTTCAAGTTTTAGACTCTTTATTTGGTTGAGCAAAGACATTACCTAACTTTCTTGTTTACAAACACTACCAGCTAATGTGTCAAAAGTATTGGAAATTTTGACCATCTGTTGTTCAATGTATTTCACCTTCTTCTCATTTGCTTCAGTAAATTTTGACAAGACCAACCAGGATTTGTACACTTTTCCTCCTTTAGACATAGTATCTTAAATATTTTTCATGCAAGTGCCTAACAGAGCTTTGTCTTTAGCAATCAATTCATTTAGGCTACCAACTCTCTTCTCCTTGAACTCCTTTTTCACTTTAACCAAAGCAGATTTCTCAAAAGATTCAAAATGAGAATCTACATAATTTATTAGCTTCTTTAACTCACTGGAGGAGGAACCTGACAGGTCCAAAACATAAGTAGGCATTAATTTCTATAAAAGTCCAGATGCAAGCTTTAGCAGTTCACTGTCCTCTATGTGAGATTTTAGTATCTTCTCATTTTCTTTGGCTTGAGAAATTTTAGCAACCTTCATCATCTGAATTGGAGATAGAGTAGATAGGTTAATTGAGCTTTCGTCCAACTCAGGATCTGACTCTTCCTATTGCTCCAATAAAGATTCCTTCACTTCCTATATTCTGATTTCTTGATCCTTTTCTTTTTCAACCTTGGATTTTGATTCAAGATTGACTTTAGACATTTCAACTTCTTCAGTATGCACCTCCTTTTCCTCAGCTAGCACCTCAATAGGAACCTTAGTTACCATAGGTGTCATTGTATTTTCCTTATTAGGAGAAGTCAGAATATCCTCAAATTCTAGAGGATCAGATACATTTATGTTCTCCTCATTCACATTCTCTTATTCTAATTCATTTACCTCCATATTCACTTCCTCATTTCCTTGAACATTTTCAGTATTGATTTTCTCAATGTTAATCTTATCCCTTGACAAAAATTCTTCCAGAATTTCCTTAGTTTCACTAACAACAGCATCAGTTTCACCAATCATGAGTTTATTTATCCTTTTTTTTCTCTTAAATTCCTTTTTATATTTTTCAAGGAATAAATCCATTTCTTCAATTGTCATTTCTGGGCACAAATCGACAAGAACTCTCTTCCTCAGATTTTCTTCTTTTGATCTAGTACTCAACCTCCTAGACTCCAAAGCATATTATAGACTTGTAGGAAAACCATACATGATTTCAACAAGGACTTTATTGAAAACATTCATATGCTTTATTGTTGCTTCTTCAAGAATTCTCTTACCGAATTCATCAAAGGTCTCATACCAATCATAGAGTGGCTTGAGATTTCCATCTTTCACCACTGCATTCTCAACTTCTTCAATAGACATACTAGGCTTGTCAATTTTGGCCTTTTTTTTTGTTGCTTCTCCTTTGCTGAAAGATTTTCTCTTATTCAATTTGGCAGCCTATGTACTAGTAGACTTTATCTCTCTTACTACTTCTTCTGAATAAGTTTCTTCCTCTTCATATGCAGACACAACTTTGTAAGATCTTGTGCTTTTATTATTCTTCCTTTTTCTAGAAGCCTCAGCTTGATTTGAATGAGCTACAGGGGAAGTTCTAGTGTGAGCAGGAGATGTTCTTGGATCAGTTGATTCTACCTTTTCTTCCTTCTTAGTTGCTTCAATTTCATGTATTTTCCTTCTCACTTCTTTCAGTTTCTGCACAGGAATGCCCATACTCTCTGCAAAATATTATGTCTCTTTTCTTACCCTTCTGACTATCATGGGCTTTTTCAATTCTGAATGTACCTGAAATATTTTCTCTACATAAGTACCAAACCTTTCTTCTCCCTGATCTAGTGGAGAATTTAGCAAGTGTTTAGCCTACATCCTCAAAATGTTCTCATCTACTTCATAACCCATAGGCATGATCCAAACTGTTCTAGGATTAGTAGCTTCCATATGGGACTAGTCAATGTATATCATGAAGCAAATAGTTTCTTTGTACTATTCTAGGATTAGCAGCTTCCATATGGCACTGGTCAATGTCTATCATGAAGAAAATAGTGTCTTTGTATTGCTCTAGTACTGAAGTAGGAATTCTTTCTCTGGCATGCATCAAATTCTGAAAAAATTTAAAGTATCCCCACAGGATTGTATTGCGAGTTTGTCGATCACCCAGTCCACATAACATATTCCATATTTGAATAGCTACCGGCATATCATTATGCCATTGAAATTTACCAACTCCCGGTACCTCACCCGAGAAGTAGAAAAAAAAACATATCAGCAGGTTACTGTATTTGAATATGCTCTTATCCTTCTTTATTTTTCCCAAATTCTCCAGTTACTAGCTTCTAAGCAGTTCACATAAATCATAGTCTGCATTCTTTTTAACCATTTCATATGCTGTGTAGATAGCTATGCCAGATACTGAATTCTCCTGGCTTGAGTGATAAATCTTATAGCTGATAACCATTGATGCAAATTTTACATCCATTGTGGCAATATCATCTATCGTCATTGCTCTTTTGTCCCATTGCGAGCCTGTCACATCAGTCACCTTATCATTCTTCACAGACTTCAAAACTGGAAGTTTACTAGTGGAATTTTGTCTTGTAACTACACATATAGCTTCTTTTGTTATTTTGAATGGCACATCCAACCACATGAATTGATCATGGACATGGCTCAACATATATCAAACCCATTCATCTTCTTCAAATATGGGGAATTTTGCAAATTGCACAAATTTCTTATCTTCTAGGGTTTTGAATTCTGGTTTCACACTATAATCTTCTTGAATTATATGATGAGAGTACAAATCTATCAAATGAGAGGTTCCCAAATCTTCAATGTTTGTATGCACATAAGCCCTAATATACTCAATATTCAAGACTCCGTACGACATCGATGAAAATGCACCTAAGGGCTTTGTATCTACAGACTTATACGGATTCCATTTGAACTTTGGACGCGGCCTATCCTTAAATTTGACTACTAGAGGAGTAGACATGATTACAATCACACAAATTTATAGTTTTTCAATAAATACCTTTTGGGGACGAAAATGGAATTTGATTGCAAATTCTCCTTTATGCTTGAGTCTCTCCACAAATTCACAATGATCACTTTAGAGCTCTCCAAACCGCTTTTCTCCAAATGCAATATGACAAATGAGGGTTGAAGCCATTCCTTTTATTATCCACATACCTAACTCCTTTATTTTGCAATAAATGCCCTTTCCCTAACTCATCCGGTTTTCTTCCTTTTAGGCACCGAGATAGATGACTCTTATGCGGATCTTCAATATGCTTCACTAATACCTTTAATTCATTTCACAACATCTGAAAAGTATCAACTCTCCTATTAGACACATTTTGTATTCAATGGAAAATTAGATGGAGTTAGCTTATTAGATAATAAACATCAAAAATCCAAAGAGGCTATCAAGAACAATGGAAAATCAAAAAAAAGAACGATTATACCTTCCTTTCCTTCCATGCTTCACCTTCATAGCACCTTCTAGTTTGCAGCAAGTCAATGAGGCCCTCAGATTTCAGATTGAGCAACCTATAATAATGCCAAAGCCCTATGCAAATGTTGAAGGATTTATACCTATGCCTATGTTCATGACAATATGCTAAAATGAAATAATGACTTCTAATGCCAAATGACTATAATGACTATTAAATTAAAAATGAAGTTGTCAGATGCCGAAATTATGAGCAAAATTGTCTTTTATAGAAAACACAATTTTGAGTGGACGGACGAGATTGAATTCCAAGAAAGACCTAGAACGAGAGGTCCAGATTAAATTTGAGAATCCCTAATTAGGGTTAGGGAAAATCCTTAATCGAACGGTCAGAATAATATCTCAAATAATCAGATCGACGGTGGAGAATAAATGAGATAAATTAATTAAAGAAATGAAGATTTTCAAAAAATCAAGAAGATAAGATTGCCCGATTTGTGAGATTCGAAAAATCAAGAAGATAAGGGTTGAACTGAAGATTCGATTTGAAAAATCAAGAATCTGCTCGATTACTTGATTTTTGGAAGAATAATATCTTTTTGAATTTAATTAATTCAAATGATGATTTTGTGTGACAAGTGAATAATCTTTTCAGATTATTTACTAAAAAAAGAGGAAAGTTATTGTAATGAAATCATTTTAAATATTTACTTATTTAAAATGAGAGAAAAGTGAATTAGTAAATTAAATAATTAAAAAATAATTATTTAATTTGAAAGATAGACCATTGAATAAACAAATTAATAAATTAATTTAATTGTGACAATTAGTGACATATCAAATAAATAAATGAAATTTATTTATTTAATAATCAGGAAGAATAAACGATTGAAGGTGTTTAAATAAATTAATAAATTAATTTAATTGCAAGAGGACAATAGACCTTTAGTGATGTATTGAATAAATAAATATGATTTATTTATTTAATAATCATGAAGAATGCAAGAGACATGAATTAATTAAATAATTATGAATTATTTAAGTAATAGTCAAATGTGGACCAAGGACATAATTAAGATGTCACAATTATGCCAGGGATGAAAGTGGTAAAAATAAAGCTTGTAGGCCTAGGTCATTTTTAGGTGTCTACATTTTTCCCCTCTTTGTCATAATGTAGGATGTCACATTGTGAAAAAGAAAAAAAGTCAAAAAAATGCCCCAGTGAAAAATAA